>JBANDB010000009.1:2400000-3000000 GCA_037576215.1 Armillaria gallica
GATATGGGTGCTGGTTCGGAAGGATAATGGTGCTGGTGGAAGGCGACAAAGGATGAATGGGTGCATGCTTGTTGTATCAACTCTGTCGTCGATAGGACAGAAGAGAGACCTATCCTGCTCGCAAAGGCTGAGAGCGCTGAGGGCGGTGGCGGCTGTAGGGAAGCCCAGACTTCGGTTCGAATTCAGGCTGAGGAATTTCCTGGTCACGGAGGAAGAGGGCCTCCTTTGGCGGGAATTTTGGGAGATGGGACGTAGAGACGGAGGGTAGCCTGGCGACATTTGTCACCAATCGTTTTGAAGCATGACCCATTGCACGTCGTTGGCAATGCTCTCGCCGTCGTCCCACGCGTTGAGCTCGTCGCGAAGGTCGATGAACAAGTTTTTTGGCCGGAGATATCCGAATTCACCCGTTTAGGAAACGTTCCCACGGTCCCGCCTTCCTGCCTACACGCCGCATACCAAGCCTTGCACGACTACTACTACTTCCATCACAATATTTGGCAACTCTACCGCCACTTGCAGCGATATTGATACACGACCTTCCACGAAATGGCGGTACTTTCGCTGCCATTGAGCTTCAATAACTCGTTCTGGACCCAGGACTATCGTAAAGGTCTTGAGGTCCTCTTCCAAAAGCTGGACCAGGTCGGGCCTTCTTACGCCGCCTGTGCAGCGCCAGCGTTCTCATTGTCTGTTTCTAGGGTGTCGCAGAAAATGAAGAAATCATCGCGTTCATTAGGGTTTGTACAGCACACTTGGTCAATGGTGGAGGAGCTCATCTGCCGTAACAGTCCAGGATTATTGCAGAGAGCCAGCTGGCCATTGCTCTTATGAACCCCATGCTCACAGGTGCACAAGGTACGTGTACTATCACTGTTCATTCCAGGTATTCAACAGGGGATTTTAGGCATAGGCTTTGGTGCTGACGACGGGGCATCCCTCCTTATGACGTTCCGTGGCCTGCAGGACGAGTCTGCTGCGCAGGGGCAGGCCCACAAGTCGATTGCGAAGGAGCTTGAAACCCTAGTTGTGGACCCCTTTGACGAGTGGGCCCAAGGCTTCAAGGTATTTCATTCCTTGGTCACAGTTTTTGTCTCCTTATATCTGGTCGTTTAGGAAAGACTCAGGCAGAGGCGGCACGATGATATCGACAACTGGATGAAGGCATATGAACAGTCTCACGGAGAAGTAGCCAAACTGAAGCACCAGTATCTGTCGAAGACCCGCAAGGCAGATGAGGCTGAGGATGAGTGAGTTCTTCGTCGTCATTACTTTCCGTATTTTCTAAGGTTTTCCGCAGCGCGAAATTCGCTCCGAATTCCAACGGAATCACAGACAATTATACCACGTCACCCAGAATACGGCCTGCAGACTCTCATCGCTCGGCACCTCAGCGGACAGCCAGCGTTTCCGAACGTATTGCTCAACGACTGAAGGAGATTCAGAAGAAGAGTGCCAGTACCCTGTCTGCTGCATCAGGGGTTGCTTCTCCACCGAGCAAACCCGAAATTGTCGCTGAACCCGAGCAGATACCAGAAATACCCAAGCTCGACAAAGGGAAGGGCAAGGAGGTCGACAGGTCTACGCCTCCTCCGCTCGCAGCCTCTCCCCCTCCTATGTCACCAATGCTACCTCCAAGTACATTTGAAAAACCTCCGTCACCGATGCCCCCCTTCCCTGAACCGCCCATGCTCCTCGCCGGACTTTCTCTTCCGCCGTCCGCGGTGTCTCAATTGCTCAGCAGAGCTGCCATTGAGCTCAACCTCCGCTCGGTTAGAGTTCCCTTACTCGGGGAGTATCAGGATTGTTTTACCGGAGAAGAATTTGTCGCCTGGCTGAACGAGAATGTCCACGGGTTCGGGGGCAGCCTGGACAGAGCCGAAGAGGCGGCGAAAGACCTGACAGAACGCGACGGCCTCTTGAGGAGAATAGGCGAATTCGGGAATCAGTTCGAACATTCTGATGACGCATTTTACCAATTTCGCCCCAAGGTATGCGCGCGTTTCATCGGATAAAATCATTGCCACTCATGTTGTTGTTGGCAGGCATTTGATATCGAAGGCAAAAATCCCGACACTCTCTCCTCTCCGACAGCGAAGTTACAGCCTGAAGCTCTTTTCAAACGCACAAACAACTTTGTTAATCTCGTTACCAAGGCGCTAAATGCCCAAGCAAATGGAGAGCCGATGTACGTTAGGGCACGACATGAAGCTGAAGAAGCCGACAAAGTGTATCGCTCAGCGGTACGAAGGCTTGACCGCCAGCGATTGGCTCTTGAGGAGAGGTTGGAAAATACCTTGAAAACTCTTCAGGTCTGGGAGCTGGAGCGACTCCGTGCCGTGAAAACTGGTACGCATATTTGTACAATGAAAAGTCGCTGTCTAATTGTATTTTCTTTTCTTTTCATTTTCCAGTATTACTTCAGTACCAAGGGACAGTATCGAATCTTCCTAAATCTCTTGAACCTTCAAACAAGAGGTCAAAAACACTCATCACTGCATTCCAGCCCGAGTCCGACCTGACGGCGTTGATTGAGCGATATCGCACTGGACCTTTCCGACCGGACGCACAGGTTTATGAGTCGGTCGCGCACGATGAATCTGACGTTGTGTTTGGTATTGATTTACGCAAGTGGGCCGAAGGAGGTTGGAGCATTATCACTTCCGAGGAGGAGAAAAAGAACCTCGTTCCTCCTGTGTTGGATGCTCTACTCCAAGGTCTCACTGAAGCGTATACCAGACTGCCAAGTGATGATGGTGAGTACCATTGGCGTCTTCCGTTAAATTGTGACTGATAATATACCTGTGATTAGAGAAGAGAAAGACTTGGATATACGAAGTGCCGTTACGGGCAGTGCACAGTCTCAGAGAGACATTGAATGCCGTTCCTCCACAAGGACCTATCCCGGCAGAAGTATTCACTCAGTTTGATGCACCGGTTATCGCTAGCACCATCAAGCTTTGGCTACTGGAGTTGAATCCTCCGATTGCCTTGTACGAGGGATGGGAGGAATTCCGGAAACTATACCCGACTGTCGGCTCGGCTGGGAAGGCCGAAGGCGAAAATACCCAAGAACAACACATAATCGAACTTGGTACCGCACTTCAGAAACTCCCGAGGGCGCACCTATACGTTCTGGATGCTGTTATCAAGCACTTGAAATCGTGGGTTAAACGGTTACGATAACTTGGGAAAAGACGGGCTGATTGAAATTTATTAGGCTCATTGACTCTACGACCGTCGAAGAACCTAACGAAGTGTACATCACGAAACTTGCGTTGTCCATCAGTCGCAGTAGGTCATTAACTTTCACGTCAAGGTCCTGGTCTAATCTATGTTAAGCTATCCTCCGGCCCAAATACGAGTCTGAGATGTCGATTCAAGATCGGCATCCAACATGTGAGATTATTTTGTGTGTCTCCTTGCTTTGATTTGAATTTTTCTTTCTAGTACTCTTCATCGACTTGGTCAAGAACTATGATGCCATCCTGCCTTCCACTATTGCACGCAAGAAGCGCGAGTCTGAACGCAAAATACCACTTCGCAAGCGTACAGCGCCGGTTGATATGAGGCAAAGTAGAGGAAACAGGATTTCAGTTGGGGGCGTCAATCAATTCTTCGCGCAAAAGAATGTCAAGTCGCCTGAGAAGTCGTCAGAGCCACTACCGCCACCTCCACCTCCACCTGTACTAGCCAGTCCACCGCCGCCACCTCCTCTTGAGGAGAAACCGGAACCAGTTGTAGAGGCACCACCGCTGCCTCCTCCACCTCCACCACCGGCCGCTGTAGATCCAGATCTGCCTCCTCGTCCTACTTTCAAGGAACCACCCCCTGAAGATGACGACCTTCCACCTCGTCCGACGTTCAAGGAGCCTCCGCCAGAGCCAGAGGATGATGCGGCACCCCCCATGCCCAAGTTCGTTGATCCACCTCCGGAGGATCCTGAAGTAGGGGATGTCGCGGCACCCGCACAAAGTCCTCCTCTTGCCTCCGTCCCTCCTGTCCCTTCGGAAGTGAAGCGTCCGAGCTCTTCCATCTCTATAAGGTCAAACCAGAGCAAAGTGAGTTCGCGCAGTCCGACACCACCCAAAGAAGATCCGGCGAAAATTACGAGGTCGGTTTCGGGTGGAGTAAAAGGTCCTAGGGGAGCACGAGGGCCTAGACCTGCAGGAGGTGGTACAGTTTCGAGCATGGTGTCGAATTTGAACAGGAATAGCGTGACGTCGTCGACATCGAATAGGTCCGCAAGCCCATCCTATAAACGGCTGTCTGGAAGTCCGAACAGGCGACCCTCGAGCGTTCTTGGGCGAAGCGCGGCCTTTTCTAGGAGAACTATGGCTAGCGATGCAGAGGACGATGTAGTGGATAAGAAGTAAGATTTTGATGGACCGGTTTCTTTTTTGTTTTGCTCTAGGGACTCCATAATCATGCTGGCTATGTACTTTGCTTTACTTACTTAGTACTTTATGTTTTATGGACTTTATGTGCACATGCTATATTATGGTGGAGATCTATTCTATTTTCTTGCCCCGTCCGCCTTGCAATTCATTTACGGACTGCTTCACTTTGGGTTTACCGCCGGTTCCGCTGGGTAGTTATCTGCCAGTTATCTGCCATGCCCATATTGGGCAGCAGTATCCCACGATTTCGCAGATTTTTCATGGGTCCATTTCTTCACCTTTACTCAGGATCCTCTGTAGATAGGACGAATAGAATGTGGTTTATAGTATAGTAAAGTATGGGAACGAAAAACCAGGTGTGTAAACGGATAATCATGAAAAGGGTAAATCCTTGCCAATGTTATCTGCCAATAGCCCCTATGTTATCTGCCATCGGCCCGGAGTTATCTGCTGCGACGTTTCTCGCTGTTGCTCCCTACCCGTATTTTGCAAGTATTTTGTTTCTACATGCATAGTTTAATTCCCGAAATTCAATCTGTACACTCATATCTTCCTTTGGTGCACAATTTTCAATCTCTGTCATGCAAAATACATTTACTGACCCGTTATTCACTGAGACCGACTAGTCTTTGGTATTATGGTCCCCTCTCTTAAGAATTCGTGGCATTTCGGAGGAAAAAAACAGAGGAACTACGCATTAAATGCATGAAATCAAGGCTTTCCCCACAGAAAATGTAAAATTGGGACTCAAAATCTACTTAGAAAATTTAAATTGTACTTCCGTCACAAATACACCCCCAGCACTTCGCCATATTTTGCCGCCCAAGGCTCCCAAGGGCTATCATTGATAGAATGTAACACCGCCTGCAGCTGCATCGTATGTGAGCCCTCTGGATCAAAAAATGTGCTTCAAATGCATTTTTCCGGCGGTGCAGTCCGTGCAGAAGACTTACGAGGTGATAGTTCAATGGCTGCAGGATGGTATGACGTCTGTAAATTTGTGTACGCCAAAATGGAGGCGTTCCCAACATTTGGCGGAGGCCGCAAGGCTGTTGAATCGCCGAATCGGGGTCACCAATTGTGGGGCGCGAACTTGGTCCGAAATCTTTCTTTTTTAATTCTTTTTCTCCTTTTGGAGCGTGCGACACCCAGTGAAATGGACGGAAAACCTCACTTTGTGCCTTGGGGCTTAACTTTTCTGTACAAGCTTCGGCGGAACTCCACTGTAAGGCCGCCTTACTTACATTCCGGGCTATTCCGGGTTGCCCAGCCCAAAAAAAAACCTGTCACGGGACCTACCAAACAAGCGTATACATCACGCCCTATAAAGTCCTTGTGGGAAGTTTTTTTTTTCTTCAACTCATTTCATGGACTCGCACATTGTCCCCCTGCGATTTATCTTCCCTTTCTTGCAGGAGTCTACCGCGTGTTCTAGACCAATGTCATGCGTCTCAGCTGGAGCGTTCGCTAGCCATTTTGGCTGTCGTTGACGTGGAGATATGTTCCTTACCAGAGACGCTACACTTTTCTCGGAAACTTGTATAGTCTATCCATTCCATGTACTCTTACAATACATTCAAATCCAAAAATTTCGCCATCTTCATCAGTGCCCTCAACATTTGTTGTTATACCATTGGGAAAATATCTTCCTTGGTTGAGCTTTGCTTAGTTCACCGCTGAAAAATAGGTACATTTTAGTCTTAGAATCTGCATGCTACAACGCCAGGTCCTTGTGGACTTCGACGCAATATCTCCTATGCCTGTGGGTATCGTAAGTACTGCGAGATAAATCGTCCTTGTCATATCAATAGATGAAAAGTAAGCGAACGTGAAGAAGTTAGAAACAGAAGCAACAATGGTAAACTACAGATAATGGAAACCAAACAAGAGGAATAATACGGAAAGAATGCAATGAACACCAGCTTCGTGGTATGTAAATGAGGAGAGTGGTTTAATCCAATCAATGCGAGAACAAACGATGAACAAAGACGACCCAACACGTATCATGTACGCTGCCGGACCGCTGACGGATATCCAGTAGCTACAAATGAAGGTTGGTCTGCGCTCGGCCGGGCCTGCGTGAATGACGAAGGTCGTGATCCCGGCCTTGGTGGTGCGTCAATCGGTCGGGGAGTGCTTGGCCAGTCATCTACCTGCTCCTGGTTCCTTGGTGGGTTCTGCATCGCGCCCTGGCCCTGGGATGGCAGTAACGAGGGTGAGTTCGACGGATATGCAGAGTTGGACATAGGCATCCCACCAGGATGAGGCCGTGCGCCATTTTGCGGCATCGACAAGCCTAAATTAGGCCGTTCCTGTAATGTTGGGGAGGTCGGCTGAGGGAAGCGTGGAGTGCTCCCGTTAGGGATGTTGTACACCAGTGCCGGTGTCCGTCCATTGACTGCCTTAACTCTTTGATACGTATCACACTTCTTCATGAAATCCTTGCCGGGAAGCTCCATCGAGTTAGCGAAGTACTCCTGATCGTGCAAGATGGGTAGGAATTCCTGAGGAACAGTAAAGAACTCGTCTTGATTCTCCAAGAGAGCTGTGACCACTCGGATGGCACCGAAACTCTCATCGCGTACGGCGTCCCGACCTCGAGAGTACAATATGCTTGGGCAGATCACCGTTGCAAGATTGCTTAGATCCATCTTGCTCCCAGTCTCAGCGTCCATATGAGCAAATGATGCTACCCATTTCAGGAACACGAAGAGGACTTCCATTGTATCCCGATGACTCTTCGGCATGATAACTGACAGCATATGAAGAAGCCGCTTCCGGTCTGCCTCGTTCGGAAGTGCTGAAGGAGCTAAAGGATGACGGGATGAGCTAACAAATGTTCTCCGAGGAAAACGACTCACATTGTGAAACCACCAAAAGTTTGTGCAGCTTGTAGGTCATCAGAGGATCGGGAAGATCTCGCAAGAATTTCTTGAGCAGAGCCGCGAGTTGGACAGGATTGTCCGTCGTGAGATCGACGGACGAGGGATCCTTGTCGATGGCTTCTGTTAACTCCTTTAAGCGCCGAATATTACCATTCTTTCGGAAGATTCCCTCGACCGACATATCTGTACGGCAGAGATTAGTTTAGTTTGGTATATAAAGAGACGCTCAAGATGTACCCATTTGTCTCATGGCGGATATAACATCGTCGATGAAACTCGGCACCCTCAGGGTAGCTCTCGATGCTCCCAATAAGGAATCTGAGCCCTCTCCTTGGACAAGCAGCTCCAAAGGAACGCCAAATACGCCTGCGCATTGATCAACGGTCAGGTCCAACCCTCGGAGATCTACACTGCACGTACCTTTCTTCTTAACATTCTTCTTATCACCCTTAAACAGTTTATTCCAGAACCCGCTCTTCTTCGTTTCCACCATCTCCAATAACTCATCCAGGTCAATATGATCCTTCAGCGGAGATCGTATAAGAGCAAGTACTGCGCTATGCTTGACAATCGCTAACTCCAGAGCACTCAATTCCGCGATGTACGGTATCGAACTCTGTCTCGGCAGTGACCGTTGTTGTTCCCTTGCTTGCGCAGCCTCCATCAACTGTGGAATATCAGCAAGTGTTATGCCATCATCCCGTGTCGGAATATGGTCCTGCATATTGCCCGCCTCATCACCCAGCGCTGGCGAATTCGGAGCGCTTTCATCCACTATCATCACCTCGGTATTATTCCTAGCAAACGCGGGCCGCAGGATTTGCCCTTGGGCGTCTGTGGGTGAATGCCCAACATGCAGCCGGTTGTTGTTGGCAAGCAGTGATGATGGTGCTTGATATGTCTGCGGTGGTGATCTGCCTTGCGCCGGAGAGCTCACTTGACCATGCTGTGGGCCCTGTGTGTGCGTCTGTGAGTGATGTGGATGTGAATGAGCGTGCACGTCCTGGGACTTTTGCGAGCTGAGTACATCGGTCGGATGTACGCTCCGACCGGCAGGACTTTCCACAATGGTCGATCTTTTAGGCAGACGAGCCGTTGCTGAAAGTTTCCGGTCAAGATGCACAGATTTCATCCGCATAATGTCAGCAGAGTTTCGATAGGGATCTATCTCCCCTGATTTGCCGGAACTGGAATTCGTAGCGGTTTCTGGTTGTCGGGCGTTAAATTCATTGAATAAGACTAAACATATATAAGACTCACCAGGAGATAGCGGAACGACGCCTTGTCTCTTGAGTAGCAGATATAATCTCCGCAGCGCTACATTCAAAAGGAACGCATACTGCTCTAGTCTCTGGACCGCTTGGAACCCCCCTCGACATCCTGCATGAGCATGCTCCGTACACAATATAACTGTCGGTACTTCCCCAAACGACGGTGTATCCTTCTTGGAGTCGACGTCGTATACGAAGAGACCAACGTTAGCCGGCGGTCTCCGTGCAGTCGACAATTTCGGCTGCCCTTCCTTCGCGGACTCGAGCTGCTTCTCGTCCACAGTATTTGACCGTTCCTTCAGCATTGGGACAGCTGCCACTCTCCCACACTTGGCACACTGCACGCACTGTGAATGCCACCTTTGGTAGGTTCCAAGCCTCACGCAGTCCTCCTCGACCGTCTGACTACATTTGACACAAAGATCCGATGGAGGATGGTTTGAGTTTAGCGGCCCTGGTCCAATACCACTCCCCCCGGAACCGGAACTAGAGAATGGTGATTCGCCTGCATTCTCGGGTGCGAGACTCCTAAAGCCATATGTCACACCTTGTGTGCCCGCATTGCCTCCGCCATTAACGACAGCTAGCGCCTCTCCATTGTGACCCTTTATAACCCTCCTTGCACTTGGATTACCTCCCTGCACGGCCAGTAGATGCAACTTGTCTAAGAACGACGACATAGCTTCCCGCACGCTGCCCTCACGCTCCAGTTTTAATGCGCCAGTGAGTGCTATGCGTATCAGAATCTTCAAGTAATGGGCGAGACCAGTTACAAGGGCCAGTAGCTCTTGCGTCATCCCCATCCGTCGAGTACCAGTCTCTTGCGTGTGCGACAGAAGCGTAAAGAGCTCCACTGTTTTCCGACAAAGCATCCGAGCTTCGCGAACATGGGACATGCCTAGTGAAACATATTAGCTTGCATCGAGGCAAAGAGGCGCTAAGCGCACCTTTCATATTTAACCGTGCAAATTGATGTTCCAAATCATCAATAGTTGCAAAGAGGACCTCAACGTGTAGTATAAATTTCTCGGCCATCCGTATCGCCTCGAGGTATTGCCCATTGCTGACTTGCCGGAGCATGTCTGAGATACAGGCTGCACTACTCTCTTCAAATGCAGAGAGGACTCTGTTTCAAAAACCCATGAGTACCATAGGTGTAGGAGATAGAGGGTGAAACGCACGTCCATATCCTATACACCTGCTGCTCCATTCTAATCTGTTTATCTTTGAGTGATGTAGGAGTCTCCCGCTGCTCCTCCTCTATGTATGCTTCATCTCCATCCAACGACGCGGTACTATTTGGTCGTCTCGATGTTACTTTAACATTCCAGAACTAAATCCCGACATCAGCCCGTTGTCGGGATATGACAAAGGTAAGCGTTTCGTACCTTGTTGATCATGTAACACTCTGGATGCCAACATTCATCCCGCATATTCCTGTTGATCTCCACAAACTGCTTCAAGATCGCACTGTTACATCCTGCACACTTGGTCGCGAAGCGGGTTGAGTAGTGGAAGTGGCAGTAGACATCGCCGTCATGCTCGTAGTATGAATCCTGCGGTCCAAATAAAGTAGGACATAAAGAACATGTAAAATGCTCGACGTGATATTTCTTGTTGCAAGCGGTGATGTAGCTGCCCCTCAGTGCCATCCCGCATTGAGCGCATATGAGATTGAGCCGCCGGAAGTAATCTCGTTCGCACAGAGGTTGCTGCTTCCCGTCAGGGCCTTCGATAGGGAAGAATTTGGAAGCGACAACATCGCCACAGTCCTAGGCATCAGACATGAGACGCCCCATACAAACGCATGAACAGATAGACGCACCATGCACTTGAAACAGTTCAAGTGGAAGACAGTTCCCAACGCACGAACAAAAGGCCCCTGCATCACTTTACCACACGACGAGCATGTACTGAAAAAATGGTAAGGAATGGGATGAATGCCATGGAATGTATACGCACGCAGAAACTGTGACCATGGTCGAGGAGGTTGTGGTGGAGGAAGCACTGGACGAAGGAGGAGGAGCCCTTTCGGAGGTCGACGAGCTGGAGTGAGCTGAGGAAAAAGACGCGACGCTCCTGCGCTTTTCATTGGTGTAATTGGTGGAATCATCGGAGTGCCCTGAAGACGATGGCGGATGTGGTCTGCTCGAACTTGATCCGGCAGGGGTGGATGAACGACTTGTTCTCAAGAAACCGGGGACAGGTCGTGAGCTGCTTGAATGGTTGAGATCTTCACTACGAGCTGTCGGTCTACTCTCCTTTGGTGCGGTATTGCGATCAGGCTCAGTGGAGCCGACGGTGGATGATCTCGTAGGGATTTGGGGCCGGTCAGGGAGGCGAGTAGCGCTCGTTGGAGGCGCGGAGTACGGGCTCGAGGTCGTGTTCGTCGACTGGGACGGGGCTTTGCCATTGCGTGCATCGACGGAAAGGCCCAGAGGCTGTCCACGAGACTGGCCGTTAGACCATGGAGACGGCGACCTCCCGCTTTCTTGGTCTCTGTTCATGGTGGGACAGCAGAGACTTGTGGTTCGCCAGCGTATTAGACGCCGATGGAGGGCGCGAGGAGAACGTGGACGACGATGAACTCGCTGGAGAGTAATAAGCACTTGAGAGGAGTCTTTGTCACAGATCGTGACACAGCTTCGTCACTCCCTGTCACTGGGCTCCCTTAACCATCGTTCACTTGTTCATTCCCCGTCGTTGAAAATCTTGACTACAGGAACGGTCACTCAAGATCTCGAGCCCTACTTTATTCTCATAACAATTCTTCCCGTCGCCTGGCCTTTTTTCTCGCCGGCCAGGTGTGACAGTAATTGTTTGATTTCACAGTGCAAGCCGAGGACTTGCCTAGGTCGACGAAAGGTACGTTACAATTAGTGCTACCACGAGACTGAAAGAGTGACTTGCGGGTAGAGCTACACGTAAAAGCGGCGGTGCATACAGCTTCCCCGTAGATGTATAGCGCTGTGTACTGCGGTCTATGATTCATTGCAAGCTCTTACTCGACGACGATGATATCTGATGCTCTCGCTCTGAGCTGGCCGTCGATAACCTGACTACAGAACTTTTACCTCCTTTGACGCATTGTTTACCGTTCCAGCCTCCGTTGACTCAGCCCTGCATCATGGATCATGTCGGCGTCAACATCACGGCGTATACGAGGGCTCCTATACCCGGCACTATACCCAGCTGATCCGGACGGAGGCAGTCACAGAATTCATTCTAACCCCTACATATAGCTTCCTGGAGTCGCTGCCCCTCAGAATGTCAGGAAACCAATTTGACTCGGAATATCATTGACGTTCCTAGGGGTTTTTGTTGCACTGGTGTCAAACGTTTTGAGGAGTCCTGGCTGGCATCTGAGTTCTCCACGCAATCCGGACATGGGGGGGAATGTAGGAATGCTCTGATGAAAATATACTTTCTGTAGACGTAAATAAATTGATAAACTGGAACAATTCAACATTTCAATCTAAAAACCTCCGAAACGGGAAGTAACTCACGTGAAGATTTGCGTCCCAAAGCGGAAGTATGATGTAGTCAGCAACTTGCTTTCGAATTTCTTGCATCCTGCGCTTTCTTGTCCACCCATCACAGAAAAATGATTGCAGTCCAAACTGCAACAGCAGTTCCAAATCCAGCCTCAATACCCTCCAATGCTCCAGAGCATTGCCCAGTAAGCGTCAATCATTATATTCCCAATTTCCTATGTCGATTATGATCCATAATGCAGGGAATCGAATCTGAACTCGCAGGGAAAGTAGATGCTTGTGCAGGCTGCGCCAATCAAGAGATATGCTCATCAAGTAAACCCATGGGACCAGATCCTGCTTTGCCACTGATAAAACAACGAATGGCGAATGTTAAGCGGAAAATCCTCGTCTTGTCTGGCAAAGGGGGGGTAGGAAAATCTACTTTCACTGCCCAGCTTGCATGGGCGTTTGCATCCGATGACGAAACACAGGTACGCTTCTCCATTTTGCAGCGAACTACGCCTCCACCTCTAAAAACTCTGAAAGACGGGTATCATGGACGTAGACATCTGTGGTCCCTCCATCCCTACGATTCTCGGTATAGCTTCAGAACAAGTACACGCGTCTTCATCCGGTTGGTCTCCGGTATATGTCCAAGACAACTTGGGCGTCATGTCTGTTGGTTTCATGCTTCCATCATCCAAAGACGCTGTAATGTGGCGAGGGCCGAAGAAGAACGGACTAATATCTCAATTCCTCAAGGACGTCGACTGGGGGGATCTTGACTACCTTGTCGTGGACACACCGCCAGGGACATCTGATGAGCACCTCAGTGTCGTCCAGTACCTAAAGGAAAGCGGCATAGACGGTGCTGTGCTAGTGACGACGCCGCAAGAGGTTGCTCTACAGGATGTCCGACGAGAAATAGATTTTTGTCGCAAAGTTGGCGTTAGGATGTTGGGTATCGTGGAGAACATGGCAGGGTTTGTGTGTCCAAAGTGTAATGGAGAGTCGCAAATCTTCAAACCAACTACGGGTGGTGCGAAGAGGCTGGCCGAGGAAACGGGGGTGGAGCTTTTGGGTTCTGTTCCACTGGATCCGCGGATAGGGAAGAGCGCAGACTATGGGGTAAGCTTCATTGACGAATACCCGGATAGTCCTGCAACAACGGCATACCTGGATATTATAGATCGTACGTCCTCCGAATAATTTTAGCGTCGCTGTCAATGACGTGTTTCCAGGTATTAAGGATATTTTGGGAGATGAATGAATGTATCGTTTTGTATGTATACCTAAATGGACATGTTGTACCATCAGAGGGTGGAGCTAACAGGGTCTTCTGCGTCATTATACTGGACATTGAATACGTGGAATCGTCATTGGTTGATTCGACTATGACTCTGAGGTATGTTCTTCGTTACATTATATCTAAGAGGGGATAAGAATTCTCACCAGAAGCACGATGATTGAGGACCCCGGAGTATATCCCTGATTCAAAAATCGCTTGTTCTGCCTGGACAAACACTGCGACAATTTCTCTATTGGCTCAAGATTGCTGCCGGTTGCAAATTTGCCTGCACCATAGCTACAACCCTTCGGTTTTTTCCACCTTCAGTGTTTTTCCAGACAATTTTACGACAGTTTGTTAGTCCCTGCCGTGAAGAAATGCAGCACGATAATCTCGAACCAAGAGCTGGATCTCTCACTTCCTCAGTTTCCTGATACATCCCTGCCGCCTGAGCGATTCGGCAGCTTGTTCGACGGTCCCGTTATTCCGTGAATCTATGTCCGGATAACAGCAGAGGCTATTTTTGCCAAACCAGTGATTTTGTCTAGATCTTCATCAAGGATCCCCTCAAATCTGTCTGGATCGAGATCAGGGATAAAATTGTGTTCTCCGGGGTCCTTGATAAAAAGTAGTGTACAGGTAAGATTTCAGAAGAATATCTGGCTGAACCGTCAAGCTGAACCCAGACTGGACCGTCAAGTGTATTCCTGCGCCTTCTGAACGGCCGGTGCCCAATCCTCATGCATCAGGATGTTTTGACTCTCTGCCGTCTTCAGCACAGTGATGAGCCAATCCTGGCAGTTCCACGTCCCATCAGGAATGCGCACAGGCGTCTTCGCCGCAATTCGCCCCAACTGTTGACGCTTTTCCAAGCTCAGCTTGGCCATTGGGATGATATGTTCCTCCTTTCTTTCTGTCCTAGTGATTGGACCCCAATTAGTTAAGTGGTCGACGCCCTCTTCCTGCACAATATCGAGGTGACGGTGTATATTGGCCTCTGGAATAGTGGCGACCGTCCATAGGAGCTTCCAATGGTAATCTCGAGATGTGGCGGAATTTTTGGAACGCGTGATGATCAGGACGACGAGGAGGTCTTCGTCAGGATCTGGGAACATAAATGAAAGATCGTGAGGTTGATAAGCGCCGACTGGCCGACCAAAGTCGGGGAGATAGGCAATTTCAGGTTTCATTGATTTTTCCTGGAGCTAATCCTGTGCACAAGTTCAGCATGGAAACGATGAAGTAAATTAGTTACTCACTGCTTGTGCGTCTGGGAAGAGTCACGTAGGCTTCTCCAGGGTTTCGGTTCGATACCGGACTGGGTCAGAGAGTACTCTAGATTTGGTAGGTTGCATCCATGAAGATGAATTACGCCAAGTACACGTGAACGCCTCAGTCCAAAACTTCACGGCAGCGGTGGAAGGATATGCACTGTAGGGTCCCATGGCACTTCGGAATCAGACGTCATAGCTTGTTTCAACGCAGGAACGGCCGTTGTCCGTTGTGATGGACTTCTCAATCTTTATTGCAGATACATCGACGAGTTACGAACTGGACGAGACGGTAAACATTGACCGAGTAGTCACGTAGTAGCGTACGTCGAACTGAGGAAGCTGTGAGAGGTTGTGGAGCTCTCCAAGCGATCCGGAGCTGAAATTAGTTGAATCAGCTGAAATTTTAGCCCAAAACCGCCTCGCTCCCATATTTTCGGAATGTCGTAGAGTACCAAACATATACCTCGCTGTTACGCTCGGGTGAAGGGCGAATCCGACGTCGAAAAGAATGGGTACTGGTGTTATCTCTCGCGAATGGTTGAACTTTAGGTAAGAACCTCCTCGCCGAGGAGTGACCAAAGTGGTGGAACGGTGGATTAGGAACTCAAATCATTTTCGATGACGTTACTTTTTTTTTTTTGGTAGGTTTCGAGGTTTGCCGGAGAATTTCGCATCTGATCATTTTCAGACGGTTTCCGGTGGAATGGACTTTTCGCTTTTGTACCTGCCAGCACCTAAATCTTATGAGCTGGCACATAGAAATGCTTTCGACAGCGGGGCCCTTGTAGCCGGGAGGACTTGAAGAGCAAAGATATATATAGACCCCAAAGCCAACGCGTCGACGCGCCAGTCCGTGTTGGAGAGATTATAGTGGCAGCAACCAACGACATCGAAGTCGCGTCGGGATGCCGGCCACCGGGTCCTAACCCATCGAAAGGAACTGTTTCAAACTGATATTCACCGAAAACACCGACTCACCAAAAAAGGGACTAGCCCGTATTCCACCGTTCATTCTGATTCTATCTTCTTATGGTAAACACTCGACGCCGCCCCATGCTATTGAGCAGCTCGGAATCTGGTAGAATCATTGTATATTGTTCGGAGCGTGAGGACTGTCCCAGGCAAAGAACAAAATGATCATTAGAACAGCCCTAATGCGCGGTAAAGTGAACCATCGCGGAGGTGTGGAGATCTGTGCGGTTATGGAGCAAGGTAAGCCTGTAACAGGTCCCCTACGTCGAAGTTTCGCGGCGCTTGAGCATTCGCTTCCCAGTCTAGCGGTTCTCCTAGCAAGAGGCGAAGGTCATCCCACTTCAACATTCATTTCAGGACTGTGGTACGATAGCAAGTCTCGATTTGATTGATAGATATCGAGAATACTTGGAACCAGCGGTGGGTAAGCCGGTGCAAGACATGCCTATCCAAGTCAAGAGCAAAGGGGATTGTCTATCCAAGCAGAGTCCAGCCAGAGAGACCGTACACGTTCTTGAAACTCGACCGGTCACATAACACAATGATAACGAAGCCTATAGTTAAATACTGGAAGGAATTACAGGATACATCCGTAAATTTGAAAAGCCCTGAATGATCGTGTGACCAAGAAAGTCTTGAGTATAAGATTAATGGATTCGGTGGTAGTACAGAGTGCCGAAGATTGTTGGAAAGCTATGAATGATTATGCAAAATTAAATCAAGGTGTCGCGGTGGTGCTCCGTTGATGACGTTCTAAACAAAACGTGGAGGATGTTTCTTGTGTTGCTCGATCTCTTCCTCAAGCAATTTCTCTTGCTGCTCTCGCTGCGCGCGATGTTGGGCGAGTTTCTGGACATGGTGAGGGTATGTACGGACTAAATGACCGCTACGCACCTGTTTAAGAGCAGTTACCGTGGTAAGCAGGGAGTCAAGCGTAGCTTCCGACATGTCCGTCATCTAACCCCGTGTCAGTCAATAGTCAAATGATAGAAAAGAAGCGTACAGCATCCTGGGCTTGTTTGCCAAAAGCCTTCATCTTTTCCTTCTCTGCATCCCACTCCTGTTCGCGGAACCCATTCATGTTGTTTCCCTCATATACTGAGGCACCCACGGGAACAGCTGGTGGCGGACTTGGCTTCCAGTTCTCCGTTTCTTCTCTCCACTGAGCGATCCGGCTTTGAGGCGGAACAGGTCCGTAGTTTACCGGATGTCGCTCGCAATGGCCCCAATAGAATCTCCCGTTCATGCGTGCGGCCTCCCGATGCTTCATGAAGAGCGTCGCTGCGCCCGCTCCGAGTACGAACCAGAGGAGACGCGACGGACGGCGGTGCCAACGGTAAAGTAGTGGTAGGAAGGATAAGGGTACATGTTCGGTTAGTGGCGGACCATCTGGACCGGGAGGCAGTTATATGCGTCAGGTAGAGTATATGCGTATTATGTCGGCGAGCATGTTTACTCAGGGGATAGCCGGCTTCCGACTCGGCATGTCATGCTGACGTCACCTCCATTATTGCTGCGGCATCTTTTGCTTTTTGCTCCAGAAGACATTTCTAAGCTTTTCGGGCTTTGACCGGTGCCAGATGCTCTACGTACATCGGCCTACGTGCGTCAAGCCAAGTAGCCGAGTAGAGACCACACACCTGGACGTACATCTGGAACTATACAGTAATTCCACAATCCCGATTGGCTAAGATTCCGTGCCGAAATTCGGCGGCCCGTACTTTTGCGTCGGGGAATCGGGAATCGGGACGCAATTAGCCGGCGTAGTTGCTACGCAATTCGTCGTACATACTTACGCAGGACGCGTGTCATCAGCCGTGTTACTATAATCTTAGTACCCGGGGGCCATGTTCAGACTGATGTGCAATCAATGTCGCGTATGGATCTCGTCATTCAGGGTGCTTCTGTTCGTTATCGCCTTTTTAGTAAAGACCATACGTTACACCCGTGAATACTTCGTAATAAAATACCCTTAAATCACATAATCGATATCTATACCGTCGTTGTCTCTTCCTCTCCTTCACGTTCCTGCCTCTTCTTGACGTATGCTGGTGCCTGAGGGTCCAGTTCGGCCTGATCCTCCGCTGTGATGCAATATCAGTAACGTCCTCCAAAAGGTGAATGTTCAATGTACTCACGAGCTGAATGCCAGAAATATGTAATCAGTCCCAGAAGGACAACAGCAAATGCAACAAAGTATAGCCAATACGGATGGTAGTGGTAAAGGCCCAACCCGAAAAGCAGACCCCAAAAGTCGCTCGAGAGCAGCGATAGGTTGTAATATGCCGACGAGGCCATGCGATAAAGGACAGGCGCGAGCGAGTAGAGGATAAACATTGCAGAGGTATATGCAATGATCAATCCAATGACAGCCCCGTTCCATGACGCGGTATGCATATCCGCATGCTCAAGCCCGGCGGCTTGGATGGAACAGATGATGAATCCAAACATTCCAAGCTGACCTACGACCTCATATAATGGTCTCTTGCGAACGAGGAACTCTTCAGTAGCGTTGGTAAACCCATACAATGTCGCGCCTGCAATCATAAATGCATCCCCCTTCCCGCGAGCACTGGCTTCCCAATCCTTCTGGGTGATCTCGTCCGAGGCTACCAGCAGGCCTAGACCACCAATGCAAATGAGGACGCCAAGAATTTGGGTCCAGTGGTAGCGGGTGCGCATGTATACCCAAGAAAAGAAGATGCATACGGGAATGGCCCAGGCGTCGAGGAGCATGCACGAGAGAAGGTCGGTGTACTGGTAGGCCTTAACCACCATAAAGTTTCCTTCAACGTCACAAGCAGCCAGAATCATATCTAAGATATCTTCAGATAGAAAAGTACGCGCAGAGAAGATGACTTACACTTCCAGCCGTCGCGAAATACCATCTCCGCCCATCCCTTGATTCCATACTTGTACATCGTATACGGAGTGTACACCATGAACAATGAGAAATACAGAAAAACGCTCTGAGTCGTGGGTAGAGCCCAGTTGCGATTATTCTGCAGTTCCGTTGTGGTAACATTCGTACAGGTGATACAGAGCGAAACGATTTGCCCTGCCAATAAAGACAGAGCAAATCGTCTTGTCCAGACTGCCTTGTTTCGTGCAGCAAATGAGCGCAGGAAAGCAGAAGGAGAGGAATACGATATTGGGGGCCTGGATGGCTGAAGTTCGTTCACGCTGCTGAGCTCTGGGAGTTGGGGGGAGTCGGAGAAGGCATCTTTTTTATCGATGTCAGCGACGGGAGAAGCCATGCTCTCTCTTTAATAATTTACCACGTCCCACAAAGAGAGGGAAGTTGGGTGTGGTGGTGATGGGCGGACTCGAGGGCGGGTGCTAATTCGAGTTCAGGGGGCCATTTATCACTTTTTAATCGATCATATCGGAGTCTGAATTTCTAGGCCTGGTTCGGGAGCACTTTCATGCTGGAACTTGTTCCATATGCTCTATAGCGTCGCGTTTGTAGCTTTGTGGGGTGCTAGGGCTAATAGGATCAAAGTCTCCGAAAGGCCGTGACAGCTATCAGTATGTTTTCGATTCTTCAATACATTTACCAGGAATAGACTCAACTCGGGCTATCACAACGTTATTTAGGAGCTAGGGCGCCATTGCAAGAGCTAGTATAAAATGCCTCAAGGCTGTTTGCTCTTTGGCGCTAGCCAGGGTTTTTCCCTATGTTTTGCTCTTACTGGTTAAACAAAGGTACAACCATATAAAATAGAATCGGGATGTGAACTTAGTCTTTCAACAGCGCGTTTAACAGCGCTAGCAAGGGGCAGGCACCAGCACAAATGTGACGGTAACCCATTAAATATCACTCCTTCACACGAAGTCTTGAATAAGATGACGGAAAGGCGCCTACTCACGTTTGACGCTCGTGTGGTCAATGCCGAGATTTGTCAAGGCTGCAAGCTGACCAGTGTTTTTTTATTCCATCTTGACAACGGCTGGAAGGACGATTCCCCGGTTCTTGCCTCCTGCTGATCCTGAAGATACTGTGGGAAATCTACGACAGCCGATGTGCATCCTCCAGTCGCAAATCATGTCGGAGAACTCTGGCGACACAAGTGACGATGCTGAAGATCGACCCCATCCAGCAAGAAAAGTAAGTCTAATGGCGCTTCATCGTAGAATATCGAGTTCATTTAGTACTTCAAGTTCTTGGGGTGACAGTCTATCGTCCTTGTTAGCTGCTGCTGGATTAACGTGAAGAATAATTTGAGCTTGTAAAGTTATATACCGATGTCGAATATAATTGTAGAAGGGCACCTGCGAGACATTCGAGCTTCTCATGGCATCGACAGTCAGTCGCCGTTGGCGATCTAGGTGCGTGTTGCTTATTCCCGCGGGAATTTCGTAGTATATAAGCTGGTGGATTTCGTAGTTGATCCCTGTTTCGCGTTTGCCGCAGATGTAAACCATTTTTCCACTCACTTTTTCTGCGATTCTAGCAGCACCTTGGTCCTTTTGCGCGGTAAGCCTCCGAATGCGGACAGATACTTTTTTGACGCCAAAACCGGAAACCGGACCGAACAGGTCTTTCCCCAACGATCATGAGCACCATACAGAAAGCCGCGCTGTCATACGTCGACCTGGGTACGCCGTGAAAATCCACTTCGTAATTCATCCGAGTGACATATTTCTATCTCAGCACAATCTCATCCCATTCTTGCGTCGACCCTGCTGGGTATCGGTTCCCTAACCTTGTTGAAGTTCATTTTGCAGACCTTGTTCGTATTTCTGCAAACATTCATTTTGCCCGGACAGAATGTAAGCCTTTGCTTTGTATTGATAAGCAGCCGGTTACCTTATTTTGTGTAGATCAAGCGGTTCGGAGCGAAGAAAGGTGCATGGGCTGTGGTCACAGGTGCATCAGACGGCATTGGGAAAGAGTTCGCGTTCCAGCTGGCCAAGGCTGGTTATAACGTGCTTTTGGTAGCAAGAAACAAGGACCTCCTCGATGCAGCCGCTTCCGAAATCAGTGCGTATCTTGATACTTGTAATTCTGTCATTTCGCTCATTGTTGTGAAGGCACCAAATTTTCTGTCAAGACTCAAGTTTTTACTATCGATTTCTCCAAGAACGACTTGGACTCCTATGACGGTTTTACTAAGACTGTCGAGGGTTTGGACATCGGTGTACTCGGTACTCATGACTGCTTTTCATCTTTGTCCTTCCACTCACAGCTCTACCAGTAAACAATGTTGGCAAATCACACTCCATGCCTGTGTATTTCGCGGACACGCCCAAAGCCGAGATGGACGACATCGTGGCAATCAATGTCAGCGGAACTCTGCGTGTCACCTATTCGGTTCTTCCAGGCATGATCCAGCGGTACGTGGCATCCTCAACAGCGTCGAGCTGTTGCAGACTCATCCCTCAATCTAGAAAGCGCGGTCTTATCTTGAACATTGGTTCCTTCGCTGGGGCGATTCCATCTCCAATGCTTGCCACATACTCTGGTACGAAGGCGTTCCTCACGACGTTCACGAGCGCTCTTGCCGAGGAAGTCAAGGCCCACAATATAGTCGTTGAGCATGTCAATACATATTTCGTGGTATGTGCATAGGCAGAATATGGCGTAATTCCTTTCTCTGACGCATTCTTGCAGGTCAGCAAGCTTTCCAAGATCCGCAAGCCCTCGGCATTTATACCCTTGCCATCTTCATACGTGAAGACGGTTCTCTCAAAAATCGGTTTCGCTTGCGGAGCCATTGGAAGTGGACGTCCTAACACGTCGACGCCCTACTGGACTCATGCCATTATGGATTATGCGCGAACAGTCATTGGGATTCCCAGCTTGTTTATCGGCTACTCACATGGCCTGCACAAAGATATCCGGAAACGGGCATTGAGGAAGATGGAACGGGATGCCAAAAAGCAGTAGAGTATGGACTTTTTTATGATCTGAGGAGATAGAAACTCAGAAAACCTGGTCGACAGACATGTCGGCCAGCAATACCTTGTGTTCGAGGAGAACGGACTATTCCTTATACCACTGTTGTTATCTACCTAATGATTCAGATTTCGTTCTCATCCTTAGACAAATGACTAAGAAGATACAGGTGAAATGTCGTTTAGGCAGGTCGGAGCATGTACCGGCCGCGACCGTCCAGAACTGATGACCAGTAAGATGGTGACTGAGCGCTATTTGAGTCGGTAGAACTTAGAAGCCCTCAAAAGTTTGTGCGACATCACAATCATGGGGAATGTGTCGAGGATTCAGCCTATACCGCCGTTTATTGATTTAGTTGACTTATTACCTATATTTAGATCCCAGTTCTCCTAACTCGAGCCGTTAACCACGGCCGATCACTTCAAACGCACCTCAGTCGTTCACCATATCAACGTGTGTCTGACTGAGGTGCGTATCCTTAACTTACCTACCCAGATACCATTTCTTACTTACTTTATCATACAGTTATCGTTGTACTAACAGGTAGCTTATACTAATTTAGTCGTTCACCATATCAACGTGTGTCTGACTGAGTTATCGTTGTACTAACAGAATGGCCTCAAGAAGTCGTTTTTTAGCTTTAGCAGTGACGTGCACTTCGAGCATCGAAGATCGAAGCGCTCAAGTTCATAGATTTAGAGTATTGTCACGGAGTACAGCGTCAGCTTTCTTCACCCTTGCCTAATAAATATACATCCTTGCCTGGCTTGCGTTGGGCACTTCAAGTTGCGTGCTCTCAGTGCTTTCACTTCACTCTGATGCCAGCACAACGATATGTCTGCACAGGATAAACAGAACTCAGATTTTGAGAACAAATTTCAAGAGCGCCGCAGCGCGTAGCGTATCTTGCGATAATTGGCGGCCTACAACTTCCCTTTGCATACAGCCTCGTTTACCATGTCCAGCACCAACATCTGTCCTGGCGCGTGTCCCATGACAATGCCTTCAATCCCACTATCCATTACTGCGACTTGGGGAGTTACACCACAACCCCAATATACAGCAATCTCCCCTTCACGTATTTCCGTAGGGTCCCCAAAGTCTGGGTTCGAACCGTCGAAATCCGACAATCCGAGTGCCTTGGCGCCATCTGGGCCGTACGCGACGGGTTCGCCGTGTGCGAGAAAGTAAGGGCGAGTAATGTCGCGGACTTTCGGGATTTGAGAGACGGGATATGGTCGCATGGAAACGACCATATGCCCGCTAAAGGCTAAGAATTATGTGTGTTAGGAAGAGAAAACGTCGCTGCTAGAGAATGCACGAACCTCCAGCAGCCATCAGTGGTACATTGGTCCTGTACATGGGCACATTTCTGCCCAATTCCGTGTGTCGCGGAGCAAGTTTACTCTCTGCGAGAGCAGCCTCAAAAGAGTATGAACAACCGATGAAAAACGCGATAGAATCCGGTTGCCAGTAATCTTCCAGACTCGGTTTGCTTTCAACAAATACCCCATCTCGGTAGATATTATACAACGGGCAGTCGGTGCGAATATCGCTCTTAAATGCAAGATGTTCCGGTACGCGCGGGTCTCCTGGTTTTGTCTCCCCGAGGAGAGGGCACCTTGAATAGAGCATGATATAATTGATTAGCCTTCCGTTGTGCGAAATAAGAAAACGCGTACGAGACCGGGTTTCTTAGACAGAGCCATCGAAAATCATCCGCGTATTTTTGAGGAAGGATGATTACATTTGCTTGGACGTGTCCGGCACAGATGCCAGCAGTCGACGCTTCCTTGAAGGCATCTGCGCGACAAAGTGACCTGACATCACTGGGAGTTAGAGTAATGGTTGACGCGACCGTAGCAGACATAGTTCAGGCGATAGATGACAAGGAGGTATGCGAGTCCTTTTGAGGTCCATACTCAGGCGATAGTGAATCCTGTTCCAGCACTTTTGACGGAAAATGGACGGAACGGAGAAGTGGTCTACTTCCTAATTGAGCAGGACCGATTGCCGCCACCCTCCGCCACTGCCTCGGAATTCAAGCGGCCATTTACACTATCTGCTGTCTTGGCTCAATATCGCCGTGTATCTACTTTCGGTAGCGTATTACACGCGATTGCTGTCGCTTTTTTCTTCATACAATCGTAGGCGGTGATAGACACCGGATTTTCTACACGTAACATTTCAAGTACATATATAACTTGACTGTGACATCCTTTTTGAACCTCTCACGCGATATCATGGCTGCCGTACTAGCATTACTGTTGGCACGCGTTGTGCATGTTGATCAGTGATCAGAATTGTCATGACGTAACGTTTCTTGCCTCTTCTTCGACTACGACCATGACAGAGAGCACAGCAGCGCCTGCCACGACCTCCAACAAGCGCACGTCGTCGCCTTCACCTTCAACGCGTCCTACAAAGGTTCGAAAGCGCAAGGGTCACGTCAGTCGAGCATGTAATGCATGTCGAAGGAGGTACCTAGAAGAGGCTCCTACTACCAGCTCGTAGAACTAATATTGTATGAACAGGAAATCAAAATGTGACGCAATAAAGCCCAAGTGTGGTATGTATTTCTCACATGGCATTCAGATACGAGGCTTCATCTACGCCAGGTACATGCTCACTCTATAACGACGACTGCCAATACACCACAGAACAAGATGGTCGGAAGCCAGTCACGAAGCCTTATGTGGATGCTTTGAAGCAGCGTATTAGAGTTCTTGAATCTTTGCTAAGAGAACGGGGCATAGAGGAATTTACGTCTCCCACGGAAACCCAACTACTAGCACATAGTCTTGTGTACGAAGATCGGACGGCTGGTAGATCATCTAACGATCTGGATGCAGAGCCAGAGGACGAAGACTCGGATACATTCTCTGTTAATGACTTTGGCATCAACAGACTCAAGGTTACTTATTCCACAGCTCGTTATCATCCAACTTTGTGAATATTTCCCCTGCAGATTGACGACGATACCGGAGAGTTGAGACAATATGGCCCAACTTCGGCGTTTATGCACTTGCCCGAACCATCGGTCTCATCATCCTCTGCATCGAAGCCACTAAGTGCCACCCCTCTGGGTGCTCCTTCGCCCTACAGTACATCTTCGCCAGAATATTCTGAAAGCACAGATTTTGATTGGTCGCGAAACCTGCCAGCCGTTAATGGTTTCGACCGGGATGTTCACGATGAACTTATCGACATGTTTTTTGCCTACTTCAACAGGTGCGTTTCCATGACTTGAACTTTTTACCTGGGCGATAAACCTAATACAACGCTATCCAGCTGGTGCTATTGGGTCGAACCCACGCTTTTCAAAAGAGACATGGCGACCTGTTTGTCGTTTTCAGCGGTACCTCCGCTGGCACGGACATCCCAGTATAGCGGCCTTCTTCATAATGCTATCCTTTCCTTAGCCGCCAACTACTCAGATCATGCGTGCTTTGACCCGTGCGACAGAGGTGCCGTGTTTGCCTCTAAAGCAAAGCGGGCTATCGATACCGAGGCCGAAAGCCCGATGTTAAGCACCGTCGTGGGTCTGATGTTACTGGGTAGCTATCATTCGGGGACGGCACGTCATGGTTTAGGGTATATGTATGCTGGTAGGCTTGGATTTTTCTGTCATTTCAACTACCACCGCTGAACCTTGTAATAGGTATGGGTTTGCGAATGAGCCAAACTCGTCAGTTCTCATCTATTCAAAAGATGTATTTCTTATAACTGACGCTGTCTTGCCAGTTGGTCTCGGGATTGATTGTTCAAAATGGATTCAGAAGCGTCTCATCACGGAGTCCTTCAAAGACGACCGTGACCATACATTTTACATGTGCTATATACAGGACAAGTACGCTTCTTCTGTATCCTCCGCACCGTTTATTGATAAGGACATAGATTGTGGGGTTTCTATGTAGGCCGAAGCCCTACGCTGAAGATGTCAGAAACCGAGACTCCCCTTCCTCGTATTAACAAGGAAAGGGATTTTGCGCTCTGGATGCCCGTACAACTGGCATCGCAGCCATTGATCACAGAAGATGATTCAGAAGAGGACCCAGTTAACATGGGTGTAGAACCGGAGCTTCATGACATTTGTATACCCAGTTATGCGAGCACCAATTTCCTTTGGACTTGTAAACTGGCATATATAGCTGAACGCGTGGCAGATGTAGTGTGCGTAGCACCATACATTCATTTAGTCTTCGAACTCACCTTTTTAAACATAGATATCATCTCCGTGCTAATATATCTTCTGGCCGAACTCAGAATCTTGTCTCTGATCTAGAGTATGGTAGAATTCTCGCTGCATCTCTCATTCTTGTTGACGTCTTTTTACTTAGCATCCAACTGGAGAAATGGTACGCTGATCTACCCGAAGGCCTTGCTCTTTCCAGTAAGAACCCCAACCCGCCACATGTCATTATGCTCCATGCTATGTACTACTTCGTCGTCATACTTTTACATCGGCCATTCTATCTCCGAGGTAGTTCTCATGGAAACGAATTTGCTGTTTCTCGCTGTGGTAAAGCATCGTAAGTGGTCTCTTGTTATAGCTGCTGAGTTGTTCTCAAATCACTTCCTAGATCACGAGTCGTTCAGCTTTTGGATGTATGGGCCACTCTCCCCTCCTTTCTTTCCTTTTGGCTTACTTATGTCTCGTGCCATCAGTTGTACCGCGGATGTCCAGGGCTCCGCTATGCACCTATAACTCTCACTCAGATAACATTTACAGCAGGAACGACACATCTCCTTGGTGCTGTGGCGCAGGGAAATGGCCGTACTGAGAAACAAACCGGCGCATCTCTAGAAGGTGCGAAAACTTGCTTGCGTGCCCTACAAGTAATGGGCCGTTCGTGGCAATGCGCGATACAGAGCGGCGAAATTCTTAGCCGGTTGCTAGTGGACTGGTGTCCAGAATCTAAAAGTGATCATTCCGACTCGGGTGGCTTTACTCGAACCGAAGAACGTGGGCGGCAACAGATCTCGACGAGTGACTTAGAAAGGGCAAGTGATCCCTCCTCTGACATCGCGAAAGCGTTGGTAAGTCTAGGATGGACGCCACCCACGATGGCGCCTAACGGGGGCCCTACTTCTCCTGCTACAAGTGTCTCCTTTCCCTTGACACCTATGAATCTATCCGAAGTATGATCTTTTACCTTAAGTTGACAAAACGAGTCCTCATGGATATATTTTAGCTCTCTACATCGACATTACTGCAGAATACCCCAAGCTTCGTTGACCAACTCCATCCGAATCCGACAGTGCCAGGCCCTCAAAATAACGGGCCTGATTCCTTTTCACAGATGTTTGCGACCTCGGGCCAGGAGACGATGCATTCCAGTGCTAGCATGTGGCCTCTGCTAGGTCCGGGATACACATGGAATTGGACGTCAAACTTTGACGACGTTTTTATGAGGTATCCAGACTTCGGAGGCCGTGACTCTGAGAGTCACCCTTGAATGTTTGGCATACCTGAGGGGTTCATCATAATCTGTCGCGGATTTTGGAGTTTTGTGTAACAGTCAACGGCTTTGTATCATAGTAGGTGTAATCGACTAAAAATTTCCACAGAAATGAGGGCGCCTTACCCAGATCCTCATCTACCCCTTCATCCTTCAAAGTCTGTCTTGATCGCGAGAAGGGTCAAGAAGGCTGATAGTATCGGGAGCTGTGGTGAGTTGCCAAGCTCGCGTGCTTTTCCATATTTTCCATATGATATCTGTTCAACTCCGCCTTCCAGATAATTTTTGCCATGAAGTGGCTTGCCGTTTGGACTATCTTCGCAAAAACAGCTCTTCAGTGATGAAAAATCAAAATACTGTTACGGTACGAAGGTCTGTCGTCAAGGGTCTATTCCTGCCTATTGTACACGTCCCGAGTGCGCTCGGACGTGAAGACATATTAAGACCTTACTAAGTCGCCGACAGTATTAGACAGTATTATTTGCGACCGCGAAAATCCTACAAATTCGATTCTCATTGTCATATGGGCGGATCTCTTCCATTCAAACAATCTTGTTTGAAGCAACGGGACCTACTTATTCTCACTCATAAGCAGTCGCGGTTTCCATCCCAGCTTCACTTATCGGATTAATCGACGACGGTTGGCTAAACAGTGCTTCCGTGCCCTGCTCCTATGACCTGTTAGGGGTAAGAGGGAACCGTCGGCCATTGATTAACTCACGTTCCTTGGCGTCAGGTCCCGGTAAGTCGAACAGTCGACGCGTCCTTAACAGTAGCATCGGCTAATAAAACATCCTTCCCAATTTCAGTCTCGTCCTACGATATGATAATATCGCTGGGTTTTCAATCAGAGATCGCGCAGGTATCCATGGCGAACAAACGTTTCTTAAATCTCTTCTGTGGCGTCAGCTCTGGGCCCACCAACTGTGAAACTCTGCCAAATGAACCTCTAAAACTTTAAAATGTGATGTGCATATGAGGCACGTATCTCAAGATTGATGATAAGTCTCGAGACCGAGGTCCGTACCTTCCGGGCAAGCGTGCCTAGTATCCGACCATTTCAGGGGAACGCTCAGCTTTGCGACGGATCGCGTTCTGTCGGCCTCAGACCGGATATATAAGCATATGTGCTCGGAATATCTGTGGTGATATCCCTTGGCATCCCGCAGCTTTCTTACCGCTACCATGTCTGTCGCCGAACCTTCGTGAGCAGAGTACCATTCTCTTTGTTAATTAAGTACTGACAGCAGAATCCCAGCCATGGTCCTATGCTCATTGGACATTTCTTCAATGTCCTTCTTATGGGAGTCGTTATAGCTCAGTCTTACATATACTTGGTCACGTACCAAAAGTGAGTGCTACTTTTCTTCCCGATCATGAGCTGCTTATATTTCCTTCACGCAGACGTGACAAGCTTTGGATGAAGCTTTTTGTGAGCATCCAGAGTTGGTTACTATTCTTCCGATGCTAACTTCGTGTATTCGTACAAAGGTGGTCTTCCTTCTCCTCGTCAATGTCATAAATACGGCTCTAGTTGAGTTTCCTATCGGTCTGCATCTACCCACACGTTTTTCTGACTTCGCCTACAGCAATTTGCCTACCTGTATACCTCCCTCGTCGTACACTTCAGTGTGTAAACCCGCAAACAAGTTCACCACTTCTACTGACTGACTCTCTTCTATTAAGGCGACGCGGCTTATCTCCTCAATGTAACCATGCGTAAGTCCTTCTCCCGTGATACTTTGAGTGCAGTGGTTCATTTTGTTTCTAGTCTTCGCCGTGTGTACGTCTCGTTTCTTCATGACAAATTGAAATCATTTTGACATCTCTATAGCTGCCGCATTAACGGTAAAACTTTCCATCCATTTGCCTGCGGCGTTCAGTTCTCATGGTCACTTTTAGGGCATCGTGTCTGGAGCTGTACAACTATTTTTCGCGTGGAGAGTAAAGATTCTGACGTCGAATATCTGGATGGTGGGTCTGGTGGTCGCTACCGCGCTAGCGGGTACCGGTAGGCTCAACGCATGTCCCAAAACTCTGACTTCAATGACTGATAATTGTTTCCAGTGGGAGCCATTGGTAGTACCGCCGAGTCCGTGAAAGCTGGGACATTCGTCAAGTTTCAAGAAATTAAGGTACTTCATATACGTCCAATTGGTTCTCATTTCAATCTGACTGACCTGACTTCACAGTCTTGGGTCATCCTTTGGCTTGTGGGCGCCTGTGTCGCCGACATACTCATCACCGGTATTCTGGTCTGGCATCTGGTATGCGTTGTCTTCTCGGGAACAGAGCCTTCGGGCTGACCCTTTATTTCTAGAGAAGGCATAAGACAGGATTCCAAACCTCTGATGAATTGGTCGACAGGATCATTCGATGTACGCCATTGAACGCTATGCCATGATTTCGACTGCTCACCTGTCGCATTCTAGCTACTGTACAAACCGGCTTGATAACTTCGATATGTGCCATCGTGGATTTGATGGTATATCTCTTGGATGTAAGTCACCCCATCGTGGTCCATTGACAACTGACAATGTCATCTCTATCTACAGCCAACTGGGCTTCACCTGCTATTCAATTTCCCCCTTTCCAAGCTATACACAAACACACTTATGAGCAGTCTCAATTCCCGAGGCGGATGGGCCTACGATAGCAGCGCCAACAATCATTCACATTCACATACTACGGGCGGTATCGTGTCTACGTCAGGAGGTACTGCTTCGCGAACAAAGAAAGTTGGTAGCCGTTTGCTTCAATCTCATCTCTTCCGAGGCTAACAGGACCGCCAGAGCGATACTGCTGTCCTCCGCTTTGGCGCCAACACCCGCCCAGAAGTCTTCGTGTCCGTTGAGCAGCACGAGATGGGCGACATCCAGCGCATGGAATCTGATGATATTAAAGTGCGTGACAACGGTTCCACGACGAGCAGAGAACCATGGGAGATGGAAACGAAAAAGGATGGTAGCAACGTGTGATCAAAATCCAGGTCATACAGCGGTGTACGCGATGGTATTAATGCATATTCTTAATCTCTTAGAAGTTTAGACTACTACGCCGGGTTTTCAAGGGTTAATTGGTAAATGTATCATTACGCAGTAGATGAAATACGCGACACGTTTCTTTGAAATAGCACGCCATTCACAAAAATGCTAGAGATCGGACAGAGAGTGGCACGGAAGTCTTGACTGTTTGACAAATCGACAGCAATTTCATCCGTCACCGGGTCTGTTAGTAGGACCTTCACAGGCAAGAAGCTTGTGGGTAAGTAGCGCTGTGAATGTGAGCATCTATTAGTCAGTTCCTGCAGCCATACCACTCCGGAGTGGGATAGCTATATAGAGTCAACGTACGCGATCCCGCCCCGACTGTGGATATTCATACGGTCCCTGGAATTTCATTTTCTGAGTGGCGGTCTCCTTACAGACAATGGGCATTGGATATTGCGGTGTCATAGTATAACCTCGTGTATTCTTGTCGGTCTTCTGACGCAGTCTGGTAATCCGGCCCGCAATTAAAATCCTGAAATGCAGGGTATGGAACTAAGACCATGTGTTTGCTTAGCGTAGTAAAGTCCTCGTCGATTCTTTTTTGGCCGCCCTTCATCGTCGACGTATATACACTCGAATGTTCTCAAGCCAGTGAGGTCAGAACTGAGCAGAGCTTAATTAGTTAGAGCTTACCCTCTAGAAAGAGCCCGAGTCTCCAGGGTAGGAAGCATCTGATAATTTTACGGCATTTTCGGGATGGTGCCGACGGTTGTAATACCGTTTGCTGGATGGCGATTATAAGGCGGTTGCCCCACTCTAAATGCAACCGGACAAAGGAAAAAATCGAGGAAGTCTGAGCGGGCATTGAGAAGATTCTTGATGCGATCATCGAGGTGGTATATACTATACAGGTGACGTCCAGCAAGCGTCGAAACTGAGGCTAGTCTGAAGCTACATCTAGGTCTGGTAAAGTCTCGACTGTCCTCCACGAGGTGTCGAATATAACTGGAAGGCACTGCTAAAGATCCCGATGAGGATCTAGATGTCACTCGATCTCTTCGTTCCTCCGCAAAAAGAAACGATCTTTATGGAGCAAGGCTAGAACATCGTCATTGTATATTTAGCTGTTGCAGGTGTGATCGGGGCTGCTCGTTCGAAAACGAAGGCATTGTACAGCCAGAAACTGGTGGCGTACAGGGACAGGGCGTAGTAGCTTAACGGCCGTACCGCTACGCCAGTATAAATGCAGGGAAGTAACGTAAGGCGACTCATCGGAATATAAACTCAGTACGGTTGACGAGATGTGTATGTACGGCCGTCGTTGAATACCGAGTAGTCAGTAACTTACGAAGAGGTACTTATAAGTTAATCTGCGAGCTTGTTACTCTGGCTCGACGCCAAGCCGTTGCTGCTCCACAAAATTCGAATACGAAGACTGAAAACTATGACGCACACTTCGCGTGCTTCAACTCCTTTTTCGAAAGGAGGCGCGGGGCCCCGCAAGACGGAATATGTCTGCTGGTCTAGCCGAGGTCCTCCTGGCCAGGAAGAAGGGTGGGAGGCGAAGGGAACTCTTGTGAATTTTGGTAGATGGAATAAGCCTTGAACTGCCTGGAAGAGGGCAGCAAGTGAGTAAGGGACAGATTCCGATTGGTGACGCCGGACGGGGACATGCGGATCCCGACCACGTGCCTGATGGCCTTTGAGGGTCACATTTAAATTCTTGTGCTGTTAGGAAAGCTGTACATCGGGTTCCATACAGACCATCACCACCGCTTCACCTCGCACTATAGCAACCCTTCTACCTTGCTCGTTTTCTGTTTTTCCTTCTACCATGTCGCCGTTAACGTTCAGCTCTGGCTGTCATTCTTCTGACCAGGCTGACCTCCAAATTGACCAGCGTCTCATTCATGCTCTCCCACCACCGGATCGTCCAAGCCCGCTCACAGCAGTTTGTCCACGACCAATACCCAATTCATACTGGGCTACTCCCTTGCTCTTAGCTTGCGAGTATCCTTGGACACCAAAGAACCCCTACAGGCCTAAGCTCGATTCGTTGCTCAAGGCTGGCGTGCGGACCTTCATCGACCTCACAGAAAATGGCGAGTTGTCTCCGTATGCCAATGTCCTGTGTACCCGGGCGGATATATTGGGTATTGATACCGCGACCATCGAGTACCATCGTTTCCCCATTCGAGACCGGTCCCTTCCAGAGAGCGTGGACTACATGTACCGTGTGCTGGATGTCCTCAGAGATAACGAGGACCGTGGCCGAATCAGTGCAGTCCATTGTCGCGGCGGTATAGGAAGGACCGGTATGGTTATCGGGTGCTGGCTCGTTCAATGTGGACTTGCCAGGGATGGCGACGAAGCATTGCAGATTATCGCCAGGGAATGGTGTACCGTCGAGAAATGCACGAGGTTTCCACACAGTCCGGAAACGGGGGCCCAGTTCGAATTTGTGAAGAACTTCAGGGCGGCGACGGTTCACGCGACGGTATAGAGAGCTAACCGCGCCTGGCTTTATTTCCTTGGGTTTTCAGGGTGTTGGGTATCATCTACTTGGGTATGTTTTTTGCTTTCTCTCTATTGACAATGGCTTATTCTATTTACAGGGGATCCAGCTTCTTATCTTTCTGTATTCATCACACTGTATATATACACATCGTCTCTAATTCTCCTATTATATATTGCGCTGAGCGTAGAGGTAGACACAGTAGACAAATATTATGGACTTTAATTTTCCAGAGATTTCCAGTGGGATCGTGACCGTTACCATCATGACGTAAACGATGGCATGTCAGCGATAAATACCCTTGACAATTGTCCGCCACTCGCGCCGACGTCGACGCCTGCAATGGACTCACCCTCGACGCCTCCGACTGCCGACTTTTCTTCTACACCTCCCAAGCGTACCAAGATAGTACTGCTTGGCGACCAGAGTGTTGGCAAGACCAGCTTAATTACACGGTGACGACCTTGCCAAATTTCATCAATGATGCCTAATATCCACCATAGCTTCATGTACGACACCTTCGACAATACATACCAAGCCACCATCGGTATAGACTTTCTTCAGCAAGACGATGTATCTTGAAGACCGAACAGTCAGATTACAGCTCTGGGATACTGCAGGACAGGTGCGTACTACGACAGCTCCTTGACATCTTTCTCCAACTCTGCCTCTGCGAACAGGAACGATTTCGGTCACTAATACCATCATACATTCGTGATTCCTCGGTCGCCATTGTCGTCTTTGATATCACAAGTCAGTGCACAGCACTACTACCGACAGGACCGATGTGTACTCACCTTCGCTGGCAGATCGACAGTCATTCTTATCGACAACGAAGTGGATAGACGATGTTCGCTCGGAGAGAGGCAGTGATGTCATAATAGTACTGGTCGGAAACAAGGCAGACCTGTCGGATAAGCGGTATGTGCCCTCTATAGTACGTATTCTTGCTGATATCTTACACGTGCACAGACAAGTAACGTTAGAAGAGGCGACAGCCAAGGCCACACAACTCGATATATTGTTCATGGAGACGTCTGCAAAGGCAGGACACAACGTCAAGAGCTTGTTCAAGAAGATTGCTATGTCGCTGCCAGGGATGGAGAAGGATGGTCAGACGGATGCGAATACAAGTGCGTGTACTTTGCAGGACCCAGTGTGCATGCTAATGTCCGTATAGAAATCGACGTCACGTCGCCATCGTCAGGCGAGGTTCCCGAGGCATCACAGTGCGGGTGCTGAACGATCCATCTTTACATGTCTGTATCCTTCTCGATAATTTTACCTCATTTTCAGAACCAATGTAATATGTCGCGTTGCTTTCCTCCGCTACCTTCAATATATCGCTGAAAGCAGGAAGTTTTGACCTAACCGTGGTCCTAGGGATGGTGGCATACGATCGGTCCAGTATTTTCTGTCTGGCAGGGTCATCAAGTTTGTCATGACGACTTTTCAAGCAATGTAACGGCGAGATTTCCGTTTCCCTTTTTTAATAATGCCTTTGCACTCCTTGCAGATCCGGAGTTGCGGTGCAACATAAATGTCTTGTTTCGCCTCCACTCGCCGATTCTTCTCTGGTGAGTTTGACATCTAAAACAGAGTCTGAGCAGAATCCGGTTAAGAATTCATTCTTGCACTTGCCGATAACTCCCTCCTCCGTTTCATGTCTCTGCCTTACTTCCCGTTTGCCCCTCTTATTACGCGCAGCTCATCAGCACAGGGCGTCGAAAAACTCCATCACCTCTACAAAACCGTCTTCCAGCAGGATGTTCCAATAGCTGACAAGAGCAATCACCTTCGGGTGTTCCTAGCTATCTACGACAATATCGGCTGCAAAAAGGAACCGCTGAACGATTTGAGGGAGACTCTTCCATCCTTATCACGTGTAAAATGGGAAGACGTTGCTTCTATTGGTGGTCTAGACCCAGCCAAAAGTCGCGAACAACTTGAACACATTCCAGTTCGCTTTGAAGCTACCTTAACGATAGACCTTATTCTGGGTTTGCAGCGGGAACTTCGTCGGGCCCTTAAAACATATAAACTGCCTTCAAGACATACCGAAGAGGCACAACATGTACACCTCACTTCCTATGTATGTTCATCTCAGGTGGTCATTTCTTCGGGCTCACTGCTTTTGTTATACAGATGATAAGGGGAATCCTGACGCTATTTGGGTCCCTCATATCCAACTCCGCAGAAGAAATTCTTCCTCCTAGCGATACTACTCCGTCTGAAGGTGTCGTTGAAGTGCAACTGCGTCTTTACAATGGCATGACACTTTTAATTATTGAGTATAAGCTCAGAGTACTCCCACAAAGCCAGCAACAGACACTAGCCCAGCTTTTCGCGAAACTGCTCTGTGAGTATATCATTACTTCTTAAATGCGAGACGTCGTTTAAAACATTGTTCCTCGACAGCTGTCGCGGCCTTGAACAAGCGGCTGGGGTATTATTCTAACGTGCATGGTGTGGTCACAGACCTCAAAGAAACAGTTTTCTACACTTATAACCGTGCGTCGTCTGCTCAAACTTGGTATGAATTCTCCAATAAGCATCACCCTTTCAGCTCGAAGCGGCAAGTTCTCCATGCGAGGACTGGTCCATATTGGTGGGTGTAACAGATGTCCACGAGGCCAGCCGGTGTCTGAAGAAGTTGCTTTCAGCAGATGATGGCGCTGGGTGAGTGCGTTTATTGACATTCTGGACGCCTCTGACATAATCGTCTGCTTTTGCATAGTGACGCGTTTCATGCTGAATCTACTACTGGAAGGGTATTCTGATTACATGGAGGAGGCTTTGGCGACGTGCCAGCTCCCTGCAAGCGTTGTTCCAGTAAGCACTTCATCAAATTGCCATTACCGCTATAGTTACTCTGTCTATTACAGTCATACATCGAAACCCTACGGCTGGCAGAATGGGTGCTCACGCATACGAAGCACGTATGAGGAGTAGCGTTTCATTGCCCGATGGCGAAACCGTCGTGGTGTTGACGCCTCAGCAACGGCTGATTGTTGTCATGCACACCTATCTCTCCCACCTCGGTTTCAAGTGCCAGTCAGGGACCAGGCTCACGCTACAAGACAGTAATGGTGTGAACGGGACGCTACTGTATACCCTAGAAGGTATTGATAGTGACACGATGCAGTTTGCCTTAGAGGCGTCATACAAACCATTACCTGCTTCGAATGCATTCGACTGCTATATACAGATGTATTGTGTCCAAAGAGGTGAACTCCCATTCTCAGATTGTGACCGCATAGTCAGTTTTTCTCATCTTCTTGCTTCACCCTACCCGTCTCTGACTGCCTTTTTAATCTTAGAGTTGTTGGCATTTCCTATTTTCTCAATACTTTGATGTCTTGCCACATCTCAACAACAGGCGACAAGACGTTGGACATGCCGGATTTTTGTCTAGCGTCCGGGGTGGAGTGGGGGAAACGTACAGGGAATTTACGAATGATTTGATTAGACATTTGCTCTGTCCTCTTTGGGATTCTGTCAAGGTAAGTGATAGTCTGCACTCGCTCTTTGCTATTTGACTTGGATTGTATCCAGGCTACCTTCCGAATCGCAATATCAACGGAGAGCGCAGAGAGGGTAGAAAGGGTCACATTGTCCATCTGGCTGTTCAACGAAGCTGTGGAGAAACTTGAACGAGACTCTGACTTTGAGCGAACAGAAGGACTTGAATTATTAGAGCAGAGGTCAGTAGACAAGCCAATTTTCTTCTCGTTTTTGCTACTCAAAGAGCCTTTCCCTGCAGCGTTCAAGCCTATCCTCGAGATGCTCTTCCTCGAGCCGTTATCGACGAAATGAATCAGAACGTCCTTTGGTACCACAAGAATGCCTTTTCAATAGTCAGCAAATGGACGATGGCGACAATATATACGACCGAATAGAATTGTTAATGGTCTTGGTGAATCTGTGAATATTTACAGCCAGGCAAACGTAGATGATCATTTACATCGCACGATGACGGGGAAAGATTTATATATGCCCAAGAGTCGGCAACCCTACGCGTGTATTGACGTGTCTGGATGTGGGATTCTGTGATACTTACTCGGGCACTGGCAGTAGTCCTAGGTAAGTACTAAGGGTTTCGGGCTTTTCGGCTGCCCGTATACTCCGGCGTCGCGTCGGATTCCTGATCTTCTGGCATGAACATGTGTTTGAATGCTCGGTAGTAACACTGACAGAATGCGCAGCGTGCACCATTCAATCCATGCATAGTGACCTTGTATAAGACTGGACTGACTTTTTTGGGACTTCTCGGCAAAACATGAATTCAAACTCAGCTGTGCAGGTTCTATTATGATCTTGCATCTCGATCTATTCTGATGCGACCACTCTTGTAAAGCGCCACAATGTCAGAGCCAAAAAGAGCAACCGTCCAGGACACTGAGGACGATTTCGACGAGTTTGACGGTACGAAATCTATCATATTATCCCAGTCAATTTCACTAAATCAGGTTCTGTAGATGTACTATCCCAATTCAACACAGCGCCGTCCGTCTCACCACTAACGTCGCCTCCACCTCCACCGCCTACAGCAACGACATCATTCGCCGGGCGGCCACGTACGAACACGCTCGTCGATCTCCCACCAAAGTCCATACCAGGGTCAACAAAGGCGGCGCTCAGCTCCATGGCGGAAGACGTTGACGAGGACGAGCTCACGGCGGAATTCACCCGCGAGCTCGCAAAGGGGATGGAGAACCTAATGAAGGAGCTCCAAACGGAAGCAGGCATTTCCGAATCCCAGGGTGACTCCGAAGAAGAACAGACCCGGTTATTGAAGGCTGCATGGGAAGCTATGCTGGTCGAAGGCATGAACGGCGAGGGAGGCGAGGATGTCCAGCAGATGATGGGCTCGGACTATAAACCCAAGGACGCAGGAGGTGGTGCCGACTTTCAGTCCAAGATCAAACAGACGATGAACAAGCTGAAGCAGAGCGAGTCGGATTTGAAGGTTTGTCATCGATGGTCGTGTTTATTGTCAGCTAATTATTCTAGGCTGAGGATTCCACCTCGACTTCAGATCCGGACATGGCTAGCTTGGAGGCTTTATTGAAGGATCTAGGAATGGGAGAGAATGGCGGGCTCGACGCGAGTGAGGAGTCCATGGATGGATTCTTTGAAAAGATGATGGGCCAGCTGATGAGCAAGGAGGTGCTCTACGAGCCTTTGAAGGAGCTGAGCGATAAAGTAATTATTCATTCTATTATTATTCATGTCCCTGACTTGCGCCTACCCAGTTCCCTGGTTTCCTTGCAAATCCCCCTGCAGATCTAACACCCGAAGACAAGCAGCGATACCAAACCCAGATGACTTGTGTGCAAAAAATCGTAGCAGTGTTCGAGGCTCCTGGGTATGACGATACGAATGCAGCTGATACACAGAAGGTCGTGGATCTCATGAGCGAGGTAGACTCTTTTTGCGTCTTTATTGCCTTCCCGCTGATAGTTTCTTAGATGCAATCGTATGGCGCCCCGCCCGAGAGCATCATGGGCCCGCTTCCTCTAGGACTTGATGGTTTACCGCAAATGGGAGAAGGATGTGTGGTGATGTAAACAAACAAATGTATTATGTATGTATCGTGTATCTTTGTGTGCATCAGTGGATAAACTAAGGATTTGAATTTGTACACGGAGGAGGGATGTAACATCCTTTTCATTAGAGGTATCTACCATTGCGAAAATCGACGAAGGCTTCGCTGCCTTGCTAATTTTTGATGCTTGATACCCAGCTTCTTTGTTGTGCGAATGACATTAGTGATTCTGTAACCGCAAACCAGTCAATACAGGACACCCGTTGAGTCTTTTTTTATAGCTGTCTTTCCGTCAGACTGACTCCTTACTAGTGCATGTATCGACTACAGAAGCAGACACTTCTCCTCCGTCATCCAACGTCTGTCTGTTTTTGACACTCGTATCCTCCCTCAATCACAATGGCCTCTGGCTTTCGGACGTGTGTGCTTGCCTTGAAGGCGTTGTAATCAATCGCCATTCGTTGTGGTGTCGGACTCGTGGCGTCAGTCGAACGTAAGATTTGCAAGGACCGATCTCGCTCTACCACTGACCAGATGCTAGTCCCCACCCTCATCAGGCCTGTATCGCCTGTCTGTCTACGAGAGACTAATGCTAGCTATATCGGAAGCCATCTCTTTGAATATGGACCGTGGGAGTACCCACATTTTGCGAGCGCAGACAACTATCATGCAGTAACTGAACCATGTTACGCTGGTGCAGGCGGTAATCCCAAAGCTACCTTAGTGGGGAGGCTTTAGTGCCGCAAGGAAAACATTTCATAGATGCTACTACCGTTCCGGTGTAATGTTGTCTGATTGACCAGTAGTCAATTGCTCAACCTCAACGGTACATTTGACTGCCACGTTACAAGTTACAAGGACTGGGGACTAAATATTCCTATTAGTAGGAGAGGCACCCTCAAAGTCCAAGTATGCCGCGTAGGCCGTGAACACATCCTTCTCCTCAACAAACCAGGCATACTGGTACAACCAGCTCTCCACATTGCCAGAATCCACAATGTCTGGGTTGGCTATGACCGGATCATTCTTTTGCCTCTTGGAACATCCTTCCTCAGATATTGGGGTCAAAGTCTGAGCTTTGGTCTCCTGCTGTGATGCAAAAGCCTCGCTTTGAAGTGAGAATGATCCCTTCAATGTTGATGGAACCACAAAAATGACCTTCCATTTGTTGTCCTTTCCTAGACGGAATTTCTCCAGGGGCGCGCCTATCTTCAACCGTTGAGCGCGCTGAAGACCCAAAAGCTTCATCCGATGGGTTGCTCCCATAGCCGCTTGGAAACATAGGAAGTCTGAGTCAACACTGGCAACGGAATCGAACGTGGCGAGATCAGGGAAGTCGGGATAGGCATAACACGACTGCGACACACTTCCATCAGAATCAACGGCCTTCGAAAGAGTAGAACTTGAACGAAAAGCGGCATCTGTGCTGCAGGTTGCGTGAATATGAAACAGCTTGGGGAGATGAAGAGTATAGGGAGAATGGCTTGGATGAAGGGGCGTGAGCTCGAAATCGCCTTGCACTTGCCTGAGATATCGGTGGAGTGCGTGTTCCCTTGTCATCCCAATAAATGCTGCAGCTTCTGGGAGAGGCCGTAACTCGCTGTAAATGTCGTACACCGACTGGTTCAATCTCTTCGCTTTATCGTGGAGAAGTATGTCCAGTGCTAGAAGGGAGACCGGGCGTACGACAGCGCAATCCAAGAGGCGCTGCTCATCTTTTGGAATAACTTCAAATACAGTGTCGTCCACTGATGACCCATTGCGACAGGACAAGAGAGCAGTCGAGATATCGGGGACCTGCCAAACGGCTAATTTAAGCCGGTTCAAGGCGTCTGTAGCTCTCCTGGGTCCAGTCGCTACGGCAAAACAAACGCGAGGCGAGTAACCAAAGCGACGAATCGAATTTGCAAGGCGACTGGGAGTGACATCAAATTGATAGAGGAAGGAGCTATTAGAGATGGTAAGAGAAGCGACCACCAACGTGCACCGATGCCTTACCCTGCAAACCGGAGCTCTTTCATGCTCCAACCTTTCATCACGAGCTTCTGGGTCGATGGTTCTTGCTTGATCCATTTCCTATGCTGACCGTCCCCAGGCGAAGACACCATGATGACACGGTACCGTTTTGACCGAAAGTCCTGTCTGTATTGGTTTTTTGCGCAATCCCCATCAATGAGGACAACCAGGGGATCATGTTTCCCATTCTCCTTGGCCGCCTTCACAAATGGAACGTGCTTCGTCTCTGATACGCCGCCATCTCGAATGTACCACATTATGTCCTCTGACATGAAGATGAACGGGCGTCTCTGAAATACGAAAGTCACAAGTAAGAAATATAGAAAATAGGTTTTCCCTAAAGAAAGCTATGAGTAGTGTCCTGACCATTCCTTCACGCTACCAACCTATGCCAGATTGTCCTGTTACGAAGGTGTTCTCGAGGCCCTCCATGACCAATTTTGTGAAGATTTTGTACTCTTGTCGAATCAAGACGACCGGTACAGAGAATGGATCTCTAACAATAGAGGCGGATGTGTCTCGCATGTCTAGAATGGTGAACGAATCGGTGTCTTCGTTCTCGTCCCCGTCCTCGTCCTCCGGATATTTCTTTAGCGATGAAAGACACTCGAGTTTCAGTTCTTCAGACCTCAGGCCCTGGCGGATTGGATCGTATTCGTCCTTGTGGCGATTTACGAATTTCTTAGATAACCGGGTTTCGAGAGTGTCGTAGTCGTCTTCAGTCACTCGGACTTGGTAGATAATAGGAGGTGATTGCGTTTGCCTTCCCCAATACTCACGCACAATCCCTGTCAGCCAACGCTGAAGAGGAGATTTCCCAGTTACCATCGTGTCGAGGTGTAAAGACGAGGGTCGAGTTCAAGATAGGCTCGTATAATTACGTAGCTATCCTGCCAAACAGCATACATAGGCGGAGGTCTCAAAAAACGGAAAGTACATCGCGGCGCGTCTCATTTATTTTGAAATAAGCCCTCATGGTCGATCAGTGCCAGGAACAGCATACCACATAGCCATCACATAGATGCCTTAGGTACTAGGAAAGATGATTCTTGGCGAAATTTCGGTAATCTCATAGAATACTTCAACGCGTACAGAAGTGCTGTTCCGTGACAAACAGTAACACTAATTCCTTGAATCGAAGCTGTTTCGTTTCGCGCTGATCCTTCCATACCTGAGAAGCTGGTCAGAAGGAAATTCGGCGTCTTTTTCAGGAAGTGAAGATGCTCAACTATAAGGTATGTTGGGAGAAGGTTACGTACAGTATCGTATAGAAATACCACAGGACGCAGACAGGCACGATTACAAGAAATATTTGGATATGAGATTCAGTAAAGTACATTAGATGACCAATTATATCACAGCAAGTACGGAAAGCAATCGATAAAAAATCAAAGTAAGTCAAACTTCAAGTTCCTGCGACTTGGGTACCTTCGGCTTCTTCGTCTGAGGAAGAAGCTGTGGAAGGATACACGGTACGACTCCCCCTTCGGCGATGACAACATTGCCGAGGAGTCGTTGCAATCTAAAATCGATGGGAAGGTCAACAAATCTAGAATAAAAAAATAAAGGCCAAGTGCGTACTCGTCGTCATTTCGGATGGCGAGTTGAAGGTGTCGAGGGAGAATACGACGCTTCTTGTTATCCTTGGCTGCATTGCCGGCGAGTTCAACGATTTCCGCCACGAGATACTCAATGACAGCGGCAAGATATACTGTAGAAGGACATATTTGAGTAAGGATATGGCAGAAGAGAGAAACTCACCAGGAGCGCCAGTAGCGATCCTCTTCCCAGCATTGTTGGACCGCAATTTGCGGTGGAATCTCGTAACTGGAAATTGGAGTCCAGCTCGGGAAGATCGCAACAACCTCTTGCCCACCGGAGGAATCAGAATTTTTCCGGTTTTTCCTCTTGACTTTCCACTGGTGAAAGACAAGGTCAACAATTGCTGAAGCTGTTCACGAGAAGAGGGTACCTGTTGCCTTCATTCAACTAAAAGGCGACGGATTAGGACAGGGAACGCGTAGAATGCAAGCTGTGCTTACCATTTCTTGGAATATTTTTAAATGTGTAGTTTTAAAGCGCCGGAGATGAGAGTTATAAGGCAAGAGGGAGTATGCGGACTTGGTCATTTAAATAGCCTTCCATCCACACGTGATCAACGCGTCGAGTGACATCAGTGTGACGGTCACATCGATCGCATTATTTTGATTCTGAACGGGTTACGGAAGAACGCACGGACGACACGAGGCGGTTGGAGTGCAGAGCTGTACTTTCGTGGATTCGCTGCCCTGATCCGGAGGTACATTCAAACATCACAGGACTGTTTATATAAGTACCACGCATCCGGGTGGGGTTTTCATACCGTTGTGAACATTTGCTGTACTGTTTCCTCTTTCGACAACGACGACGAGAACATTCTACTATGGCCACGGCATCGATTACTGTGGCGACTCGACCACCGTTGGCGGCTCCGTCAGCCAGTGCTTCAGCGGCTGCGACGTCTACAATCACACCGTCGAGTGACCAGGTGCGTGGCATGCTGCTGGCTCTGATTATCCACTCATGGTTGCTGTCTTCTCACCCCAGATTGTTGTACTATACGTAGTGCGTGAACCATATTCCTTATACTTCGAATAACCAAGGGTCCTCACCAAATCACAGATGATCTCGATGGCCGTCGTTATTTTCGGATTCTGGAATGTCCCTGGGATACGAAACTGTATAAATCCCTTGAAGCTGTTCACGATTGGATGGCACGAGTTGTGTCATATTATAATCGTGCGTCAAGTTTGCGTTTGCACCTCGTGTTCGTGTGCTCATCATTCCAGGCTATATTAACGGGTGGACGAATATTACGAATCACGATTGATCCACATGTCGGAGGTGCAACGATCGTGGAAGGAGGGCGCCCAGCGTTTATACTTGCTGCTGGATATATTGGCTCGACGCTGTTTGGTGGCCTGTTCGTGCTGGCTGGTTGGGACATCCTCGTTGCAAAAATCATGAGCTTTGTCCTGGGCATCGGCATGATCATGCCACTGAAACTTGTTCGGGATAAATTGTGCGTGTCGTTCATGTCGATAATGACGATACTTAGCGCCTTCTAGTACTATATTATTGACGATACTCTACGAAGCGCTACTCATCGGATTCTGGTTTATTGACCATGCATCGGCTCTGCGTTGGTATTGCCTATTTGTTGGTATTATGAAGTACGTGGCTTTATATTCTGTCGGTTCCGTTCTAAAGTTCGGCCACTAGCATTTTTTATGCCGTGTGTACGTCCAATCGCCGCTCGTATACGGCATGTTTCATTGATCTGACTACAGGGGACGTTGCGGACGACCGCTTCTTTCACAAAACTAACGACTCGGATGCGACCCAGTTCTCTATTCTATTCCCCCGTATACAGCCCCATAGTACGTTCTTTTGAGTTATTTTTGGCTTGACTTTACATGCACTTGTAGTATGGGCGACGTTCTGGATATTTTTTGAGGCGCTAGTCCTTGCTGGAGTTGCCGTGTTGGGGATACTGGTGTTCAAGGTGTGATCTTTTCATTCTCAGTGGTACAGTTGCAGTGTTGTTGACGACGACTCGTTAGCGTACGTCAACCCAGATGTATGACGAAGCTGGTGAGCATGCGTTCCCTCTCACTTTGCATGACTGATAAACATCTTACAGCAAAATTTCTCCCTACATAGCCGTGCTATGAGCCGCATTGAGCCACATTTTCTGTACTCTCATATTTTGTCGCAGCAAGTAACATATACTGAATGATCTAGGATGGATATCACAGCATATACAAACGGACTTGACTGACTTTACACGTTAACTATCATATCCGCCGTCTTGTCGCACGCTAAATTATTTTGGAACTCAATCAACAGTTTTGCTCTGCAGTTTACATCGTCAGGTTGGCTATATTCGTATATGAATGCTAGAATACAATGGATTGAAAATATGGTCGACTAGCTGTGGCTGTCTCCAGAAACCATATGATATTTAAAGTTAGACGCCAGTGAAGGAGTGAGATGGGAGTATTGATTCATTGATTCGGAGGACGTCGATCGTGGCAGGGACATTATAAAACGGCATAGCATGTAGAGAAAGAGGGCGGAGTGCGTTAGCGACCAGAATACAGAGCAGTTATTTGCGTGCTGCTCGCCGTATGAGACCTGCTAGGAGGATTGTTCCGACAGCTGCAGCGCCACCAACGAGCGCCATTCCGATGTATCCCTCTGCGTAGATAATGAGGACCGGAAGAAATCGGACCAAAGGACAAGAGGCGTACCGCGAGCAACACCCTTCTCGATGAGTTGGGAAAGGCTGAGAGCCTGCATATTCGTAGGCTCCTTCTCTAACAGCAGACCTACACGCCAGATGAGACCGGGTGGACGGCTGTTCCAAGATTGAGCGCACCGTTGAACCGGCGAGCTTCATCAAAGTTTCCCATCTTGTAGTGCCCAAGGGCGAGGTAGTACAGGCATTCCCTACGTCGTGTAGGTTCCGCGCGGTACAGGTCTGACTGGCTTCAGCAATGATATTGAGGGTAAGCTGGGCACAGCAACGCACCTTGCAGCAGACGGACGCCTTCCACCTGGTGCTCTCGCATTGGACTCTTCACCAGTCCCCAAGCATAGTTGAATTTCGTCTGTACGGTGACATGGGCCTGTGTTAGTTCCTTCTCGTATTGTAGCTTGAGGACCTGTACGAGAGGTTAGACGCAGATATTTCAGGTATTTGGGGGAACACGGACCTCGAGCTCGTCGTAGGATAGAGACACTTCAGCGTCGGCAGCGTATGGCAGATCTGTGGACATCGTGCGCAGCGGAAGAGATGTAGAGGCGTGGCTGTGCAGCTGAGTCCCAAAAAAGCTCACTCTCGATCCGCCACGACGCCTCAACAATAATTCTGTCTTTGCGATGGCGCGAGCACACCGCGTCGCCATTATTTCTCTGATTTCAATCGCGCTCTATCTTTCAGTCATCCTCCAGTTCTTCTCAGTTCCCTTTGTCGACGACGCAATCGTGCAGGAGCTCATTCCTGTTGTTCCGTGGTGGCTGTTGGTGTCGTTTGGGTCGTATTCACTGTGGTCGTTAGGATGGGGGCTGTGGACTTTTAGGGATTGCCCAGAAGCGTATACGGAGCTCATGGCTGAGATATCGCAAGCCAAAAACGAGCTTAGAGTCAAGGGCGTCACTGTGGATTAGATTGTACGCTGCAGGCACTTGTCTTTGGAATATCTTTTGACTGTCCTTTAGCAGCATTGAAACTTGCCATTCCATTGAAGTAATGAGAAAGTATTATGTCGGAGAATTGAGGATAATTTATCTTGATATTATACTCGAAGCGGTGCCGGGAAATGCCGGACCTTCTTGTCTTGAACCATTACATGCTCCCACTATCGTAGCATGGCAAAAGAAGAAATTTCTGCACCGCAGGATAATGCAAAGCCTTTGAACTACAGAGAGCAGTTCCAGGTAGGTTATGTCGACTTGCCAATCTATGTATCTTCTGACTCAGCTAGGGACGGCATGCGCCTTCAAAATTTATTGAGCGCGTACCTATGCCTTGCGCACATACTATTTGTGTCTAATATAAGTACCTAGTCCGTGTGAAGCTGCCTCGAAAGCCTCTTTGAGCTGCCTTAGTCGCAATGACTATGACCGAGATGCATGTCAGGCCTATTTTCAAGCATATAGGGATTGCAAGGCCGCTTGGGTACGAGGCATTTCTTTTGCAGTCTCACCTTACGCTCAAAAGGAGATAGTTACAGCAAAGAAGGGATGATAGGAAAGCAGGCCGGCCCACATCATAGTAAAATTGTCTGATCATCAGGCCCGAATCAATTATCTCTCTTGGCCCACTCGGACTCCGCAAACTTCACTGGTCAGCTAGCCCTCCGAATCACAATTGTGAGGAGAGCGCCCGTGGTCTCCCAGATCTTGTATGCTTGGGCAACAAGTTGCCGAAGATAATATTCTTCATTTCGATTGGTATAAAACGGAAATGGTTCTCCTGATGCACGATGCTAATGGCTCTGCAACCGGTCTCACTTCTGAGAGTGACTGTGTTTCAGCCAATATGATGTAGCATCAACACATGTCTGTTGGATGCATGCACGGAAGGGCAACGATACCGTCTACAGGTTTTCGGAAATGCTCTACTTCTCACCGAGATCACAATCACGGGAAACGAATGGTTACAGACCGAGAAACTGGAAAGCCTCGGTATCCAGGTGATAAATGGCTTTTGTTTTCCGGGCTATTACCCGAGGAGCTGATGAGAACCTAGCGGAAGCAATACGGTGTAAGTTTACAACCCCGCTGGTTTGGAATCCCAGTTGAGTTGCGGGAACAATCCAGGCAGAGCAAAGGCGACACAAATCATTACCAGGTACTGTACGTCTGCCAACATACGACATCAAAATATCACTGACTTACTTCATCGGGACATCAGCAACAGCCGCAGTGAATCTGGTAGGGTAAGCAGCGTCAGCTCGAGCGGTCTTCCTGGCGGCGAACCCGTATCGTGTTCGTCCCTCTCGCTCGTTCTCTTCCTACTACTCGCTGCGACGAATTACTACGCTAGTATCGTTACGGCGAATATCGATCATGTCGATCGTTCAAATCATTCACAGACAGAGCTCTATCGACGATCACACCACAATCACTGAGATTGACAGGATGTCTCGAGGTATGAGATGGACCTAAACACCGCTCCTTTCGGAAGGTCATTCTCATCATAAAAGATACGGCTACTGATTTTCTCCATGCATGAACGCTCCTCTCCTTCCCCAAGAGATCCTCGACATCATTGTCGACTACCTCCATGACGACCTTTCCTCGTGTATCGCTCTTTCCCTGACTCATCGTACGCTCAGAGACGCCGCATACACTCACATATTCGAGAACATTACCATAGACCGACCACATAACGGCACAGAGCATTGCTCCAGTACCGCCGTCGCCAGAAAATTCCGCCGCTTCGCCGCGATTTCACCCGGTATCGCGAAATACGTGAACGAAATTGTGTTACGGAGCGGACCGGCTTTCAATAGGACAACGGAGCGTGGCTATGGATGGATGTATGACGAGCCTCAGTTACCCCAGGTTCTCCTTAGCCTCACCAATTTGCGGAGCATTCTCATTGAGAGTCACGATCTCTATGAGGACGATCTCCTCAAATGGGATAGGATGCCTGCAGCGCTGCAAAGCGCGTTTGCACGTGTAGTAAAGTTTCCTAAGCTCCACACTATCACGTTCATAGGGTGTGAGGGCTACCCCATCTCCCTATTTTCCGTTACGCCGTCACTCAGGTCACTGAATGTATATCATTCTCGTGCGAAGTTCGACCAGCCCTGTGTGTCGACACACCGCGCTTCGGTAAATGAGCTATCCCTGCTAATGTTCCTGCCGTACCTACAAGACCACCTCCGCTGGATAACAGGTCCACGTTCCCCAATCGACACCTCCCGCCTAACCCAGCTTAGTCTAACACCTTTCCTCACAATGTCGCGCCAGACATTTCCAGTCTCGTCGTTTCACAGTGGAGTTGACGAGCTGCTCAAGGCCTCTCCGAATCTCGAGCAGCTATCTTTCACCCCACTCGACCAAGGTGAGAATACGCCCTATTTGCGATATATCAGTGACTCATAGTGGTGGCGTACATCTTCCTAGATCCGCACATTATTCATCTCACACAAAACTCATGCCTTCGCTCCGTCGAGTTTAGTATGAACACCCGCTTTTTGGGGCGAGAAAGCGTCCGGTCGGACTTTGTCCTCTGGGTAGCGATGGTACTCGATACCATCCCTTCGTCGCGCCCATCGAGGATATTCTCATACTTGGGGAATCTGAGGAGGTACGTATCAGCGATGCAGCCAAGTACCTTGGATGCGCCTGGTATGAATTTGATGAAGCGGCAATGAGGGAGTGCTGGCGTGGCACTCTAAAAAGGGTCTCCATTAGTTTTGAAGGTGTCTGGGGAAGTCTGCGTGCACTGGAGAAAGGATTGGATATCCCGAAGTTGAGGGACAGTGGGATTTTGGAGATTGGATTGAACTGAATGGGATTGGGGGAGAAGTCATAGAGTGATAACCAGGAAGACTAGCCTTGCCGGCCTGAGCTTTCAAGATGAGTTCAGGATCTGGATTTCTGGCAGTAGCTTCAGTCTTCCTTCATTGACAATCAGTATTTATATAAATAACAAACTCTGGAGAACATTGAAGAGTTACATCAGATTTCAGAAAGTAGTAAAATTGTCCTACTAGACTGTTTAAATGGAATCGAATGAACGTGGACACTAAAACCTTCGAAATTACTACCTCACAACCGACAGCATGTTTGAGCAAAAGCACACTAATAATATTGCGACAAATAACACTTTACGAAGAAGGCAACGGGGGTGGTGCCTCAGGCTGAGGAGCGAAGATGATGTTGAGCGGAGGTGTCGTCTGACTATCCTCACTCAACGTCGTCGCAATAATCGAACGTCCAGCAAACGATCGTCCAGCCAAACTCTTCATAGCCCGATTGGCACTGTCCGCGTCACTATACTTGACATAGACACGACCCACACCCGAAGCCTCATCGATACGAGCCGCATCCTGAGCAGCAATCTGCCCAGTATCTCCAGACGCCCATTTCGACTTGTCCTTCTTCACAGGCCGAGGGATTCTCAAATCCTCCACCGTGCCGAAATTGGAACATTCGTCTTTGACGTCCTCGTACAAGTCGCCGTACTCTTGATCATCAATGAGGTCGTCAGGCGTTACCATGTTGAGCATGAGTAAGATGCGGTTTGAGGAGCTACTTTCTCCAGCCGGCATGATTGGACGAGGAATTTCGGGGAATTGGTCGTAAGGAAGGTTGGGAATGCCAGGAGCATCCGCTTTGGCACCAACCGAGGCACGTTGGACGACCAGGTAACGCTCTCCGAGTTCCATACCATTGAGACTCTGAATCGCAGTATCTGTGACATCGGGATCCACGTATTCGAAGAAAGCGAAACCCTTGAAATCAATGAGTAAATAGGAACTGAGTAAGGAAAAGAAAGTCTTACCTTTGAGGCCCCATTACCATTCTCCCGTACGAGATTAAAGGCTTTTAATTCACCGAAGGTCTTGAGAAGTTCTTGTACTTGCTCCTCATTGAGACTAGCCGGCAGACCGCCAACGAACACCTTGTTGATAGAGTCGGGCACGTTCGTGGAAATGACACCAGGCACATGGAAGCCGGGACCGGTGCCTACCAACATCTCCATGCCTCCATAGTCCTTCGGTCGGCGGATTTTGAGTGGTCCATTGATGAAGATGATTCCATCAAATGCCATTGCAGAGGTAGCATCTTCAGCGCTACGGAACTGGCCTGAATGTAAGCGACAGTAAGCAGATGGAAAACATATACATACCTCTACGAAGGCATAATTCTTTTCATAATTACACTGTACAGCAAGTACAGGATTTCCTGTAGTGCCCGTGCCAAGGTTCATCTCGGCCATTTTAGCATTGAAGAAGTCAGCCAGATTTTGCTCATTGACATCAGGAGTGATGCTTCCAATGTAAAGTCGTCGAGATTGGCGAGACAGGTTGGGGTTTCCACCGATACCCATACCAAAGCTTTGCACAGGCATAGGCGTAGGAAGACCGGGAATGCCGAGGATGGCAGGAATTTGAGTACGATTGGCACCAGGAAGATTGAAGAGACCTAATAAGACGTTGGTCAACAATTCCAAACAAATGAGCTGATACGCACCAGTTTGCTTAGCCTGCATTGCGCTGTACTGCTCGTATCCGGGAGCATGAATGTCCCAGCCAGATGCCTTTCGCCTTCGCTGCGACAAAGGGACGGCACCTTCCGGAGTTGGCGACCTTCTTTCGGGGGTGCCGAGACCGTCTCTGCCTTTGCCTCTACCTCCGCCCCCTTCTCCTCCACCCCGGCCTCGACCTCGACGGTCACCTCCTCGATCATCTCTTTCAATCTTCACAGCACCATCTTTGTCTTCATCGCGTCCACCCCTGTGTCCGCGCCGGTCATCGTCATATCGAGGAGGACGACGTGGATGGTCATCATAGTCTCTATAGCGATCTCGGTCCCGTCTGTCATCCCTCCTACCACCATAGCGATCCCTATCTCTGTCGCGGTCACCTCTGTGTTCCCTGTCTCTGTCACGATGTTCCCTGTCGTCATGTCTGGATGAGCGGTGGCGCTCCTCGCGGTATGCTCCACGTTCTGTAAAAAGGGAAGAAAAGCCGTAGCGCGTAAGTAACTGGGCTGGTGCGAGGAAGCCTGCAGGTCGGGCGGCGATATCGAGATGCTAGCTAGCTATAAAAACATGGTGCACGGGAAGAGAAAAATGCACCATGAGTGGATCGTCTTTGACAAGTCGAGAAAAAACAAGCTAGAAAAAGACGGCTGGAGGGAAACTGCCTCAGCACCATTCGTTTTTCATGGCTGCTCGGAAATGTCACAAGTGACGAGAAGAAAGGAACTGGTACTCACCGTGGTCGTCAACCATGGCTGCAAGGTGGCGGTTTTGGACAGAAAGTGGAGACACAGCCACAGTCACGAATTCAGCCAGGCGGTAACGCTCGGTCCGGATGATCGTAGTTTGCGCTCGGACCATCAACTTCTAACTCAACCAGTTCACGGGGAATGGTACATTTTGGAATCTTATATGTATACAACCCGCATTGGCCCTAGCACAGGCATCATTTGACCGATTCGAATGACCCATCGAACTGTCTATCTCTCAGGTGCAAAGGACCAATTGTAGCGACATCACCAGACAGGATGAAAAACTTTTCAGGTTGGCAACCGTACTTCAAGCTTCAAGTCTTATCGATGTCACGTCCCTCAATGGCCCCCTTTAGCACCGGTCTATTGGTCGGCTTTGTACGGGAATCTAAAACTCTTCTATATTATTTACTCAATTTCAAACCCGCCCAGTACCTCTCAGTAAGTATTTGCTGTCAGACGGAACATTAAACGACCCTACTGCCTTAACATGACCACAGACATCGGGACGGCTTGTCCACGTACCTCGCTCGATCAGTCATTCGCCTAGATTCGCCCTTGTTGAGGGAATCTCACCCCCCTCATGCAGTCTAGGACCATAACTGTCAAATTCACCCCGCATTTCAAGTCTTCTACGATTCTGGAAAGTAAGAAGATCACACCGTGAAGACAGGATCGTGGCGTAAACCAGCGCAAACCCCAACGGCTGTACGGCGTAACTATGGAATTGGAATTAGAACCGGACAGGATGAGGGTGACGGCGATTTCACTGCCCTGAAAGTTGGATAAACAGTTTTCCCAGGTCCGATAGCGATGGACGATAGAGATCGTTACCGATCATTCCATTCTGGTCTGGTATATAAGAGCCGCAGTATCCTATTTCTAGGAGAAATCCGTCCACGGAACATCATCGCAATGTCTGTCGCTTCAGCTTCGTGAGCGTCCTTTTTTGCCTTTACTACGAGTGCATAGTTGACCGGCCTTGGTCTCAGTCAAGGTCCTATGCTCGTAGGACATATGCTCAATATCCTCCTCATGGGCGTCGTGCTGGTTCAGGTGTACATATATATGATTACATATGAAAAGTGCGCATTATCCTCCTGGCGTTGTCTCTTTCCTGACGACAACTAGACGCGACAAGCTTTGGTTAAAGGCGTTTGTGAGTCTGCCAAATCGACAGCACATTGTTCGAGTCTAAACCGCCTCTGTTACCAGGTTTTATTTCTCCTAATAATCAATTTGTTGAATACGGTTACCGTGAACTTTCTACGCTCGGTCAAATATTTGTTCAGGCTGACTCCTTCGACAGCAATTCATTTACATGTACAATGCACTTATTATCCACTTCAGTAAGTCACTGAACAATGTGCGTATCTTGGTCTTAACATGCTTCTTTGTCCAGTGGATCCAGAATATCTGGCCAAAGTCACGGCGGGTAAGGCTTTCGAATAGATTTGCAGTGGACGATTATTGAAGAAATTTTGATTTGCTAGTCTTTGCCATTTGTGCGTTCTATCATAATGCTTTGACATACCCTACCCATTTCAATTTGCGTTTCCGGTGGAAAGCTGGGGCCTTGACAGTAAGCGTCTGTCAGTATTTTTCTTTTCAAATACTCATTACATCATAGGGTGTGATATCTGGTTCTGTACAGCTGTTTTTCGCCTGGAGAGTGAAGATCTTGACCTCGAACATATGGTTGGTAGCCATAGTGTGCGCCACTGCATTGGCTGGTACCAGTGAGTAGCTCTTTCCCTGGCGATGTCATCTTCTAAGGCCTGTATTGGGAGCTGGATCCATCGGTAGCACGGTTGAAGCTATGAAGATCGGCACCTTCCTTCATTTTCAAGATATTAAGGTACGACAAATCGTGTCTTATCAATTTGGCTGCATAATTCACTACATTCGTAGGCTTGGGTTATTCTCTGGCTCGTAGCTACGTGTGTTGCAGACATTTTAATAACTGTCATTCTCGTTTGGCATCTGTGCGGTAACCTGGTTCTAATGTATCACACTCGCTCACCTTATGTTCAGGGTATGTGCATCATTGTCGGTGGCCAAGTCTCCCTTTTTGATCGATTATCCGTGTGCAGAAGAATCACAAGACAGGATTCCGGGGTTCCGATGAATTAGTCGATAGAATTATTCGATGTAAGATTTGCTTTTCCCTCAGATGGTGCGAACAGCTGACGACGAGCATATAGCAACTGTGCAAACGGGCTTGATTACGACACTTTGCGCCCTAATTGATTTGCTTACCTATCTTCTGGACGTAAGTCTGCTCTCATCGCCCCGGGAACACAACAATCTCAAGGGACATATAATAGCCCACAGGACTGCATCTAGTGTTCAACTTCCCACTCCCAAAGCTATATACCAATACTCTTCTGAGCAGCCTTAATTCCAGAGGCGGCTGGTCGTACGATTCCAGCGCAGGATCGCATTCCCATACGACTGGGGGCATCGTATCTGGAGCTGCCCCCAAGTCAAAACAGGTTCGACCAGTCGTAGTCTCAGCTTTTCCCGTCTTATCGTTTTTTTCTAGGGCGCGCGCTTCGGTACTAATACACACCCTGAAGTCTTTGTAACCGTTGAACGACATGAGATGGGGGATATATCTTTGCGGAAGCCTGACCTGGACTCCCCAGACAGAGACATTAAAGTAGGTCCTTCCTTCGACGAATCTCACTCCTGGGAACAGGTCAGCCGAAAAGTTTGATAGAGTCTTTCATCACTATTTATCACTTCGTGCTCCGTAGTAGTATTTAGTAAGGCAAAGGTCATACGTTAAGAAATCTCGCGGTTTATTCGTACTGGGCTTCTAAGTACAATCCGTAGTCAATCCGTGATACTTAAAGTTTCTTGTTCACCAGTGTTCATTTCAAGGTCATTTGGATTGCATTTGGAATCATTTGGTGGTAGTGTTGCGCCAATTAGGTCTCCGACCTAATTCGCCCTGCTGCTTAGCAAAAGGCCCTGATTCGCATGCGTGTATCACGGCTATTTAGCAGGGGGGTCCGGGGGCTACGCCCCCGGGAGCTGGAGGCTATTTAGCGCTAAATAGCCTGCGAAATAGGTCTAATTAGCTGTGAATCAGCATCGCTGGGATGGTATCCTATTGTGGTATCGTATGGGTATCGTGTCACCTCGTCCTTAAAATTCAGTTCTCTTACCATTGCAATACCATTATCCATAGTCCCGATTTCGGATTGACTCAGATACATTCAGCAAGCAAAAAGGTCGATTCACCCGGTGCAAATTGCTACCATTTGCTAACAGAAAATATATAGGAGGGAGCGTCTCAAGCTCTTTTGACTTTCACTCATGAATGTGGGCCTGATGGTCGATGGTTATAGTGAATGTTGATGATAAAATTCCGGCTTTGATGCCGAATTTGGCTTCGTAATGTCATTATAGGTACGTACATGAGTCCGTTCTATTTCGCCCTATTTCGTAGCTAAAAATTGGTCCTTGAAAAGCCCGTTGCTAATCAGCTGCTGAATAGCGCTAAGTAGCGGGTGCTGAATAGCAAGTGCGAATTAGATCAGCCTAATTGGCGCCACCCTATAAATTGGTGGGCAGGTTGGGAACTGTCCAGCCAAACATGCCAAACACACAAACACAGCCAATCACTTGAACCCTCTTGAACAGTCGCGTCGGAATACAGGGATCTCGGTGCGTATGCTCTTAACGGGTACGCATTGTCTGTGGTTTTCCCGGAGTTGTTAGGCATGCAAATAAAGGTATCACACGCCACTTGGATAGCGCGTTCAGTTGAATCCAGCATATAGTATATTATGCATTTTTTACTCACGCAAATCCTAACTCAACTGGTTAGAGCCGGTCAGCATATAACGGCCGCAACTGGCTTGTTCTCCCTTACTCAGAACCCACTACCATGGAAATTTTTATCTTCGCTGGACTTGGATGCAGCTGGCAAAGCACCGCTCGGGAATCGAGTATTATGTGATCGAATTACCCGCGGAATTTGCCAGGATCTGCTCGTATTTGCGGAAACACTGTGGAACACTGCTCCAATTCCGAACGATTTCCTAGCGAACGACGTTAAGACATGTTGGAGGCCTTCATATACGTCCCAAATTCATTGTCCGGAATACCTCTTCTTCTCCTAATCACTCTCCATGTCGTCCAGTCAAGTCCGCATTGCGATCGGTGCGTCGCGTCTTTGCTTATCCATGTGTTATCTCACTCGTTGCAGATCGTGGTGGAACCTTTACCGACGTGCATTGTTCGCAGGCCGGAAAGCCCGATATTGTTTTGAAGGTACGTATAGTCCAATGTACTGGTGGGATGTGACTCTTGAACATCGTTGCCTAGCTTCTCTCTGTCGACCCCAGCAACTATCCTGATGCACCTACAGAAGGTGTTCGGAGAGTTCTCGAAGTGTCATCAGGACACAGTATCCCAAAGAGTGCCAAACTGAAGCTGGATCAGGTGTGTTGAATGTTTCACAGCAAGAACCAGCCTAAGCGATCCTCAGGTTGAAAGCATCCGTATGGGTACAACTGTGGCTACAAACGCGCTCCTCGAACGCAAAGGCGCGCGTTGTGCGCTTGTAACCACTGAAGGTTACCGAGATGTCTTGCGCATTGGACAGCAAGGTTAATATCAATTATTCACTATTTGTGTTCCTGCTGACCCCTCGCAGTGCGACCTAATATCTTCGATCTCTCGATTCAGAAGTTGTCTCCTTGTATGAGAAAGTAGTCGAAGTCGGAGAACGAGTCACCATTGCGACCTCCACTGAGGATCCAGAGTCTTCAGCCTCAGACTTCGAAGGAACGTCGGATGCATCAATTGTTCGTGGACTTGACGGGTGACTTTATTCGGTGTGTATCTGTTATGTTGCTTTCTTGCTATTTTGGCTGATCTGCGCATAGTGTCCTGAAAAAGCCTGATCTACAGACTGTCCGAGCTCAGCTCCAGTCCCTATACGATGAAGGTTTCGGTCAATTGCGATCGCCTTCGTTCACTCGTATACTTATCCAGCGCACGAAACCATGGTTGCAGACATCGCTAGAGAGTTTGGATTTTCGGTGTCGGTTTCCTCAGAGCTTCAACCCATGATCAAAATTGTTTCTCGTGCCAACTCTGCCACTGCTGACGCGTATCTGTCTCCGGTGACTCGAGCATATATCGAAACATTTGCACATGGATTTGATGGTGGACTTGATGCACTGGGCAACAAGCTGCTCTTCATGCAAAGTGATGGCGGTCTATGCAATTGGAAGAACTTTTCTGGTCTTCGGGCAGTCTTGTCAGGCCCTGCAGGCGGGGTCATTGGATATTCCAAAACATGTTATGATGCCAATGACGCTACTCCTCTGGTATCCGTTGATATGGGCGGTACCTCGTATGTTTTAGTCTCATCTCGTCTTTTACACGCTCATGCCCAATCTAGGACGGATGTCCCGCGTTACAGTGGACATCTCGAGCATGTTTTTGAGACCACCACAGCGCAGGTTATTATTCGAGCACCCCAGCTTGACATCAACACTATCGCCGCTGGTGGGGGATGTTTGTTGTGGGCGCCGAGGTTGATTTCTGCCCATCTTCGACATTATGTCACTGAATTAGAATGCTAGAGCGCCGGAGCGCATCCTGGACCAGCATGCTATCGAAAGGGAGGCCCCCTTGCAGTGACTGACGCCAATCTCCTTCTCGGTAGGCTTTTGCCGGAGCATTTGTGAGATAGACATATGTGCCATTTTCGTACACTCTGACACTCTTAATATCTAGCCCCAAGATCTTTGGGTCGAATGAAGACGAGCCTCTCGACATGAATGCCACTCGTAACCTATTTGAAGAACTCACCGAGAAAATCAGCGCCGACAAGAATATTAAGATGACTTCCGAGGAAGTCGCCTCGGATTCCTTCGCGTTGCTAATGAGGCTATGAGTAGGCCAATCCGGACGTGGGTTAAATATTTCCCTCGCTTTCGTCGACCCATCTGATCTTAATTATAGTCTAACTGAAGCCCGTGGCTACGAGAGCGCCAATCACAACCTCGTAATCTTTGGCGGCGCCGGTGGGCAGCATGGTACCGCCATCGCTACTCTCCTTGGGATCTCACGCATCCTCGTTGCTCGGTTCTCTTCTATCCTATCTGCCTACGGGATGGCTCTTGCAGACGTCGTCGTCGAGGAACAAGAGCCTTCATCTTCTATTCTTGACTCTCGACATGGAGCCGACAACTCAGTTGCCTATGCCTCGCTTCATACCCGCGCTGAAGCACTCATTCAGCGTGCTCGAGACTCCCTCGCCTCCCAAGGATTCTCACAAAGCCAAGTCACAATGGAGCTATCGTACAATTGTCGATTCCAGGGTACGAGCACTGCGTTGATGGTGCGAGAACCTGAGGATGGGGACTTTGTTGGAAATTTCGTCAAGCAACACGATCAACTGTTTGGATTCACCCTTCAGGATAGGGTTATCTTTGTCGATGATGTAAGGGTAAGGGCTGTAGCGAAGAGCACTGGTACAGAGCAGCAGAGTCCTTACGAGGAATTGGAGAGTTGTACACGTTGAAGGAAGCTACGGGAGTGCTCGGCAATTGCAAGAGGAAGAAGGTTTACTTTGATGGACTTGGCTGGACAGATACGGCTGTAGTCCCACTTGAAGATCTGTCGCCAGGAGATCAAATTCCCGTAAGTGTACAGCGTTCACTGTGCTTTCAGTCCTCATATTTATTGCAGGCACCTGCAATCATCTTTAATAACACCCAAACCATTTTGATTGAGCCGGGATACATTGCTACGGCTACCTCGAAACACATATAATTGACAGGACCGGACCATCTTTGGCCAAGCCTGCACTTGACTATAATCACGTTGACCCCATTCAACTGTCTGTGTTTGGCCATCGCTTTATGGGTATCGCAGAACAGGTTTGCGTCCTGTTACAGATGATGCACCTCAAGCCTCTAACCCATTGCTACAGATGGGTACTATTCTCCGGCAAACCTCCATCTCGACTAATATCAAAGAACGTCTCGACTAGTGAGTTCTATTAGTCACCTTCGTCTCCGCAAACTTATAGCCTCAACAAAGTTCTTGCGCCTCTTCTCGCCTGAAGGACTTCTTGTCGCCAATGTGCCACACATCCCATGTAAAGACCAATTTTCTCGTTTCTGAGCGTGCATATTTAACTTGCCATCTCCAAGGTCATCTTGGGGCAATGAGTTCGGCTGTGCGCTTCCAAGCTGAGCTTCATAAAGGTCAGCTAAGGCGACGTCCTCGTTTCGAACCATCCTGGTAAGGCCAGTTTCCGTCCCATTCGCACACCGCTAATCCCAGACGATTAGATGCCGGAGGATTTCACTTGCCTGATATCACTGATATCACTCCCGCATTCCATAATGGAACGTTGTTTTCTGGACAGCTTCTCGAGCACATCATGCTGACATCGGTATGTTGAGTCTTCAAGTTATCATATTTAGTTTCCATGAGTAATTGTTTTGATCATAGGTGGAATCCGCGCTGGCTCAATGCCGCCATTCTCAAAAACAATTGAACAAGAAGGTGCACAGATTCTCAGTTTCAAGTTGGTCAAGCAGGGAAGGTTCGATGAAGAGGTGTCGTTGATATCATGTACAATCAACCTGCAAAGTATCCTGGATGCTCTGGTACCGAACTTTGAGTGACGTCAGTTCATCCTTTGATGTATTTCTGGATGTCATGCTGACTTATCGTGAATATTTGGAACATTTCCGACCTCAAAGCGCAAGTCTCTGCTAACTATCGAGGCGCCACGTTAATCCGTACCCTTATCGAAGAGTTCTCATTGGAAGTCGTTCAGGTAACTCTGTCCTGCAAAGTGATTTCCTGCAGGCACTGACAGTATCTTAGTTCTATATGACTGCCATTCAAAACACCGCGGAGGCCGCTGTGCGAGAATTACTGCGTTTCGTCGACAAGAAATTTGGGGGAAAACCTCTCGAGGCTATTGACTACATGGATGACGGAGAAGAGCTCCGACTTAAGATCAGTATCGATCCAAAACGCGGTGAAGCGGTGTTTGACTTCACCGGTACAAGCCCACAGTCGTAAGTTATCCTCTGTACTCTACTGAAGGTTTGGTTTTAATCGCAATGCCAGCTACTCGAATCTTAATGCGCCGATTGCCGTTGGCTACAGTGCAATTATTTATGTTCTTCGTTCGATGATACCGACTGCCATTCCGCTCAACCACGGCTGCCTTGCACCTATCAAGGTCATCATTCCTCCACGTACTATCCTTTCCCCTGGTCCGGTGCTGCGACTGTGGCGGGTAATGTCGAGACGTCTCAACGGTAAGCTGCCTCTTCCGACGTCTTCCCTGGTTATCTTATGGCTGTCATAGGATCACCGATGTCGTGTTAAAGGCGTTCGAAGCCTGCGGGGCATCTCAGGGCACTTGTAACAAGTGAGATCCTATCACCATGCGCGTTAGTGATGTCTTAACTAATAAAATCTTTCAGCCTCACCTTCGGCTACGGAGGAAACAGCGGTTCTGCTGTGACCAAGGGCTTTGGTTATTATGAGGTGCGTTACTCCTGCTCAAGTATGATTCTGTTAGTTGATTGCCTTCCTTTGCAGACCATTGCTGGTGGTTCAGGAGGTGGTTCAAACTGGGATGGCCAAAGCGGGTACGTATCTCTTCACCGGTCGTTGTACCCTTTCTAAGACGAGCTTATTTGTCATAGAATACACGTTCATATGACAAGTGAGTGTCTGTGGGATTAGAGTCTCTTGCAAGTACTAATAGCCATTGTTACAGACACTTGCATCGGGGACGCAGAACAGATAGAACGCAAATACCCTGTCATCGTTCGTGAATTTAGCATACGTACTGGGTCTGGCGGTGCTGGTCGACATCCTGGTGGTGACGGTTGCGTTCGAGAGATTGAATTCACGCGAGACCTGGATGTAGCAATTCTCTCTGAACGGCGTGCCATACCTCCTTATGGGATGCGTGGGGGGTCACCGGGAGAACGAGGACGCAACTTTTGGCTTAGGAAAGAAGTCGACGGGAGCGTTACCAAGATCGCCCTTGGTGGTAAAAATGAGTGTCCAATGAAGGCAGGGGACAGGATTCGGATTGGCGAGTAGAAGCGCTTGGTTATGCTGTCTGCTGTTGACGTCAATGCAGAAACACCTGGTGGTGGTGGATACGGAGCTCCTGGATCTGCTGAAGAAGATGCCAGTCAGCTATATGGTGCTTATACAACTGGTGTCCCTTCTCGTGCGAGTGGAAGTTGAGCGCAGATGCAAGAGGCTGCGAACAGTAATTGAACATCGATTCCGTCTGTAATCTCCAATAAATCTGTCCATTGGAATGCACTTGCCTAGAAACCCCGCTCAAAAGTTGCACGGCAAATGACTGGTTTGCTTCACGCAGTGACAACACTACTGAATGCTTGGAAGTCAAAAATATCCGCAAGATTCACAAATGGCACGGAGCTTCAACTGATGTAATACTAGAAGCAAGTGGTTCCAACGACAGGGAGTGTAATACAATCAAATTGCAATAAAAGGCTAGAGATACAGCAATTTAATCGAAGAGCCCGAAGCCCATGTCGTCATCGGATTCCTCCTACAGATATCGTTAGCCAGCAGCACAATAGGGAATGGAATTTAAAAAACCAACCTTCTCTTCCTCCTTCTCCTCCTTCTTCTCTTCGGCGGCAGCGGGTGCGGCACCACCAGAAGCAGCGGCAGGGGCAGCAGCACCTCCAGCACCACCAGAGGGAACCTTCACAGAGTTAGCTGTAGAACATGAAATAGCGTAATGTAACGTACAGAGGCGAGCCTGGAGGAGCCCTCAGCAATCAATTGGTCAATACTCTTGCCAGAGAGCTCAGAGATCAAGCTGGAGAGGCGGTCGTCGTCGGACTCGATTCCAACAGCAGAGAGGACCTTTTTAATGTCGGCAGCGGAAGGAGAGGCATTGCCTCCGATTTGAAGGAGCAGGTAAGCAGCGATGTAACGCATCTAAGCAACAGTAAATGGCCAGTCCAAACGAAGGGTAAATTTGAGTGTGTACTTTTCAGAAGTTTTGAGTGTATACGGTTCCACAAATCACTGAGAGTACGAGTCAGTTAGTAGTAAGAAGGAAACAGGGTTGACTCACATTTAATCCTCTATGGGAGGACTTGTGGTTGCTATCCGTTCGTGACTTGGTTCTGAACAAATTTTGCGGAGGCGAAGTTGGTACTGTATAGTAGCACGTGACAATAAGGTTTCAGCCACACTTTCCGTATTCGTACTCCGCATCCCTCTCCAGTTCAACGCATCGCGCAAGAAACCTCAAAATCAAGATGGTACGTACTCAGCTAGCCGTCTCGACAATGATACTGACGACGTACAGGCCGATTCAAGCGTCACCGACCCCGCCGTCGCTGCCGAGCTCAAGAAGAGAAGGACCTTCAGGACATTTTCCTACCGTGGAGTAGAACTCGACAAGCTTCTCGACCTCAACAACGAAGAGGTTCGTCAGTCGCTGGGCGGTCTGGCAGTCAAGACTCATTATATTATGTGTAGCTCGTCGACCTCGTCCACGCCCGTGCCCGCAGACGCTTCAAGCGTGGTCTCAAGCGCCGACCACTCGGCCTCATTCAAAAAATTGCGCAAGGCCAAGAAGGAGGCACCTCCCAATGAGAAGCCTGCCGTTGTCAAGACGCACTTACGGGACATGATTGTGGTGCCCGAGATGATTGGGTCTGTTGTCGGAATATACAACGGAAAGGTGTGTTTTGATTTTATGTTAGCAGGACATGGAATTGACATAGAGTCAGGTCTTCAACTCTGTCGAGATAAAGCCAGAGATGACAGGCCACTACCTTGGCGAGTTCTCCTGCTCGTACCGACCCGTCAAGCACGGTCGTCCCGGTATTGGTGCCACCCACTCGTCCCGATTGTTAGTCCTCCTTTGGTTGCCTACACATTCGATCACTCACCTTCCTGTCCAGCATCCCATTGAAGTAAAAGGAGGTCCCTACGTGCCGGAGGGCTGGCTTTATTCTTCTACTATCATCCATGTCATGCATTATGAATCAATATTGATATGCGATTCCGGCCAGACAGTTGTGGTTCTTCAGTTTTGCAAGCAGTCAACATGTGAGGGATATGCTAGGTTAATAGTATTCATGCGCGTCATTATACAATACATTTTCTTGTACATGGATATGAATGCTCAAGTGCATAAAATACAAGACGTGTGGTATGTAACGAGAAAGGGGAATAAAAAGTATCATGGTCATTTACGAGGTGAACTTAGCGGTGAGCCTAATGGCCTGTCTAACTTATTTCGCAGGCGCTCCAGTTCATGTTGTAGCCTGAAGAAAGGTAAGTAGATTCCACGTCAACGATAAACGACACTCACGTCAACGCCTTCTGCTTGTAATCTCCGGCGTCTCTCTCAGCACGGCGTTTCGCAGATTGGAGGTCACTCTCTTGTGTTTGCTAATAGCCTCTTCAACATTCATGTCCACCATCGATGAATCGGAATATCGCTTACCATCGTATCCATCGTCTGCCGCAGCTGCTGAATCTGACTTTCATACCCTCTACGCTCCTCTTCGAATTTAGTCCGAAGCCTCTCGCTCTCACCCTGCTGGAACTTGGCATCACGCAAAAGTCGCGAAGCCTCGTTTTTGTTGGACGCCTGATGGAGTTGGCTTGTCAGTTCCTCAATCCGCGTGTCGGCTGCTCCCCGTCTTGATACAGTCGATGGCCGTGACGACGTCGCGAACGCCCTGGTTTCCAGATCTACATTCCGCACATTTAGTTCCTTCACTTGCTTCTCGAGATTCGCCTGCACGACACTAGTCAGAAGATAAAACTCGTATACGTGAACAATAGACGTACGTTCAATCGCTCCAATTCGGAATAATCCACTCGACTCTTGCTCAGCTTGATCTGGAACTCGTTTGCCAACGCTTCTGCCTTCTTCATCCTCTCAAATGCGTTGGTCACCCGATCACCCTGTTCTTCCAGTGCCCGCTCCAGGTCCTGCTTCTTAAGCTGCAGCTTCTGATACTCTCTGTCAGTGGACATCCGGTTGGTGTCGACGTGGTCAATCTTGATTCCCTCAAGCTCAGCCTGCAGAGCCCGACGAGCTTTTTGCAAAAGAGCGCGGTCGGCCTCAACATCGTCCAACATGCTTCTGAGTTTTCGGACCTGCCCATGGAGCGTCACGATCTGCGACTGTTGCTCTGCCTGGGCACCCGTGGAAGCTTCATATGCCTTGGTGATGTCGTTGATCTTGGTCTCCATCCGTTCCTTCTCCTTCTTCCAACCACCGCTGTTATACACTTCCTCGTCAAAGGTCAGCTGGAGCTCATCATAGTCCGACCGAATGTTCCGATTCTCTTCGCGGAGTCGACTCATACTGTCGCGCTGTGACTGAAGCTCTGAAATTCAAGAGTGAGAAATCCGATACGCAATATGAAGCAGAAAGGCTACCTTCGCTCAATTGTGCAAGTTCAGCTGTGAGAGATTAACATAAGCAGGGAGAGACTATCGTCAACATAAGGAGCATCAACTGACCTTGATACTTCTTTCGCGTCTGATCGCTGGTAAAGTCGCTTTCTTCAAGATCCTTTTGGTGACGTGCTTTCTCATCTTCGAGCTCCTCCACTAGCCGCTGATTGATAACGACTAGATCAGACGATCCATGGCCCTCATCATCGAGTCTAGCCTGCAGCTCTTGAACCCGGTGCTCCGATGCTTTCAAACGCTCTTGTAACGCCTGGTGCTGTGCAAGAGTGTCGGCGTTTGCCTTCTGCAGCTCGCTGAGGGAGCGACGAACTGTCGGTAATCGTGAGCACTCATTACAGTAGGAAGCATTGATCGACTATACCGAAGGCCTCTGCTCGAGCAGCCTTGGCTCTCTCTATTTCAGAAGCTTCAAAGCGCTCTTGGTATGTTTGCTCTTTAGCATTGTAGGACTCGATCAATGCACGCATTTCTGCAAAATTCGTAAGATAACTTCAAAGCCAGATCAATCCGCTAACCTGATTGAGCCGCATCAGAGGTAGAGGAGGAAAGATCTTCTTCTTGAAGGCGTTTTTGCAACTGGCGTCTGGCATCTGGAACTTATTGAATACATATTGGATGACAATGTGAAATGTAACTGACTGGATGTTTCGGCCTTGGCTTCGTTGACCTGAGAACGAAGATCGTCAGCTTCAGCTTCCATCCGCTTCCTGGATTCCGTCAATTCTCTCAGCTGAGCACGCTGAGCTTCTAACTCTGCTTGCACTGTACGCTGTTGAATGAGCTGGAGACAAGAATTAGTATTTGTGCAAGCAGGCTATAAGAAAACCTACTAAAGCCTTCCTCGACTCTTCCAGACGAGAGTAGTTTTGTCGTTCTTCCGATATGGTATTCTGGAACTTGGTCCACATCGTTTGAATGCCGTCAACCTGGGCAGACTCAGCTGCACGACGCGCTTCTGCTTCTTCTCGAAGGAGTTCTCCCAATCGGACGTTCTCCTTTGCAAGACGAGCGCGGTAGGTTTGGAGGGACTGCTTGGAACCATCACTGTTCTCCAGATCAGCGGTCATATCGCGAATCGATGCCTCCAGATGCTGCCTGACTCGCTCTGAAGCTACCATTTGAATTTCTAGAATTTGAACTTGCTGCTTGAGGGCATTGACCTGCCGATCTGTGGAAGAATGTGCTCCATCAGGGTGGGAGTCTTTTCGAGGACGATGAACACCCTTGCGAGGGCTGATATTGGCCATGCTGTGGACATCACCGGCTGAATTGGAGGACACGTTCCGTGAGCGAAGCGACATCTCCCGGTCAAGATCGTCATCGACAGCTTTGAGCTCTTGAAGTAGGCGAGATTGGAAGGATGAATCAACTGGCCCACTATTCATCACAAGCTGACGAAGCTCCTGGTGATGACGCTCGACACGATCTCGGATTTTCGCCGCAAGAGCCTTAGAAGAATCGGCCTCGTTCAGCTGATCCTCGAGCTGGGCTATCTGGGATTCGTACTGCCGTTGGACTTTGGCCATGGAAGTCGGGACTTGCGTTTCATTCGCCAAACGCTCCAGTTCAGTTTCGAGGTTATCCTTCGATCGTTGGACCAGAATGAGCTCCTGTTCGAATTCGGAAGCACGACGTTCAGCATTTTGAAGCTCCCTTTGGAGACGTCGAGCCTCAGTTTCAGCAATGTCCTTCTCATGCCTCTCCTTTTCGGCCTCTGCGCGCGCCTTTGCTGTACGTTCCTCCTCGGCTTTGAGTGCTTTATCCTTGCCGCGCAATCCGAGCTCTGTTTGTCGGACCAGATCTTCCGCCTCACCGGTTAAACGCGCCTTGGACTTCTCAAGTGAAGAGATATACAAACGCTGGCTCTGCAACTCGAGCTGAGCATCTGCCAGCTGTCGGTCCGTTACCCTCTTAGCTTCCTCCAGGACATGAACGTGCTCGACGATGGTCTTGTCCTGCTTGCTTTCCAGCTGCTTGACTTCCCACTCACGGTCTTTCAGATCTTTCATCGCCTTGTTGTAATCTCTCTCCAGCTTGATGTTACGATCCTTTACGATGGAAAGTTCAGATTTCTGGGTAGAAACCGTTTGCTCCAACTTGGCACGATGAGCCGTTTCAGTTTCGAGCTGCTTCTTGCTGGTTTCAAGCTTGGTCGTCTTCTCACGTTCTGATTCGAGCATGAGATCCTCGATGTCGTGATACTTGGTCTGAGCGGTGACTAGTTGACGTTCAAAACTCTGTACAGCTGTCAATCTTCTCAGCTAGCTATGAGAGCATTGAACATACCTCTTTTGCTTTCCGTGCTTCCGCAAGGTGGCCTTCCGTCTCGTAGATGCGCGCCTTAAGCGATTGTAGCTCCGATTCCATGCTCCGCTTACTCTTCTCGAGCTCGGAGACGCTGGACTGAAGTTGAGCTAGATGTGCCTGCGCTTCCTCCTCCCGCTTTGTCAAAGAGTCGCGTGAACCTCTCAAAGACGATAGTTCCCTCGAAGCATAGTCCAGTTCTAATTTGAGCTTGCTCTGACTCTCCAGCGCAAGACGACGAGACTCCGTTAGCTCTTGTTGCAGCTGAGATGTTTGAGACCGTAGATCGGCGAGTTCCTCCTCCTTGCTCTTTTCTACCTCCGCACGTCTCGTAGCCTCGCTCGTCTTCGCCTCCATCAGAGTCCTCAATTCATCCAACTCTTCCTGGAGCTTTATCCGAGCAGTGCTGCCGCGCAGACCAGCCTCTTTCTCTGCTTGCAACTCAGCAGAAAGAGTATCGATATCACTCTGAAGTTCAATGATCTCTTTTGACCCTGCCTCTCGCTCCTGCTTCGCTGCGTCGGTTTGTTCAAGTAGAGACGCAATTCGCTCCTCCTTCTTCTGTATCATGTTGGAGTATTCGGTAGCTGTTCTAGTCAACTCAGCGAGCTTATCTTTGGCTTGCCGAGCGTCCTCTTCCACGGCCTCTATCTGATTCTGAAGTAGATCCCTGGCGCTCGAGATTAGTATACTATCGCGGCTGGCTCAAATGTACTCACTTGGTCTTGATCTCAACGTCCAACTTCCCTTGCAGTTCCTTCACAATCACATCGTTACGGTCATGAGCTCTAGAAAGATCCTGTTCCCTCAACATCTTCAAGTTTTCTACGGACGCCTCCAACTCATGGATCTCGCTTTTGAGAACGCCGATTTCCTCCTCGGCGGCAGCCAGCTGGGCGGTCAAGTCTGTCTCTCTTGCTGACAAGAGTTTCTGGTCACCCTCCAAACGCACAGCATGGCTTGTGGCTTGATCGAATGCCTGTAGAAGGCTGGCATATTTCTCCTCATGCTCCTTCTGCAGATTCATGGCACGCTCCAGCTGGGAATCCAGCAACTCTGCGTCAGCCTGCAGATCAGCGACCTCCTCCTCGAGCTCAGCCTCGCGCTTCTTGCTCCTTTCTAACAGAGCTTCTTTATCAAGACCGAGCGCGCGCTCAGCCTCGAGTTCCTCGTCCACCTTTCGCTTTTCGGCCTCTAGCGCCATCTTGAGATTTTCCAAAGCTTCACGCTCTTGTTTGTCCCGCTCGGCCCGCTCTTTGATCAGGACAAGCTCCGCCTCTTTACGGCGCAGCTCATCGTCGTTTCGGGTTGCCGCAAGAAGAGGTCGGACCTATTTGTGGAATGAGCATCTACCCAGGTGCTGAAATACGACAAATGCTGACCTTTGTGTAGAGTTGCCACCAAGGCCAATCTCGCAATTCGCCATACACCCTTGCATTCCGCTGTATTGTCCTAATAGCGATAGCACGATTGAGGATCTTCTTAATTTGTCTGCGCGCTGTCCACATGCGCGCCACAGCCTGTAATCGAGAGAAGATATCAAACAGAAGCAAGTCGCGACGTTCTTCAAGCTCAGCGAGAACGCCAGCTTTGAAGAAGATCTTCGACGTTCCGATCTTATATATCGAGTCGTCAAGGTCCAAAGTTTTGACCATACGCCGACAAGCCTCGCGGCCATCCATGTAACCGGGCGGTATGATTCCAGGTGTGAGAACCTCGTATCGCTGTCGGAACTCGACGAAAGGTAGGCGATTGGGGTACCCCAACCGAGCAATTCGAATGCCTTCCAACACACCGTTACAGCGTAGTTGATCGAGAACAAGGGGAACGTCCACTCGTCCAGGCTTCTTGTGGGCGTTGGGCACAATACATCTAACGAAATGAGGTTGCGTAGCCTGTAGCTGCGACATCAAACTCGCTAGCTGCTCCTTATGCCTCTGTCCGACCGTCCGGAATGCTCCCTTCTTGAGACCGCGTTTCTTCGCTACAGTAAACATATTACCAGGTCCTCCCGGCCCACTGGACACTGGCACATCAGAATACTCTGCGAAGAGGGCAGCGACGTATCGCTCAGAAGACGCAGCCAAAACACGGGTGACATTGTCATTCAAAGGATCCTTGTTCTTCTCCAGCCACCCATCCGTTCGATACTCAACCTTTGCAGCGTAATGCTGGATCAGGAAACCCTGCGCGAATCGAGCAGGTTCGAATTTCTGCTTCCCCGGATGCTCGTCATCTTCACCAGTAGCACCCGCCCAAAGACCACTGAGCTTGTTGGTGAATGTGAGATCGGTAGCTTTGGGCATGATACACTCCTCGTCCAAGCAGCTCAAAATACCAATGGCGTTTCCGGTTGCTTCAATCAAGTCGATAGTCGGCTGAAGGTCCAATCCAAAGTTGACATAATCCCAGTGAATGCCTTCCCTCGCGTACTCCTCCTGCTCCAAAACGAACATGTGGTGATTGAAGAATTGCTGCAGCTTCTCGTTGGTGTAATTAATCAGAAGCTGCTCGTAGGTATTGATCTCAAATATTTCGAAACCAGCTATATCGAGGACGCCGATAAAGGTAGACTTTGAAGAGGGTCGGTCGAGGGCCTCGTTTATACGGTCCACGAGTCGCCCAAATGATTTCTCATACAAAGTTTTGCAAAGAGCGGACAATTCGTCCAAGGCTTGTTGACGCGTTCGCGCCTGCGAAACCCACTCCCGGCCAGCCAGGACACGAGGTCGAAGCACAGCACGTGTAAATTCGGCAACGGGTATTCCAAGAAGATGGCACACGCGTTCGGCTTGGGAAGGATCAGGCATGATAGCGTCATCTGCCCTCGTCGAAGTGATAGCAATGTTGCCTATATGAAGAATTGCAGCCACTATTCGAAATAAATCGAACTGTTCGGCAGGTGTGAAGCCAACGATGTCGAGAGCGGACTGCAGATATTTCTTATAAGTAACCAACCTGAGAGTAAGGAATAAAACCTAACCTTCAGCGCAGACCATTCATGGAGATCATCAACACCATCCACCTCTCTCCTACTCTTATTTAAATATTCATAATCCTCAATGGCTCCTCCCAGAAGTAGCGATTCCTTCAGAGCGCCTCCGCCGGCCATCAACTGGTAGAAGACATGGAAACTTCGCTCGGCTTCGCTGCGTACAACAACTCGGCTCTTTTCTAGCAAATACCAATCGATATTTGCCCCCGCAATGCTGCCATCAGGTGCAAATGTTATTCGGACGAATTTACCAAATCGACTTGAATTGTTATTCCTTTGAGTCTGGGCGTTTCCAAACGCTTCGAGAATGGGGTTAGCTTGCAGGATTTGGCGCTCGAGTAGACCTAGCCGTCCCTTCGCCGTTAAACCGGTGCTAGAGACAGACGGAGACGCGTTGTGAGATCTACGAAAGGAACTGTTGCGAGGGAGTCCAGTTGTTGGCATGGATGAAGCGAAGGAGCTCGACGATGTTAGTGTTGGCGAACGAGAATGGGAAGGTGGCGAAGTATGAACATCGGTAGCAATGGCAGCAAGATATTGTATAACTTTCTTCGTACTCTCGGTTTTACCGGCACCTGATTCTCCCCTGCCATGGAGGTGAGGCGAAGGTTAGACAAGAGGGAAAGCATCGCGTACGTGATTAGTATACTTTGGTTCTCCCTCTCTTCACCCATGTTAACCCACGCCCGCTCCGCGACAGCAAATATGTGAGGCGGATTCTCGTCCCTTCGTTTGTTGCGATACTGCTGTATTATAGCGTCGGAATAGAGTGGGAGAGACTGATAGGGATTGATAGCGACTAAGAATAAGCCTGAATAAGTCTGCAACACGTAAGTCCACAACCATGGTACCTCCAACGTAGCGACTCACATATATTGCTCCAGAGCCATACCTTAAGCGAAGGTTATGTACCACACTCGCTTCGTTCAAAAACGTGAGATCCGCAATGTCTTCGACGCGGTCGAATTTTGGCGGGTTCATCTTGGATAGGGCATACAGCGGGACACGTCGAAACTGTCGGTTTTCAATACAGTGATTTCGCGTAGCATATAGAGTGCACATACATCCCCGCCAGCAGCCATGATTATCTCGCCAATATCTCCTTCCTCCTTGTTGACCCAGCCGGCCAAATACCCCTCTTTGTCGTCAGGGACCCACACCCATTTCTTCTCGTTGAATTCAGCCTGTAGCGCTGCTGCACGCGCAGCTTCTGCGCCCTGAGATAACCGTGGCATAGGCATTACCAAGGGTCAGTGTTCTAAACAATCGATCGTCCAGCAGTGGCCGCCCAGAGCCAAAGAAAAGTAAGGCGACGATAGAAAGAAAAAGTCGTGAAAATCGTTGGAGTAGAGAGAGTAGGAGATTAAGGTGATGAAAGGGAGTGGAAGAGCCTGAGAGGCAAAGTCAGGTAAAGCGTGTTAGATGCGTTGAGCGTTTCGCAACAAGAAGTCGGAGCCAGCACCTGTTCAACACACGTCCAAATCAGGAACTGATGATGATCGAGGAGGAGGCACAGCCAAGCACACGTCAATAATTCGGCACGTCAGTCATTTTACAGAGCTACCACCACCAACGAACTCGTTACGATGAAAGTTTTCTCCATCTCTGTCATTCTGGCCCCTCCAAGCGGATCATGCACTGTACTTAGCAGTGCTAACGACCTCTCGTCCTACTCTTTCTATCAGAAAGGCTCAGTCGGCGAATTCATGACCTTCTTCTCCAGGACTGTTGCAGAGCGTACTGCGCAGGGTCAACGGCAGAGCATCCAGGAGAATAACTATACTGCCTATGTATACAATAGAGGTGGTGCTGAGCAGCTGGCAGGTACGTCTGCCTCGTCTTTGAACAATTTCGTTCGATCTCACCATCACCAGGCGTTATTATTACTGATCAGAATATCCTGTCCGCCCCGCCTTTTCCCTGCTCGCAAAGTTGCTGGACGACTTCACAGCCAAAGTTCCCCAGTCATCGTATAGCGATCCTTCGTCCATTTCCTTCCCCGACATCAATACCTACCTTCAGAAGTATCAAGATCCCAGGCAGGCCGACACCATCATGAGAGTCCAACAAGAACTGGATGAGACCAAGATCGTACTTGTATGTTCCTTTTTCGCTTAGTTATACGCTGGTCTTAATCGATATACAGCACAAGACGATCGAGTCTGTCTTACAGCGTGGCGAGAAACTAGACAATCTCGTGGATAGATCTAATGCGCTTTCTGCTCAGAGCAAAATGTTTTACAAGACGGCCAAGAAGGTCTGCTTATATTCCTAACAGCGTCTTATTGTGCATACTGACATATTCCTCTTAGCAAAACTCCTGCTGTGTTATTATGTAAAGGTTTATCATTTTTCCCCACGCGGACATTCTTTCCTTCTCATCTTCATCTTGTATACATAGATACCCTCTACATGTACAGATTTTCATGGATATAGTTGATAATGCCTCAATAATAACCGAGGCAGGTCGACATTATAAACGCAACGGTCTAGTACTGCATTTCTATTTCACAACCTTCAGGCTTCAACTATTGCTGGTTCCATAACCCGTTTGAGGTCGAGCTTAGATGTCTATAGTGGTCGAACTCCAGCACACAACATCATGGACGACGGGAATAAAAGAGATGTCCTTCGAATTAAATAATAGTGACGCTGAAGCAAGACTAAGCCAAGAACCCAAGCTGCGCGCCTTCGTACCACTCAAACACAGGCAACATGTCCGATATGGTTCCATTTGCACCAAATCCATACGAAGCAATCCTGCCAAATAAGAGTCAGCTAGAAGGATAGGAGGGCAAGTATATATTAGCCATGCATTGCAGGATCCACCGGGTCGCGTCGCATTATGGAAACAGTTAGCGGAGGTACCAAACGACATGATATATGACGGCCAAAAACAAATGCCTCTAGCGCGTCGCGGAAGCTTTGTTTTACCAGAATCTTCGGTCGCTTGTAGGGTTATCCGAGGCTTCTGACTCAAAAGGCGATGTTACGGCGCAATGATACGGATTAACGCGCTTCTAATGGACGCACCGGACAACGTCGGTATTGCCGGTGGGGCGGGGCTGATAGCTAGTCATCAGTCAATCGTTAAAACCCAGCGATTGCTTCTTACCAGGCTCAGAAAAAGGCAAATTACAAGCAGTCGTAATATCAAATCGGATTGCAACTATTGTTCCATGTATCAATAACAGTATAATGTTCTTATATCGTCGTGAAAAATATTTTAAAGACATATGCAATGATGTAAAATACACCTACGTGAAGATGACCAGTGGAAAGCTGAGACCATAACAGCGACGTCCATTAACAGGGGAAAAAAACAAAACCGTCAGTACGAAAAGATAACAATGAGGGTTCGCAGTGGTATTCTAGCGGGAGGGTATGTTGTCACAGACAGACGCACACATAAAAAAAAAGGTCTGATTTAAGTTAACAGCTTCCCAGCTTCCACATCTTGACGGAATCGCTGACAATCACGTATCACTAACAGCACAAAGAATGAAACGGAGGCGCTTACATTCTAAATGCCCTATCGTCAGCACTGGAAGGCCACGTCGCGCTCCACGTATCCTGCGCCTGGGCGAAATCATACATCGCCGCTGTAAGAGCTGTTAGTGATGCAGCCCACGCGTATGTAATTGTGAAAAACGCACTGAGCGAGCCATCATGCCACGGCTTATCACCCACATCATCAGGGAACCACCCACTAGTGCCTCCGACCGCGACATTGATGATAAGGTAGAATTCTAAAGCCGTAACCTGTCAACTAACACCTTCGAAGAAAAGAAAGCATGCTGCATACCTTGATCGAAAGGCGCAGACCACCCGCTATTTTCCCATGGATTCTGAACGACAACTTCTGCACTGCCGTTCTGGGCTGTTTGAGGATAACTTGGACCGAAGTGAGGGGAGGGCGTCATTGAAAGGTTGAACGGTTACTTACTTGCCCCTGTCCCAGAAACTCTGCTTCTCTTTCTTCATCGTTATATCGACCATAGCTTGAAGCCGTGAATCGACGGACATTCGGATGAAGTGGCTGTCCCACTCCATTGTATACGTGTGGAAGCCTGCGAGACAGTGACAAGTGTCAGTAGAACGGAGATTACAGATCGGTAGCACGCAGACCTTCGTGGTAGCCGCCCCGCTTCGTTTCCCACCATCCGTATATTTTGGTTAACAAGCTATCCATGGGTCCAAAGTTGAGGGATGAGCGAACATAGTTGACGCCTTGAGCACCGTAATCTGCGAGGTTCCCGCGAGCCTCAAGAATCTAAGGCAAATCGGTTAATGCACCAAAATTGGCGCAATAGCAGCAGACTTACGTCGATTTCTCCACTCAGTGGCCAGGCGCCATATACGCTGTCCTCTGGCATCATCCAGATTGCGGGCCATAACCAGTCACCCCTCGGTAGCTTCGCTTTAACCTCAACTTTGCCATAAGCGATGGTCTTCTTTCCCTTGGTATTGATCCGAGCACTGAGAACGGGATTTACGACAGTCTTGGTGCCATTGTTCGATGATACAGAGCATGCTGTCGAATTGTCGGTGCTGCAGTTATCCACGTCGTACGTATAGCCATCGAAAACAGAGTCTGCGCCAATGTCGTCGCTCATAAGCGTGGGCATGATGTAAAGTTGGCCGTTATTAATATATGCGTTCTTGTCTGATGAGGTAGTGACTTGGAACTCGCCATTTCTGCGACAAGTTGAAATGGAAGGCCTAGAAAGAGATGGATAAGAACTCACCCAAACCCGCCTAGCATCACGTCCCTAGACCAATTGTCATCGGAAATACCATTACTCCAATCTTCGTCCATGACCATGCACAAATCGCTGTCCTTGAGCATGTCGATGCCATTTAAGCCAGACCAACAAAGTGCACCTGCTCCAGCCAGACCGAGCATTATAATAATAAAGGTTATCCACCAGCTCGCACGACCTTTGCCATCACTCTCCTTGAGCCAGGGTTTGTCGTCGACGGTGAGCTTGGCGGCGATTTTGGTGCTGGGACCAGGAGGCTTCGACTTTGCAAGACCAGATGCCAGTGCCGTTGAAGAAGCGGCAGGAGAGTCAGGACCCTGGTTAAGGTAAGGATATGATGGAGGGCTCCACAATGACGAGCCCGGACGAGAAGCGGGGGAAAGGAATGGTGCTCGGAAGGTTGCGTTGGAAGCTACGCGTGGGAGGTTACCTCTGTTCAACGTTGGCGAATCAAGACCTGGCGAAACCATCGTCGTTTCATAAACCATCTGCTGTGGGGAATGATTTTGTAGAGAATGATTTTGGGAGCTGTCGATGGAACTACGCCGTGAAACGCCAGGAATGGGCAGGCCAGGGTCAGGATTGCCTGCATGGTGCTGGAAGGGAAACATGAACGACGAAGGAGGCGCCCGCTTATTGAGCGGCGATGCCGAGTTGGGGGTCGAGGGCTGGTCGGCATAGAGGGTGGCTGGATTCCATTCGAACTGACGGTCGTAGGAACGCCGATTGCGCGAACGACGAGCGTGGATGGTGACGGGAGCGTCGGAGTCTGAGCCGCTGTCCATACTCATCTGGCTGGGACGTTCACTGGTAAGAAAGGAAGGACGGGGAGGCGGCAGGTCCTCAGCAGACATGGCGGATATGAGGGAAACCCTACTCAGTGACGTGACAGGCTGTGACAACCCTTCCATCTTCCTTTACGCAAAAATGTACGTCATTGCCATGGCATTCGAGCGCTGAACCGACTTGCAACCGATGTGGAGACCGATGCTGTTATAGGCACAGTTCGAGTAATACTTTTGCTATCTTACTTACAAGGTCCTGGCTGGACGTATATTATCGATATAGCACATACTATCCGTACTACTGAAGACAAATACAAGAGCAACCTCCGACAACACGGAAAGAATACTTTAATACCGTTCAACTGACACCGGTTCCGTATCAATTGCCAAAATCCCTGAATGATTGTGAGCAGGTTGCAAGGTACATACGCCGTTCTACACACATTTCACGATTCATATCCGTACGGCATGAATTCCAATGGTCAATTTTCAAGTCAGAAGGTTGAGCCGACCGTCTGCGCATCCCAGGGTTGCAGAATTCGCGCTTGGAATGTGCGGAAAGACTAATTTGTTATGTTTCATTTTAGCGCTTTAAATGCGCAAAAGAGTACGTGTTTTGTATCCAAGAACAAACATCTAAATATACAAAAGTCCGGACCTTTTGAAGAGTCATTGCGCCCTGAATTGCCCCAACTCGAACATTGCATACAAGTCGGAGAAAGTAGAACGCCGTTCTCACCACGCAACCAACGACACTTTCTGATTGTCCTCGACTACCACGGCATGTCCATCACCAACAGCGGCGTGCGTCGATTTGGCCAAACTTGTCCCCAAACGGGCGGGCCACCTTCACCCGGGAAGAATCCGACACACGAGGGAAGCCTTCCGTGATGAACGCCTCCAGCGGTCTGATAAGCACACCGCCATCGCAGAAGATGACGACCAAGTCTTCTTCGCCACCTGCACCTTTAGTCGAAATATCGCACACCCGAACAGGTGACCCGTGCTCGCGAAAATTTACCCGTTCGTGCCGTCGCTGCTCCCCAGTGCTCGCGTCCAATACCGTGACAGTGAGAGCGTAGTCCGGGCTCTCGCCGTATTTCCGCTCGCTTATATACCCAATCGCAACAACCGCATTCAAATGGGAACGTGTTGAAGAACACCGATGTGCCCCCATATCAAACTCGACGCCCAGAAGGTCTCCAAAGATGGCTTCGCGAGCACGCGAACGACGCATCCATGAGTCTCCGGTCCATCAAGGACGTCCAGCACCGCCTCGGCAGTACACATCAAGAACCTGTCATCCCCCATCGCTGTGGCGCATTGCACATTGATGGCTCCATCTTCCTGATCGCCAACAGAGATAGTCCTCGGGATTTGGCGAAACGCGATGGGGGGAGCGCGTCGTTGGGCTCCTCGGTCGGCGGCCATAGTATGAGACTCATAAATATACCAGATTCCTCGCCTGCCCAAGCCACGACTTCCCCAGCAGGGGAAAGCCACACAGGGCCGAAACCATTAAAAGGCCGTTCTTCCCCCTCTGACGTGAGTGAAGAGCCCGTGATCTCGGTGCGGAACATTGGGCGAGTGGGATCAGACTCGGTGAGATCGCACACCAAAAGCCAGGTGTCGTCGTCGTCATCATCGACGGCGACCAAGACACGCCCGTTGTCATACTGGATATGAGCGACGGATATACAGCCGAAGAGGGCGACTTTCTTGATGAGGTGTCCGTCATGGAGGTTGTATACCCAAAGACCAACGGGTCGGTCGCATTGCGGGATGATGACAAGATCGCGGGATTCGTCAATGATGATGCCTCGTTCGACGGGATAGTCGATCCATTCAGACAAGGCGGCTACATGCGTCAACGACGAAGAGTTGGCGTGGATCTTCCAGAGATCGACAGTAGTCTCTCCGAACGTCAGCAGATGGGGGAATGAAAGTAGATTTGCTTGACATTGCAGCTAACAGTTGCGCCTACTAGTTGGGTGTGAGCTTTACGTCGCTAGCGACGTTGGCAGTACTCACTTTTGCGTGGGGACATTTTCTAATGGGTTGTTCTCAGAAAACAAAAGGGTGGCTAGGTTTTATCTGTTGCCAGCGTAGGAGATAGCACAGCAAAGATATACTTATTCCAGCGCCTAGGACAATATGATTGCTACATCAGATTATGCGGGAGCGGAAGCTACAACCGGTCAGTGTGGATATCACGATGGTGTCGGGATTCTGTAGCCTGTGGAGACACACGAGATGGAGACGCAGTAAAGCGCATTGGTCGGCAAGGCTGTATCAAGGAGAGGAGCAACCGCAAATGATCACAGTGATTTCAAAATGGGGTTCCATATTTGGGCATGACCTCCTTCAACCTCGTTTTGCCTCCGCGGCCCCATTTCGACAGAACTTGATTCGTCTCCTTCCTCTGGTTACCACCATCATTTCCGAGGTTAAGACATATTGTGATCGCCATCGCCGTGACTTCGACAAATCAGTAAGTTTTCATCGAAGATAATGTTCGAACTCGCGACTCAAATTGAAGTACTCATTTACATATGATCCCCATAGACAGTCGCGGGATTGTTGACTCACGCATCCCATGGGGTGAGCCAGGGAAAAGAATTGACAGTGTATACTCTAAGAGTCACGCTTAATATATTCGTGCGTACTTGCTTGGTGTTTCGTGTCTTTCTTCGATGCGAAACCGAGTCATCATGATGGCAGCAACCCCCAGCGAGAAGAACGCATTTGAGAAAGTTAAGAATAGACGAATAAATCCTCTGACAGTGGGAATTTGCCGGCAAGGCCGTTGTAATATAGATAATATAAAAATCATGTATAGATTTGTTCATTCTATGTTGAGGGCTCCATCATGCTTCGGGAGATGTTGATATTCAGGATTACGAAGAAGCACATCGGAAATCTCGATAGAATTCTAGCCGATGTTAGTAGCTAACGTGCTTGGTCGTTAAGGTGTCTGTAGATAAAGATGATTCAGAATTCCAGATAGTAATGTCCTTTTTTCCATAAAATCACGATATAAATCAACATAGTAAAGATACACACCAACATTCTCCTATACCTGTTGAACCCAAACCACAATATTTTCACGTCGTTCTTCGCGAGCTTACAGTAATATCCAAACCTTCCTCCCGCAACGCTTCAAGAACAGGCTGAAATCCAAGGATCGTAGCCTCTTCGTCCCTTTCTCTCCGCCAGTCAACAAATCGGCAGACATCCACCGACTTCAGGTTATACGGATCACATGCCCGGCGAGATTCAATCATATTGATCAAGTCATCCGTCGAGAATTCAATGTGGCCGATGAGATGCAGTGTATGCAGAGATGGAACGGAGGTTGGGGTCCTGGCTTTGGTATCGGGATCTTCGGTGCTTTTACCAAGCGCAGTGGTGATGTCTTGAGTCAAAGCTCCCTTACCAATGTTTATTAGTCGTAGATCTTGGAGAGTAGGCGTAGAAGTGATAAGATTTTTGAGGTCCTCCTTTTGGATCTCTCCGTTGCTAAAGGAGAGCGATGTCAGGGGACTACTACAGCGTGCAAGGAGTGTGCAAATAGAACTAAATGTCACGTCCTTGTCCCGGGTGTTGACACCGACTAAACACGTTACTGAGAGATCCAAAAGAGCAGGTAACGTGAGGTGACTTAGTAGGAAGGGTATGACTGCTGTGAGACCGAAACCTTGCCGGTACATGGATGAAAGTGAAAGTGATTTGAGCTCGGTTAGGGTCGTCTCCCCTGCAGTACCCGGCGTCACTAAGGGTTGCAAGTCGAGGAACAGACGACAAACAGATAAGTTAGACATCGCTTTTAAGGTAGTCAGAGCGCTATGCAGAGGCGGACCATGTCCCGGCTGCACATGAGTGTTTGAAAATTGGGTGATCTGACCCCAGGGAGGAGATGATAAATTCATGTCGCTGATGTCCGTGACATCCAGCACCCGCAACTGCGGTAGAAGGTCAAAATCGAGATGTTGGCCGACTTCGGCAGTGTCTGATGAAGAATGAAGATAGAGTTCTTGTAGAATGGGAAAGGATAGAGGGAGTTGCTGTAGAGAGGGGAAGTACCTTCCGGGGAGGTGAAGATGGAGGCATATGATTCTATGGCCGGCTGTAAAGAGTGTCGTTAGGACGGCATCAGGTAAAGCGCCAGCCTCAGCTGTGCCACCACCGTGGGATATCGAGATTGATAATGGGGATTGACCGGAGCGAGATATCTGTTTGCCGATGAAGCGCGCATAGCTATTGGATGGCAATCGGTCGACTACGATGTTGACATAGGACCAAAGGTTAGGGAAGGCAACAAGAACGTCCTTCCAATTATGAGACACCAAGGCGATGGATGAAAGCGGGTTTCTACTGGGAGGAAACACCGACCAATCGCCAGAACGTTGGGGAGGCTGTACTCGTGGGAAAGGAAAGACGAGGGTGTGAAGGAAGATATTAGCCAGGACTTCTTTGGGCATACGGCGCAAAGCACTGAGAAGACGCTCTCGATCTCGAATACTGTCAGAGAGGCGCTCCTGCTCTTTATCCAACGCCACCAGCTCCTCGCCGACGCGTGAGATCGACAGTAAGAGTTCCTGCCTCAGACCCTTTAGTTCCGACGCCTGGGCTTTCGCCTGGTCGATGCGCTTTCTAGAATCGGATATCATCTGCTGAAGAGTCTTCTCTTCAGACGGAGTGGGCGTATCGTTGGAGCGCGTGAACTTCCCAAGATCTGGATGATCGGCTATGGACCTATCTGCATCGGTGACTGAAAATCGGTATGATGGGATGGAGTGATTCACGCAGGAGCATCCTTTACAAGGGTGCCAGTCTGGGGACGTAGCAGTGGATAATGCCATGACCTGTGACGAACCAACTGAGAGTTTGTAGACGAGACGAAGTGTAGAACTTGCCAGTCAGCTTGAGGACGTATCAATTGAATGTACTAGTCGAACTTTGGTTCGAAACGTGTTTGACGGCATCTTGCTTCTCGGAATATCAGCGGCCCGAGGGAAAGACATGCGTGAGAGATCTAAGGGCGTCTAGGCAGTCAGGAGAGGCGAAAAATATATTTGGGTTGTGGGAAGAGTCCACTACTAGCGCCCGGGGGTTTATGTTGTAGAATAAGAAATGCATGACTCGAATAAACGCAACAATCCGCTGTGTGGTGTACTTCTGAGCCGTCGTGGGTCATTAGATGGTCAACATGAAGTAGCAGTGCGACGTTGTGTATAGGAAGGGATATTAACTTCATAGCGAGTTGGTTGAATAAAAGACATCTGCTGACATCATCCATCATCGTCACCGCTTCCTTTCATTCCAATATACTTTTCACCGCCGTATTCCACTAATACATGTTATACATATTATACATTTCCCTTGGGTTTCGTTTCATAGAATTCTTGTAGTCACATCCACCCTACCGGTATACAAGTACGACATTGTATCCGAGGTTTTCGCTCACAAGGCTAGACGATACAATCATATTCTTTGCATACTCACAGTCGCATCCAATCCCTCTGACACCAGGACATCAAGTCTGGAAAGAGCCAATATGTCGGCTTCCTCCTCCTCTCTTTCCCTTCGCCGACTCATAAATCGGCAAATATCCACCGACTTGAGGTGCCGTGGATGACACATCCAGCGAGATTCGACCATCTGTACATAGACTTTTACTTGAAAGCGAAAATAACCACTGAGGTGTAGCGTGTGCAGGTGTGGAACGAGCACTGGAACCTGAAAGTTGGGCTGTGTATCTATTGTGCGCGAGAGGTCATTGAGAAGTTCATCTGTGATCACATCCTCCATATTCGTTAGTCGCAAATCCTGGAGAGTGGGCGTGTTGGAGAGAACATAAATAAGATCATTATTTTCGATATCTCCATTGCTGAAGTAGAGCGACGTGAGGGGACAATAGGAGCGTTCAACGAGTTGGCGGATAGAAGTAAAGGTCTCGGCCTGGTCAAGCGAGGTGGTTACCGAGAGATCCAGAAGGGCAGGTAGTACAAGGGAGTTGAGTATAGAGGGGATAACAGGTGGGAAATCAAAGCCCTCTCCGATTAGATCTCGATTTGTGGATGATGAAAGTGTGAGTGAGTGTAGTTTGCTGAGAGTTGTCGGTTCAGTAACCCCAGTCGTCAGAGGTTGGAGTTCAAGGGAGAAATGACAGACGGACAAACGACAGACGGAGACACGGGACATCGTTTTTAAGGCATCCAGAGCATGACGGGCAGTTAGCCCGCGACCTGCCTCGTTCATGCTCATAAAATGGGTGATTTGGTGCCAAGGGAGGGATAGCTTGTCAATGTTGCCGACGTCTGTGGCACGGAAGACCCGCAAACTTGGCAGTAAACCAAAATTGAGGTGCTGAGCAACCTGCGAAGTTTCAGACGAGGAAAGAAGAAGTTCTTGTAGATTGGGAAAAGATGGATGGAACTGCTGCATATTGGCGAAGTCTTCGTCAGGGAGGCAAAGATGGAGGGTTTGTACCCTACGGCTGACTGTGAAGAGGGCCATTAAGATAGAAGCAGGAAAGGTATCCAGCCTGTGGAGTGGGAAGTTGTCACTGCGGCATATCGAGACTGATCATGGGCACTGTCGAGAGCGGGACAACTGGTTTCCAATGAAGCAGACGTACGCACTAGAAGGTGTTCCATCGATGAGGATATTAACATAAGACCACAGATTGGGGGATGTATCAAGAACGTCCTTCCAATTACGGGACACCAGTTCAAATGATAACAGTGGGTGTCTAATGGCAGAAAACTGGGTTTCCGAAGGTTGTACTCCCGGGAAAGGAAAGACATTGAGGGTATGAAGGAAGATGTGAGCAAGGACTTCTTTGGGCATACGACGTAAAGCGCTGAGAAGAGGCCGTCGTTCTCGAACCCTGTCAGAGAGGCGTTGCCGCTTATCCAGCTCTTTATCCACATGTTTGATCGACTGTAAGAGCTCCTGCTTCATCACCTTCAGCTCTAAGACGTGGACATCGATGGTATCGATGCGCTTCCCAGAGTCGGGTATCATTCCTCGAAGAGTTTTCTCTTCAGGAGGAGTAGGTGCATCGTTGGAGCGTGTGAGCCTTCCAAGGTCTGGATGATCAGCGATTGGACTATCTGCATCGGTGACGGAAATTTTGTAAGACGGGATAGAGTGATTTACGCAGGCGCATCCTTTACAGGGGTGCCAGTCGGAGGGAAAAGTAACTTTGAGCAATGCCATGATCTGTCATGAGATAGCTGAATGTTTGAAGCAGATTAGATGAGATGTTGAACTTGCCAGTCGGTTTGAGGACGTATCGATTGGGCGTGCTAATCGAGCTTGCGTTCGAAACGTGTTTGACAGCATCTTGCTGCTCAGAGCAGCGCCGCGCCGCGGACCCGGGTGAAGACATTCAAGACCAGAAGATGCGTGACAGATCTAAGGGCGTCTAGGCATTCAATCGGGAGATTAGATATCTCCTCGAGGCGGAACATAGGAAATGCAGGACTCGAATAAACCCAATAATACATTGTGGTGCTGTACTTCGGAGTCGTCGTGAGCTGTTACGTTGTTAACATCCAGGAGTTCATCAGGAAAACCCAGCATTGATCTTTCGTGTCTTTTTGGTCTTGTAGAAGACCAAAAAGATCGAAAAGCCGAAAGATCAAGGGTCTTGCCCAACTGAGGTACATAGTCTTGTCAAGAACAATTTCGTCCTGACAAGCTCTGCACCTATCTTTGGAAGATCATTGATCTTTCCTTTTCTTTAGATTCCAACAGGTTTGTAGAGCGTTCGAATATCATTTATTGACATCTATATAATACAATGTACACTATAATGGCTGCCTTTCGCCGCAGCGAGTACCAACGACGCTAACGTACCCAGTGTAACTGAGGACGTCACATTCTTTGGAGGGCCTGTGACCATAGGCGGCAGACTTGCGACTAGAGCCCGTGTCGGCGTAGGTCTCGGACTTGAACCACAACGACTATGCATTATTAGTATCAGAAAACAAGGCAGACGAAGAACATACCAGAGCACCCATCTATAACCTCCCCTGCCCATCAATGACACTGGAACAGGAGCAGGGCTTGTTTCGTTGGTACTACGATGGTGTTTGTATCCCAAAAAATTGCGCGAGCCTCAAAAACTCGTGAAAAAGTACCTGCTGTGAGCAACAGAGACCCTAGAGTAGTGGGGACTCACCTCTAGACAAATAGTAACACACCTAGATAAAGGATGTCAGCATGAGAAGAACCAGACTCCAGGCTGCGCCAGAGAAAGAAACGGCATACCATATGGAACTTCCATTCGTACTCATTCCGAGACATGACAGGCACATCCTGCGTGCCAGAGTGTGGTACGTCATCTGGGACCAAACTTGACGTGCTATCTTGATGTTGAGGTGGTCCTTCGAACGAGATAGGCAGTGGATAATGGTGGGGAAAGGGAAGACACACAATCTGAATGAATTTCAAGTCCAAAAGTCAACATCACGTGAGATGATGTGATTGGGCCTGTGCGCAGGCACCACTGACGGAGTTTGAAAGAACTTCGCAGATTTTGCGTTCTTCTTGCATTGCTCTCCTGCTGTTCCGCTGTTTGCTCTCCCTCCGCAAGTTTCAGCATCATCTTAGGTATGCCTGCTCTATATGAACTCTACTTGTACTGGCTGTGCAGTGTACTATCATAAAAAAATCATGCTACAATATTTCTTCCGACACTTAGGTTCAGTTATCGATCTCCTATAGTCTACTTCAAAACAACACCACCAAGACTATACTACATCAGTTTCAGTTGTAATATACATTTGTATTGAAGTGTGATTCGAAAGAGACCGCCCTAGTGACAAGATGACAAGACACAGAAGACCTGGTGTGCCAAGACGAAGACTCGATTACCCAAGAAAATGTGGCGGAAAGATGGCTAAAAAAAGACCAAGCCCGGAAAGACCAATTCTGGGTTTTGCTGATGTTGCGACATTGTGTACATACTAAAGGTAGGGATAGGAATAGAAAGCGTGCCGACATCATCGTCGCCACCATTTTCTTTTTGTTCCATCATTCCTTTCACCGCCGTATATACTTCTCTCTGGTTTCATTTCACAAAATTCTTGGAGTCACATCCACCTCCCAACATGAAAGTACGAGAATGTATGTAAGGCTTCCTCCCATTCTCTGTCGGAGTTTTCTCTCGCGCAAGACGACACAATCACCCACAATCTTCCGTACTCATGACCACATGCAATCCCTCCGATTCTAGATCATCAAGCCTGGAAAGAGTCAAAATCTTCGCTTCCTCCTCCTTGTCTTCATTCCACCACCGCACAATTCGGCAAATTTCCACCGACCTGAGGTGGCGCGGATGACATGCCCACCGACGTTCGACCATCTGTACATAGACTTCCATTTGAAAGCTAAGATCACCGCTGAGGTGTAGTGTGTGCAGGTGCGGAACGAGCGACGGGACTTGGGAGTCAGGTTCTGTGTCGACTCTACGAGCGAGATGATTAAGGACTTCGTTTGTGACCCCACCGCTCACACTTGTTAGTCGTAAATCCTGGAGGGTGGGCGTGTTGGAAAGAATATGAATGAGGTCATCTTCTATGAGGAATCCGTTATGAAAATGGAGAGATGTAAGGAGACTATGGGAGCGTTCTATGAGGTGGCGGATAGAGGTAAAGGTGTCCTGGCCACAAATGCTATTGTCACGGTAGTGAAAGCAAGTTACCGAGAGATCTGACAGGGCAGGAAGTTTGAGGGAGTTGAGCACAAAGGGGGTTTCAGTCTGGCAATCGGATCCGTATTCAAGGCACGCAGATGAGAGCATGAGTGAGTATAGCTTGCTGAGATTTATTTCCTCCACAACCTCGATCGACGAGGAACACAAGTCAAGGGAGCAGTTGGATAAAAGGGACGTCGTTTTTAGGATATCCAGAACACGATGAGCAGGTGGTCTGCAATCTAATCGAGTATACGAGTTTGTAAAATGAGTGATTTGGTGCCAAGGGAGGGATAGTTTGTGAATGTCACTGATGTCTCGGGAATGGAAAACCCGCAAACATGGCAATGGACCAAAATGGAGGTGCTGAGCGACCTCCGAAAGGTCGGTTGATGAAAGAAGAGCAAGTTCCTGTAGAATGGGGAAAGACATACGGAGTTGCTGCATATCGGTGAAGTGTTTGTCAGGGAGGCAAAGATGGAGGGTTTGCACCCTACTGCTGACTGTAAAGAGAGTCATCAAGATAGCAACAGGAAAGGCGCCCAGCCTGTTGGCCGGGACACTGTCACTGTTGCATATCAAGATCGACAATGGGCATTGTCGAGAGCGGGACAGCTGGTTTCCAATGCAGCAGACGTACGTGCTAGAAGTCATTCGATCAATAAGGATATTGACATAAGACCACAGGTTGGGGAATGTGTCGAGAACGTTCTTCCAGTTACGTGACACCAGTTCAAATGATAACAGTGGATGTTCACTGGCAGAACATTGTGACCAACTGCCATCTGACATCGGGTTCTTCGCCCATGGAAAAGGAATGTCAAGGGTGTGAAAGAAAATATGAGCAAGGACTTCTTTTGGCATACGACGCAATGCGCAGAGAAGAAGCCGTCGTTCTCGAACGCTGCCATAGAGGCGTTGCCGCTCCTTATCCAACGCAGCCAGCTCTTCGTCGACACGTGCGATCGACTGTACGAAAGCTTGTCTCAGCGCCTTCAACTCCAACACCCCCGCATCAAGAGCGTCGATACGTTTCCCTGTATCGGACACCATCTTTTGAAGAATCTTCTCATCAGATGGATTGGGCGCATCGTTGGAGCGTGCAAGTTTCCCGAGATCTGGATGATCAACGAGGAGACTATCTGCGTCTGTGACGGAAAATCTGTAGGATGGGATGGCGTGGTTCACGCAAGCGCAACCTTTACAAGGGTGCCAGTCGGAGGGAAAAGCAGTGAGTAATGCCATGAGCTGGGGTATAATAGCTAAGTATTTGTCGGTGAAACAATATGTAACACTTGCCAGTCAATTGGGTCAAAATGGTGATGGACGTACAAGTCGAACGAATTTCTCGCTCCCGGCGGCAATGATGTCACTTCATCACGGTCACAGCGTGACAATGTCTCTATCGTCGATGATGTCGACGATCAAACAACAAATCAGCTCCCAACTAGGAGCCAAAGCACCGGCCTACTTTGAACCCCTCGCCTCTTTCTAACCGGTAAAATATCACGACCAGAATTTGAAGACTCTCTCAAGGCCGTCCTCGACGTTCCCAATCTCAGTGAGCAGCGCCGACCACTGCAAAGCTATCTAACGATATTGCCCAGTTCAACTGCACAATGCACTTATAATATCCCTTTTTGATGCACGCAGCTTCAAGCGGCCTCTGACACCTCCACCGGACCTGCCTAAGCCCCCACCGCGGAAGAGGAGGAGGACATTACCGTACCAGGGTCAAGGCGATGACGGGAGTATACGCTCGGAGCGGCTCAAGCGATGGACGGTCTCTGTCGGAAAACATGAACGCGATCGGATAGCTGCTCTAGAATCTGTGCCACCCTTAACAGGACCTCGACTCGATACAGGTGAGATTGCATGCGAGAGAGGCATCGTGCTGCTCCCAGAACGCGTTCTTCCTCGTTATTTGCCTGGTTGATATCGAGCAGAACCACCTGGAAGCAGGCTGGCTGTCCAGCTGGCAACGATAACTCGCTCGCCCAATGTCCAGCATATCGCCGACCGAATTAATCACATCTGCGCACAGCACCTTGGCTCGCCGTCCCGCTCTAAGTCGTCACTCGTGCATCTCGCCTGCAAAATAGGATTTATAGTGCTTCTTCTATCTAGTGACATCCATAGTACCAGTGCAGAAGTACGACAATGTATCCGAAGTTTTCGCTCACAAGGCTCTGCGTTCAATGTACTGCGTGACTCGTGGAGTCCTTGATGGCCATCAGCCGTCTTCCAACGTGGTCAGCACCTCACCGCTTTTATCTACACTCAGTTTTAAACTCGATAAAGTCAAGCTGCTTCTGATTCTAGCAAGTCGCCGACTTGTCATCGCAAGGCACATTTCTGAGCAGAGTCTTAACTTGGCCATTCTGACACCTTCCTCAAATACACACCTTTCAAATGAAATAGCCCTCGCAGGGGAATAGTCACTGGACCATCAAACCTGAGTGCCAATGGTGTCCCATGGGACCACCAACACTTTAATGGGCATGTGGCATATCAATGGTGGAAATGGCTGGCAGTGCGCCAGGAGCGATTCCTGGATAGCAGGGATCTATATCAATTCGATGCTTCGGGTGCCAATTGTCTTCGCAGTGTATGCTCCCTTCATATGTGAGGAACCCAACAACTTGTGGTAGCACGGTCCCGTGGAGTCGCGAGACTAGAAGTGTCCTTTTAGGATGTCTCATCCCCTGGTCACACAGGATTCTGACCAGGATCTGCTGCGCCCCGCGGTGGCCCGCCATTTCATATGATACACTGGTGAACTCTTCGTGCTCCTAACCGTAGTAAAAGCCGAAGGCTCGAGAGATATACACGTACACATTTGACATCCTACATAGTCCACCTACGGTGAGGTGAAGAATATCACAAATTTGTTCGCTAGAACGAGCATCTTCTCCTGCTTGTTCCTGTTCACCTACTTCAATACCTCAAGCTTCTCCCGCATGCTCTTCCCGCATGCTCTTCAAGCTCGCTTCGACCTTATCAATCGTCTCCCTGGCTACCCCGCTCTCTCGCATACCCTCCAAGTTCTGTTCAAGCATCTTGACCGCCTTTTCCGCCTGCCCCGTAAAGCTCCCAGACAGCGACAGGCTGGAATAACTCTCGACGAGCCGACCAAGGTCCTCTGTCGCATTCTTGATCCGATCCTGGAGCATGGCTTTCTTGTCCTTGATGTGGTTCTTGAGCTCCTCAGCGCGTTCTTTGGCATTCTGTGCGTTCTCAAATTTGGCCTTGGCCTCCTGATTGACCTTTAGCTCGGAGATCTCTTTGATAGCCCAGATAGAGTTGTAGTGCCGGTGGAACTACCGGCCGTGTTCGCATTCCTGACAACGGACACCTCCGGACTGGAGCATAATGGTGCAATTGCGGAGTTCGTCTGGGTTGAGCGTGAAGTCGAGGCCACACTCAATGTGACAGTTGGAATAGCAATCGGGGACGGAGCAGACGATGCTGTGTCGGTCGGTCGACTTCTGGTACCAGTCTTTCCGATTGACTACATGCTCATATTTTTCGTACGTCTTCATATCCTGCACAAACAGATATCAAAGGCTTGCAAAGGATGTGTACCGTAGTAACTAGGAGACATACCACTTCGGCCCTGTCCGATTCTCTTTGAACATTATCGAGCTCCTGATCGGTCTTGGCAGCCAGGTGCATGTTCGCAAGTGTGTTTGCGATGTCCGTTTCGGTCTCCTCTGACTGGTCATAAAGCGACATGATGTCGATCGTCGGCTGGGGTTTAAGACCATCTAACCAATCAAACATTTCCACTAGCATATCCAACGCTTTCTGCTCCCCCACAAGGATCGCTCAGTCCCTTTCCATCTGCCTGTATTTCTTTTGCATTGCAACGGGGTTGTCGAGCAGGAAATGCATGTTGTCCTGGAGAACAGACGGGAGGGAAGAAGGGTCAAAGTTCCACGAAAGTGGACTGGAGACGTTCGTAAACAAGAATCCGATGTTATCGGCGAGTGTGCGTGGAAAAATGGCAGAAAGCGTCGACAGGGCATAATCCGTGCCAACCGTGAGACGAGAGATGGTACCGTTCGCGAGAATGAGGACTGCGTTGACGAAGTCCATATTGTCCCATATCGCCTCAACGATACTCCTCTTGTGTAGTTCATCCTGTTGAATACCGCGAGTATCTGCCAGGCCTGGGGAGTCGAGAATGCGGACGGTAATGCCATTGACGCTCTTCAGGGTATAGACTTGGGCCGCGTTTGTCTGACTATGTTTCTGTGTGCCTCCAGCCTCGTTGTCGAGGTCATAGAAATCCTCATACTTGTCCGGGCGCCTCCCGGCAAGGACATTGGCAATGAGTGACAGAACCGACGTCTTTCCCACTCCCGTCTCCCCGACGAGCAGAATGGTGAATCTTTTCTGTCTGTTTTTGTCTGTCTTGACTTCGCCATTTTTGAGAGATTCTATATCGCTGTACCGTCCGTGTGTTAGACGTAAGCCAGCCTCGATACAGATTCAACCATACTGACTTCAACATACGTTCTACAGGCTCGTCGTCAACAGAATCTTGGATGGCTGTGGTAGCAAGAGTCCTAACACAAATGAAGGCGGTCAGTCCTCATCTCATGGGGGTAAAATGATTCAATGTACATGTTTGTTGACTGTCTCAGAAGGCAGTCATTAACTACAATTTGCAGCACTAACCGAACGCACAAAGACGGGGGTGTATCAATTTCACAATGAAAGTACTCGAGATGCGCAGGAAGGATGAGATTTCCGGAGCGACAGAATGAAGTTCGGTTCTTATGTATCCGTCGAATAAACTAGCGCAATTTGCCTACCGCAATCCCTCAACGTGCCCGCACTAGAATTTGAGGCTTCATCACTCTATTTTACGGAACTACAGCTTCGGAGCCATGCTCATCACGTAGTCATCATTAGCACCAACGTTCCTGTAAAATTGGCTGAACAATCATCGTTGTGACGTCCAGTTGGGTAAAGATAAGACAGGAAAAGCTGACTGACTGTTGGAAGAGCATCGTGCGTGTGAATGACCGAGAAATACTCAATGGGGGTGAAATGCTGAGGCTTGATATCGATGATCGATATGAGTCGCATGCCTTGCAAAGATATTAGAAGCAGAAGCAATTGTACAAACACTTAATTCACATTATATCACCTCAATCGGAGGTTCTCACTCACAAGAGGGCTAGACAACACAATCACACTCTTCGCGTACTCACAGTCACATCCAATCCCTCTGACACTAGGACATCAAGCCTGGAAAGAGCCAATATGTTGGCTTCCTCCTCCTCCCTTTCCCTTCGCCGATCCACAAATCGGCAAATATCCACCGACTTGAGGTGACGCGGATGACACATCCAGCGAGATTCAACCATCCCTACATAAAATTCCACCTGGAAATCAAGTTGGCCACTGAGGTGCAGCGTGTGCAGGTGTGGGACGAGTGCCGGGACCGGAGATCCAGACTCTGTCAACTCTACGAGCGAGATCGTTGACTACTTCGTCTGTGATCCCTCCGCCCACATCTATTAGTTGTAAAACCTGGAGGGTGGGCGTGTTCGAAAGAATATGAATGAGATCATCTTTCAAGATTTCTCCGTTGTCGAAATAGAGAGATGTAAGGGGACTGTGGGAGCGTTCGATGAGTTGGCGGATAGAAGTAAAGGTCGTGTCCTGGTCTCGCGAGGCGAAGCCGTCCAAACAAATTACCGAGAGATCCAACAGGGCAGGAAGTTTGAGGGAGTTGAGCACAAAGGGGATCACAGGTGGGAAATCGAAGCCTTGTCGGTACATAGATGAGAGCGTGAGTGAGTGTAGCTGGCTGAGAGTTGTCTCCTCCACAACCTCGGTCGTCAAAGGTTGCAGATCAAGGGAGAGACGACAGATGGATAGACGGGACGTCATTTTCAAGATATCTAGAATACGATGAGCGGGTGGTCCGTGTCCAACTTGCGAGTGTACATATGTAAACAGGGTGATTTGATGCCAAGGGAGGGATAGTGCGTAGGTGTTATTTATGTCCGCGGTTTGGAAGACCCGTAAATGCGGCAGTGAACCGAAATGGAGGTGTTGAGCAACCTCCGAAGTTTCGGACGATGAAATAAGCACAAGGTCCTGTAGATTGGGAAAGGATAGATGAAGTTGCTGCATATCGGTGAAGTATTTGCCAGGGAGGCAAAGTCGGAGGGTCTCTACCCTAGGGCTGACTGTGAAGAGGGCCATTAAGATAGCAGCAGGAAAGGCTCCCAGCCTGGCGACTGAGACGCTGTCACTGTGGCATATCGAGATCGACAATGGGCACTGTCGAGAGCGAGACAACTGGTTTCCGATGTATCGGATGTAAGTATTAGAAGGCATTCGATCGATGAGGATATTGACATAAGACCACAGGTTGGGGAATGTGTCAAGAACGTCCTTCCAGTTACGGGACACCAGTTCAAATGATAAGAGTGGATGCCTCTGGCAGAAAACGATGACCAAAGACCATATGTCGTGGGCTTTGCCCTGCGGAAAAGGAAAGACAAGGGTGTGAAGAAAATGTGAGCAAGGATTTCTTTTGGCATACGACGCAATGGGCCGAGAACACTCTGCCGCTCTCGTATGCTGTCAGAGAGGCGTTGCCGTTCTTTATCCAGCGCAGACAGCTCTTCGTCGACGCGGGCGATGAAAGCCTGTGTCAGCGCCTTCAACTCCTAGCACGTGCGCATCAAGAGCGTCGATACGTTTCCCTGTATCCGACATCATCTTTTGAAGAATCTTCTCTTCAGATGGGTTGGGAACATCGTTGGAGCGTGCGAGCTTCCCAAGATGTGGGTGATCAGCGAGGGGACCATCTGCGTCTGTGACGGAAAATCTGTATGATGGGATGGCGTGGTTCACACAGGCGCAGCCTTTGCAAGGGTGCCAGTCCGAGGGAAAAGTAGTGGGTAATGCCATGATCTATGATTGAGCTAGTCACTAAGTATTCGTAGGTGAGACGAGATATAGAACTTGCCAGTTGATTAGGTCGAAATGGTGATGGACGTACGAGTCGAACGACGAACGTCCAGGCCCGATGCTAATCCGGGATATCGGTCCGAATCTCCTCCTCTTCCCTCCCGCCACAATGATGGAAGTACCAGCAGTGAAACGAACTGTCGCCACGTCAGATAGTGTTCAGCTGAACCAGCATTTCAGCCTCGCACTGACATCCGGAATTCTATGTGACCACGACCGTAGAGAATAATAGTAGCAGAAAATCGACCTGGCAGCCTCTCTCAGGGCGGCAATCAGTGACCCTTGGCGTCGGATAAACCATCCCTTCACGAAGAGGATTTCCACTGTGCAAGGTTCACCAGCACATTGAATGGATGTACCTAACCGTCGACAAGCTTATTTTACCTGGTTCGCTCTTACATATGGAGGTATACCTAGTAATATATTTCCTCCTGGGGTGCTCGGTGTGGAGGGCTGTATCCCTACGGCATGCTTAGTATCTAACGGCGCCACCCCATTCGATGAGATCCCAGCCTAGTGTTCCGATGCTCTCTTTGGTGGTCTACGTCTCCGATGTTCACGCGATAGGTTCATGCTACAACCAATAGCAGGATACCTCTGCACGATGGTCCCATTCTGAACGCGGGATATCGAGGTTCATCATCGGATGATCAAAGATTGCATCCTGCCTCCCACTTTGTAGTCGGGGTACCCGGAAATACCATGAAATTAGGTTATGGAAGGCCCGTCGATGCCATGGATATTACCGGATGTCGGTTTCAGATTTCGCTGCGAAAAATATGCCCAAGCTGTGAGAACCTTACCGGTCGTGTGGACAATACGTGAGTTTACGGGAAGTCAAGTACGCGGTAACCGAATAGCGGGACGCTCTGGGAATAATATTACATTCAAGTCAAGTACGATAAGTTCAAAAAAGTGGCTACAATGGGGGGTAAATGAAGGCATAGATATATTTTAGTTGCAGCCTGACGTGTCTGACCGTATGGCGGCCTCTGTGAGAGAATGTGAGAGAAATACAGATAAGAGATAAGCAAAGACTTACTGAAAAACTCGTATGATAGCCAGCAGAGGGCTGTACTGGGCACGGTGGTCAGTACTCTCGGTGTAAGGCCCCTGCCAAAGCCCTTAATGCCGTCTCTAGTCCATATAACCCTGAGTGCATCCGCCATGCCCTTGACGCCACGAATCTCTGCATCGTGGGAGGTGCCCCGGGTCTGCAAAATGGTCTTGGCGACATCGAGCGGGGTAGTGACTGCGGCGGCGACAGCACCGGCGATTGCGCCTGCTGTGATGTGAGTCGTGGGGGAGTACTCGTGGCGGGGGTTGAGGATACGCTTGACTTGTTCGTATACGGTGAACTGGATGGCGTTGAAAGGGATAGATATTGCGAGGGTGGTGGGGTACGAGACGTAGAAAGCAGCGAGGCCTTCGTTGCGGTAGACGACCCGGGCACAGGTGAATACGGAACGGAACTCTGACTTGTGGACCTGCATACGCTGTTTGATGACTGCAAACTGTTATTATTCATGTGTCACGGTCGTCAGAAAGAGGGCGCGAACCGTCAAAGGGATTCATGAGAGCGTCGGCGGCGGTCGTGGCTGAGGCGCCTGCCACGGCTGCGACCAGCTGTTAGCCAACGAGCACGGCGAGGCAAGATACGTACAGGTCGCGAGCCACTGATTCCCGCCCTCGTTCCCGCCCATGAGCTCCTTGACGGCCTCGAGAGTCCCAAAATGCACCGCATGCGCCGGCCCAGCGCCCAGCACGACGGACCACACGCCCCGCCACAGAGCCCGTATGCCTTCTGTCGAGGATATCCGCGTAAAGGCGTTGCCGACACCGGTGTAGACTGCCACGGGTGAGGTCGCGAAGACTTGCATTCGCGTCTGCGATGGTGAGCACGACGGCTAGCGAGTCGGGGCCACTCACTTTGATGCTGTCGATGGGGTACATGACTGCATGTTCAGATATGCCGGCCTGGAAGAGATGAGGGCTGGGAAGCTGGACGAGTCGAGGGACGTACTAGGGCACCTGCAAGCATATTGACCTGGAAACATTGGAAACATTTTTCACAAAAAGAAAAAAAGAAAAAGAAACGTACAGCGAGGCCAGCATTTGGTGGGAGCGACTCATAGTCGACCTCCTCTGCCATCTAAGTGATGATGGTGTACGCGTCCAAGTGACAAGCTGCCTCAGGTAATCGATCCTCACTTTCCCACATAAAGTCTATTTTATTCACATAAAAAGTTTATATTTCGTCTACAATTATAATATCTGTGTCCCGGCTAGCCGGTCGTGCTCCTCGATGTCTCTGCAAGAGGGTGAGAAGGAAAAGTGAAAAAAAGGCAAGGCAAGGCTCACATCATTTCCCAAGGGTAGTCAAGCCAGACATCGCCTACCATCTTCACCGGCATAGTACGGAAGACTGGCAGGCAACTCTGCGAGCTTGGGCTTGAGCTTGTTGTGCACGACAAAGACGCCAAACTGGGTCGCTGCTCGAAGGGCGTCGCGTTCAGACTCGGGGTACGATGCGAGTTCCTTGTCCACGTCTTTTTGCAGTTCCGATAGAGCGTAGCTGGGGGATCGTTAGATAACTATACATAAAGACAATAAGACGGAACGGACTGCAATGTTTTACGGGTGTCATCGACCTCGTCGACGATGAGGATGCGCTTGCCGACGAGGAGCTTGCCTGCGTCAGGGCCCAGCCATTGTGTTCGTACGACTTCCTGTCCAATCTGCTCAACCGTACCGCCTTCTACCGGTTCGTACAGCGACAAGCCAATTGCCTGGATCTGCAATGTTTTTTTGTCGGTTTGTTCGCGGAGAAATGTGCGCTGTTCTAATCGATATGATTGATTCCCAAGACAAACATAGGCACTCACCATGACACGCGCTGGGAAAAAGCCTCTGCAATGGATCAGACGTTGACATGTATATACAACGACGATTCACACTGACCCACCGCCTATTAACTGGTCAGTACGAGACAGGTAAAGACATAAGTAAAGGACGTGCCAATCGCCACGAGCAAGTCTGGATTGAATTCAGCTGCAACCTTGGGGGTATTCTTGCGAATAAGATTGTGGATATTGTTGTAAGTTACCCGCCAATGCTTGACTTCCTCCATGGCTGCACGGTCGATTGATTGCCATCGCACAGCCACACACTTATGTCTGGTACGTTCGCCTTCCATCTACAAATATTTATTCCAACAACTCTCTTCTACAGACAACAATGCTGGCCCGTCCAGGCCCTCCAAGGCAATATCCAGCCTCGCAAAACGGCCCTCTGAGGTGACCAGGCAGGGCACGCAGAAAGCTAAAATTCGTGCCTACCCTACCGGCAAGGCGGAAAAAAGAGTATGTGCGATTTTTGACTTGCAATACGCGTCTCATTGTTTCGAGCAGGGATGTCAAGCCGGAACCGACATCAGAAGCTGTACCGCCTGCTCGTGGAAGAGGCAGAGGCAGAGGAGGAGATGCAGGCAGAGGACGGGGCGCTCCGAGGCAGCAGCTCGAGATGACTGCCAGTGGTCCATTCGCGCTTGGTCCTGCTATGGCTGGCAATGCTGCGACGCGGCGCCGCCCTGTGAATATCGCTGTCCCATCCACAAGACCAAGCACGAGCTCATTGTCCAGCACCCCTGCGCCCAGAATCAAGAGCGAGGGCAAGGACAAGGATAAGGCCCCACAGGATGACGAGGAGAACTATTCCGACCCAGATGAAGGCGTCGAGATTGTCGATATGGAGAACGTCAAGAACATGGACTGGATGGCTCCCGAGAGTCTGAAAAAGGTCAAGGGTGCCGTGAAGAAAGCAAAGAAAGAGGAACAGCAGCCAGAGGGTACGTTTCGCCCTTTCTGACTGATTTTTATTCATATATAATATAGAAGTCGATACATCCAATGCTCTCAATCTAAGCGAAAGCGAGGAAGAGGAAGAGCTCGAAGATATCATCGAGGACTTTGCTCAGCAGGCTCCAGAGGACCCGGACGATACTCTACGCCAGGATAGGCTTTACTTCTTCCAGTTCCCTGCTCCGTTCCCTGCATTTACTCCTAAAGGAGAGGCACCACCACCACCATTACCCACAGACAAAAAGCGAGTATCCTTTGCTCCCAACGTCAAAGCCGAGGTGCCAGCCCCCGCTGAAGAGAAAGAGAAACCGGTGGTAGACGGGACAATTGGTCGTCTGGAAATCTACCGGCAGCGGCGCTGTCAAGATGAGGCTCGCTAATGGGATTCTACTTGATGTACTTTCTTCTCTTTTGTGGTCGACGCTTATTGATATCTTCTGCAGGTAATGGCTGCGACCCAGCCCTCGTTCCTCCAACACGCTGTCTCACTCGACATGAAAGAAAAGAAGCTGAATGTACTGGGAGAGGTGAATAAGAGGTTCGTGGTCGCGCCGGATGTAGACGGACTGTTGGAGGCGATGGAGAGGGCAGAGAGGGAGCCACGGACAGTCCTTGAAGGGGAGGAGAGTCTGCTTAAAATGGATACGACGTGATAGAATTATTTTGTACTTGAGCTCCGGGCCGTAATTTCAATTTACACTCTTACACACGCACCGCCATGTTTTTCATCGTGAGTTTTCCCAAACTTGCCTATACCCCAGACAATGAAATTCAAAATCAAAGAAAGAGCTAACACACACGATTCTCCTGCATCCGTCCTACTTTGGACCTCGGATGCTCAACTTTCTCGAGTCAAAACTGTACGCGGACGTCGAGGGGACATGTTTAGGATCCTTTGGGTACATCATCGCTGTCGTTTCTATACTGGATATCGGGAAGGGCATGGTGCTGAGTGGGAGTGGACAGGCAGAGTTCATCACGCGATACCGTGCTATCGTGTTCAAGCCGTTCAAAGGCGAGGTCGTCGATGGAGTCGTCACGAACGTGAACAAGGTGCGTTTCCTACTTTTCTGCGCAGTGAACTCAGCTTATCTACTCTCCAGATGGGATTCTTCGCTGAATGTGGACCGCTGACGGTGTTCGTGTCGCACCAGGTGGGTATACTGTCATTTTTCTGGGCAGGCGACTCTTGATCTTGTCGACAGCTTATACACCCTGGCTTGCGGTTCGACCCTAATTCGAATCCTCCTTCGTTTGCCTCTGAGGACCAGATTATCGAAAAAAACACCCGTGTGCGGCTGAAGATTGTTGGTACTCGTGTTGATGCCACCGAAATTGTGCGTTTTCTTCAACTTTCCATAAATGTGGAATTATATTTTCCTCTAGTTCGCCATCGGTACAATTAAAGAGGACCATCTCGGTGTCATAGATTGACCTTGTATCTACAACAGCTTGTGTATTGTATTGGCAGAGAAAAATAATATATAAGCATGCGATTATATACATGTCATCTTCCATTCCTCAACATCTCTTTCACTGTACTCCTCTCACCCAATAACGCTACAATCTGCCACCTAGGATCCTTAATATCTGGTTTCTTCAACAATCCAATATCCTCCTCGTCATCCTCTCTGTCGCCGATGGCGAGGTGCATCGCTGCGGCGCTCCCGTTTGGTAGCACGGCTGGGGCCATAGCAAAGAGGGTGTCGAATGCTGATGTTGAGAGCACCTTTTGCTTTTGAGAGCGGTGACTGGAAGATGAAGGAGCAGAGGCGGTGGATATAGACGAGATGGCAAGAGATTTGTCTGTGAGAGTGAGGGCGTGGGTGATGAGTTGCTTCAGCTTGACCTGTGAAAGATTAGATTAGATTAGATAGAAGAGGTGGTATGAACCCTACTTCGCAGGCGAGATGCATGAGCGACGACACAGAGCGGGACGGCGAGCCAAGGTTGTTCTGTGCGCATATGAGATTAATCCGGTCGGCGATATGCTGGACGTTGGGCGAGCGAGTTATCGTTGCCAGCTGGACAGCCAGCCTGCTTCCAGGTGGTTCTGCTCGATGTCAACCAGGCAAATAACGAGAAAGAGAGATTCTCTCACCACCGCGTTCTGGGAGCAGCACGACGCCTCTCTCGCGTGCAATCTCATCTGCATCGAGTCGAGGTCCTGTTGAGGGTGGCACAGCTTCTAGAGCAGCTATCCGGTCGCGTTCATGTTTTCCGACAGAGACCGTCCATCGTTTGAGCCGCTCCGAGCGTATACTCCCGTCATCGCCTGGACCCTGGTATGGTAACGTCCTCCTCCTCTTCCGTGGTGGGGGCTTCGGCAGGTCTGGCGGAGGCGTCAAGGGTCGCTTGAAGCTGCGTGCATCGAAAAGGGATATTATGAGTGCATTGTGCAGTTGAACTGGGCAGTATCGTTAGATAGCTTTGACGAGGTCGGCGCTGCTCACTGAGATTGGGAGCATCGAGGACGGCCTTGAGGGAGTCTTCAAATTCTGGTCGCGATATTTTACCGGTTACGAAAGAGGCGAGGGGTTCAAAGTAGGCGGGTGCTTTGGGTCCTAGTTGCGAGCTGATTTGTTGTTTGATCGTCGACGTCGACGACAGAGACATTGTCACGCTGTGACCGTGATGAAGTGACATCATTGCCGCCGGGAGCGAGAAATTCGTTCGACTTTGTACGTCCATTGCAATTTTGATCCAATTATTTAAATGGCAAGTTCCATCTCGTCTCATATGCAAATACTCAGCTAGCTCATCACAGATCATGGCATTACCTACCGCTTTTGCCTCCGACTGGCACCCTTGTAAAGGCTGCGCCTGCGTGAACCACAGCATCCCATCATACCAATTTTCTGTCACCGATGCAGACAGTCCCATCGCTGATCATTCAGACCTTGGAAAGCTCACTCGCTCCAACGATGCACCTACACCACCTGAAGAGAAGATTCTTCAAGGAATGATATCGGATTCTGGAAAGCGCATCGACGCCATCGATGTCCACGTCTTAGAGCTGAAGGTGATGAAGCAGGAGCTCTTACAGTCGATTACGCGTATGGACAAAGAGCTGGCGGAGCTGGATAAGGAGCGGCAACGCCTCTCTGACAGCGTTCGAGAACGACGACTTCTTCTCAGCGCTTTGCGTCGTATGCCCAAAGAAGTCGTCGCTGACATCTTTCTTCACACCCTTATCTTTCCTTTCCCATGCATACAGTCCTCGGATACCTTGACGGACTTGTACAATTGGTCGACGTTTTCTGCCAGTAGACATCCACTCTTATCATTTGAACTGGTATCTCGTAACTGGAAGGACGTTCTTGACACATTCCCCAACTTGTGGTCTTATGTCAATATCCTCATCGATCGAATGCCTTCCATCACTTACGCCCACTACATTGGAAACCAGTTATCTCGCTCTCGACTGTGCCCATTATCGGTCTCGATATGCCACGGTGACATCTCATACACTGGGCCGGGTGCCTTTCCTGGTTTAATGTTGGCGACCCTTTTCTCAGTTAGCAGTAGGATACAAACCCTCCATCTCTGCCTCCCTGGCGAACAATTCGCTGACATGCAGCAGTTCCATCTGTCTTTCCCCACTCTGCAAGAACTTGTTCTCCTTTCATTGTCCGACACTTCGGAGGTTGCTCAACACCTTCATTTTGGTTCACTACCAAGTTTGCGGGTCTTCCGTGCCACGGACGTCAGCAACATCGACACGCTATCCCTCCCTTGGCACCAAATTACTCATTTTACAAATATGCATGAGGTGGCAGGACGTGGGCTATCTGCTCCTCGGGCTCTGAGTATCTTGAAAATGATGTCCCGTGTGTCCGTGTGTCGTATCTCCCTTGACTTCCAATCTACAATGACTGAGGTTGTTGGGCAGACAACTCTCAGCCAGCTACACTCACTCACACTTTCATCTGTGTATCAACAGGGCTTAGTTTACCCGCCCGTGATCCCATCTGTACTCAACTCCATCATACTGCCTGTGTTGCTGGATCTCTCGGTGACATGCTTACTCGGCAGCACCTCGCGGGACCAGGACACGACCTTTACTTCTGTCCGCCAACTCATCGAACGCTCCCATAGTCCCCTTACATCTCTCTATTTCGACCAAGGAGATATCATGAAAGATGACCTCATTCATATTCTTTCTAGCACGCCCACCCTCCAGGATTTGCGACTAACGAAAACCACTGGGATCACAGACGAAGTCCTTGAACATCTCGCTCAGAGAGTTGACACAGAGTCTGGATTCCAGGTCCCAGTGCTCGTTCCACACCTGCACACGCTACGCCTCAGTGGTTATCTTGACTTCCAAGTGGAAGTCTACGTACAGATGGTCGAATCTCGGTGGACATGTTATCCGCGGCACCTCAAGTCGGTGGATCTTCGAAGAACACAAATGAAGGGGAATAAAAGGGCAGGAACCCCAGCACTTTCCAGGCTTTATGCGCTACGGTCAGAAGGATTGGATGTGGTCATGCGTACGCAATTGAAGTGATTTGTAGTGCCTTCCCTTCCCTTCTTGTGAGCAAGAACCTTCGACTGCGTGTTGTCTATGGGAGGAAATCCCAGGTATATGTCTGAATATTTACATCATGATTGTCCTTTGATACTGTAGCTATGGTAATTATATGGAATTGAACCAGAGAGAAATATATATTAAGTGAACTATGGCGGTTATTGAACAAAAGGAAACATCGACAATGATGATGTCAGCACGTGTCTTCTACTTATTCCAACTCACTAGGAAGGCTGAAGCTAATATCCCTGCCTTTGCACACCGTCACGTTGACTACCTAACAGTTCAAGACGGCTCTGAAGTACAGCACAGCACTGAACTGGTGGGTTTATTTGAGTCCTGTGTTTCCTATTCTACAAGATATACCATGAGCGTAACAGTGTACTCTTCCGTGGCACGACCCAAATCTATTTTTCACCTCGAGGAAATATCTAAATATCTGAATGCCTAGACGCCTTTTGATCTCTCACGCATTTTCTGGTCTTGAATGGCTTCGGGCCGGCGCCTGAGAAGCAAGATGCTGTTGAACATGTTTCGAACCAAAGTTCGACTAGTACGCCCAATCAATACGTCCTCCAACTGACTGGCAAGTTTGACATCTCGCCCCATTTACTACATACACTCAACTATCTCATGACAGATCAAGACCTTGCCCAAAGTTGCGTTTCCTTCCGACTGACACCCTTGTAACGGATGCACCTGCGTGAACCACACCATCCCATCATACAAAATTTCCGTCACCGACGCAGATGTTCCCATCGCTGATCATCCAAATCTTGGAAAGCTCACACGCTCCAACAATGCACCTACCCCTCCAGAAGAGAAAACTCTTCGAGGAACGTTATCTGATTCTGAGAAGCGCATCGATACCATCGTCTTAGAGCTGAAGGTGATGAAGCAGGAGCTCTTACAATCAATCACACGTGTGGACAAAGAGCTGGCGGAGCTGGATAAGGAGCGGAAATGCCTCCGACTGACAGGGTTCGAGAACGACGGTTTCTTCTCAGCGCTTTGCGTCGTATGCCGAAAGAAGTCCTTGCTCACATCTTCCTTCACACCCTCAGTGCCTTTCCTTTCCCGGGAGTACAGCCCTCGGGGACCCTGTTTTCTGTCATGAGACACCCACTCTTATCATTTGAACTGGTGTCCCGTAACTGGAAGGACGTTCTTGACACATTGGGCCTCAATCTGTGGTCTTATGTTGATATCCTCATCGATCGAACACCTTTTAGTGCATACGTCTGCTTCATTGGAAACCAGTTGTCCTGCTCTCGGCAGTGCGCATTATCGGTCTCGATATGCCGCAGTGCCAACAGCGCCTCAGTTACCGGTCTGGGTGCCTTTCCTGCTTCCATCTCAATGGCCCTCTTCACAGTCAGCCGCATGGTACAAACCCTCCATCTTTGCCTCCATCTGTCTTTTCCCAATCTACGAGAACTTCTTCTTTCCTCGTCTGAAACTTCGGAGGCTGCTCAGCACCTCTATTTTGGTTCACTGCCAAGTTTGCGGGTCTTCCGTGCCACAGACGTCAACAACATCGACAAGCTATCCCTCCCTCGGCACCAAATCACTCATTTTACGACTATGGACGAGGCAGGACGCGGGATAACCGGACGGCTCGTCATATGGATGTCTTAAAAATGATATCCTGTGTGTCCGTCTGTCGTCTCTCCCTTGAACTCCGACCTCTGACGACTGGGGTCACTGAGCCGATAACTCTCAAACTAGATTCACTCACACTTTCATCTACATATCGACAGGGCTTCGATTTCCCGCAACTCCCTTGTACTGCCTTCCCTGCTGGATCTCTCGGTAATACGCTTACTTAGCGTGACCTCGCTAGACCAGGCCGGGACCTTTCCAACTCATCGAACGTCCCCTTACGTCTCTCTACTTCAGCAACGGAGATATCGAAAAGAACAATCTTATTCATATTCTCTCCAATACGCCCACCCTCCAGGATTTGCGACTAACGAACATGGACGGTGTGATCACAGATGAACTCCCCAATGAACTCTCTCGCAAAATTGATACACAACCCGACTTTCAGGTCCCAGTGCTTGTTCCAAACCTGCATACGCTACACCTCAGTGGTTATTTTGGCCTTCAAGTTGAAGTCTATGTACAGATGGTCGAATCTTGGTGGGCATGTCATTCGCGCCACCTCAAGTCGGTGGAGGGAAAGGGCAGAGGAGGAAGCCAGCATACTGACTCTTTCCAGGCCTGATGTCCTAGTGTCAGAGGGTTTGGATGTGACGCAAAGAGTGTAATTGTGTTGTCTAGCCTTGTGAGTGAGAACTTCCGACTGGAGTGATATAATGTGAATCAAGTGTTTGCTTCTAATATCTTTGCAAGGCATGCGACTCATCGATAATCGATATCAAGTCCCAGAATTTCACTCCCCATTGAGTACTTCTCGGTCATTCACACGCACGATACTCTTTCAACAGTCGGTCAGTGTTTCCGTCTTATATTTGCCCAACTGGATGTCACAACGATGATTGTTCAGCCAATTTTACAGGAACGTTGGTGCCAATGGTGACTATGTGATGAGCATGGTTCCGAAGCTGTAGTTCCGTGAAATAGAGTGATGAGACCCCAATTTCTAGTGCGGGCACGTTGAGGGGTTGCGGTAAGTTGCGCTAGACCTCAAGTTTATTCGACGGATACATAAGAACCGAACTTCATTCTGTCGCCCCGGAAATCTCATCCTTCCTGCGCGTCTCGAGTACTATCATCGTGAAATTGATACATGCCCAGCCTTGTGCGTTCGTTTTTGCGTTGTAAATTGTCGAAGGGCACGACTTTACTGACTGCCTTCCGAGACAGTCATCAAACATGTACAGTGCATCATTTGACCCCATGAGATAAGGACTTGACGCCTTCCTTTGTGTTAGGACTCTTGCTATCACAGCCATCCAAGATCCTGTTGACGAGCCTGTAGAACGTATATTGAAGTCAGTACGGTTGAACCTGTATCAACGCTGGCTTACTTCTAACACACGCACGGTACAGCGACGCAGAGTCTCTCAGCAGGGGCATAGTCAAGACGGACAGGAACAAACAGAAAGAATTCACCATTCTGCTTGTCGGGGAGACGGGAGTGGGAAAGACGGCGGTTCTGTCACTGATTGCCAATGTCCTTGCCGGGAACCATCCGCACAACTACAAGGAGTTCTATGACCCCGACAACGAGGCTGGAGGCACACAGAAACATAGCCAGACAAAATCGGCCCGAGTTTATACCCTGAAAAGCGTCAATGGCGTTACCGTCCGCATTCTCGACTCCCCAGGCCTGGCAGACACTCGTGGTATTCAACGGGACGAGCTACACAAGAAGAATATCACTGAGGCGATACAGGACAGCATTGACGTCGTCAATGCTGTCCTCATTCTCGCGAACGGTACTGTCCCTCGTCTCACGGTTGGCACGGATTATGCCCTGTCGACGCTTTCTGCCATATTTCCATGCACGCTCGCCAAGAACATCGGATTCTTGTTTACGAACGTCTCCAGTCCGCTTTCGTGGAACTTTGACCCTGCTTCCCTCCCGACTTTTCTCCAGGACAATATGCAGTTCCTGCTCGACAACCCCGTTGCGATGCAAAAGAAATACAGGGAGCAGATGAAAACGAACCCGCATATCCCTGAAAAGACAAAGAAGCAGTTTCGTCAGGCGGTGCTTGCGGGGGAGCAGAAAGCGTTGGAAATGCTAGTGGAAATGTTTGATTGGTTAGATGGTCTTAAACCCCAGCCGACGACCGACATCATGTCGCTTTATAACCAGTCACAGAAGATCGAAACGGAGATTGCAAACACGCTTGCAATCATGCGCCAGGCTGCCAAGACCGATAAGGAGCTTGATGATGTTCAGAGACAATCCGACGGGGCCGAAGTGGTAAGTCTCCTAGTTACTACGGCATATGTCCTTTGCAAGCCTTTGATATTTGTGTGTACAGGATATGAAGACATACGAAAAATACGAGGACGTATTCAATCGGGAGGAACGATACCAGGAATCGACCGACCGACACAACACCGTCTGCACCGTCCCCGATTGTTATTCCAACTGTCACATTGGATGTTTCCTCGACTTCACCCTCGACCCTGACGATCTCCGCCATTGTATCTCCATGTCTGAGTCCGGAGGTGTCCGCTGTCGGGAATGCAAACATGGCCGGGGGTCCCACCGGCACTACAACTCTATCTGGGCTATCAAAGAGATCTCCGAGCTAAAGGTCAATCAGGAGGCCAAAGCCAAATTCGAGAACGCACAGAATGCCAAGGAACGCGCTGAGGAGCTCAAGAACCAGATCAAGGACAAGAAAACCATGCTCCAGGATCGGATCAAGAATGCGACAGAGGAGCTTGGTCGGCTCGTCGAGAGTTATTCCAACCTGTCGCTGTCTGGGAGCTTTGCGGGGCAGGTAGAAAAGGCGGTCAAGATGCTTGAACAGAACTTGGAGGGTATGCGAGAGAGTGGGGCCGCCCGGGAGACGATCGATAAAGTCGAAGCGAGCTTGGATAGCATGCGGGAGAAGCTTGAGGTATTGAAGGAGGCAAACAGGAGCAAGCAGGGCAAGATGCTTGTTCTAGCGAACAGATTTGTGGGGTACTTCACCGGACCATAGGTGGACTAGGTAGGATGTCCAATGTGTACATGTGTATCTCTCGAGCCTTCGGTTTCCACTACGGTCGGGAGCGTGATGAGTTCGCCAGTGTATAGAAAGTGTTCAAGGTGTTGTTTACGATATTCACTTCAGGGGCCAGGGCCAAAAGATTTTTGCACCTGCGCAAGAATCAATGAAGGTACACAAGGTAGCTTTATCAAGTGCCGAAATTTTTGCGTATGGATGCGATCTGCGCAAATCAGGACGACTCGTAGGGGAAGGACAGCATGCAAGACAACATAAAATCGATAACACTCATTTTCATCGGTTGAAAAGCAGCACGAGCATTCTTTATGCGTGTAGAAACAACCTGATTAAGTTCCAGAGCGAAATGGTGAGAAATAAAAGAGATACGAATGAGGAACAGCTAGGACCCTGGACCGAAGGTCGAAAAGTGATCACCTTTTCGTCGCGCATGGTTCACTTGGTATGTAGACTATATAGTCGGTATGAGTATGTATTTTCTAATTAATCTGCTTTTTTGTTCTCTTGCATTTCTATCATCTTATTGAGGATTGCCTGGAGCATGAAAATAGCCCTGCGGACGTCAGCAGGTTCCAGATCATTGCGATCCAAAAACCACAGAACTTCGGTAAGAGTTGTGGATGCATTGGAGACCCGGAAAGTCGAAGTAATTGCCCGGTCGGAACGTTTGGGTCGTCCCAGTGACCAGATGGTTTCTTTCGGTGCGTTTGTAAGTTGATTCATATCCTACTCGGTATCAGGATTTAACCCTGTTATTAGGAGGGTTATAAAACGCACTTTCTTGTGATCAGCCTCCCCTAACGCTAGAGCAATCGAGGGAGGTGAAGGAGGCGGTTGTCCCGTTTGCATCCACGCCAATGGACCACATATGCCGACAAAAGACGTCCTCGCGTTTGATAAGACAGTATAACATCCTCTGTCACAGCGGACATAGGGAAGTATGTTACACTCAGCATCTCCCCGCATCGTATCAGCTAAATCGGCGACACCTGCCATAGACCTACCGAATCGACAGAAACTTTTGGGATAACGAGCGAACAAAAGATCGCGTACACGATCTCGACCAGAGTCAAGAAGAGTAGAAGTGGATCTCCCTCCATTAACACCGATAGATCGGAATATCATACCGACTAGACTGGTTACCTCAGTGGAAGCTACCCACGTATCTCGCCAAACGGTGCTCTGAGACCAATACACGTAGAACAAAGGTGTCAATAGAGAATCGTACGCGCAGGACCAGTTATTGTTATCCCATTTGCAACCATATAAGGAATACGACTGTCTCATGTCATGTATCTTTCGTTTCTTAGTACTGTTATGGCTTTCGCTGTCTTCTCTGGTACGTTTCGTGGCCTTTTCGTTGTATTCAACATTGTAGGGTGCAGGAGCTAATTCTTCGATTTCTCTTATCCGACCTTCCTTGAACCCGTTTCTGACGAGGGTATTATGAGCAATGTTCTCAAACTTTCGCATCTCCAGTTTAAGGTCAAGCGGCAATGGCTTATTCAATTCGGACAATGTCACCTTATCTGCAATGAAGAGTCCATTTCTGTTGGTCGCACGCGACACTGCAACATAAGCTTGATACCCTCCTTCGCTGAGATACGTCAAAAGGCCATCAGGCATGGTTTGTCCTTGTGCTACGTGACCGGTACAAGCGAAACCTGGTTGTACGGACACTTGTTCACGTGTAACCGTAACGAACTCGGCTTTCCCGGACTCTCCGACCATCTTGTGTTTGAATGTCCAAGGCACTGGCTTTATGGGAAAGTATCCCGTAGGGAGACCAGAAAGTTTGACTTTCGAAGAGGGGAATTCTACAATGACAGCGATAAGATATGTGAAATTGTACGGGTCACTGGCTAATTCAAGATGGCGGACATAGCCTTGAGCCCCGTTCGTTATCTTCAAATCCGTCGAAAGGTTACGATACCGTAGAATCACTGGCATGCCTACATAGAATGGTATTATACCGGGCAAAGCCCCCTGATTCATCAAGGCAGACACATCTTGGTTTAGCAGAACCCGTCGATATTGCTCGGGAACAATACGATCGTTCACCTTATCCAGAGCGGCGCAATTGAATAGGTGAGTTTCAGGCACTTTGCTCATAGCCTTGTAACAATTAATCGCATGACGAAGGAAGTTTGTAGTAACGATAGCCACAGCTTTACTATGTGCAGGTATACCCATATCTATGCCATGTGGATGCGAGTTAGAACGTATGACGCGTTCATTGAACAAGTCGACATCCTTTTGTGTGCATTCTCTTTCACGCAAACGAGAAACAGCCTGACCGTATTCTTCATCCGCTTCCATTCTTTTCTGACGGTGCAAGAATATGGCATCTGTGATCGAATTCCATGCCATACGACCAAGTCGTTTGTTAAGATTCTCATGATCCACTTTCTGATTGTGAGTAGCACGCGCATAAACAGGAGAGCCTCTAACGGGAGGATATTGATACAGATCACCGCTAAAGATTACCATCATACCACCAAACCACCAATTCAGCTGGTTCTTGCCATAACGACAAGCGGCGTCGATCTCTGGTAAAAGCTCCTGCTGTAGCATAGAGACTTCATCTATGACAATAACGTCGACATCTTTCAGCTGATCTCTGAGCTGATTCCGCCCCTTCACGGTCATTGTCACATACAAAACGTCTTTTCCGCCGAGGGATTTATTGGTGTGCTTGAACGCTTTATCAGATACGCGCAGACCAAAAGCCTTATACACAGTCATCCCATCGTTGTTGGAAGCGGCTGAACCGGTAGGAGCCATAAAACGGACAGCGTGAGCAGATCCAAAAGCAGCCATAACTTCAGTAAGAGCCTGAACAACGTAGGTTTTCCCCGTACCGCCTTGACCGGTTAAGAACAATCTCAAAGGAAATGGTTCTACAACGGAAGGAGTCAAAGAGGGCTGCGAAAACTTTCGCTTCACAAATGTGGTGGCCATCAAACGAAAGGCGTACTCCTGCTCTGGGTTCAACTTCCATTTTGTGACCGTGGCGTTCATCAGTTCCAGCACAGTTTGCCTCTTCCGAGCGGCGTGGGACAAAGTGGCTTTCACACCAACGACAGGAGGCGGTATAAACACAGATGTTGAACATTCATCATGGTCAAGATCATCGGATGATAACTTATTCGTAGTAGATCGTACAGGCAAATTCGAGCTACCATCCGTCTGTGCTTTTACATCACCTGCGTTGAGCCTGGACGCCATCACTCGCGCTTCTTGATGTTTGATCTCTGACTGCCAATCGGTCATCATAGCAGGCGTGATCTTGAACCCGTCCGATATTGAAGAGCTGGAGGCGAAACTTGATCCTGTACATGGAACATCCCGCGAAGGCGCGAAAAAATTAGCTTCACCCAAGTGCATGAGTTGCACGTGTGCTTTCGAATCACGCGCTTTGTCCGCATCGGTCCTACCGGTTAGTTCGACGAGGTTGTCTAAATCTTTATGCACAAACATGTTCGTAACCAGCTGCGAACTCCTAGCGAGCGACTGTCGTTTTCGTAAACGCTCAGCATCCCTCTCATCCTCGCACTCATGCATGGCTTCCCAATTTGACATGCACCGGACTGCTCGTTCACTAAAGCTGTAAGTTCTGAAGACTTCTGAAACCGAGTCGGCAGGGTGCAACAAAGGAACGTTGAGATGAAAAGGTTTGAAATGCGCGAGCATAAACAACGCATAGCAAGGATCACTTATTCTAGGTAACTTATGGCCGATAATTCTAGGTACTTTCCTAGTACGATATGTGTATTCGTTGACTGTTGTATGCTCCACAATCTCATGTGTTTTATGTAACGAATAACCAGAGAGGAAGTCATATCGAGGTAGTCGGGTTGACCTGGATCCTTGTTCATATTCTCTGAGCGGATCATCAGTAGCGATTGTCAGGGCTCGGCTCGGCTCGGCTTTGGAGGCTTGGGCTCGGCTCGAGCGGGCTCAGGCTTGTCAAATCGTAAGCCCAAGCCTTGAGCCCAAGCCCGTTAAGGCTCAGGCTCGGCTCAGGCTCAGGCCCGGGCTTGTGTATACAAAAGTAAAGGCAGTATTTGCTGAAGGGGCGAGCTGTAGGGAGACAGAGGATTGAGGCATAAATGTTGCTATTCATTTGACATGGTTTTGTATTGAAAGAAACATGTATCTGCTATAAATAATGCTATAATATCATGCACAAAGACATAAGAAACAGATATGGTATGGGAAGTCTATGACATACCAGCTTCCAGCGGAACAGTGCAGTCTGCTCAATATCACTCCAACTCACTCCTGCTCAAAAGAATCTCCTGTATGATATGCTGAAGCGATAGGATGGGTACCAATGAGGTTTACGAGGATTGCAACAATGAATCACGATAACAGTAAGAAGCAAAGAGCTTCCGGCGACTTCCGCCCCATCAAAATTTCTGATCGGACTTCCAAAAGTAATGGAAAATGACGCATCCAATATCCTCACCGCCTGCCAATAACGTTTACTGAAAGCCCGGGCTCAAGCCCAAGGCTTGGGCTTTTGGAAACTGAAGCCTGAGCCTGAGCCCTTTGCAAGCCGCCAGGAGGGCCCGGCTTTTTTGGGCTCGGCCCGGCTCAGCTCGGCTCGGCTTAGGGCTTGGAGCCGAGCCACGACAATCGCTAATCATCAGTACATGCAGCGCGATCGCGTTTATGTTCCACTCTGAACCTTGCAACGAAATCATAATACGAGACATCAACCAACTCTGGGCTGCGGTACAGGTACTCTTGCACCTGAGACCTCTTTGATAAATTCCCGTCTTCGTCCACACGAAGGGTAATAAACGCATCCTCCACTTCCTCATCCCCATCGATGTCTTCGATCTGACAATAAGATTTCGCATGCTCCATTAGGAGACCGGACAGCATAGGCACTGTCTCGTGTGATCGAAACGCCTCTTCTTTGCCTCTAATAACTCTGGCCGCTTGTTGAGCATGGACTTGTTGCTGCTCTGAAAATTGCGACAAACACTTGTGGACGACAGTGCGAGCCCGTAAGTGTGTATCACTCGTTGACCCAGTGGCGTGGGCACGAAGGACAGCGTCTGCTAATAAAGTCAACAGCTCGTACGTTTTAACACTCATTTTTGTTATATAATCCGTGATATAAAACATGGCGGCTTTACATGACTTTCCTGACAATACAAATCTCAAATCGTGATTGAAGCGACCGAACACAAGAATCAACCTATTATGATAGTTGACCCAAACGTCCCGACACGCTGGAACAATCGACTTCGAATCGGGATCATAGAAAGCGATGGAAACATAATCATGCGGAAATTGAAAACGACAAGTGTTATGGTCGTATTTGTAACAAACCGGTTTATGTATATGACGCTGAAGGTGCTCTCCCGCGTACTTGACCTCCTGTTCAATCACAGATCGAAAAACGTCCCATTCCTCGGCCGTCGCGTCCTCACTAGGTACAGTAGGAGGCCTTTCAGTCCTAGGATTGCCATCCTGATCGAAGGGGATACCATCCGGCAGATCGTGCGCAATGATATCATCGAGAAAGGCGAAAAACCGGTCCTGGAAATCCGTAGACTCCTCCAACTTTCTATGTAGTTCAGTAGGATTCATACATCGGACATCCCTTCGATATCAGCAAGAAATGCCCATGATACGCTCCACGACCCGTCAGCTCGTCCGTACCGTAGAACGCTTCCAGGTGACCCAAGATACCTCCCGCTTCTGTGGACATGCGCGCGTCAAAATCCCATCCAAACATATATTGGAATAGACATCGCACCACAAAATCAAAGAAGTCCATGCCAGCCACCGGATCTCGGGCAAGACGCAATCCTCGCTGGGCATATTCTGCAATTTGAGGGTATCGCTCGTCCAAATTAACATTCTTGTCACCCCACATAAACTGAAATATGGGACTATGTGCGGGAGCAGGGTTTGCAGTGAAAAAAAGGTGAAACAGTCCAAAGTGACCTGCATACGCCCTCATCTCATTTCGGTAAAGTACCTTAGATGCCTCGGAACCTGTGATTTTACCAGCTATGGCTTTTACCAGACCAAGAAGTGTAAACACCTTCTGGTGCTCCGACAAAAGATCTTGCATACGGCCCTCGTGTTCCAAATGGTTAGCAACCGCTTTTATTGTATCGGGTTTGACTGATGCGATATCATCCGCCACACGATCGAATCTATCTGATTTCACAGCGAAATGAGTGAAAAGATGAGCCTGTCTGCGCTGAATCATATTCATGGCCATGAAGATGAACGCGTTGTGATACCTAAAATCTCTACATATAGTATCCAGGTAGTAATTACACTGAGATTGAAAAGACAAATATGTTGGCCGTTCAGGGTCTTCAAACCCACCGATCCCGAGCGGAAAAAGAGTAGGAAACATACCCATCATTAGATCAGGGTTATTATACTCATTGATAGGTTGATCACCACGAAACATTACCATGTCAGGCTTCTTATTAGATGTAACCAAGTTGTTAAGGGCTGAAGCCATGAACGTCCCCCCATGAATCTTCACGGATTCTACGTCAGATACTCCCATACGATCGAGCAAACACATATTTTCATCGTCGTCGTTCAATTCAACATCCTTTGTCGCGTCAGATACGTAGTGAGGTTCAAGACCAGCAGTCTCCTCCTCAAAGAGGTCCGTTTGAGATGTATGATGTTCAAATTGGAAGGAATATTCTTCGAGACCAGGGATGATATCGTCGACATCATCTAATCGTCCGTACAGCTCCATCTGCTCTATACTCAGTTCAATGTCATGATACAATCGATTGTGCTTACAGAGGTAACGCAACAAGTGCCAGACCTTTTTCTTCCGAAAATAAAACAGCGTCTTCAAGCAAGACTTTGTGGATTGACGCGGACCTACGAAGATCACACTAAGCATATCCTTTATATCAGACGGCGTTCTGGGCAACACGCTCACAGTGGAAACCATATTAACGTCATGAGCACAAGTGTTACCATAAAATACTCGAGGTTGCTCCGGATCAGAAGAACCATAAAGACGGGAAACATGAGCAGTACATCGATATATTGAACAAACCATCTCCTCCACCCATGTGATGTCCTTAAAGTACGCAGGTAAGGCTCCACGAAACAGCTGATTCCTGATCGCATATTTGGGTAGACGCCCATACTTCAGCTGATACTCGCAGTTGACACACAGATTGAACAGATCATCGACGCAACCAGACGGTTCGACCATGCAGTCGCGTAGCACGGGATGCTCGACGCATTCAGGTCGATGTTCAGCATCATCAACTGCCAATAGATCAAAATGGAACCTTTCAGCGAAAGTCTCATCCACCTCTGCGAACGGATAACGTTTAACAGTTAAAGGCTCGCCCCTAACAAGATCCCTAGAACATACCGCACATGGAAAAGTGTCCGGCCAACATGTGTTCTCTCTGAATTCTCGGATACATCTGTTCTTGACATCCTGGGGCACGGGCAAGGGCCAATTCTCTGTTATATTGTGAAAGTGTGCTGCCAGATTATCAGTCTCCATGTTACGCCACTCTGCTGTTATATTTTGACGTCTTTTACGGCGACTGCGGACATGCATTGGAGGAAGTAACACGCAACATAACTGAACACCATACTCTGCCTCCAGAAGATCAAACAAGGCGGTTTGCGACTGAAGGTCCACAGAGGCTACGTAGTGATTAAGCATGTCGGCTATAAGGTATCCAGGAGTTGTGAGACCGTCGTCCCATCTTTTCTGAAGGCTGTCCACCAAGAAATCGATATAATCATTTCTTGAAATTTTGCGCCGTCGGAGACGCCTGGTGAAATGAAGTGAGTCGTTGACACCCTTCAACGTGGTATTAGTCATACGTGGTAATCGAATCTCTTTCCTTTTCACGAACGACGAGAAGTTCAGCTCGAGCTCAGAGAAGAAATGATTCGGCTCACAAGTGTCAGGAGCGTACGACTGCAAGCCCTGATGCCAGCGGATAATACCTGGAAACACACTATCACCGAAACGTGTACGGAATAGTTCGAACACTGAAAACCGACGCCGATCACTTCTAACAGAGACGCCAGCCAGTTGACTATGGAGGTCAAAAACGACGGAATCAGGCATGACAGACACCTCAGAAGCGTAAGCCGTGAAAGAGGCAATCACCGCCTTAATCACCGAACTGCGTTTTCGCTCCATTCGTGGTACGGGAACAACACTAAGCATCTCCTCAACCGTAGAACAATTCAGAGAGTCAGACAAATGATGCTCGTTGGCATATATCCAAGACGGATTGGTTTGTTCCCCAACAAACATTTTCTGGTCATAAGCCCAAGGATAGAACGTCGATGCCTCAACCTCGGATCTAGGAAGCTGAATACGTCGATCCAGAGCAAGGCTTTCCACAATGAAGACATCACAACGATCATGATATCTCACTGTAAATGTCTGTCCATGAATGGGTATGCATTCTCGGAACATCAGACATAACCACAGGCAAACACTGGTAGGGGTAGCAAAATGCGCACGCTGACCCGGGATTTCTGGTTCATATAAGGATTGTATTTTATCATTGTATCCTACGTACATAGTATCACAGGGTAGTTTATCGAAAACAAAAGATCGCATGACGCTACAATAGGTAAACGAATAGAGCAGAGCTGTAGCCTGAGGCTGATATCGATAAGCCGCAGAGCGGGTCTGTGGAACAGACAGAGGTTGACGCAGAGCGTCCGCGGAGCGTAAAAAAACGGGCAGTAATAGGGACTAAGGGCGAAGCGTAGACCCATAAAACAGAAAGATGATGAAGGGAAAGGAAGAAAAGCGTCATTGCCAGCGAATCGCTTTATAAGCATGCCATCAACAGTTTTCCGACGAGATCGGGATATAAACAAACCAATAGGAAGAAGTCGGAAAGACAGAGTTTTTCAGCCACAGCGGCAATCATTTTCAGCCACCCGGCATACCAGCCGTAGCGTGCCGCACGCTCGCCAATCACCGCAAATTAGCTAAGCCAACCCGGAGTATAGCCCCTGTCCAGACAGTTTGGCACTACTCACGACCAGTTACGGCTTCCTATAACCCTCTGTCGTTTCCTCATTCTTCGGAAAGAATCGGGGATCGGGGAACGCAAAGTTTGCAGTTATTTGGCATACTGCACGGGATTGAGACCTTCATGTTACTCGCTGCACTCACAATGGTACTCGTGATACTACCACATGAACGTGAACCCGTAAGTCTATCCCGCAATAGTGCACGATTCATATCATTCATTCCTTGCAAAGAGTTGGTGTAGTGCTATTATACAACGTGTGCTTTAACTACGTTCTTGTTATTTGTATCTAGCGACCAAGAAGAAAAAGAAACCTCCGGATCCTCCTCAGGATCAATCATCGAACCATTGACTCTCACACTCGAGTTCACAGGTGAAGACGCTCCTGACCGTACATACAGACAGTACTTCTGGCCAATCTTCCATCCCATCACTTTTCCAATTTTATCGACATGTGCCCTCACCGAGTCGCTTGCCCGTAATGCTGCTTCTCCATGCTGGACCGGAACACTGTTATTGTAGACAGTGATTATCACGAGCACACCGTCTGGTGCAAGCAAGTTGTTGACATATACACCCGACTCTTGCACCGATCCTTCAGTGTTCAACAGCTCACCACGTCCGTCTCGTTTTCCATTTACCCATGCTCCGCTGTACTTGTTCTTGTCTGCGTACGTGACAACTCCAGATCCGTGGGGCAACCCTTTATGTACCCCTCCGATATAGCGCCAGTTCTCGACCCGGTTGACAATAATGCCCCATCCTTCCTCATTGAGGATGCTCCACTCCAGTTGGGCTAGGTTGTTCGCTGAGAGCCCGTACGTGAGGAAGACCGGCTCGCTGTTACTTCGCATGGCCTCGAGCGCCTTGGCAAGGGACTTTGTGCGATCATCTAACTGCAACAAGGCAGTATCCAGTTGGCTGTCTGCATATACGGAGACGAAGTCGGTCTTTTCGGATGCTGGTGAGTTTTGGTTGTACTGGGTCGCGCGCTTGTCGAGAGTCGTGCGCCAGGTGCGGATGTCGTCTGCGAGAACACGATACGTGTTTAGCAGGTTTGCGAAGCTAACAAATTCAGGGATGAGAATAGCAGCAATGTAGCCTTTGTCGGACCTGTTCATCCTTGTGCTGAGGTCGTTGATACCGACGAGAGGAAAGCAATGCATCTGTGCGGCGCGTAGACGCTGCACAAGGTCCCGCCATGCTGTTAGATGCTGCTCCCATCGCTTGATTTCGTCGATGAATGACTTCTCAACTTGGTCACGGAACTCGGATGGCTTTTTTGCATCCACATGCGCTGCACGGTACGCCTCCAGGTATTCTCGAAGCTCTCCGCGTGCCTTTTGGACAAGACGGGACACTTCTAAGTTGCGCAAGCGGCAGTCGGCAAGGAAGGTCGGGAATAGGTCCTTCTTGTTGTCCACCTCGGCCGCAAGCCACGCACGGTTGTTCCCTAGCATCACCACACGGTCGTAAAGCTCGGTGATCTCGAGAAGATCTGCCTCAGCAAGCTCGCGGAAAGTGGGTATACCGTCCTGGAACACGGATAGCGGTGCAAGCGTGATCTCGACCGGAACCCCGTCGCCGACAAGCTTCCCGCTTTTTTTGAAGACGGCGAGCATCTCTGGTGCAGTCGTAGGTACGTCTTCGTCGGCCATGCTAAAGTCCGCGACGAGGTTCACGTCGAGGTTGTAACTGTTCAGTTTCTCCTTTTCCTCCAACGAGAGCTCCGCAGACCCGGATGCGCCGAAAATCTTGCCCATCCCTTTGAAGACTTCGAGCGTGAACTTACCCTTGATATCGGTCGTTGAGGTCGACGAGTCACTTTTCTGCGTAAGGCTACCGACAACGTTGCCTCCATACGCGATGGACACAACCACGTGTGTAGCGCGCAGCTTTGCGAGCTCTGTCTGAGTTATAGCCTGAAGCTGGCGGAGAGAGTTGACGTCCAGGCTTTCAGTACGTGTTAGGTACTGGGCGACGCAGGCAACCGTGGTGGACTCGCTGGTCTCGGAGGTACTATTGAGATAGGACCCCATTCCGCTAATCATGACCGAGCCACTAAGGATGGAGACCTCGAGAGAGGCAGAGATGTTGAGCGAGTGAGCTCTGTCCCTGGTGTTTCTGATTTCCTTATAGTCAATCGCGCTCTTCCGGACATTGACCTTGGTCGGCACGATGTCCTTTTCATTGAACAGGCGGAACCCGGGGAGTAGATTATTCGATCGCGCGTCGTAGAGCTGTCCGAGCACGCAGGATCTACTGAGCGCCTGCGCGGTAATGAATTCACGGCTTTTGTCGCCCATGACTATTAGCAGTTTGTCAGTACTAGTGTAGTGCTCGCTGCCTGTGACCGCTACATACTTACCGTCGTAAGTAGTGCTATGGCCAGCGGACAGAAGTCGGGCCGACGAATGCTTGGGCAATCTGTAGGAATATACTAATAGCCATTGTGAAAACTCTCGGAAACAGTGGGAATCGATTGCGATCGATCGACGATTTGCCATTTCTGGCTGCGACCGGTCGCCGTCCAATTAGATAGAAACTCCAGGAGATTGCTTTGTACGTCCATCCCAAAGAGCGTGATTGTATTTTCCTTCTTGTGAGCGAAAACCTCGGACTGAGGGCAGTACCAGTGGGAGGAAATCACAGAGACATGATCTGTGAAAATTTTACACCATGTTCTAGACAGTGGATGTGATTACGAGAGTCGTATGAAATGAAACCAGAGAGAAATGTATATCGAGTTGAATACGGTAGTGAAAGGAAGAATGGACCAAAGGTTGAATAAAAAGAAACGGGGTCAGCACGTGTCTTGTATTCAACACTAAGTACGAAGGTTGAAGCTCATATCCCTGCCTTTGCACAATGTCGCAACCGCTTCAATTTAACCACCTAGTAACAGCTCACGACGACTCTGAAGTACAGCATCACACAACGGATTGTTGCGTTTATCCAAGTCCGATATTTCCTATTCTACAATGTCAAAATATACCATGAACGTATCCCCGGGCCCTAGTGGCAGTGGTCTTCCCAAATTTATATGAGGCCTTAAGGAAATATCTATCTCCCGAATGCCTAGACGCCCTTGGATCTTTCACACGTCTTCTAGTCTTTAAGACTACTTATCTTCATCTCGGGCCGGTGACATTAGTAGAAGCAGAATGCTGTTAGACACGTTTTGAACACGTTGAACTTGTACACTCGGTTGACACACCCCCAAACTGACTGGCAAGTTCTGCATCTCGCCTCATTTACAGACACTCAGCTAGCTCATCACAGATCATGGCATCGCCCATTGCTTTTCCCTCCGATTGGCACCCTTGTAAAGGCTGCGCCTGCTTGAACCACGGCATCCCATCTTACATGTTTTCCATCATCGATGCAGATAGTCCCATCGCTGATCATCCAGATCTTGGGAAGCTCACACGCTCCAACAATGCACCTACCCCACCTGAAGAGAAGACTCTTCAGGGAATGATATCAGATTCAGGAAAGCGCATCGACGCCATTGATGTTCACGTCTTAGAGTTGAACGTGATGAAGCAAGAACTCCTACAGTCAATCACATGTGTGGACAAAGAGCTGGCAAAGCTGGATAAGGAGCGGCAACGCCTCTTTGACAGCATTTGAGAACGACGGCTTCTCCTTGGTGCTTTGCGTCGTATGCCCAAAGAAGTCCTCGCTCACATTTTCTTTCACACCCTTGTCTTTCCTTTCCCACGAGTACAGCCCTCAGGAACCTTGGCGAACTTGGGCGATTGGTCAACGTTTTCTGCCAGTAGACATCCACTCTTATCATTTGAACTGGTGTCTCATAACTGGAAAGACGTTCTTGACACATTTCCCAATCTGTGGTCTTATGTTAATATCCTCATCGACCGAATCCATTCCGCTACTTACACCCGCTATATTGGAAACCAATTGTCTCGCTCTCGACTGTCCCCATTATCGGTCTCGATATGCCACAGTGACAGCGCCTCAGTCACCAGGCTGGGTGCCTTTCCTGTTGCTATCTTAATGGCCCTCTTCTCAGTCAACCGTAGGGTACAAACTCTTCATCTTTGCCTCCCTGGCAGATATTTCCCCTCTATGCAACAACTCCATTTGTCGTTCCCCACTCTACAAGAATTTGTTCTTCTTTCGTCGTCCGAAACTTCGGAGGTTGCTCAGCACCTCCATTTTGGTCCACTACCAAATTTACAGGTGTTCCATGCCACGGACGTCAGCAACATCGACAGACTATCCCTCCCTTGGGACCAAATTACTCATTTTACAAATACGCATGAGGTGGCAGGACGCGGGCTACCCACTCCTCATGCTCTGAATATCTTGAAATTGATGTCCCGTGTGTCCGTGTGTCGTCTCTCCCTTGACCTTCAATCTCTGGTGACTGGGGTTGTTGAGCAGACAACGCTCAGCAAACTACACTCACTCACGCTGTCATCTTTGTATCAACGTGGCTTTGATTCATCATCCACGATTCTCTCTGTACTCAACTCCTTCATACTACCTGCGCTGCTCGATCTCTCAGTAGCATGCTTACTCGGCTCTCGGAACTCGGTGGACCAGGCCGGGACCTTTACTTCTATCCGCCAACTCATCGAACGCTCCCATAGTCCCCTTACATCCCTCTATTTCGACAATGGAGCAATCATAATAGATGACCTCATTTACATTCTTCACAACACCCCCACCCTCCAGGATTTGCGACTAACGAACACCCGAGGGATCACAGACGCAGTCCTCAATCATCTCGCTCGTAGAGTCGACACGGAGTCTGACTCTCAGGTCCCGGTGCTCGTTCCACATCTCCACACGCTACACATAAGTGATTATCTTACTTTTCACGGGGAAGTCTATGTACAGATGGTCGAATCTCGGTGGACATGTCATCCGCGACATCTGAAGTCGGTAAATCTTTGCCGATTTCTAGGGATCATGACGAAAGAAGGGGCGGACATGGAGGCAGCAAGCACCCTAGCTCTTTCCAGGCTTTATGCGCTACGGTCAGAAGGATTGGATGTGGTCATGAGTACGCGGTTGATGTAAAGTACATCGAAATGTATCGGTGAACCTTTCTTCGTGTAGGAACTTTTTCTAATATGAATTTATTTCGAGTGATCCAGTCTTGTTCGATACAGGATAATAAAATTTATATACATACACCTCATAAAATACTGCCAAGATATTAACTTGCTATATTCAACATCAAGAAGAGAGTCAGATATGTTCCAACCCAAACTCCCGCACGAAATTCCTCCAAATATCATCTTGTGTCTGGTCCTGCGTCGCACTAAACGCATACCCCATCGGCGCCAACGCCTGGTCAACCGATATCGCCTGGAACGACGGGTGCACCGATTGCACATTCGGGGTGGTGTACATCTGCTGCACCTGCCCACGGGACTGCATGCTATACGACGGTGTCTGAGGCTGGACGTACTGTTGTGCACTTTGCGGGCTGATGTCGCCTAGGGAGAGATCGTACCCATTGTGCGTCTGCCCATCAGGAATAGGGACAGCCTGGTACGTGGGACTGAGCCCTGACGTGCCCAGGTCGTCATAGTAATCCATCAGCGCATCGCCGCCACTGCCGCTACCGCTGTCATGGCTCGCAGGCGGGCTGCTACCCGAGTCGCTCCCATCACCGTATAGGTAGGACGCCGAAAGGTTCTGGTGCGAATCGTTCGAGCTCGGGGAATGTGATGACGCTTTCTTGTTTATTAAGGATTTCCGGCCGCCTAAGACGGCTAGCTCATCGGGAGCATCAGGGTCGGCGCAAGGCCGGTCATCCGGGAGTGACTGTCCTGTAGCTGTAAAGGCAGAAAAGCTGTGATTGGCACGGTCCCGTAGTTTGTGAAGCATGGGCTGTATAAAGTCAAGACTACGCTCAGACTCATTGCGGACGAGCACGTACCAGAGTGTTTGCTGGGCGGCAGCGCCGAGAACCCTCGTCGTAGAAGGGAATAGTTTGATTGAGCAAAATTAGTGCATCTTGGGACAGGCTGCACGAAGGACTTTCGACGACGAGAGCGCCGAGAACGACCTAAATTTTCATTCAATTAATGACCAACCCGAAAGAGATGGATGTGCATTCACGTACACAAGATGAAAAGATTCCCGACCAAAAGAACCAAGTCGCTGCAGCAATATTGGGATGACTAACATTCAGGCCACGAAGACTGGAGATCAGGCGGCAGGCACTCCGGTACGTTGCCAGTACTGACGGCGCGTACATGTGCTGTAGTGGGTTGCGCGATTGTCCCTGGATGGCCTGCGCAAAGTAGCTTCGGTGAATATACAAGAGATCTGGAGTAACGTTATTTAAGGACACATTGTAAAACGATGCAGTACTTACTTGATTCTCTCTCACAAACCACACAATACTGTTGCAAGGCATGCACCCGATTAGATGACCATGCACGCCCAGGTTCGGACGTCTCTATTGGAGAGAGCAGATGGTGTGCGACGGGGAATTTTCTAATTTTCTTGTCCAAGTCGAGGAGGGCTTTGTAATTGGGCGCTCTTGTCGTAAAGATATGCTGTATGGATATGGAAAGGCAGCTCGCTGAGTATCTGAATTTCCAAGCGTGCCCTGAATCGCGGCCAGTCAGATCGGTCGAGGCTAAATGAGTTGGAAAAACATACATCCGAATTCCACCTCCCCTGTTGGTTTGACCATCGGATCTAGGTCGTCAGGAAAACGGCAGTCGGTGTGTTGGATCATCAAAGCCGGTGGCCGCCCGTTGACGATAGACTGTATGTGGGTTAGTTACTGTGCTACGTAGGTGTCCTCAATGTGAACTCACCGTCCATGCATCGTGTGTATACAGCTCCCAAAACAATCTTCGACGTCGTTGGAGCTCCTCGGGGTTTAGGTTCCATCCCGAGCTATCTCGATCTGTAAATTGATCAGTACAGCTGTTGTATTTCAGACAAGGGGAGCTTACGGAGGCCGATCTAAACGCCGGCATCGGTTAGGAGAGCCGGCGAATCCAAGGAAGAAAAACTCACAGATTGTGCTAGACGACCGCAGAGACCAGTTAAAATCCATCGAGCTTCATTGCTTTTCCGGTCCGAGTTGTATATGAACCGAAACATCATGAACAATGCCTGGACAGTGGCGGAAGTCGCTTCAATGAGTAAAGGTTCGATGGATATCGCCGCCTGCGCAAGAGCGTGATATTGTTCCGACAAATAAGCCGAGTCAGGGCTGCTGTCGTAGAGAACACCGTCGCCCATGGCCATAAAAAAGACCGCCAATTTGTGGGCATGAATAGTGTTTAAGGTCGTAAACCCCGGTGCAAAATATAATGGCGTCAAGATGTTCATAACAAAATCCTGCTGAACGATTGGGTCGTACCTAGAAAATGAGTCAGAGAATAGATCAAAAATTGCTGCGATGGGAGCGCACATCCAAGCGGTGTTCTGGTAATACAGTTCTGCCAGATACATTGCCCTCTCTTGTGTCGGAAGGTAGGGTGCAAAAATGAATTTTGAATAGTTGCAATCTTTCATTCCTAACGGGAACGCGTTGACTAGGTCAAGGAGCTCCAAAGGAAGGTCGAGATCTTTGGGGCGTTCTTCCTGTACTGATTCCTCTTCCTGTATAACTGGTTTAGCGGGGTATAGCGTAAGTAGAAGACGGCCGACTGACGGGCAGGAGGCTTCCAAAGTACTATCCTCCAAATGAATGTCAAGATACACACCAATATAAGATAAGACCATACCTCGGAGCCAGCAGTTTCGCCGTAGTATTTTGCCTGGCCATCAGAGCCAATGGAAAGGAGCCAATTGCATCCGAGACCTCGTTGAGGCCCTTCTCGTAGAGAGCGTCTATTTCGTCTCGTTGGGAATCTCGCCCTTGCAACAATGGATGGGATGCACCGTCACGAGAGGAGAGGGCGCTTTCGAGATCATGTATGCGAGCAGTCAATACTTTGACTTCTTCAGCAAGCTTTTCTGCGTGGGCCATGATGACTCTAGACATCGCGTAAGAGAAGTGCAGCGAAGGTAGGAACGCGTCCATACTTGTTGCCCTTGGTGGCGGTCAGTGTGCCTGTAAAATTATCATGAGGAGCGGTAGATTGACTTTGGACAGCTGTACGCACCGTCTGGACATATCCCAGCACATCCTCGCCTGAAAAAAATGAGATAGACTATGGTGGTTGTTATAGTGACTTGCCTGATACATGACTGGCAGGGAAATACTCTGTCGCATCGTAGCTTACTCCTCCGGCATTCAGCGCAAGATAAAGCTGATTTCCTCGAAGTAGTAGTAGATTCGCTTGGTCTCCTTGTGTGATCTGAGGTCATGGTGGTTGGGAGGAAAGAAAGGCCGGCAGGAAAGCGTTATTCGGGGTAGAAAGATATTCATTCCCAGTTTATCAATGTTATCGGCATGTTATTCATTACTCGATCAAGTCTATATTCAGAACAGGTTGTCTCCTGCATTTTGTTGTCAACTGAAACTGCTCCTTTGACTGCGTTCCAAGGCTCAGTATTTAACAGGCGGATGCTTAGCTGGCAACTCCCTTTCTTTCCAATCTCCGTGGACTTACGGTACCACCAAACCACCCATAAAATCCGAGGATTTGACTAAAGAATGCAACAAAAGATGGTCCTAGCTATGATACCAGCATGGAACATACCCGGTGTACCGCCGTAGCGGCCTTGAGTACCATCACCGCCGGTACAATTCAGTACCACGATGACAGCAGCGGCCGCTGTTACCCAGAGTGAAAATCATGTACAATGATAAAAAGATGATAATCAAAAAGCGGGTAGAGCAGAGATATCCTTCGTGAAGCCTCAGAAATTAGAGCGGTACTTGGGGTGTGCCGGAACTAAGCGCCCAAAATAATGTATTTGCTCTATGGCAAAGAAATCTACGCAGACACAGTTGTTGGTTTTATCTTTTCGTCTTTTTGCCTGGTGAGACGTTCTTTTCTCCTCTCGGCGGCGACGCGCTTCTCCTGGAGTGTCCGGAGGGCTTTGCGGCCACGGTTGAACTGCGTAATTTGGTGCTTCAATACGGCCCTATCGAGCTCAGCTTCCTTCTCCTCTTCAGCAAGTTGCACAGCACCGAGGTAAGCTAGTCGACGCTCGTTCATCACGGCCTTGATACGGGCCATACTCAGGCGACACTGAACACGGTGTCAATAGTTGGGCCAGGGAATCAAAACATATTTGCACACCTCCCGCTTCTTAGGTCCCATACCTAGCTGAATCATGCGAGGAGCAATGCCTGCGCGTCTGACCTCTTCTGCCTGGGTAGCAAGGAGGTTCTGCTCGCGGAGTAGAACATACCACAGCATGTGAAGATCCGTGAAACTCTTCAACCGGAGCTCCGAGGCTTTCCACGCGCGTCCTGCCAGATTGTGTGAGCATCGAGAGCAAGTCGGGAGAAGAAGGCGCACCACTCCGGTTCACGACGTCCTCCTCGTATAGTCCACCGAGAACATCATACTTGTCCTCCCCAACAAGGTCCTCGCCCTGCTTGCGGCGGAAAAAGGCATACAGGCCATGTGTTTTGGATGTTTCTATTTTTTGTGTTGTTGTGGGCGTCGGGGTGGGTTCGTCAGTAGGCTTGTTGGTAGCGGCAGCAGCATTGGGGTCGTAGACTTGGAGAGCTGTATTTTCAGAGAGGACGTTGGCGAGCGTCCGTTTGAAGACAAGGCCTTGACACCGCCGTGGTGCTCGAAGCAAGGAAGAGAACATGGACAAGCAACGTCGGGATTTGCCGACAGCACCGGGCGGCTGTGCGCTTAGTCAGCCAACAGTAGACCCTCTCTTACCGTCATGTCGCAGACTCAGAACTTTGCATACCCAGTGGGTCCGTCCCAGACACCCCAGGATCCGTCGTCGTCGTCCAGCTCGACTCAGTCAGCCCAGCCCCAGTCACGCCAGGCAGCAGAGGATGCAAGAAAGGACCGTACATTGGCCGAGTTCCTCTTGATGCTCGATGATTATGAGCCATTGGTGGTCTTTGCTCATTTATCTCTCTTTCCTCGCCATTGATATATGTACAGATACCAAACGAAGTCACAGACTATTACCTGCAGCGGGTCGGGTTTGAATGTGAAGACGTTCGGCTGTAGGTGGCCCCCTTTAAGCGCCTGGTTTCCTCCTCCATTTTTGCCACAGAAAGCGCCTTCTCTCTCTCGCTGCCCAAAAATTCGTCTCTGACATCGCGGCCGACGCTTATCAACACGCTCGGATACGCACAAATGCATCAGGAGGGCGCGCGCGAGCTAACCAACCGCTCACTGGCCCTGGATCTGTCAAGGTTCTGAATGTTGTAAAGCCAATGTTATATACTCAACACTCCTCTTCTTCTCTAGGACCGGACGCGTACGACACTGACTATGGAAGATCTCAGCTCTGCACTTGCAGAGTATGGCATCAACTCTCGGAAACCGGACTTTTACATGTAACATCGTTCTCGTGCTCTCCTTATTCTGTAACAGAGTTTATAGTATTGTCATGTCTTCACCTCGGAACTACGAATAACACTCCGCTATTCATGCTTAATTTCCAGCGTCACTGGCAAATTCATCGGCACCGTTGGTACGCGTGGATCAAGCTTTCCCCACTTGATCCACCAATCTTCTGCTGACTCTCGGGCGTGATATCCAAACACTGCCGCTATCACATCCCACTCCTCCAAAAGTTTGTCTTCATCCCATGTTTCCTCCACTAATGATAGCCGAAAGCTGGCGTCTCTTGCCTCCCGGTCTTCTCCCGGCGGTAACGACAACACTGTCGACGTGGCCAACTCAGATGTGTGAACGAGGTGACACCGGTTTTGCCGTAACTCCCAGAATGCTTCGAGTAATTGAGGGATCTGTTCTCGATGGGCTAGTCGCTCGAACAGCGTGCCTAAGACTACAGCGTCCTCTGTGACGAGACTTGCGCTATGAATACAGCATGGCTACCACGCCTGTCATGTGAGTATTATTCACTGGGAGTTCACTGAAAAGGTCTCACCTTCGTCGGATGCGCTGCTTCCCCTACTAGTACTATTCGTCCCGACGCATCGACCCAATCCTCCACGTGAGTATCGATATATTTGGATTTCAGTGCCGTTGGAGACTCTGAGAATATTCGACGGAACCTGATGTTTTGTTATCAATAACGCAACAATCATCGTATGGGTTTACTCACATCTCATGACATCCGGTAAAATCAATGCTGCTTGTCGGGACCGTACAGCTCCAGCCATCAAAATCCTCAACCTCTTCGCCATAAAAATAGGCATGGATAGAGTACTCTGTACTCTTCTTCTATCTCGAGGTCAGAGGCGCTCAGAGAGAACATAGCTGGAGACGTACCACCGGATATCCTAGGCGTCCCCGAAAGTCAGTAAACTTTGCCGCATAGCATGCATCGTTGCTTACCGATAAGCCACTTCCTATCTCCCATCCACACAGTGAATCGTCCCTGTCAATATTCATCCAAATCAGTATTCTTAAAGTCACGAGAGAATGCTACTTGCCCGTACCGCATCTATCCGCTTCCTAAAGTCGGGATCACGCTCCAACTTCTCCACAGGAACGATAATTCTCCAGCAGAGTCAAACAAAACTCTATACTAAAGAAGAAGCGCCACTCACGAGTATACGGCGATGTCCACACGATTGTGGTGCCTTGGGACATCGGGCACATGCATATGCCTATCAACGATCTCTCTCAGCTTGCTTTTACTTCCGTCGGCGCCCACCACGACATCTGATGTATATGTCGTCCTGTCCGAGAATTCTAACACCGGTCTCTTGCTCGCATCGGGATGGACCGAAACCACGTTAGCACCGTACGTGATCTTTGCGCCAACAGATAGAGCAAGAGCGGTCAATGAATCGTACAGCTCGTCCCACTGTCCGTTGACCGTCATCCAATCGTCACAGACAAGAATGGAGGAACGACATACACGCATGGTAGAGAATTCGCCTCCTGCTTCTCTTAAAATGTCTGCTTGCCAAAGCAGAAATCCCTGATACTCGTCGTCCGCCACTTTGAAAGGGCTCATCAATCACTGCCGAGAACGCAGGATTCCGAATATGATACTCACTTCCATACATATCACTTCTTCGCGCCACGGATGCTTTCTCAAGCTCTTTCTCTATTCCCCATTCAACGAACAGCTTTTGCATATTTGGGGGAACGCGGATACCAGCGGAACGCTGCAGGAGTTGGAGTTGGTAATTTCTCACGAGAATGAAGGACATCGACTTACAGAGTGACGTTGGGGGCATTTCTCAAAGATGTGTACGGAGTGGCCGCTTCGACCTAGAGCGTATGCGCATGCGAGTCCACTGATACCTGCAGACGAGTTAGGCTGGATGGTAGATGGGCAGGAGGTTGAAACTTACTGCCGCCTACGATGGCGATGTCGGCGGTCAAAGGTGCTTGACGCATGCTGGAAGGGACAACGTGTCCTGGTGGTAGTAAATACTGGACAGGGTCAGCGAAGCGCGTAAACGACGAAGGACGTCCTCAGACGCTTGAGATACAAAGGGGAGGTAGCGAGTGGTTAGCTGGTAAGCGAGAGAGAAGGCGAAGGGGAGAAAGAAGCAAGGAGATGTAAGTCCTTTTCATATGCGTTCATACCATCATCCGAACTAATATATGCCGATATCAATATAGACTGGGTCATTCCGAGCTGCAAACCTGAAGGGAGTGATCGAACAAGTAATGAGAAGCTCTGCTGGAACTACGTACTTGCCAAACTCAGGTTGAATGTTGATGTTCTAGGTGAGCAGTCGGGGAAGGAAGTCTCCGTGAGAGCTCCCGACCACATAATTTGTGGGCGATAAGTGTCGTCGGTTTCCGTTTCCGTCACTTTCTGGGGATTGGCGTCCGTGTCTGGATCTAGGCACAATGTTCATCTCCTTTGAGCTCGAGTTCCAATATTCATTGCTACAATTTGATCCGAGTCGAACCCTTGAATACCTGGACTGGGTTGTGCTCCAGTGAGCAAATTACGCCAAAGTAGGTAGAGACTTTCGTAAGTGACTGTCAGTAAGGGAGATATGCTGGCGTAGGATTCCTTTTAACGACGAATTGAGAAGATCACGAGAGCCGCTAGAGTAGACTGTAATCAATGATGGTGCATATGTTGCATTGTCAAGGTTGGACCCATCCAGGGTGAGCGCCGCAAATAACCGACGAGAATCTTGATATGTATCCAGAAAACGGTCCCGCCATAACGGATAAAATGTTTGCAATCAGTGATGGGTTCTGAATGGTGAACGTGAAAATCGGACATTGCGCTCGGTGCCGGGGATGGTGGGATAGGTCAAGGTAGAATATTTACGAATAATCGTAGTTCGAGGCCGAAAGATTCGAACCTTGCTCGAACCTCGATCGAAGTCAAGTGTCGGGAGTCGTCGAAAAGCACAGCCACCTGCTCATTCCTTCTTACCATGACATGAGCAGTCCGTCGCCGGCGTCCTTGTTATTTCGAGCTAATCTTGCCTCTTCAATCTCTTCTCTTCGACGTGTTCGTCCGAACAGACCCTTCTGGGAACTCCCGGCCCATCGGATACCAACCCTTAGTCTCTTCAGACGCCTTTTGCGGTTCGCACCAACGGAGAATGTAACCACGCGTTTTTTTCTTGTTAAGGTCTGCTGACCTCGCGCAGATACGGTTCTCCGTTGGTCTACACTTTCGCTTGAATCAGCACAAGACGGGGACGGAAAAGGTGACAGCGGCACTGAGGACTGGATATAAAGTACGTCCTGTTGCATTATCTGTACGACTGAAGCTGATGCTGTCTAGTGGCTTAAAACATTCGAATCAGCTCATTCCGGAGATATAAAGACTCAGGGAATACTACGGCGGTATGACAGACTTGTGGCCGTGAAGCGAAAGAAAGCCGTATTGGAGAGGGAAGAGTTAGAAGTATTGGTACGAACTTTCCTTTTCTTGTGATTGGTTTCCCCTTTTTTACTTATTGTCTGTGCTCAGAATGAAGAGAACCGAATGCGTAACCGACCCATGCTTACAGGTAGTCTCATGTTTCCCACTCTGTGGCATCCCGCGCTTCCTCGCATGAAACCTCAGCCGATCAAGATTTCAAGAATGATTGCAAAAAGGAAACGAAGTTATGAGAACCGGTGCGTTCAGCTAGAGTCTATTCTGTCTGATAGCTGACTTGATCTAGGCAAGTTCTGTCGCTACAGCTAAAAGAACAACTTCGATATGCTAAAGGCGAGGTCGCATTGGAGGAAGGACTTGGTGTCAGTGATTTCGAGTATGGTGGATCGGTGAGGGAGTGGTGTACGTATACAACTTGCTCCTGCCTCCAGCCAGCTCATGTCTGTTCTGTCCAGCTCGCGAAATCAGCGCTGCCTTGGATAAGAACCAGGCATACTTTAACCGCATGTTGGCTCGCGCAAATGGTCCTGTTCCGCAAGAACTCTTCGAGCGCGTAATTCAGGCGCGTAGGAATAAAATTGCCAATAAAACGAGAGAGCGCGAGCGTGAACGGAAGGGCGAAGTACTCATGGCTACTTTGCGACGGAGTAGGAAGGGTCCACCGGCGGACGCTCTAGTGCGTATGTCATCTCAGCAGAGAGAAGACGATAGGGTGTCCAGGGGAGGTATCGGCGAGGTAGGATATCTAGGCAAGGTCAAGGCACGAATAGGCTGGCGGTTAAGCAGGAAAGACGGGGAGACGCGAACGACAGAAGACGGAAGGACGGAAACATGGAGCATTGAAGATGGAGCGTGGATTGATGTGGAAAAAGAAAAGCAATTACAAGTGATAGCAGAAGAATTGGAGCAAGAGAACGAAAGGAGGAGGTTGGGAGGAGGTTAATTGAACGACTTTTCTTCATACAGAACGTTGAGTCAGGTTTACAATGGCCCGCGTCGGTGCCGGTGACAGAGACCTCGCTGGAAAGAACGAAACCTAGTTGCGTGTTGCCTTTCAGTGATTTTAATCATTTTAGAGCTCAGTTGGTTTCTTTGCGGGTGAGATGGACTGCATAGATGAACCTCATAGTATTTGGGAGCAAAATACAATTTCATGAGACGAATACCTCTGGGTTCGGGCTGGTGCAGTGGATCGGAAAGTAAGAGCCTCGGTCATGGCCGTATCACTATACATAGTTGGTCAAAGGAAACAGTAATGGAGTTCGACCAGCGCGGTAGTTCGTAGTCGTAAGGTAACTTGACTTATGGAGTTGGTTGATGGTGTTCTCCAAAGGGTGTTGATTACACTTACGAACGCTTCCATCATGACATTCTGCTGATGGATTGACCTTTAATAAATAAAACCTTCATCTGACATCTTCCAGTTCGTCGGCCGTTGTTCCTGGAACCTAGCATTCGACGTGTCAGTACGATGTCCAGCCAAGGATGGCATGGAAAGTGTCTGGTTCCTCGCTTGAATGTCTGGAACCGCGATATCTACGCGTACTCCGCACCGGTTTCAAAGATACGGCATCATCAGTGTAATACGGGTGTCACGTAGCTTTGCCGATGGGATTTCGGTATTGGGGGGATTCTGGCGATGACAGTCGTGGAAGGTACTTGACTTGGATCCCGCTTTGATAACTGTATGGTACTCTCATTGATACGCTCGATCATCACGCGTCGAGGGCTGTTGGTTGCGAAAGAGAATTTTTGTATGAGTTCGAATGATAATTTGAGGATCGCCGTATTCGCTGAGGTTGTCGGGAGCTGAAGGCATTTTACTGTAGTACTTGGGTGGCATCACCGGACGACGCTTGCGACTGGCGTCAGAAATGATAATATCGATAGATGTAGAGTGAGGGCTAGATGTCAGACATAGCAGGGGTTCTGAGATACGCCTCCATGTCGTCTTCGCCAGCACATTGAACCCAGCAATGTCACGCGTTGGGACGTCGTAAAACATACAGGCCAACAGTGGACTGTTGAGAAAGTAAAGCATTCTCCGTGTCCCAGCTCATCATCGTGCTGGTGAGCTTCTGGTATTTCTGCACCACCTCATGTCCAACGTCTTTGTCGTTGGTCATGATGCCTTGACATCTTGAAGCTACCTGATACGATCGTCAAGTTCCATTTGTTGGGAGAGACCCTGAAGGTCGTAGCTTGTTGAACGAATTCGACGTTGGCGATTTGAAGAGCTAAGCAAACAGAGACAAATGTATATCGTAAATTGGCAGATTCCGGGAGTATGGGTAACGCAAGGTAACGAGATATTGTCGGCGTCGCATCCTAAAACGGAAGTCTACTCTGCCTCCTGATCGTGGTCATAGTGACATCATCGCTCTTTCGCGTACTATATGTTTGCTGGCGATTTGATTGCCTCTTCACTTTGAACCACAACCATCTCACCCATTTTTGTCGTCCTTCCGTTGTGTAACACGATGGCCAAGGGTCGCAAAACCGCTCAAGGCAAAAACAAGCCTACTGTTTCCATTCCCAAGAGGAGCAAAGCCTCGCCATCAACAACCCCGTCATCGAACAGCCCCGTCACTCCGATAACGCCCAAGACGCCTGCTGATGAAGGCATAGAATTCTTCCAGGCCGATGCGGTCCCTGGGGAATCGCCTATACATGTTTATGAATTACAACTTGAGGCGGATGGTGGTCCTCACAAGGATAGCTCGGTGAGCACGAGGCCTTGATTAATCGCGCTTTCTTCACTAACGATGCCTTTGTAGTACATCCGTCTTCCACCGGCTTATTCCCCGTACATTTTACGCGTCTCCATGAACGCTGGTACCCCCGCGGCAAGGAACGGCGTGTTCAAGACCAACTTTCCTCTAGACGGCGGCCAATTTGGCCGCGACCATTTCTGCGAGCGAAGGTATGCCATTTCACGCGCATATATGCGCATTTTCTGTAGGGTGACTAACAAAATCTGTTTCACAGGCTTCCTTCGGACTATTCAAAACCTATCCAGGTCGATCTACCCATATCTCACGCCGGAGCATTCGTTTTCTGGGTGGAATATGATGGCGAGAATACTGGAGAGCGTATCAAGGGCAGAGAAGGCTATTTCAACATCGATCCAATTTTGCGCATCAAATCACGCTCGCCCATTCTCGCTTCTGACCTCACGCCTTTGCCTGCTGGTTCGGGGGCCACTGTACAAAAGGAAACAGTCGATTTACCTCTCGACGGATTGTCCATACTTACCGTCGTATCCAAATGGATGGGCCCCTTGTCTGACTGGCCCAAGCATTTCCAAGAGGCCCAAGAGCGAGGGTACACGATGTTGCATTACACACCTTTACAGGAACGAGGTGAAAGTGACAGCCCTTACTCGATTCGTGAGCAGCTCAAGTACGACTCTGCTATGTTTGGGGGGAAACGCGGTGCCGACGGTGGAAAAGCACAAGTAGAAACTATTTTGAAGATTGCACGAGAGCAGTATGGCCTCTTGAGCTTGACGGATGTGGTGTTGAATCATACTGCCAACGACAGTCCATGGTTGGTTGATCATCCCGAAGCAGGTACGGTGTTCCGGCTCATCGCGCGCCTCAGCTCATTGTTCTCCTAGGTTTCAGCCCGGCGAACTCACCCCATTTGACGCCAGCGTTAGAACTTGATACTGCCATGATTCAATTCTCCGGCGCTCTGCAATCGAAAGGTCTTCCTACTTGGGTCAAATCTGCTCAAGATGTGGACATTCTTATGAAAGAGTTCGAAGATGTCGTCAGAAACTTGAACTTCTGGCAGTACTATGTCCTTGATCCGAAACGCGAGCGGGATTCTGTCAAGTCGGCTTTCGACTCGCAGAAAATTATCGCGTGGTCGGGAGCGGATGTTGAAGGGAAATCAGTTGTCACACTGGCAGAGATCCTTCGTTCTGAAAACAAGATTGTCGGTTTGGGAAAACTGACTTCGCGATTTGGTGTACACGTCGAACCCGCTGTTGCGGCAGGCTTCGTTAAGGCAGCGTTTCGTGACGTTCATGACATCGACGCTCTTGCTGATGCTTGGGTCCGTATCGTGGACGTTATAAATGTGCCCTTGTACGAGGAATGGGAAGATGATACCCGGGTAGCTGTGTCCAGCGTTAAGAACCGGCTAACGTACACGCGATTGGACGAGCACGGACCTCGATTGGGCGAGATCTCTAAAACGTAGGGTGCAGAACTCTCGTGCTCGTTCAGCTAACTTACACTTTACTTTAGGTCGCCGCTCGTTGAACCTTATTTTACTCGTCTCGCCAAACCTGACGCAGATCCTCTCGTGTACTCTTTGGCCAACAACGGTTGGATATGGGCCGCGGATCCTTTACAAAATTTTGCCCAACTTCCCTCCAAGGCGTATCTCCGCCGGGAAGTCATCGTCTGGGGTGATTGCGTCAAACTACGCTATGGTAATGGACCAGCTGACAATCCATGGCTTTGGTCTCATATGACTGAATATGTTACTGCTCTGGCGAAGACATTCGACGGGTTCCGGATTGATAACTGCCATTCTACTCCTCTTCACGTCGGTGTTTGGATGTTGGATGCGGCTCGTGTCGTCAATCCTAATCTCTACGTCTGTGCCGAGCTTTTCACTGGTAGTGAAGAGATGGACATCTTATTTGTGAAACGTTTGGGTGTCAACAGCCTCATCAGAGAAAGCGGAAATGGCTGGGACCCAAAGGAGTATTCTAGATTGTTGTATAGGCATGGCGTTGGAAAACCAGTCGGTAGGCATTCACTTCTTCTGACTTCGCGCGCTTCACGTTCTAATGTTCTTTTGCAGGTTCTATGGATGGCGCGTGTCTGACGAGTTTGGAAGAAATTGCATCGCCAACTGGCAGAGGACCTGTTCGAAAGGCAGTTGTGAGGTCCTTGAATGGTTCGATGCCCCACGCGTTGTTATACGATCTTACGCACGATAACGAGTCACCCATGGACAAGCGCTCCGCAGAAGATGCTCTCTCGACTGGAGCTCTCACCACCTTTAGTTATTCTGCAATAGGATCTGTCAAAGGGTTTGATGACCTATATCCAAAGTTGCTCAATCTAGTCGGAGAGAAGAGGAAGTATGAGATTACCGGGCTTGGAGAAGGCAGCGGTATCGCCAGAGTCAAACGGGTTCTCAATTCTCTTCATCTTGAAATGGTCATGGGAGCTTACGAGGAAGGCCATGTACATCAGGAAGGAGATGTAAGCTTTTTCTTCAGGTATCTAAGACACATTAAAATTTGTCCTCTGTGCAGTACATCGTTCTTTCGCGTGTCCATCCAGGAACTCAGAAAGGATACCTACTCGTCGCTCACACCGCTTTCCATAAAGGGTCAAAGGATAGAGGCTGTAGTACGTCCTGTTTTTTTTATTACAAGCTTCTTTTGTGCTGACGTTCGATTAGTATCACCTATCAAACTGCGAAGAACAAAAGTCGACTTCGTTTTGGGTGCCAGCGTCGACATTCAGTCGTATGAAATTCCTAGCGATCCAACGACCCTTACAGGCTTACCTGTAAAGATTGTCGAGATGCCTCCTCTCAATATTTCCGAAGGCCGCGACCACGAAGGCCCGTATTCCGAGATAGTCGTTCCTGACTACTTCCCACCAGGCAGTATCATGCTGTTCAAGACACATCTGAAAGATCATGATGCATCTTTGGACGCGTTTTGCGCCTCTGGGGCGCAGGAAGTGTTTGGTGCACTCGATCTCGTTGAATTAAACGTTATCTTGCACCGCGCGGATGGAGAAGAACGTGATGCGACCGGTGGAGAGTTTGGTGCTTATGAGGTACCAGGTCTGGGAAAGGCCGTCTATTGTGGCCTCGAAGGCTGGATGCATTCCTTGAGGCATATCATGCGATACAACGATCTCGGTCACCCTTTATGCGGTCATTTGAGAGATGGGTCATGGGCTTTGGACTATGTTCACGCTCGCCTATTCAAGTAGGTCCTTGATATTTTGCCTGCTTAACACTGCTGAGCTTGTCTTTGACAGACAAGCCGACAAAATGCCTAAAATCAAACAAGCGGCTGAATGGTTCCGCGAAAGGTTTGAACGTGTCAAGGCTACTGTCCCTCCTTTCTTACGCCCAAAATACTTTGCGCTCGTCATATCTGAGGCGTACAAAGCTGCAAGGCGGTCTGTGGTCGAACAATGCTCGGAATTCATTTCGAACGGACATGACTTTACGCAGGACCTGGCTTTGTGTGCAGTTCAGATGTACGGCATTGTTCAATCCGCGTCTCTTGATCCAGGTGTTGTCACACCGTCATTAGCAGCTGGACTCCCTCATTTCGCAGCTGGCTGGGCGAGATGCTGGGGTCGTGACGTTTTCATATCTCTCCGAGGTTTGTTCCTGACGACTGGAAACTATGTTGCTGCCAAAAAGCATATTCTGGCGTTTGCTTCAACACTGAAACATGGCTTGATACCAAATCTTTTGGATTCGCTTCGCAGTCCTAGGTCAGCTGTCAGTGCGTCATAGAGATCGTTTTGCTCATCCTCATATAGATACAACTCTCGAGATTCACCGTGGTGGATGCTTCAAAACATCCAAGATTATGTTACCAGCGCTCCGGATGGACTGTCCCTTCTCTCCGAGAAAGTGAAGCGTCGGTTCCCGAAGGACGACACATGGGTATCTTGGGACGACACCCGCGCATACGCATACTCAACCACAGTTGCTGAGATCATACAAGAAATTCTCCAGCGGCACGCGGATGGTATTCACTTCAGAGAGTACAACGCAGGTCCTAATCTTGACATGCAAATGAGGGACGAAGGATTCAATATTGATATTAAGGTTGATTGGAGTACGGGGTTAATCTTTGGAGGAAATCGTTACAACTGCGGGACGTGGATGGATAAGATGGGCGAATCCACCAAGGCTGGAACGAAGGGTATTCCAGGGACTCCCAGAGATGGCGCCCCTGTCGAAATCACCGGACTGCTAAAAAGCGCGCTTCGTTGGTTAGATCAACTATCTCGAGCGGGTCAATTCCCGTTTAAAGGTGTTCGTGCAACCAGTCAGTGGCTTGCTTCTATTGAATTACGTTCTCCTCAAACGCTATTTTTTCAGTTGACGGCAAAGAATGTCTCATCACATACAAGCAATGGTCAGATCTCATTCAGTCTTCGTTCGAAAAGTGCTACTACGTCCCCCTCGGTGAGAGAGCTATATTCCTCGTGCTCCTCGAACGGTTGGTTAACCATCATGGGTAGACCCGTCCGCTGATACCAAGTACAATGTCACGTCTAACCTGGTGAACCGACGAGGTATATACAAGGACGTGTATGGATCTGGAGTCGGGAGAGAGTGGTCTGACTACCAACTGAGGCCCAACTTTCCCATTGCTATGGCGGTTGCTCCAGAGTTATTCGATCCTAAGCATGGTCTAGGCGCTCTACAAATCGCCGAGGAGGTTCTTCGGGCACCCCTCGGTATGAAGACTTTGGATCCGAAAGACCTTCAATACCGCCCAGTCTACGACAACTCGAATGATTCGAACGACGCATCCATCGCGAAAGGACTGAATTATCACAATGTTAGTCCACTCTAAGTGTCATATTGACGGATTCTGATATTCTGTACAGGGTCCTGAATGGGGATGGCCATTGGGCTTCTTCTTGAGGGCATATCTTGATTTCGACAGTCGTGCGGGAGAAGGCAAAACGGTATGATTCCTCATCCTTCTCTGGCGTTTCCTACTAACATGTGTGTTTAACAGGATATTAAGCGAACTCTCCATCATCTGCATCAAATTCTGCTGACATCACGTCAACACATCCGCAGCGATCCTTGGGCGGGGATACCTGAGCTAACGAACGAGGACGGGCAGTACTGCCATGACTCTTGCAATACCCAAGCATGGAGCGCAAGCACCCTGCTGGACTTTTTAGAAGCCGTGCATAAGTTGGGAGTAAAGTAGACGCGACGAACTGGGACTGAGCTTTTCACTAAACAGACTTTATCGATAAAGGTAGAAGCATGACACTTTGTACACGTAGAATCATTCGCGCGCTCAACGCTATGTACGTTATTCGGACCCTAATCAGTTAGCAACGGATGCGGATAAATCGGACCGAAACATGGCCGAATAATAGCGACCATTACTAAGGCATCATTCAGTGATTCTTCATAAGCTGGACCTTTCCCTTTTCTTTTCCCTGGGTCGCACACGCAATCACGCGCAATCATGGCTACCTGTCGCGACACAGAGGGCTGGAACATCGTTTCTCGTATTCGCCCTTTTGATCTCACTCTCTGTTTTGAGGAAGGTATCCTCTTCTCCAGTCTCTACGCGCTCCTGCTGGCGATAGCCGCTGCAAAATGCTTATCTCTTTCTTCTGCACAAATATCGAGGAGGAGGTCGCTCAAGAGCCGATGGATACTCGCTATCAAGATCGTGAGTTCCTCATAATTTCACCACGTCCTGTTCCTTAACACAACACAGCTCTTCCTTACCCTCGCATTCTCCGCCAGCGTCGCCAATCTTCTCTACGCTGTATACGCAAAGATATCAGTACCTGTGTTCCAGTCTTATATCTTTGAATCTCTGTCGCTCGCAGCTGCCGTTGTTCTGACATTTTTCAATCATACTCGAGCCAGGAATTCGTCCACTATTCTACTCATGTATTGGCCTCTCCATTCTCTCGTCTATGCTATCTGGACGCGAACTGTATTGACAAATGGTTTCAACCATATTCTATTCACGTTCAAGTCCATTATAGCGGGACTTGGTGTATTGTCTTTCCTTCTGGAATGCGTTGGGCCGGAAGTGGGATCGGAGGAAAAGATTTCTGAGGGCATGCACGTCGAAAACCCGATCATCACGGCAAATGTCTTCGGTCGATGGGTACGCATGGTTTACCAATTCTTCAGCTTATTATTCACTTGATCTGCGATAGTTCTTTATGTGGATGACGCCTCTTATGAAGAAAGGTGCCTCCGAATATATCTCTGAGAACGACTTGCCATCTCTACGTCCTGGAGATGCTTCCGAGCAGCTCGGGCAAACCTTGCACGATGCCTTGCAAAAACAGTCGGTATCTTTTATTAAATGCAGTCCCAGTCCTCACATTCTTCCTTTCAGTTCCTTATGGAAAGCCCTCTTCATCTCATATGGTGGTCCTTACGCGTTAGCAGCTGGAATGAAGCTTCTTCAGGATTGTCTTTCATTTCTGCAACCACAACTGCTGCGCTGGCTTCTATCATACATATCGATATGCCAAAGCGCGCGGTATGCCGATGACTCTACCAAGCCTCACCCCTTAGAAGGTTTCTCGATAGCTGTACTCATGTTCGTTGCGTCAGTCGCTCAAACTGTCATCTTAAACCAGGTATGACTGTCACCGCTTCACATATAGGAACCCATGTGTCTCATCAATTCATGTAGTACTTCCAAGTTGCATTTGAAACTGGGTAGGTATTTTCAACGTTCGTTGTAGTGATGAAGTATTCACCTCCATTTTCAGACTGAGAGTACGCTCAGGGCTCGTTTCCGTCATTTACACAAAGGCCTTAGTCCTTTCCAACGACGAACGAGGACGGGCATCTGGCGACATTGTCAATTTGATGTCTGTTGATGCAACGAGACTGCAGGACTTTTGCCAGTTTGGGTTGATCTCTATCTCGGGTCCTTTCCAGGTATCTCAAGTGCATTTCACCGCAAGTCAGCGTCCTAACGATCTCTTTAAGATTACACTGGCATTTATCTCTCTATACAACATGCTCGGTTGGCCCGCCTTCGTTGGTGTTGCTATAATGCTGTTTTCGGTCCCTCTGAACACCTGTAAGTGTACCCACCGATCGAAAAATCATACTTTTGACGCTCCTGATTCTAGTCATCGCTCGTATCCTGAAACGCATGCAAGAAACACAAATGAAGAACCGTGATATGCGAACGCGTTTGATGAGCGAATTACTGTCTAACATCAAGAGCATCAAGCTTTATGCCTGGGAATACGCGTTTTTACGAAAGATATTGACCGTCCGGAATGAGAAAGAGTTGAAAATGCTGAGGAAAATAGGCATCGCCACAGTTAGTTGCATTCTGCCTTGTGCTTCCTTGTTCCTGACGAAGATTCAGTCCCTCAACATGATGCTATGGACTGGTATCCCTCTACTTGTGGCGTTCAGTTCCTTTGCTGTCGCTGCTTTAACCTCCTCTAAACCGCTAACATCTGACGTCATTTTCCCCGCCATATCACTTTTCATGCTGCTTCAATTTCCATTGGCAATGGCAAGCAAATTTTCAATTCGACATTAGCCTCCGTCTGACCACCGTATAGTTCAGCCAAGTGACTTCGAACCTCATTGAGGCGATTGTTTCGATTAGGCGACTTTCGGACTTTTTAGAAGCAGATGAGTTACAAGCGGACGCACGCAAACTGATAGAGAAACCCAATTTGCAGCGTGGTGACACAGTTAGTGGCCTTGCCATGATTCGTTGATGCCCGCTTCTAAAGTTGTGACGTTGCAGGTATTGTCCATCAGAAATGCGGATTTTAGTTGGTCCGCAGAAGCCGTTCAGCCTGTCTTGGAAGACATCGACCTTACTGTTCGAAAAGGAGAGTTGTTGGGAGTCCTCGGCAAAGTGGGATGCGGAAAGGTAACCTTCGCTTCGCAGTTACGTGTTATAGCCCTAATTCCGCATTTTAGACGAGTCTGTTGTCTGCCATCATTGGCGACATGATTAGGAAGGAGGGGGATCTCACTGTCTATGGCACCGTTGCATATTGTCCACAAAACCCTTGGTATACTCATCTTTGGTTCTTGCGTCGTATTCATGCTTACCTCATATTTAGGATTCTTTCAGCGACTGTCCGAGACAATATCCTCTTCTCTCATGAATATGATGAAGTGTTTTACAATCTGGTCATTGAAGGTGCCTTAGTTGAAGTACATCGTGTTTTTCATGCCCTAACTGTATTTTTAGCTTGTGCGCTTGTACCTGATCTGGCGTTGTTGCCTCAAGGTGATCTGACAGAAGTCGGAGAAAAAGGAAAGTAATTCTTTGGGTTTGAATAGTCTCATCCTGATTAGACTTTCTTTTCAGGCATTACAGTAATGTCCTCTCCCAAATACGCCATGATAAGCGTTCTTATGTGTCTTTGTTTAGCTCAGCGGTGGTCAGCGAGCTCGTCTCGCGTTGGCTCGCGCTGTTTACGCCCGTGCTGATCTGCAAGTTTCTACTTGTTTTCTACACATATTCCCTAATAAGTTCTGGTTACAGCGTGCTTCTTGACGATTGCTTAGCAGCGGTAGATAGCCATGTTGCACGACACATATTCAGTGAGTCGCCACCAGCTTTTATTAATCAATTGACCTCAAGCCCTGCAGCAAATGTTATCGGTCCCCAAGGAATACTTTCATCCAAGGCTCGCATCTTAGTCACCAACAGTATAGCGTTTGTGAGAGAGTTCGACGAGCTCGCATTCATACGCCGGGGTATCATACTTGAAATCGGAAGCTATGCTTCTCTGATGTCCAAGCCTGAGGGAGAACTAAGCAGACTCGTGTACGTGAAGGACCCTTCTTCTTTACTATTGCTGAAAATCTTTGGACAGACACGGCCATGGCAGGAGCTCAAGCTCGTCCGGTACCTCGACGCCATTCATTACCGGAGGCAGTGGTGCTACTACACCCAAAATTGTAGAGGAAGACCTTGAAGCAGTCAAATTTGATATCACCTTGTCTGAGAAACTTAGGGACCGGTCCAGTTTCTCCAGGGCAGTGATTGCCAAACCGTCTCCGACTCGGTCGCCCGAGTCCACTGGCTTGAGCAGGGAACATATGGAACAGGGCCGAGTCAAGACCCACGTTTATTCCGAATACATTCGTGCTGCTTCAAAGACAGGATTCTCTCTCTTTTTAGCTGCGATTGTTGCTCAACAAGCGTCATCTGTGCTTGGAAATCTTGTTCTTCGAAGCTGGGGAGAACATAACAGGGAAATGGGAAGCAACGCCGGAATGCTGAAGTATCTCATCATCTATGGCGCGGTGTCGTTTTCTTCCATCCTTTTGGGTGGGGCTGCTGCTATTTTGATGTGGGTGCTATGCTCTTTGCGTAGCGCAAAGAGACTCCATGATGCTGTCAGTCATTCCTATGAATACTGGAAGCGAACTCACGGGCTTTTTGCAGATGCTGGAGTCTCTAATGCATGCACCACTTAGCTTCTTCGAATTGACCCCTACTGGCCGGTTAGTTTTAAATCAGTGATTATGATAAAGACTGAATCAACAAACCCACAGCATCTTGAATCTTTTCTCTCGTGACACATATGTTGTTGACCAGATCTTGGCGCGTGCCATTCAAAATCTATGCAGAACTCTCGCCGTCTGCGTTTTTATAGTATTAGTCATTGGAAGTAGCTTCCCCCTCTTCCTTCTCTCCGTCATTCCTTTGGGATATTTCTACCTGCAAGTAATGAAGTACGTATCCACATTCAGATTTCGGCGAATGGGCCTCTGATATATCGTGCAGATACTATCTTGCTACCTCTCGAGAACTCAAGCGCCTCGATGCGGTGTCTCGTTCACCCATCTTTGCGTGGTTCTCTGAGTCACTCGCTGGTCTTTCGACCATCCGCGCCTTCAATCAAGGATTTCTCTTCATTGCCGCGAACCAGCGTCGCGTTGATCGCAATCAAATCTGCTATCTCTCAAGTATTTCGGTCAACCGATGGTTGGCAGTGCGACTTGAGGCAGTGGGCGCCACCATCATATTCTTGGTGGCCACCTTGGCTATGGTTGCGCTAATAACTACAGGCGTCGACGCTGGATTGGTGGGCCTTGTACTGTCATATGCTCTGAACGCGACATCCTCTTTGGTCTGTTATTTTTTCATGTACGGTCATGTGTTTTTTTTTTGACGACTTGCTATAGAATTGGGTAGTCAGATCAGCAAGTGAAGTAGAGCAGAATATCGTCAGCGTCGAAAGGATATTGCATCAGAGCGAAGTAGTGCCAGAAGCGCCTCACGAGTTGCCTGATTCAAAACCAGACGGACCATGGCCCTCTAAAGGCGGAGTCGAGTTCAGGTAAGCGAAATGGCATTATTTGTTGGCATTTTCTCTCATGATATAACCTTCAAGTCACTACTCTACTCGATATCGGCCTGATCTCGACCCAGTACTAAAAGATATTACGATGACCATAGTGAGTCGATCTTTAAATTCCCAGGTGAACCAATGAACTGATTTTTGCAGAAACCAAGTGAGAAGATCGGTGTCTGCGGAAGGACTGGAGCTGGGAAGTCATCGGCAAGTCTCGGTCAGACTTGATAAACCATAAAACTAATAGTTCTATCATAGCTTCTTTGGCCCTATTCCGAATCATCGAGCCCACGGAAGGAACCATACTGATTGACGGCGTTGATATCACGAAAATTGGGCTGCATGATTGTGGGTCTTCCGCTTCTGTGTTCAAGGATCGGTGTTCCTAACCACTGGCTCTCATAGTGCGCTCGTCTATATCGATTGTCCCTCAGTCACCAGATCTATTCGAAGGGACACTGAGAGAGAATATCGATCCAGTTGGTGAACATGTCGATGCAGACATATGGGTTGCACTTGGTCAGGTAGGATTTCCTCGCATCACCTGACTCCGTTTCCCACTGACAGTAAGCACAGGCTCACCTGAAAACCTACGTTGAAAGCTTGCCCGAAGGCCTCGATGCGCCTGTTAGAGAAGGAGGATCCTCTTTATCTTCAGGACAAAGACAGCTGTTGTGCTTTGCTAGGGCGCTTTTGCGTAAATCCAAAGTCCTTGTTTTGGACGAAGGTAGATATCTCTCCTTGGGCGACTTTTCATCAATTAATGACCATGTTTTTAGCGACGTCGGCCGTGGATTTGGATACTGACCAAGCGATTCAAGATATCATTCGCGGTCCGGCTTTACTGACGTTACGATTCTGACAATCGCACATCGTTTGAATACCATCATCGAGTCTGACCGCGTTCTTGTTATGGAGGCGGGAAAGGTATACTTTCCATGGCGTGTCACTTTCATTTAATTCTGACGCACTGATAGATGGCCGAATTCGACACACCTCAAGCTCTACTATCAAAGCCAGATTCGATATTCTATTCTTTGGCAAGTCAGGCTGGGCTTGTTTCCGAAATGTAGATAGATTGAATCCTGGCCTACGTACATACAATGTATGTCATAAAACAGAGTCCGGCGTACATGTATTCCGAAGTGTGTACAGTCAATAAAAATACAACATGAGAATATAAACCATTCAAGCCTGTCTTACTGTCAAGCCCATTGATGCCGTCCGTGCCATTCCCAAACCTGTTACGGTTTCGCCCTTTGACAAAAGTTCCCTGCCGCCTAATGCGCCTGCCAAGAGCTCCCTACAACATCTCGCGCGCTCCCGCCGCTGGACGAACCAGCTGCTCGCATCGCAAGGAACGGCGAGTGGTCGCGCAATGACTCCTTTCTCCCGTGCGACTCGTATTGAGTTAATAAGCGTGTCCACCTCTGCCTCTGAATCAAGATCATCCAGATTCTCCTCGATCTCTCCAGCTTTGCTATCCACAAGCTTGGTAGCGGTGCCAGCAGTAGCACCAGAAGATTTCTTCCCGCTCTTCTTGGACGAAGAATTGTTCGACTTTTTGGTGAGATCGATGCCCGCCGCTGCGGCAGCTTCCTCTGCAAGTCGCTTCTTCTCCAGTTTCTCCTTTTCGCGTTTCTCCTTCTTCTCGGCCTTGCTTTCACGTTTGACGGGCTCGACGAAATTGGGATTATTGGCGCGCTGCCAATCGAGGAGGAGCTCGTCGTATGGTCGTGAACGCCCTTGTACTGCGCGCTTGGCGCCCATGGAGTGGGATTTGCAGGTCAGAGAGCGAGAGCATTCCAGTCCCTTGTCGTTGATGACACCACATTGACGATCAAAGTCAACAGGGCCTTTAACGCGACCCTTGGTGACCTTGGGAGTGGGCTTGCTCTTCTTCTTTGCAGGTTGTGAGGGATCCACAGGCTCGAGAGAAGCCTTCCGTTTCTTGGCGCTTTTCACTAATCAGAAAATGGTGAGATCGTCGAATTGGACGCGTCTACGAATAGACTGACTCTCAGCATCGGCCTTGGCCTTGGCCTCTCTCCTGCGAATATTCGCGCAAGTGGCTGATAGGTGTAAATGAACAGCACGACGGTTCAGAGCGATGTATCTGACCTGAAGTGCTCGCTGAAACAGCTGCGAAGGATCGGTTTCTCGCAGTCCTTGCATCTAACGACACCGATATCTGTTGTCGAGGTCAATGGCTGGGCGCCAAATACCTTCATGGTGTGATAGGGAAGCCATGCTGTGGGTGGCACTGGTGCTGCCAAGTCTGCTGGTGGTGGATGAACAGGGGCATCCCAGGAGAAGGGAGGAGGTGAATTGCTCGTCCTTGAGTTGTGGTTATTTCTCTTTAGACGAAGGGACATGACAAGGTGAATGGTGACGTGACAGTCACGTTAGCGTTACTGTCTAATCTACTCTATCGACCAAATTTCTTCAAAGGATCCGACTTTCTTTTCCCGCCTCGTCCACCGCTGCCACCACGTCCGCGACCACGGCCTCGGTGTCGCGAACTATCTCGGTTGTTCTTCTTGAAACCCACAAAACCAACAGACTTTTCGGTTGACGTCGCTCCTTCCATTGCTCCATTCACCGGAGCAACGCGTGGAAGGAGATATTTTGGCACATGCTTCATGTGAGGCTGAATTCGAGTTGGATGTAAAACTTTGTCGTGTCGCAGATATTCCAGGTCAAGAGGATTATCTTCAAAGTGTGCCTGCGATTGAAGACAGTGAGCTTGCAAGAGACAAAGGGGGCGACAACGTACTTTCAGCTTATCCGAATTCAGTATTTCAGTCTTCAATTCCTTCATCCTAGCTTCTCGGATCGCCGTCCTTGTGACTGAACGAAGAGCATCTTCCATTCTATATCTGAACGCCTCGACCTGTTTCATGTCAAAAACATAGTCTTTGATCTTGCTGCCTCTCGCCGCTTGCTCCTGCTCAATTCTTTCAAATACCACAGCATCTCGCTTAGCACTAGGCAGGCATCCCACGACCTTGTTTTTCCCCCACTGGTCTTGTGGAACCACGAATGACAATGACATGCCGGTCCGTCCGGCGCGAGCAGTGCGTCCTATGCGATGGGTGTATGATCGTGAACTGCCAGGTAGGTCGAAATTCAGGACACAGGCAACGTCGACAAAGTCGATTCCGCGGGTTACTCCATATTCCCTATCAACTCCGTCTTTTCGGGTCTTTCGTTTCCTTGACTTCTGCGCAGGCTCCGGGGGAGAAGAACGTTTGCGTTTGCGCGTGAGCTTGGGGAACCAGTGGCTATTGACGGTTCTTCAGATACAGGCTCCAATTCGCGCTGAGTGGATGTAACTGGAACGTGATGAGTAAATCGTTACAACGCTGAAAAAAAAAATATACATTGCTGCTCAGGTTCTTCATTCTCGTCATTGATTTTCTTCTTCTTCCACTTCCTCCTCCTCGTCTTCGGAGTCTTGGTCTGCTCCATGGGTTCCACTTTCATCAGTGGCGATAATGTAGTCATAGACGCCTTTGTTGAATTCCTGCACCGTATGGTATCTGATCATCTAGTCAAATCGGACATCCAGTCTACTGAAACCATCTACTCACCTCGAATTCAGCGGAAGCTCCGAGTTGAGAACACAGCTTTTGATGGAAAACTGCTCAAGGAAGAGTTTGAGCCGATAACTCCGGTCTACATCGTTGACAAATAAGATGCATTTTCCTTTGATGAGTCTGAGTTTAAGGATGACATATGTAAGAAGGAATTTGTCCACTTCTGAACATCTGAAAACCGATTAAGATTCGAGAACTTGGACACGAAAGATTTATCGCACTTGACGGAGTACTGTGTCAGATTGGCAGCTTCATCTTCACCCTGCTCTAATCTCAGTATGGCCTACGGAGAAGGTGAGATATAGGCTAGATGTTGATAAACGTATGAACGGACTGGATTGCGCAGTGTTAATCCTTTGAGGAGTTCGACGTCCTCTGTCATGGTGGCGCTCATAAGGAATGATTGAAATACTTTTGGCAGATACATTCCGCTGAATATTTGCCGAACGGTTTCGTCGTGGCCATAAGAAAGAATAAGATCTGCCTCGTCAATGACCAGCGACTCTAGAGCTGTCAAAAACAGCGTCTGAAACTCTTCAGTATCACGTAGAAGGTATTAGATGAGGCGTACCTTGGACTGAAGGAGCGCCAATGCCCGGGTTGGTGTAGCAACAACGATGTCAGGCTTGTCCGAAAGAAGAGTCCTATGATGCTCAAGGTTATTTGTTGTCCTAGAACCCAAAAGTTGGCAAGATTCACCGTTGTAAATGCGAGGTTGTTCCAGCGGAAACGTTTATACACCCAATCTCCGTCTCACAATATTTTAATATTTCCTTCAATGAGGTAGTAACCTGTTGAGCCAATTCTCTGGTTGGAACCAATATCAACGCGCGAGTCGCCTGGTACAAGGCATCCTCTCTGTCCAGAGACTGTGTTCAATATTAACGACACTTCCTGCATAATGGCATTGAAGTTCACCCACAGTTTTTGCATTGAGTATCTTTTGTGCGATGGGTATGCAGTATGCAGCAGTCTTTCCACTTCCAGTCTGAGCACGGGCCAAGATGTCTTTGCTCTCGAGGGCCAGTGGAATTGCTTTTGCTTGTACTAGGGTGGGGCGGGCGAAGCCCATATCTGCCAGAGCACGAAGAAGACGCGCATCAAGAAGGTGCGAAAATGCAGAAAATGTGGCCTTTGCATCGACCAGGCGTGATTCGACCATTGAGGTAAAAGTGCAAAAAGTTAAGAGCGTGACGTGACGATAACGTTACTTTACCTCCTACTTCCTGCAAGTGTTGTTCTTCGCAAGTTCGTGTCTGCCTAGCACCGTCGTCAACACTGACTACCATGCTTCATCGTGCAGTGGAGGAGATCTCGACAGGATCAGATTCAGATTACTCCAGGTATGCTTTCTTGCACTACCAAGTACCCTTGTCTTAACAGCCTTCAGCTCGGCACGTCCTCATTGTATCCTAATTTCTCCAATGACATTAAGCCTCTGCACAGTGGATATCTTGGTTCTTATCCTCCAAGGGCAACGAGTACTTTTGCGAAGTGGACGAAGACTTCATTCTGGACCGATTCAACTTGACTGGCCTGAACAACGAGATCGTCAACTACCCCCAGGCTTTGGACCTTATCACCGACAATCTTGGTGAGTCTCTCATCGTCATTTCTTGCTTAGGGAGCGGCGCTGAGGCCTCTTGCAGATGATGACATCCAAGACGACTTCCGCGCCTCACTCGACGTTCAAGCCAGACTTTTGTACGGCCTCATACATGCCAGATGGATCGTCACGACACGGGGCCTAGCCAAGATGGTTAGTCCGCTTGTGTCATCCTTTCTTCTCCTTAAAAATAACGAACTTTTTCTGCAGCTCGAAAAGTATAAACGCATCGAATTCGGACGGTGTCCACGTGTTCTCTGCCAACAGCAGCCTCTCCTCCCCGTAGGTCTAACCGACGTTCCCTACGAAAAGTCGGTCAAACTGTACTGTGGACGCTGCGAAGACATATACTCGCCCAAGTCGTCCCGACATGGATCCATCGATGGCGCCTACTTTGGAACGACATTTCCTCACCTACTTTCTTAGTATACCCCACATTAATTCCTCCCAAGACCGGCCCTCCGACAGAAGGTGCTACAAGTTCCCGTGAAGGTGTCGATTCGTCCGGGAGACGAAGAAGGGGGGTTCGGGAAGAGGTGCAAGAAGTCGTTGCGAGCGACGGGGGAGAAGGCATTAGCACTGCCAGTGTCGCGCTCAAAGCCGACAGGTACAGACCAAGAATCTATGGATTCCAAGTAAACGAGATTGCCAAATTACAGAGATGGCAGGAAGCAGTTAGAGATCGGTATGTTCCTTGTATTACTTGTGTTTTCATGACCTCACGAAATGTAGACAAGTGGCGCGGCTAGAGGCTCTCGAAGCCAGGAATGAGGTATAACTTATGTTCTGGGTCCTCTACACTGTCGTTCCTTCCACAATATTCCCAGGGCGTAGAAACACCTCTCCCTGGGTGTATATACTTCACAATACATCCACGTCTTCACAAATCAGACAGAAATAAATAAATAGTAATAAAGATCTCAACCCCTCGAGCCCTTCCGCCTTCTTACTCGAGTCTGACCTTTAGAAGTGGTATTTGACTGTTCTTGGATACTTCCGCCGCTCAGTAGATTCAAGAGCTTCCGTTTCTCCTCACGTTGCGCAGGGTCTTCGTACATCACCCGCATACTCTCCAGTGCGTCGCCCTTCGTCGTGCCTCCTACCACATCGCTCTCCAACCCTTCACCGCCAAGCTCGTCAAACGTTTCATCAAAGCCAGCCACCCTGTCAGTCACTGCAGCCACCTCGTCAGCCATATCCTCCTGCCTCGACCGAGGTTTTGACCTCAAGCGGGGACGCAATCGCTTCTCCACTACCCTGCTAGGACCCTCTTCCGATTTCCGCTTTCCAAGAAGGTTCGGAGAAACTGGTTGCTGTTCCTGCGCAGAAACCTCGCTTCCAGATGTAGACAATGGAATGCTGGAAGCGGGCGTTTCCCCCGTTCCACTGGCTCCGGAGTATTAGAGTTCAGTAGTCCGCTTCGAGGTTTACCGAATGAAATTTCCGGTGGTGGTATGATGGGAGCGTTGTGCGGCTGTCGGAACGAAGATTGAGGACATGCTTCCAAGGCTCGTTGAAGTCCTGATGGCTCAAGGTCGGAGCACACCTTTTGTCCCTTCGTTGAAGACTGCGAAGCTAGCTTCATGCCTGACACAGAGTATGAATGCCAGGTAATAAGCTTTGAGTAGGAGCTCACCATTGGTAATATCAAACATTGCAGAATCATCGTCAGCTTTTCCCTTGCCCTTTCTATCGATATTCATCGACGCGACGAGGAAAGCAGGCACATCTGGGACACTCCCCATACGCACAGCCTCCGTCAGCCATCCCATATGTACAACGGGTACGCCCCATTCGCGAGCTTTGTTAAATTTCGCACCCGTAGCGGAAGGACATAGAAGGTGAGTCGCTTGGCGAGAAAATACAGGTGCGAGAGTCATGCCAAGAGCTCGCACAAGACGACGGGTGAAATAGGCTTCCGATTCATCTAAGCCAGAGAAACTGATAAGTACTTTTTCGGCATCTAAATGCGTATATTGTCAATGGACCTATACGGAACATTGGACCAGTGAACTCACTGGGTAGAGGGACTTCGATTCCGAGAGGCGTGAATGATACATGGGCTTCAGGGTCACAATGTTTCTCCTCGAATATAGACCTCTCAAGCCAGCATTCGGTGCGATACTTCTTTCTCTGCTCCTGATCCATCTCCGAGCGAAAGAATTTACTGCCGCTACAATTACGATGAGACACTGACATCAAAAAAGTGACAAGCGTTTACCTGACGAGGCGTACGAGTATATAGTCCGCATCGTCCTCTTCTGAAGTGAGGCTGCCGCCAGACCGTTCGATCGCGTCTTTAACAGATGCCGACTTGGCTTCGCCAAGAGCGCAGAACTTGATGCCTGCGAATAACGTTGAAGTAGCGGCAGCCGAAGAAGGACCGGGTACAGGCTCAGAATGACTCCGGGCGAAAGGAATCTCGCCGGTAGCCTGTTTCGGAGGCGCAAAGGAGTTGACTCGACGAAATTTGGTAATGATACTTTCGCCCGTCGGTGAGGGCGGTCGATCCTCGAGAGGTTGTTTAGTAGGCCGGGGTTTCGTTGGACTTCGGACAAGACGGCCTTGACTGGAGACCTCATATCCTCTGTGTTGAAGAAGGCTCTGCCATACCTTGATAGTCACGGCAGGGATACGGTTAATTGACGCTAGCTCTTCCTCTTCGTCGGCGTTATTGGGCAAAGACATTGTGGACTCCGGTTCTGTTGCCGGTGAGGAGGAAGGAGGAGCTGAAGGAGAAAAGCAGGTGAAATGATGTTTAGAAAAGGTAGCTAAAATACGAACGTTCAATGATGGACTTGCGCTCTGGTCGTGGTCGCCGGACTTGATACTTTTCTTCGTCGAATCGTCCTGCAATGGTTATCAGAGCTACGAATCTTTGCACAAGCAGATACTCACCACCGAACTCCAGTGAATCCCAAAACCATTCTTCCCACACGAGATGTATATTGGCTTCCTTACGTTGATTGAATTTTTCGGCGTATTTCATTTTATCTGTCTCATCATCACCAGAACACAGTAAATGTGTTACCTTGACTGGTCGTTCGAGTTCCTTGGCATAGACACCCTTTTGCTGAATTAATAATCGGTTGATTTGGGTCCGCCTTTCCACGTCCGTTATGCCTGATATTGACAGAATGACGCCTGAGAAAACTGGTAGAGATATTTTTCCAGGCTCTACGAGGTGCGTTGAGAATGGGTGGGCAATGTTTATGAGCATTCACGCACCTCTTGTACGTCAATGTCATCTCCTCGCAGCCAGACCTCATAGGATTCAATTATCCACTCTGGTTGCAGTATGGGTATCTTGAGCTGCAAGGCACACTAGACGGTGTAAACGAAGGCTGACAAAGAAAGGTGTGTAGGACATACATTGTATTTTGCTCCGCCGTGATCTTTGGCCACAAGGTGGGTGACGCGATCCGTGAATGCTTGAGCAGTCTGGGCACCGAGTTCTACGGCTTTCCTGAACAGGGTTGGCTGGTGGCGATGTTAATATAGGAAATCATATAGCTGAACACGACGCGCCTTGTCCTGGATTCCCGTTGCACATATGACCATTCCTAAAAATGGCCTCGGACATTGGTCCATATAGCTCGTGTCCTCGCTTCCTAGTTGGGTCTCCTCCGCCCATAACTTCTCCTCGGCTTCCTTTCGCTTTGACGAGGATGATTTGGGTTGCGCAGGTCGTAATTTGACATTAGGAACCTAGGGCGACAATTCAATATTGAAATGACAGATAGTGAGAGGAAACGACGCGCCTTTTTGGACTTGTTTCCTCGTCGGTGCATAGCAAAGGGTCAGGGACTGGGACAAAAGGGAGGCAGACGGTTGCAATAGTTGAACGGTCCGTGTCACAACGTTTGCCAGCGCCATGGTCACGTGACCTATTCAGGGCCGGGTTTGGCGTGTTTCGACTTGACCGCTTCTTGTCAACTTTCGTTCAATGCATTCGTTTATTTCGCAACGCCCCGCCTCTCTCTTTTTATTTCTTCCATGTTTCATCTGGCTTGCTTTTTGGCGGCAATCCACAAGCAGTACTTCAATCAATGTGCCTTCTCATTCTCAATACGCCGTCCATCTTAATATGTCTCGAATCATCGAACCGCGCTCGCTGACAGCCGTTTTACCTCTTCTACCTTCTTCAACCCCAACTCTCACCGACCTGCTTCTGCCTTTCTTATCCGCCTCGCGTCTAAGTGAAGTTGTTCTTGTCACACCAGAATCCAACATCGCGGCCACTCAGTCTGTAATACGCGATTTCGTTTCGTCACTGGACGATGTAGATCACCCGAATTTTTCCCTTCGCATATGGCCGCGAGACGTGCATGGCTCGATGGCTGCTCTCAGAGTCGTGTCACAAGTTGTCACCGATTGGGTTTTGCTCCTCGACGACACTGCGCTCTCTACCATCAGTGCGGAGATTCGGACCGTACTTCTCAACCCGCCCTACTCTTCTGTACCTGTAGGGCCCAGAGGCTTTCGCATATCATGTGTTATTCCTTCCCAAACACCTCAATCAGCTTCGTACTTGGTGCCGCCTTTCGTGATGCCCAGGTCTCTAGTCCACTCCACCAGCCACGTTTCCGATTCTCACTTTTGGCGTGACTTTGGAACTCACATCGCATCTGTGGATAACCGTGAACACGGCGGAGTTGTGCTACCATTTTCTTCAGAGGAAGGTTCCGCTTGGTGTAAGCTCAAACGAGATTTCGGCACCTTGGATAGTCTCCTTACCGACTCATTTATCACCAGAAATGATAGCATTGATGCATCGTCTCGTTGCTCTGCTATCATGGACCACCAACCTCAACCAGTGTTTGTCATTCTATTTCCAACTTTGGGCGACCTGCAGGCATTCGCACCCGTTCCTTGTCAGCTTCAGGGAAAGGGATTCCTGGTATATGCTGCGGTGTATTCTTTGGCAATCACGTCGCCCTCCCCGAAACAGTCGATCCATCATGGGTCGTGCGTCATCCAATACAGCATTCTGTCTGAACCCCAGGACTACTCCTTACAGGTCTATCGCAGCTTTGGTCGTCGCTCGGATATCGTATTATCTTTGAGTGAGCTTGAACTTTCCGCCACGTCTGCTACGAGAGTGCGTTTATCCCAGCGGGACCTGCCGTATTGCGCATGGATGGGGACGCTCTCAATTTCTGAATGGCGAAGTACGTTCTCTCATCCGCCCAAAACAAAATCTCAATACTCGACTAGATTGGAACATTCCACAAGTCGATGTTAGTATCATCACTAAAGACAGACCGCATTCCTTGGCTCGATTATTGAGTTCCTTATCCAATGGGAGATTCTATGGCGACCGACTGGATTTGAGAATCAATTTAGAACAATCATCTGATGAGGCGACTATGCACCTGACTCGCAATTTTCAATGGACGCACGGCAGCGTGTTCGTGCATCATCGAGTTATTCATGGAGGACTGCTGCCTGCAGTGGTTGAATCTTGGTATCCGAATTCCAATCACAGCTACGGTCTTTTGCTGGAGGATGACGTAGAACTGTCGCCGTTGTTCTATGCATGGATTCAAGATGACCATCCTTCGCTATCGGTGGGTAACACTTTCCTCGATGATGGATCCAATTAACGCATGGATTAGCTACGGAGAAGAATGCAACGTGTCACCGCAACTGTTTGGTGTTAGCCTGTATCAGCAAAAGCATATCGAACTTCACCCCGACGGCCGGAGACAATTTGATGCGCGCGCCCTTTTCGAAAGCCTGAAATTGCCGGTATCATCACCATATCTTTCACAGATCCCCTGCAGCTGGGGCGCGGTATACTTCCCGGAACACTGGCGCGAATTCCATGATTATCTGTCTGTTCGATTCTCCGAAATATCTCTCGAAATTGACGCTACCGTCGTTCCTGAGGTGCGCTCTAACCAATGGCGAAAATCGTGGAAGAAGTACTTCATCGAGCTGGTATATCTTCGCGGATACGTCATGCTTTATCCCAACTTTGCTGATTTCGTCTCACTGTCTACGAACCACCTTGAGGTTGGCTCCCATGTGAAGGTCCGATCAAAGGAGAAACAGGATTTGTTCCTCCTCCCGTTGATGCAGGGCGGTACCGACTCTTTTGCCTTGCTGGACTTGCCAGAGAAGACGTTGCCGGAATGGCGCTCGCTTCCTGTTTTGAATCTCACAGGATCGATTGCTTCGCTTGAATCAGTGGTCGCCGTGGGGCGCGCAGCTCGGTCCGAGATATTGACGAGTTGTGCAGGGGAGCCATCCCATTATAGTGCTCAGCAGCTTATGTGTGTAGAATTGAAGTAGAATGACTTGCTCTCAGTAGACTGAATAAGGAAATAAGCACGCACGTGGAAGCTCACGGACAATTTTGGCAAGTTACCCTTTCCCTGCATCCCTCCATCATGGCTGAACGAACGAACAGCAACATGCTCTTTGCAAATTTCAATCAGGATTTCTCGTGAGTTTCTGAATGTTCGAGTCGAATGTACTTGCAAAAACGCTTAGAATCTGTTAGATGCGTGTCCGTCGGCACCCGGAGGGGCTACAGCATCACCAACTGCGAACCATTCGGGAGGGTCTACACGATGAGTGCGTCGCTGAGCGCCGTGGTCGTCTGTTACTGACCTTGCTGTACAGATGATGGTGCTCGTGGCATAGTGGAAATGCTGTTCTGCACATCACTGATAGCTCTAGTCGGGGCGGCAGACCAACCGCATTCAAGTCCAAGGAAGCTGCAGATAGTGAACACAAAGGTGCTTTCTACCGGCCCTTCTCTTCGTCGTCGTCACTCAACTCAGCGCAGAGGCAATCCATGATATGCGAGCTACTCTTCCCGTCGTCAATTCTCGCCGTCAAGCTGAACAGAAAAACGCTTGTCATCGTGCTGGAAACCGAGATTTACATATACGATATTTCAAACATGCGGTTGTTACACGTCATTGAGACGACAGCAAATCCTGAAGGTGCGTTCCAGCGTGTTTTCATGGGAAGCGTGTACTGATGGTCCCAGCCATTTGTGCCCTTTCTCCGTCGGCCGACAGTTCGTATTTAGCGTACCCATCGCCTGTACCTTCACCAACATCACCGCTCGCTGCGCCACCGCCAGTCGCTTCGTCTTCGCAGCCGCAGACTCAGTCTGGCGACGTTCTGCTGTTTTCTACCCGCTCTCTCACCGTCGCGAATGTCATTCAAGCTCACAAATCGCCCATATCCTTTCTGTCCATTAATTCCTCCGGCTCTCTTTTAGCCACCGCTTCAGACAAGGGCACTGTTATTCGTGTCTGGAGCATCCCCGGTGCTGAAAAACTTTATCAATTTCGCCGGGGGACGCGCGAAGCACGAATCTATTCGATCAATTTCAATTTAGTTTCGTCGCTACTGGCGGTGAGCTCAGCGCATGATACAGTCCACATCTTTCGACTAGGTGGCGGAAACACGCAGAGGAAGGATGGGATGGCGAGTCCAGCGGAGTCTGTCGACAGCAGGGAGACGACACAACTCGATGGAGGGTACGAGGCGTTCATCGAGAAGAAGAAGGGCAGTGGAGTGTCGTCCAGTTTGAGGAGAAAGTCGTTACAGGTCACCAAGAGCCTATCACATTCGATGGGCGGGTATCTTCCCAATACCATAACGGAGATGTGGGAGCCGTCCAGAGACTTTGCTTTCTTGCGGTTGCCGACGAGCGGTGCACGATGTGTGGTTGCGCTGAGTGGGACGATGCCACAGGTGATGGTGATTTCCTCTGAGGGCTACTTTTACTCGTATAACATTGACCTGGAAAATGGTGGCGAGTGCTCTCTGATGAAGCAATTCAGGTGCGCTCCTTTGGTCTTTGGTTTTCTAATGCTGATACATGTCGATAGCTTGCTGGATTCTGGTGAAGATTCAACCAAGGATGTTACAGACTAAGGGATGAAAGTATTGTATCGTTATTTTTACCCTGTGCCTTTCGGCTGGACTTGTAATATTTCTTGGAAGTTGTGTGTATAGTGATTCGTAGTTTGATTTCAAAGGGATTCCGAGTGACATGGTTTGCACAAACTAAGAACGTTGTATGAGGCCAACACCAACGGGCAAGCCCTCCTCCTTTGCCGCCTCTTGCACCTTTGCAGCGCCCTGTCGAGTAGCTTCGGCAGCGATTGTAGCAGTACGGGCGGCCTAGTCGATGTTAGTCAGGTGGCAGAGGCAACAGACGAAGCTCACCTCTTTGTCTCCATGTAGGCACTCGAGGTAATCAGCGGACTGAGCTGCGCATTGCTGGGGAACATCTGCTTGGGAGTAGCATTTGGAAAACTCTTGCCAATAGACAAAGCAGCGAGGTCGAGCTAAACGGGGGTGAGCAGCAGAAACAACGAGCAGAGGACGGGCTCACATCCTGTCCAGCTGAATCCAGACATCGTGGTCACGGTCAGAGCCGAATTGCACAGCCACGCCTTTTTATCTTACCAACATGGGATCGCCTTCCAAGCAAGATGGGTCCCTTCCCCCAGGCATGGTAATAGGTCCAGATGGCAAGCCCTGCAGAGTCTGTAGCAGCGGCGCCGCGTTTCGAGCCTGGAGACCGCCCACCGCAGCGACAAAAACCACGACAGCGACGGCGACGGCGTCAGTGCCAATAACACCACCACCAGCTGACTGTCCTCCCGACGTTGAGCAACTCGGTCGCGCGACGTGGACGTTCCTCCATGTCACAGCCGCCTACTATCCCGACCGCCCGACGCCCAACCAGCGTGCCAATATGCTCACACTACTCAGAGCACTCCCAATTCTGTACCCGTGCTTCTACTGCGCCGATGATTTTGGGAAGGACATACAGGTGCATCCGCCAGATGTTAGCAGCAGGGCAGGATTGAGTCGGTGGTTGTGTGAGAGACACAATGAGGTCAACTTGAAGCTCGGAAAGCCAAAGTTTGATTGTTCACTAGAAAAGACGGACGAAAGATGGAAGGACGGAGCCTGCAACTAGAACGTCTCTTTACCTTACAAATACATATCTACAATATTCCGACACGAATTTACGAGAATAAAAACCGACCAAAGAATGATCGTGACCGAGAATTGTCTTGCTCCTCCTCACTCGCCCCAATTACTCGTCCTCTTCCATCCGTGACAAATGGCGGTCGCCCATTTTCCGTGCTAGACTGTCCCTCATCCGGTGTCGAATCCAACGAATCTTCTGTGCTGTTGGGAGTCTCGTCGTCGACATCGATACCCAAGTCCGTGTCTCCGCCAGCTGTCCAAGCAACAGGCGGTTCGAGAGTGTCAAAGATAAACCTAGAAGCCGGAACAGGACGTGGTTCATCATCATCATCATCATCATCATCAGTTGTGCTCCAATCACTGTCAGAGTAGCTGTCAGTCTCATCAACGTCCTCTAGTGGAGGCATGGAGTCGTCGCTATCATGCGTGTCTCTTCTTCCCCCTTCTCTTGCGCGATTTCCATGGGATGAATGTGAAATGATTGGTTCAAGGTTCGGCATAGTCTCTTCCTGTCCATATCAGTGATTTAGCTGGTATTCATTTATGCCAACAGTAACTGCTTACCGAAACGGGCGGTCGTCGCGGCCCAACAGGACGAAGTAAATCACCAATGTAACGCGACACGGCCGCTGCTGGGGGAAGACCGATTGGCGCATCGTCACTATCAAATCCCAATCGCCGTAACTCTGTTCGCATAGCATCAAGGGTGCCTTCAAACGTTCCCATGTCACTAAAGTGGTTGTCCATGGTGTCCATGAACAACCCAATCATTTCAACAGGGTCTGGATAGCGGCCGGGGAACGGAAACCCGCTCGCAGGTCTTGCCCGACGCCGTGCATAAGTCTGTAACTTGCTGAGTGTTTGGTCAGGCGAGCGAATGATGAGACGTACCCTCATACACGCTTCGACACCCTGAATGAAAACGTGAGGAGTTCCATCGTCGTTCAAGTGCTGGTAAAAGCAATCCTTGCCAAAGGGACAAAATGGGTTGGTAGCATCTTCCCTCTTGGATGTCTGAAAATAGCTGGATAAAAGCTGATAAGCCGAGATCGATGAGATACCACGGCGGTACGCACCGGCATGGTACCCTGGCCATGCTCTCCTTGTACGAAATTATAGTCTTCTCCTTTCTGGGATCTTCATTCTTGTAGAAGACGGAGGACGGAGTGATGTATGCGGAAGGAGCACGGCACATTGGGCATTGCTTGGTGACTTTGGATGGGCCCGGATCTCTATTCTGCTTGGATGAATCTCGCCATTGCTTGATGCACTGCAAGGAAGGGTCAGTATTCGGTGGAAAAGATGGAGGGGTCGACGCACCGACATACAAAAGACGTGACTGCAACCCACTAGCATGGGGTCAGCAATGGATAAGCGGGAGAAAACACGACGACGGACTGAGAAGGCCGTACGTAACGGGCTGTTCGAAACAAATGGAACAAGGCTCATCCTCGTCCTCTACGCCAGGACTGGGCGGTCGCGGTGTGTGCTTGAACCAACATTTGTCTCCTCTCTTGCAATAACCTACTACATAGATCAGAAAGATGAACGTAGATATATAGTGATAATGGCGCACCCTGAGCATAGAAACGACAAGTCTTTGCTTGGTCGTAGGGGGTCAGGCCTCGACTATTTGGCTCATCATGGAGAAACTTGCACTTGCTTCCGGCAAAGCAGCCTCGAGGTTCCTTGTAGTACTTGCAGATTCCGCGAGACTTTGACGTTACCGGGCGATCCATCGAGGCGTCAAAGCCAAGTTCATTGCGTTACTGGGTCACATCACGTTAACAAAGTGCAGGAGTTTCGTGCCGGCTACTGTACCATTTCGATCGATTCGTCAAGCCGTGTGACCTGTGACCGTGTTGACGAATTTTTGGTTTCGTCAATTGCCTAATACAGGCAGGTTTGGCGCCGCAGGCACCGAAGATTTGACCATAAATTACCTATTTAAGCCAGATGTAGACAACCTACAGGCCCTGTGACCTGTGACGTCAAGGGGTCCTCGGACGCGTGACCGACGAATCGATCGAAATGGTACAGTACTTGTTACAGCCCGGCGCCTACAGCCCCGTACCTTACTATTCTAGACCATGTTAAGATAATAACAGCTCAGTCAGTCACACGTAGTCATAGTGAACAGCTGTATTACTGTCCTATTTCAATCAATTCGAATGGCCTGTGACATGTGACATTCTGGGACCAGTTCGAATGACCGAATACCTCTTCCGGGATAGTGACATTTGGACAAAATCTGAATAGGTGTCAGTGTGGTTTAATATTTTCGTACAAATCCTAGTGGTCTGCACCACAGAAATTAGCTGTAAATGCATGTGAAGAAGAAAATTTTGTCATTCAAAAGTCATTTTAGCCAAAAAGTATTAAAAATCAGACATTCTAGTCTTTGTGACCCCCAAACCTTCTCGAATAGGCTTTATGGGACCTGTGATGAGGGGTTATTTTCTGAATACAAATGACCCCTCCAAGACATGTGACATTCAAATTGATTTAAATAGGACAGTAGATACACTACCTGTTAAGATAATAACAGCTATAGGATGTAGTATAAGAAATGAGTAAGTATGGATAATAGAAACAATATACACACCTCAGTCAGTCACACGTAGTCATAGTGAACAGCTGAGGTGCAAAGAGGAGTGAAACAAAAGGTATATGGAACAGTACTAGAGGTGATGTTCTAAATATAGTAAGTAAGATTGAAGGAAAGTCAAGGACAAGTACCAGTCAGGATAGGCTGAATCCTCAACACTCCCCTGAAGCCTACACCCATAGGTCTCTACATTCCAGTCATCCCCATTCTCTTCAACAGCTCGTCAACTCATGGCTTGGAAAGGCTTTTGGTGAAGATATCAGCCAGGTTGTCTTCAGACATGATATATTGAATGTCAAGCTTGCCTAATTGGACACTATCCCAGATCCAATGATAATCCATAGCGAAATGCATTGATTTCCATGTCCTTGGTGCTTTGGGTGAGGTTGATAGCTAAATTGTTGTCGCAGTTCAAGCAGTACAGGCAATCTTTTGACAACTCGATTTCATCCAAAAATGAACCCATCCAAAGTGACTGCCAGCCTCCATGCACTGTGGTGACATATTCTGCTTCAGAAGTCAATAACACGACACGTTTCTGGGATCTTGAACTCCATGCAACAGGACCCCCAGCCATGGTGAAGACATAACCCAGAGTTGACTTTCCAGATGTCCTATTGTTACCATGGGACGAATCCACATACCCAACTGGAGTGAGGCTGTCATTGTTAGTGTTTCCTCTTTGGTAAGTAATCCAGTATTCCATGGTTCCCTTCAGATATGCATGGCTCAACTCCAATGGATGGGATGAGTGTCTGACACATATTGTTGGAGGTAATTGGTGGCAAAAGCTATATCAGGCCATGTTGATGAGCCTAGACTTCCATGGCAATGGCAATACCCAAAACTCGGAGAGAGCTTAGGCAATTAATATAGCAACACAGCAATCAAGGCAATGTGTGTGTGAGTGGTTTGGTACACCTCTGTGTGGTCAATTCCTCTATAACACAAGATACACTGCAACTTTTCAGTCAGCAAAGTAGTACTCTTGGTCAATGAGTACTAGTAGACATTGGCTATAAGCTAGGAGGGATCTCAATAAACAAGATGGGACAGAATCTGGTATGACTTGAATACCAAGAAACTGTGATAGAAACTGCAAAAACGGTCTAGAAATTGTGGGGATGGACTGTAAAACATGGGGATGGACTAGAAATTGTAGCAATGTGCTAGAAATTGTGGGGTGGACTAGAAATTGTGGCAATGGACTAGAAGATGTCAAAATAGCCTAGTGAATGTGGCTTGGGGGTGTACCTAATATAGTGAGTTGAAACAATAGCAATAAACATATGGAGACTGCAAGAAACTGGGAGAAATCATGGTAACTGAGGTGCTGAGTGGGGTGCTGCAGCAATAAATGCATGGCAACTTGGAACAATGGTAAAGACGAGGGTGATCCTATGGAGAACAATGCTGAACTGGGCTTACACAGAGGTAATACTGAACTGGGCAATAAAAACGATGGTGATGTAGAAGGTGAAAGTGATCAAACAATCCTATGTGGTGAAAGTGAGTGATGTTGTGGTGTTAAAAAACAAAAATAAGTTATTGATGCAAGATTTTGTGTATTGGTGCAACCAACAATGTTTAAAAGTAAAGCAAGTGGTGAGGGATAACTTGAAGTAACCATAGCTGATTGGAAATGCTGTAGTCTGGTCAACTGGGTAAGAACTAGCTCTAAAAATGCAGTTTCTACCTAGTTTTTATACTACAAGTACAATTTTATAAATAGAATATTCATCAAAGCCTTAGTAAGGCTGTAAGTCCTTGGCTTTTGTAATAGCCATAGTAAACATATGGAATCTGTGGTTCTAAAGTAACAGCAAGTCCTCAATGTTGCCATGTATGGATGGGAACCATATGGTTTTATTGAGCAATGAGCAGATCATGAGATACTGTTTAGCTGCAGATTATTGAGCTGCAGTTGCCATGCTGAGGTGTACACTTGTGTCAATGGTAATTCAAGGTCTTGGCACTGTAACAGCCTTAGTAAACACAGTCTGTAGCTGCTGTGGCTGTAATTATTGTAGCTGGACTGATATATTAACCTCTGTTTCTTGATTTGGCTGGGAATTTATGGCTGGCACTTAATACTTTGATACTTGGCTGGGAATTATGGGAGGTACACCTACAAGAATATTCCAGCTCAGAATAAACCTTCGGAAGAAGAGTAAATTAACCCCCAAATTTAGTGTTCCATATAAAATATTAACACCCATTAAGCTAACGAATATTTAAACAACTAACACATGCAAAGGGTACTCACATCAATCATGTCATTTCATTAAATGATTGATGGGCACATCAACTAGGTGCTTCTGAGTGATGTAGCAACTCCATTTTAGGATGATTGTCAATCAAAGGTGCTTTGCTGTGATGGGATACGGTAATTGTGATGCAAGGTGAGCTGGGAAGGATAACAGAGTGTTGAAGGAGTATAGATGTCATAGTTTTAGGATTGTATCTGGGTGTTTGTGGCTTATACTGTGAAAATCTGTGGTATTATTGAGAGTTGGCAGTGTTATGGAGTACGTGAGGATTATAATGGAGTTGTTTTGAAGGTATTGGGTGATGAATGGATAAATCCATGAATTCTGAGCATACAGAGCCTAGAGGTTCATCAGTGTTCTGTTGGCAATATGATTAAGAGATTCAAGAACCTTGCGATAGTCTTTGTCCCCATGAATTCTTTGTCTGCTTTTGGAATTGGTTGGGGTTGCATGTCAAGATTCATCAGGCTTCCTATTGGAAGCGGCATCGCTTTTGGTTTACAATCCATCATTCCAAAGTTCTCTAGGGTCTTCAGTATCAGGTTCTTCTGATATAAGGAAATGGCACTGGTTTTATCATCAAATTCCATGGTCATCCCAAGGATGCTGTTATGTTTTCATAAGTCCTTGATCTAGTATACACTCCCTATTTCTTTTCAAACATGCTAACCTTTCTCCTTGGACATGGATGCACCCAAGACATCATCTGTATAGGTGCAAGTGTATGTCCATTCCAATCTGTTCTTCAGAAGTTGAACACATGGGTCTGCTCAAGACTGTTTATGACCTTGCACAGTTAGAGTGTTGTTGAGTTCATGGAACCACGCGTTACCAGCATCTATCATTCCATACATTGCCCTCAACATCTGCAATATGTACTCGACCTTTGGGTAATCCCTTGTCACAACATCTTTATATCCTTGAGGCAATGAGATATAGTTCTTGTCTTGCAGCTCTGCATTCAGGTATGCACCAACAAAATCTATTAGCTAGAAGTCTAACCCATGAGCAGCAACAACTGCAAAGAACATTTGTAGAGATTCATATCAGATGACAGTGGTGAAGGAGTCATAGTAATAAAGACCTTTGATTTGAGTAAATCCCTTGACTACAAGTCTCGCATGTCATTTGAGGAGTTCTGCTGTATCGCCATTTAGTTTCTTGTCAAATATCCAGCAAGTATCAATCACCTGCATCCATGGCTCTCTTGGTACAACCCTCCATACATTTAATCTTGGCATTTATAGCTGGCTTTCAAATCCTCACTTTGGTCATGGCTTCATAGTAATCATCAAGTACCCATATGTCATGCCTATCGACAATGTTGCTAATTTTAGATGCCTTAAGAGCTATGATATCTTCTATGTCATCTTCTTCAGTGAGTAGTGAGACAGTATTTTCATTTGCCCAGTTCTCTCCATGTTATTTGGCTACTTCTTCATATTGGCTGTACTCTTTTGATTCTGTTAATGCTCTAGTGGGTTTTGAAATGTGAGATGGTCATCTGGAAGGGACAAGTGGGATTACATGATATTGGATCGGAGGTGCTTGGATAGGTGCAGTTGGTAATTGCATTGGTTGATCGTGATTAGGGCTTGGGGGATTGATCAGTGGCTGTGGATGATTTTTGATCATTTCTGTGAGTGGTTCAATAATATCCTCATATGAAATCTCCTCCTCATGAGGAGAAACAGTATGAGTTGGACTCAGCTCCTTGAATATGACATCACAAGATATGATAATTTTGTTACTAGATATGTCATCCAAGAGGATTCTGTAAGAACAATGCCCTGCCAAGCTGATAAATCACCCTTTCTGACCATGTGGAGATAATTTGCTATGACCTTTTGCCGCAGGTATCTTTGTGTAGCATGTTGATTCCCACACCCTCAGGTGACTGACAGTTTGTTGTTTACCTGACCACTCCTCCTCTGGGACTTTCTCTGGATGTCTTGATGATGGTAGCAAGTTTCCTGTATTGATAGCATAGTCACAAGCCTCAGCCTACCAGCTATCAGTCATTTTTGCCTTGAGCAATAGTATTCTGACGTTGCCAAAGACAATTCCAAGAGTTCATTCAGCCATCCTATTGGCTGCAGAGGAATAGGGTGCTGTAAACTCAATGATTACTCTCTTTTGTATACCTCACTCTTTCCATAACTCACTATGAAACTCATTGTCACATCGGATTTTCTTTAGCTTCTTTCCAGTTTGACATTCTGCCATTGCTGTGAATTGGCTTAGAGTTTCGATGGTAGTTTCAGCCCTTTGGTCTGAGATATAGTATGGGGTTCTCTGAGATGTTGGATCATATGCAAGCTGGTCCTCAAATATCCAACATCACCTGTGCTAAAGCCATTGTCTCTGGGGCTATGTCAGCGTCAAATGGTTGTCTTTTCAGATTTCCCAGTATGCAGGGCTCACATCTCTCACTAGCATATTCAGTCTTTGCTATGTTCAGCCTATCTACCATTGTCTTTTTCTGTAGCTCAGTGATGTGGTCAGTTTCTAGGTGTGCGAATCTCATATGCCAAGTCTCCATGGGCACTGCTGCCTCCAGAGATCCTGCTGTGAGTGCAGTATACTCCTCGCTTCGTAACAATGTCCCATTTATTGTATATAAGTTGTTCACCATGGTTGTTGTGAATTGTGAGACATGTTTTGGTCTGTGAAGGTTGCTTTACTTCCTTCAAAGGTAATGAACCATCCTTCTTTGTCAAGTCTGCTGATTGATATCAGGTTCGCTGATATGTCTAGACAATGGAGGGCTTTGCTGAGGGTGAATACATTTTGACACTGGACATGGACGACTTCAAGGCTATGGTTCTGATACCTTGAATATTTAGAGTGGCACCAGCCTTTGATGATGTACCAGTCATTTCACCCAACGGCAAATAGTGGAAGAAGCAATCTTTGTTCTGGATGAAGTGGGTGGATGCTCCTGAGTCTCCATACAATAGAGAGATGTCTATATTTCCTTGGCTAGCATTATTGACCATTAGAGCTGACTCTTCTTCCAGGATTCTTTCGATGGGGTTCAGAATATCTATGTTGATATAGGTGCTCAATGCAATGACATTTGTATAGACAGAACTTGCTTCAGATGATGACATGCTAGCTGTAGCAAGGTTTGTGGAACTGAGAACCAGTGTGTCCCGCTTTCCTTTCCATCAAGGGGGATACTGACCCTGTTTCCCTCCTCCTACTTTCCAGCATTCTTTGAGGGTATGCCCTACACCTTTGCAGTAATTGTTGGCCATGTGGGATCTATTAGACCTAGGCACTATGTTCTTCCTTGATGATAGGGTTTGGATTTGTAGAGTTAATGCTTGAATCGAGGCTTGGAGTGCTTGTACTGTAGACTCCTGAGTAGAAGAGAGGCCATTCACGGTGTTCTGTCTGACCACTTATTCACTATGGGCAATAAGACATGCAATGATGACTGTGAGGTTCTTATCAGCATACAGCATGCTGATGACAGAGTCTCAGGTTTTGAGGAAGGAGTTTAGTAGAGTCATCTTGAAGCTGGCATCGTTAATGTCTGCACCTGCATCATTTGCCTCCTTTGAAGCTTCCACATCTTCTCAATATAACCCCTATCACTACTGACTTTCTCCCCTTCTTGGTACTTCACCACTTTTAATATCTTCTCCCTGTGATTGTGAACTAAGTCTGAGTAAGCACCATATTGAGTCTTGAGTATGTCTCATGCCATATAGGATAGCTTGTGAGGATCGATCCCAACACCAAATATGTCCTTGATATTGCAGATTATTGATGTGAGTGCAACACTCTCACGTTGAGTGTATTCAAGTAGGTTTGGGGATAGACTGTTGATTGGAATGGATGATAACAGTGCAAGTGTAGCTTTGGGGACAGTGATCTTGTTCTCCCAGTAGTTGACAAGTCAGCCTTAGCAGCCAATATTCTATATTAATCACTGTCAATTGACAGGCCAGCTGATAAATCCAGACTATCAATTGATTGGTCATCTAAATAAAGCATTTTTGTCACTGTCACTAAAGCAGGACATCATCACAGCCTCCCCTTTGATGGCTGTTGCACTGCCACCCTCCTCTCTGCTCATTGTCAGGGTCCCCCATCCTCTCTTCTACTGTTGCACACTTTTTTCTTTTTAGAAAAGTTGCTTTCAATGCTTCCAGAATGCTTGTGGGCTTTATTTCTGCCCTCCTGCTTGCTGTTTTGAGCAGAGATTTAAAATCTGAAGTCTTCTAAAAATATATTATAGATTAGTAAGCTAACCCTGCCTCTCCTGAGCCCCTAGAGGCTGGATTCAGCCACAGGAGACTGGATGTAGTGTGGCAGTGCAGCCAATTGATGAGATCAGCTATCAATATCAGGCCATTTTCAGACAAATCTGGGATTGGGGCAGTTTCTGGGTACTGGATGGGCTAGGGGATGGTACTAGTATATGCACATATGTAAATAACATAAAAGTGAACCCTCTGGTGAGGTATGAGGGCCCTGGGGAGGAGGTAAAAAGGGTAAAATAGTAAAAAATAGTGGAAAATCGCACAGAATTCGCATTTTGGTAGGGCTACATGCATCGGATTGCTTTGAAAACTTGACCAATGAATTTCCTGGTCTTGAAAACCCCTAAGCAACCTCTCTACAGTATATATGGCACATTTTATGGCTAGAGATAATTGGCAAAATTAGCTTTTTATAGTGCTGTATACATTGGATTGCTCCGGGGATGTTACCAATCAATTTCTACACTATGAAAATTCTAAAATACATCTTCATATGCTATATATGACCACTGTAATGAGATGAAAAATAGAGAATTAGAGGAAAATATGGTTTATTTTGTTTTCTAGCCATCGTGATGGTCTGGGGACATCACCAATTGATTTCTTGATCTTTAAAACCCTCAAACGACTCTTGGTTTCATTTGTGGGGTCTCAGTATCGATCATCATAATGATATACAAGTTTAGGAGGAGCACATATGGAAACTCATATTTCTGAGCTTTGGAAAACTTCAGAGTTGTTGCTAATAAATTCCTTAACCTTGAAAGCTCCCAGAACACCCCAAGAACATAATACAGACCTTCAGAATATATAGAGAAAAGTATAATAGTGAAAATCTGTGAAATACCATATAGCTCGCATTTCTGAATGTTGGGGAAGGTAATTCTAGTATGCAATACATGATATATATTGTATAATAGTGTGTACAAAAGACTAGGATGATCTGAAATGTATTGGCAGAGATATAAGGAGATCTTTCTAAAAATGAGAAGGAGCACCCTCCAGATTTCAATGTTCTGATCATCCCATGCTCTGGGGACTATCAGATTCAGATTCCTGAACTCAAAAAACATTAGACTCATATATTATCCCTAGAGGTAATTTTTTATTTATTTAGTGGAGCTTATAAGATTCTCACAGCTAACAATGTTAGTCTAAGAACCCAGCTAAATATGAGGAGTTTCATCTTTTATGTTTGAGCCACCCTGGGAAAATGCTTTATGCACTTCGTATAGGACTTCTATTATTTTTTAGATATGGTATACCCATTAAAACCCCAGGCTGCCTGATCCAATCATCTGGCAGCTTCTCTTCTTCATATAAACAGCTGCTCCATGTGTGGAGTACTAGTTTAAGATTTAAGTTCTCCTTTTTGTTTTTGTAGGTTCTTGCAATTTGGCAGTCAAGTATTAGTCTTTGGTTAATACTGGAGACCTATCAATTATGAATTTCTGGTTTTGAGTGCCATTTTATCTCATCATCTTGCTTGGCAATTCATTGTTCACAGCGTAGTTTCTATATTAGAAAAGCTGATTCTGATATTGAGATGCGGTATAGTCTATTTTTGCTATATAATAGTTGATTGTTTTTATTGTGAAATTGTGCAAGACCACATATAAGATTTTTTCCATATGTGATCTGTGGCCATTGATTTCCAGTGTTTTCCCATAGCTGTTCATAGAGTTTACATATAATATTTTGAGCAGATATCTGTCTGCAGTCTATTAATATATGTTCTAATGATTTTTCTGTCCCACATTTCAGACATATTGCTCAGTGTGAGTAATTTGGTATATTATCCCAGTATCTTCCACATTTATATGCATTATATAGCATCATCCATAGGAAGTTTCTTATTGTTCTTGTTATATCTTTGCTTTTTATTGATAGCCATATCTGTGAATCTGTTAGTATATGTCTGCTTAGATCCTTTGCAGCATATTGGGTTATGTCCAGATTGATCATAGTTGATTTATTATTCTCTGTATTATTTATGTGATTGTCTACATATACAAAGAGGGTATTTGATTCTCTTTGTCTTAACCATGCAACTGTTCTTTTGATTTCATAGGCATTTTTTACTCCAATCCATCCTTTATCTTCATAGTAAGGAAGTGAGCTAGTTATTGCATTTATCATATACTTAGATTTTGATTCAATTTTTAGTTGGATGTCTTTGGGTATTTTGCAGACAATGTATTCTGCAGCATATAATTCACCTGTTTTAGTGTTTTGGTACAGTCCTAGGATTCTGCATGTTTTATTTATAATATTATCTTTGTTGATCCATATTTCACTTCCTGCTTAGGCATTTATGTCTCCATTCATTTTACATACTCCATTTGTATATACTGTTATGATATTATTTCTTGTTTTTCTTAATATAGATATATCCTTAAGATTATCTTCTATAGTTGTGAATATTTGTAGTGCATTATAAATTTTGTTTGATGTTAGTAGTTTGTACTCAAAGGTTTTTATAGGATTATCACTGCTTTCTTGTGATTCCTTGTCTAAAGTTTCTTCACTTTCATATCCATCATCATTCTGTGGTCTCCAGTGTGTGGGCAGCTCATTTAGCAGTTTTTTCACTATTAGTAGACATTTTGCAGGGTTTGTGCAGCCTTTGCATCTTTCTGCTTTACACTTATTACATTTGCATTTTTTACCTGATATCTTATAGTTATTTGGTTGGTTTGCTGTTATGTTTATTGCATCTCCTACAATGTATATTTTATGGTTCTCTCAGAGACATTTGCCTTGTTTTGAATTTGTTATCCTGTTGGTTTTTGCTAATGATACATTATGATATCATAGTGGCATTTTGCCTTTTTCTTTATTTGTGAGAGTTTGTGCATCAATTTTAAGATTGTATTCTTTAGCTTGTTTTACTATTTGTATAAGGTCTTGTAATAAACTAGTATTTTGTTTTGTTGTGACATTCTATGATTGAAGAAACATATTCATTTTTGTATTATTATCTATTTTTTTATGTTTATATGATACATTCATTGCATATAGTGCATGTGCAGTATTTTGCCATGTAGCTTGGTTGAAGTTATTGCATAATGGTGACTTAAGAGTAATTAACATGATTGCTTTGTTTTTGATTGAAGGTCTAGTAGATTCTTCCCACCTTGATTTTTTTGATGCATAAAGTGTTTTTAGACTTACTGGTGATGATTTAGTGTTATTCCATATGAAGTTGCAGATTTTTTTGATTAAGATAGTTTCAATATGGTTTGGCATGCCTTGGACTTTAGTTAGAAATTGTGTTCCATTTCCTACAACCAGTTGTATTATATAGCTATGTCCTTCTAATGTTGGATGACTTTTATTCCATTGTGCTAGTGATTTGTTAATTTTTTCTATTATTGGTGTCCAAGGTGTTGTATTATCTATGTTGTTTCCAATCCAGCAGCCAAGAGAGCATATTGTTTCACCTTCTTGGACAATGTGGATGTTGTGTGGTATTTTGTTATCATATTCATTTAATTGTCTTGATTTGTAAACTGTTTCTTTATATTTTTTTTATACCTATTAGTATACATTTTGTCTTTTCAATATTGAATTTTGCTCTTGAGGCCAGACACCATTCTGTAAGAGTTTTTTGTAGTTCATTTAAGGAGTTATTTTCGATAAATAGACTGTTGTGTCATCTGCAAAGAGTTTTGTTATAAGATTGTCTATTGATCCTAGTATATGTAGACCTTGGATATTTGAGTCATGTAGCATACATGCTAGTGGCTAAATTGCAATATTAAACAGGAGACATGATAGGAGGTCACCCTGTCTTACCTCTCTAGTTATTGTATATGGTTGACTTAATTCTCCATTGATGATTACAATTGTTTTTACTTGATTATATAAGGATTTGACAATGTTGATAAAGCGGTTGTGAATATTACATGCTGCCATTGTTTCTCATAGGTAGTCATGTGCTATTTTATTGTATGCTTTTTCTTGATCTAAGGCAATAATTACACTGTTCTGCTCTGATGCTTCTGCATATTGGATTGTTAGCTTTGATAACATTGTTTGGTCAAATATATTGTGGCCTTTAATAAATCCTATTTGGTCTTCATATATTATATCTGGTGCTATGTTTGCAAGTTTTATTGCTAGTGTTTTGGTAAAGATTTTGTAGTCACTGTTTAGGAGAGTTATTGGTTGATAGTTTACAATATCATTGTGGTTTTTTTTTTTTGTAAATTGGGCACATCCATCCTGTGTTAAAATCTGTGCTTTCTATTATACTATATTTTTCAATATCATTAAAGACTTTTATTAAGACTTTAACTATGTTGAAGGTGGGTTTTCTGCTAGCTTATCTTCTCTATAGTGAATGACAAGTGTTTTTGGTAGTTCATTTGGAAGGCCATCAATTCCAGCTGCTACATCATTTGCTGATATAGCGATTGCTTCCTGGACTTGGATCTATCATATATTTTTTCCAAGCTTTTGTTTTTGGACTTCTGAAATTTTGTTTTCAAGTTTCTGTATAACTTTTGTTATTATTTCATTGCAATTTGCTTCTTCTATTATGGGTATATCTGTTGATTGTATATCATTATGATAGTTTCCAGCAATTTCTACTATTTCTGATGTTTTTGTTTTGTATGTTGGATTTTTAGCAGATGAGTTTGGTTCTTTTAGCTCATATATTGTATCTCTTGGTCTTCTAGATTTATTAAGATTAATTCAGTATTTACTTATTATTTCACCATGTAGATGATTTTGTACTCTAGATTTTGCGTTTTTTGTATTGTATCTTTGTTTCTAAAGTTCAATGATGTGTTCTTGGAGAAGTGCAGCTGATAGTGTCTTTTCTTCATAATTGATATTGTTATTATTCAAGGTGCAATCTAGCTGCCCTTCTAGTTGCTAATTTTTTGTATCATCTGATTTTTAAATTTTTATAAAGTGTTTGCACATTTCTAATTTCTGTACATTCATTAAATTCTGATTTTTCTATTTGTGATTCAGTTCCAAGCCAAGGTCTCGGATTTCTTTCATTAACTTTTTATTTTTTAGTAAATATAGTGGCATTGTCCATCTTCCACAGCCAATGTATGGAGCTTTAAGGTTTATGAGTTCTACAGTGACTAGTTTATAGTCTGTTGGAATATAGGTGGCTTTTATGCCCCAGTTGCAGTATAAGGATGTGAGTTCATTTGCAGTATATATATGATCTATTTTTGACTGAGATCCAGTAGATAGTTGCATAAATGTAAATGCTATTGATGTTGGGTTTGTTTTTCACCATCCATCTTTTAATTGGAGAAGACTTTTTAATTCTGAAAGTGCTTGTGTTGCACCTGTGTTGTCTCTGTGACATGGTAGTCTATCAATCATGTCTTCTACAATGTTTGTGTCTCCCAGCATAAAGTCTGAGATTGGAAGATTCTTCTCATTTCAGATTTGTAGTAGGCTCTCCCAGAATTGTTTGTTCTCAGTTGGATCATTTGGTGCATATATGGTTAATATTGAAATCGTGAGTGTATGATGCTATGGAAGCCTTATCATTATTGCTCTTCCTGGAATGATTTCATAATAGTCAATATTTTGGGTATTTGTTATTTCTTTGTTCAGTACAATTGCAACTCCTTTTGCATTTGGTTGTTGTGGGTCAGCAGAATAGTATATATGCATGTGTTTACTATAGATGTTGTGGATATCTTTCACATGCTCATTTGTTAAGTGTGTTTCTTGAAGTGCTAGTACTCTGATTTTCTCATTTCAGAGAATTTCATTTACTTGTTTCTATTTGTTTTTTTCATGTCATATATTGTTATGCCCTCTTCCTTTAATGTTTAGTGAGGCAATTTTAATACTAGCATGAGTATTCTTTTTTATTTTATCTGTTATATTCTTTATAGCTATTTTGGAGTTGTATTGTGATTGTTGGTTTCCTTGACTTTATATATTGTGTTATGACTGGACTCGGGAATAACGGACTTGGCATCCAATGAGTTCTGTCTCTCACTTTGGACAGCTCGATGGACCCGTAGAGTCTATTACAGCGAAGCGGCACAGCACGTTAACTCTTGGCAAGCAATAAGAGTAAGTCCGGGGTGGTATTAAACTTAGCTCAAAGCTAGGGTACATGGCTGAGAGCTGTGCTACTTATATACTGCTGTGAAGGCTAAATTTAGTCGATGGGTAGCGGCTTTGATAGAAGTCGTGAGGCAACTCGTGGGATCGTTGGGGTAACACGTGGTGCTACTGGGCTGAAGGTGATAAGATAAGATAGGATCGTCAGGCCGGTAGTGATAAGATAAGTGAAAAAATAAGATCGTAACATCACCCCCCTGCCAAGGCAGGCGTCCCGACTGCCTGTATGGCATTGTGTCAGTTTTCGTAGTCAGCAATAGCCTCTTGTGCATGTTCCATATCATCTTCTCTGACCCAGGAGTTATGTTCCCGAGTCCAGCCTTTCCGTGATGGATCACTTTTCATTTGATGAAGTAATCCATCATGGTTCTGGATTTTCATCCTCACCAACCACATACCAGTCATGGTCAGGCATCAAGTACTTCCTCAACTTCATATTCCTCATCATTTTCAATAAGGTCTGGTGGCGGTGGTGGTGGCAATTCTTGGTTGGGAAATGCCAGTGGTGTATACGGTGTTAGGAGTTTTTCATTGAATCGTGGGTGAACCTTCCAGTGAGGTGGTAATTTGAGCTTGTATGTGCTGGTGCCCACCTTTTTGAGGATCAGGAAGGGGCCAACGCGCTTGTCGTCCAACTTTTTCTTTGGTTGAGGGAGGTGAAGGTTTGTGGCATCAAGCCATATGCAGTCTCAATTTGGTAAGGATGAGGCAAGCACTTTTTCTTATCGTATTGCACTTTCATCTTTCCAGCGGCTTCCTCAAGTGCCTTCTGTGTTTCAGCGTGGACCTTAGTCATGTTTTTGATGAAGTCTTCGGCAGCGGGATTTGAGAAAGGTGTCAATCATGGGGAGTCGGGGATGATTCGGGGATTTCGGCCATACAGTACCATGAAAGGACTTTTGCCTGTCGTGCTGTGGATGCGGTTGTTGTGTGCGAACTCAGCAAGGGGGAGCCAATCACTCCAGTCGGTCTGTCTATGATTTACGAAGATTCAAAGGTACTTTTCGATCTCTTGATTAACTCGTTTGGTCTGCCTGTCAGTCTGAGGGTGGAATGCAGTGGATGCGTTGGGCGTGATGTCAAGCATTCGGTATAATTCCTTCATAAATTTGGAGACAAATTGCGGACCACAATCCGATATCACTACTTGGGACATCCCATAGCATGCGTAGACGTGATCTCGTAGGATTCGAGCCCATCCTTTGGCTGACAGCTCAGTGTTACAGGCGACGGGGATGATGGCTTTCGAGAATCAATCGACGATCATGAGGATCGCATCATGCCCGTTTGATTCGGGAAGTCCAGTGACCATGTTGATGGAAATATGGGTCCACGGTCTGACGGGTACAGTGTTTGGATAGAGCGGGGCCACCTTGGCCGCAGTGCTCGACTTGGTTCATTGACAGGTTTCACAGCCTTTGATGTAGGCCTCGACGTCCTTCTTCATCTTCGGCCACCAATAGTCTCGGAGTACTAACTCCTTCGTCTTCTTGATCCCTGGGTGACCAGCCATGATGTGATCGTGGTATTGGGAAATGATTTCGCCCTGTAGCATCTTCTTGCGGGGTACGTAGATTCTGTTGTCATAATACAACATCCCTTCCTTTCAGGATATCCCTCGTTCATGGTGGAGGGATGTGGCAATGCCCTTGTCCCACAATTCTTCTTGTCAGGTGGCTTCTTTAATTCACTGATGTACCTCCACGGCTGTTGGCATGATGAGAGCACGAAAGTGGGTGGGTTGAAGGATGACGATGTCGTTGTTGTCTCTCGAGCCTTGATCGTGGTCGGCGTGCCAGAATAGCAGGTCAGCTTTCACGTTCTGGGTGCCAGGCTTATGAAAGAGCTTGAAGTGGTATTCTGCGAGTTCCATAACCCAACATGCTTGTTGTTGATTCAGCTTTTGTGGTAGCCGGAAGTATTGGAGGTTCTGGTGATCCATCCAGATTTCTATATCGTGCTTAGCACCCATAAGGTAATGCTGCCATTCTGATAGGGCGAGCATGATTGTGAGTAGCTCCTTGTTGTAGATTTCGTAGTTCCTTTCTGTGACGCTGAGTGACTTTGACATGAAGGCCATGGGGTGCCAGACCCTGTTCTGCTGTTGACTGAGGACAGCGCCGACTGCTCCCTTGCTGGAGTCAGCTTCTACTTGGAAGGGTTCGTCATCGTTCGGTATGGTGAGAATGACATCCTCAGCCATGCGCCTCTTCAGCTCCTGGAATGCTTTGTCCTGCGCTTCCGCCCATCTCCATTCCGTGTTGCCAGTGAGCTGCGTGAGGGGTCGGACAACCTTTGAGTACATTTTGATGAATTTTCAGTAAAAGTTCATGAAGCCAAGGAACGATTGAAGTTCCTTCTTCTTTTGGGGCATCGGCCATTCTGCGATGCCGGCGATCTTGACTGGGTCCATTCGGATGGAATCCTGGCTGATGATCACGCCGAGGTATTCCGTTTCGAGTACTTTGAATTCGCACTTTTCTGCCTTAAGGAAAAGCTTGTTTTCGCGAAGTTGTTGAAGAACACGCTTCACAATCCATCGGTGCTCCCCCAGGTCTTTGGAGAAGATCAGGATGTCATCCAGATAAATGGTGACCTTGCCTTCGGCAATCAGGTCCTTGAAGATGTCGTTCATCATCCATTGGAATGTCGCAGGCAAATTTGTGAGCCCGAAGAACATGACGGTGGGTTCAAAAAGCCCTCGGTTCGTACGGAAGGCAGCTTTTTCCTTGTCTCCTTCCCTGATTCGGACGTTGTTATACCCCAATAAACGTCGAGCTTGGTGAAAAACTTGGTGCCACGCAGCTTGTCAATGAGTTCGGAGATGAGTGGCAATGGATATCGGTTTTTGATGGTCATCTCATTGAGCTTGCAGTAGTCCTGTACTGGCCGCAATGTGCCATCCTTTTTCTTCACAAAGAAGAATGGGGAGGCAAAGGGTGACTTGGATGGGCGGATATGACCGGACTCCAAGTTTTCATCAAGGAACTTGTCGAGCTGCTCCTGTTTGTTTCAGTTCAAGGGATAGACCTTACAGTCCAAGGTCGACTTCGCATTCAGGACGAGCTCAATGGCATGGTCCCATGGCTTTCACTCAGGTAATTCGTCAAAGTTATCTTTCGAGAACAAGTCACGGAAAGAGTGATAGTGCTCGGGCACTAGTTCTTCGAAGGTTCTCCTGGGTTTGTCAGCATTAGCATTGGCTGCAAGGTCATTCGCATGGTGCATCGAGTGAATGACCAGCTCTTCCTCCATTCGTACCACCAGGATGGTGTCCCCTTCCTTGAGTTCTTCATCCCAGCAGTCATCGGGGTCAGGGTTGGGGAGTTCAATGTGGTTTCCAACGCATTGACAGTGTCCAAAAACGACGCTGCCCGTCTTCCAGTTTATGACGGGGTTATGACGCCGAAGCCAATCGTGTCCGAGATATACATCCCACTTTCCTAGGTCCATGACTGCGAGGTTGATTCGTTCACAATGCTCTCCGATTGTGAGACAAAGTTCTATGAACTCGGTTACATCGCTGCCCTTGTTTCAGGTTCCGTCTGCATTATATACCAGAATGGGTATTAATACCTTCCTAGTGTCAAGGTTATGTTCTTCAACATAGGCGTGGTTAATGGCACTTCCAGTGCATCCACTATCAAGGAGTGCCTTCGTGGATAAAACTTTTCGCCCCGTACAGGGCTCCAGGACAACGGGGATCATCAAATTGCTGGTTCCCCCATGGATGTACCAAATTGGCTCTCATAACTTGTACAGTCATTCTCAGGCCAACTCCCAGTCACCGGTACGAAGTTGGTCAAGGATTGGGTCGGTGAGCTCTTGAATTTGTTCTGGTGTACCCAGGAACAAAGTCAGGATCGAGCTCCGGTGTTGGTGAGGGCCCCTCGCACGTATCGTAGGGTCCAATCCACCTCGAATGGTTTTAACCATCCCGAGGGTCCTTTATCCTGGTGGCGGGTCATCGGTTCTTTGGCGTCATTCTCTTGTCTTCGGAGGGAGGGCAAAGAAGTGGCAGGGAGGCCAATTGGGCTCCCTTTCGCCTTCCATTGCCGATAAGAGGTGTCATCCTCCTCGTCTGGTACTTCTACCAGGGTTACTGAGTGCCCCCTCTTTACCACCTGGGCACTAGGCTTCCCCCTGTTTGTCAGCCGTGTGGTGTTCCTTCAGATGATATTCCAGGGAGTCGCGTCTTGAGGTTCCTTGTGTGGCGAGGTGGGAGAACTGCTCCCCAGGGGTGGTGTTATGGTCTTGGCCACTAATACGTGCAGAAACTCCAGGCTCGATTTGTGCCAATGAGTTGGTCTTATCGGTCGAGCCCGCTATCCCCAGTCCATCTGGGTGTTCATAGCCCAATCATGGTTATTTACCATGCTCCCGCTAGGGGAGAAAATTTACTAGCACAGCTTGGTTTTGGCTTGGTTTGGGCCCTATTTTGCATCCATAATGAGCAGAATTGCCATCCATATTTTATTTATACCTCAACCTTGCAAACTGGGACTATAAAATCATAGATTTAGCCCTTTCTAGCTTTTTTGAATCAGCCAGGCAAATAAATTTCGCCAGCGCATGGATGAGCTAATGTAATGCTCCCATGACACTGCCACAGCCCAAATGGTCTATGGGTGGGACTGTATTTCCCGCTGATGGGCCTAGACTTCCGTGGCAACGGCAACACCCAAAACTCGGTGAGAGCTTAGGCAATTAACGTAGCAACACAGCAATCAAGGCAATGTGTTTGCGAGTGGTTCGGTGCACCTCCATGCGGTCAATTCCTCAATAACACAAGATACACTGCGACTTTTCAGTCAGCGAAGTAGTACTCTTGGTCAAGGAGTACTAATAGATGTTGGCTGTAAGCCGGGAAGGATCTCGATAAACGAGATGGGACGGAATCTGGTATGACTTGAATACCAAGAAACCGCAATAGAAACTGCGAAAATGATCTAGAGACCACGAAAATGGGTCTAGAAATCGTGGCAATGCTCTGGAAATCGTAGCAATGCGCTAGAAATTGTAGCAACGGTCAAAGAAACGTGGGGATGGACTGGAAAATGTGGGGAGGGACTAGAAAATGTTGCGATGCTCTAGTAATCGTGGGGGAGGGTGAGTAATCGTGTGGAAGGACTGGTAATCGTAGCAATGCTCTAGAAATCGTAGCAACACACTGGAAATCGTTGCGATGCTCTAGAAATCGTGGGGAAGGACTGTAAAACGTGGGGGAGGACTAGAAATCGTGGCAATGGACTAGAAGACATCGAAATAGCCTAGTAAACATGGCTTGGGGTGTACCTAATATTGTGAGTCGAAACAATAGCAATAAATGTATGGGGACTGCAAGAAACTGGTAGAAATCGTAGCAACTGAGGTGCTGAGTGGGGTGTTGCGGCAATAGATGCACGGCAACTCCGAACAATGATAAAGACGAGGGTGATCCTATAGAGCTGAACTGGGCCTACACAGAGGCAATACTGAACTGGGTGATGAAAACGATGGCGATGTAGAAGGTGAAAGCGATGAAACAATCCTATGTGGTGAAAGTGAAGCGAGGTTGTGGCATTAAAAGACAAAAGCAAGTTATTAATGCAAGATTTCATGTATTGGTGCAACCAACAATGTTTAAAGAGTAAAGCAAGCGGTGGGGAATAACTTGGAGTAACCGTAGCTGACTGGTAATGCCATAGCCTCATCAACTGGGTAAGAACTAGCTCTAAAAATGTGGTATCTACCTAGTTTTTATACTACAAGTACAATTTTATAAATAGAATATTCTTTGGAGCCTTAGTAAGGCTTTAAGTCCTTGGCTTTTGTAATAGCCATAGTAAACATATGGAATCTGTGGTTCTAAAGTAACAGCAAGTCCTCGACGTTGCCGTGTATAGATGCGAACCGTGTGGTTTTATTGAGCGATGAGTGGATCATAAGGTGCTGTGTAGCTGCGGATTATTGAGCTGCAGTTGCCGTGCTGAGGTGTATGCATGGGGCAACGATAATTCGAAGTCTTGGCACTGTAACAGCCTTAGTAAACGCGGTCTATAGTTGCCGTAGCTGTAATTATCGTAGCTGGGAGGGTACTCGTGTCAATCACATCATTTCATTAAATGATTGATGGGCACATCAACTAGTGCTTCTGAGTGATATAGCAACCCCATTTTAGGATGATTGTCGATCAAAGGTGCCTTGCTGTGATGTGAGGCGAGCTGGGAAGGATAACGGAGTGCATGAGGAGTGGATGTCACGGTTTTAGGACTGGATCTGAATGTTTGTGGCTTATACTGTGAAAATCTGTGGTATTATCAAGTGTTGGCAGTGTTATGGAGTGTGTGAGGATTATAATGGCGTCGTTTCGAAGGTATTGGGTGATGGATGGGTAAATCCACGAATTCTGAGCGTACAGAGCCTGGAGGCTCATCACCGCTCTTCCACTCAATGTTTGGGTGCGAAAAAAGTTGCACGAGCAGGAAAAATATATTTGATTGCATATACGCCCTCTCCCTGCATGCGCACTGCTTATTTTAGCTGGATGCATCAGGGTGGGTCAGGATGTATACACCGTGGGAGTATCTCATTCCCAATCTGGCAGCTGGGCAATTTTTGAAAGTGTATACATGGAATTCATTATATATCTACATGTAATTGGGTCCTGTAGAAGAAAAATAATTATATTATAGTTATACTGATACTTTACAAACTCATCCAGTGTTGTGGATCTCCAATTTAACAAGAGAAACATGATTTTCGATGTTTTTTGGACTTCGCTGGTGACCTGGGAATTCAGACCGATGCCAATTTCACGAAACAAAAGGCTTCAGTTTGGGTCGACTACATATTCTGAAGCACAAGAAAGTATCTAGTACTTTCAAAGGATGTGAGATTACTGTAGCCTACAGTAGAGTATCAATGGCAGAATAGTCATTTTGAATTTAAATCATATTAAAGTTAGCATACAACGTGAATCAGTAACTACTAATGAAAGCAAGTTGTATGCCTTCGAAAACTCGTACACTCCATATGTGCATGTAACAGAAAATCGGGGTGGATCGGATGATGTATTCCTATAGTACCATATATAACATTGAATGTATGACAATTATTCTACGGCTTGAGACAATACACAGATGTGCAAAGAGAGTATACTATTGAAATAGCCCCAAAATACAGGGAAATCACCATTAAATAGTGATTATTGATTGCCCATGGCATTTATATCCTCAGATATATACATATATATACTATACATACTCACATGTGAATATCCCGAACACTCATGGGCACTCAGAGCGAGTAATTCGAGCAGCGGATGAATCCTGAGCATTCATTTCGCACACTCAATCATTGCGGTCCGACCAACTGAGCAACAATCGAGTGGCTGTGCTACTTCTTTTCTGACCTTTGACCACCATCTCCCACAGCCGCCATGTCCTTCCGCTCTCTCAACAGCCCTCTAATGGGCAGAAAAAGCTATGTCCTTATTTTTTTATAATACTTACTAGTCTTTTAGATACTTTTTTCGCATCCGGTGGCCCCAAGAGCCCTGGAGAGTGATTATTCCTCTCCCACCAACTGTGTGTAAGCCCTCCAACGAGGCAGGACTATCCGTAGCCCCATACGACAAACGAGACTCTCAGCTTCATTGACGACAATGACTGCGACACCCCGATGGTGTCTCCGCTGCCGCAAATACCACCCCATCCCCATTCTGACTGACCCAGCCTACCCCGCATTGACATCGAGGACAATCGCCATCCATCACTCGATTCATATGGCTTTATGACCTTGAATACACCCAGGGATACTCTATCGGCCACCATCTGAGACTACAAGGCGAAATCTCTGCAGAACAACCAGAATGAGGACGATGCATGCGATGATGACAGCGACGACGACCAGGGGCAGGGTTGGTTATACTCTGCTGCTGTACCATGGCAGGGTGTAGGGCAAGGCTCCCAAGAGTAGGAGGAGGCACAGGAGGGCTGCAGGAGGGTGGGAGGGTTCGAGCAGGAGGGCAGGGGAGAGATCGGGACATCGACGGATGACGATGATGATGACGAGAGCATGCTTGGAGGTATGAATGGATGACTTGGGTGCACATTGAACGTGCCCAAACCCTAGGCTCTGCGACCACCACCGCTCTCACCGCTGCCCACCCCATCCCTGACCAACATCGGACTGCCCAGTGCCACCCAACTCGCCTACAAACCCACACGTTCATGCATCTCCCATTCTTTGAGTGGGGAATTACAAATCTGTGGTTGCGCTCCTTTTCCGAGGCCATGGTCGCCATACGCCTGCCCACCATCCCGACATCTGCCTTTTCTGGCCTGTATCTCCCGCAATAGGATCGCCATGCTCTCGACGACCTTGCCACCCCCGTTACTGACTACAGCGAACCCAATGGTGACCCACATTGTCCCATCTGACCCCATAATCGCCGACGAATGGCCATCGACCCCCACCCGCCACCTTTATTGCCTCCCACCAGCACAATTCATCTTTCATCCACTCCACGACCACATGGTTAGGCAGCCACAGCTCTATGCTTGCAGAAGACACCATGCTCACAGCCGCCCGCACCCTCAATGCCCCGCCGCATGCTGTACAACGACAGGGTTTTTTTTTTATTGATATTTCTCATGTATTTAAGTAGATACATATATTATAATTTACACAGTAACTATGATCTGTTGGTGCAGTGGCTTAAGTGTTTCATTGCTCCATGAGAGCCTCTGTTCGAACCTTTGAGTGTGTAAATCATTTTTCCTTCACCTTTTTGTAATGGAAATGATGGTCATCCATTGTTGATGCATCACATCCATCTTATGTCGCCTGCGTCCAGTCGGGGTTGGATCGGTACATCCTTGAGGCCTTTTTCTTGTCCTCAAATCCCGGTCTGCACACCAGTACATTGAGCTGAAGGGTGGGAATTTGATTATTTTAGGATCCTTGCAATAAGAGGGCAGTGTTGCTGGATTATTGTAGTGCAGCTGCCTTTTTTGTACGCTGTAGCACAATATTAATTGCTTCGGATGAATAAAAGCTCACTGTGAGAGAAATAACCATGATTATCTGGTTATTTAATACTGCCTGCCATTTTGGGAGCATCATTTAGGGCAGAGATGGCTTGGGTTTGTGCCCAATTGAAAGGTGGTTAATAACCACAGATTTGGCAAAGTGATGGATGGTTATAACCATGTACTTTGACCTAAGGCTGCAACCAAGGGTGCATAGCCCTTCGGCACCTCTCGTCCTGTGAAAATTCCGGGCATACGCCCTGCACAGCCTACCCCTGGGGAAGGAGGCGGTGAGACGTTGCCTGCTCTGCCCTGGTTTCCATCCCAGGGGTTCACTTCACCCAGGGTTGGGTTGCCTCGTCAGAGGACAGGGGGGCCCCATCCTCCACCCCATCCAATTGAGAGGCATTCCGAGCGTTGGAATGCTGCCAAACTCTCATTGTTATGATGGGTGTAGTCATGATGGATGACTTGTCGTTTGATCCATTCGCTTGTAATGAGTTACTTGGCAAACATTTAGCTGGTTGCACAGTCCTGGGGTCGGTGGCCCTGATACCTAAGTCAGAGTTGTTAGAAAAGTCCCGAAGGGCATTGTAAAAATTGGTTGATTCTGTAACTGGGCACAGGGGAGAAGTCGGTAAAGTTTGGTGCATAAGCCATATATTGTTTGTATCGGTGGAAGTTGTAGTTATGTTAGCTGGCCATACATTTGGGGCTCGGGGTATATCCGAATGCTCGATAGTAAAAGTGTCTGTAGGTAAACAAAGAGAGTACAACTGCTGAGTGGTAGAAGGGACAGGCACACCAGGGGGTTTTCTAGTCGTCGTGGGCGAATCAGAACCCAGATGACTTACTCTTTTACTTTCTTTATCTCGGTCATCTCTTGGAGAGTGGCTCCGGTGCCACTTTGAGGGCGTGCACCTCTGTTTCTCTCCCTTGCATGGGCAATCTTTACTCAGATGCCCCTTCTTGTCGCACCAGAAACATCATCCTTCCATCCACTGCTTTGCCTTCTTGGCATCAATTTCCATTGGAATCCCCTCCCCGAGGTGCGTTTTCTGCGCGATGGGTACCCACTTGCCCCCGGTATCATGGGGCTTTTCGTTCCTGGTTGTTTTGGGAGCGGGGGAACCCGTCGTGTTTCCCCCAGGCTTGGGGTTCGAGGCGGGGGCACTATGTTTCGACATTGCGCTCAGTCGCTTTTCCGGGTATCGCTCAATCCCTTGGGTCTGTTCAAAGACCCTCTGTTTCTGCCACTCTTCATACATCTGTAGGATGCGCTGCTTCCATTCGTGATAAGTTCGAGGGATTCCGAATCCGATGTTGGCAATGGCGGTACCATATAATGGAGGAATTCCCTCCTGACCGCCTGCACCAATAGTCCCTGCTCGGTCTGATCAGCTAGTCGATTGGCGAGTTTTGCCTCCTGCTCGAGTTTTCAGAAGAAGACATGGGCAGGGTCGCTCCCCATCTTTGTTTCTCCCATTCGTTTTTCATAGATAAGCTCGATGGCAGGGTCACGGAATTGCTCTCGAAACATTGCTATGAAGGTATCCCAATCAGGATATCGGTATGGGGTCCCACCTTGTAGTCATCTTCTTCTTCCTGGGTAGCGTTGACTTCTGGTGGTGGTGGGATATACCAGTAGTTGTCCTGAAGATGGACCCACCAGTCTTGTGTGTTGCCTTCAAGGAGAGACATGGTAAATCCCACCATCAGAGATGGCATTCCCTGGTAGTATTGTTGGAACGTTTCGAAATACTGCGTGCAGTCCCCAAGGAACCACTCGATGTCATCGTGTTTTCCTTCAAACGGCACTGGTAACTTCATTAATATTGGTTTTACCATTGCCATCTTGGGGGGGCGGTCAGTGTTCCAGGCGCCCACTGGGCCGTGAGGAGGAGGCCCACCAAAGTCAGGGGGCCATGGAACTGAGAATAGTTGGGGGTTTGGCCCGGTTCAGAGTGGTCATCCCCTGTCGGCAGGCTTCTTTCTGGCTGCAGCGAGATCCTCCTGCAAGTGATTATTGTTTTCACGCATCTGGGCAATTTGAGCTTCAAGGCACACAATTCGTTGGGTGTCCGTCTCTTCTGTTTCTTCGTTTTCGACGTCAATGGGTTCATCGTGGTCTCCCCCTGTGAATAGTCTGCTAGTCCCTTCGTCATGATACTCCCCTCTCCTCCTCCAATCCTTCTTCATTTGGGGCAGGGGTGAGTCAGGAAGGGGTCCTGGGTTCATCCATGGGGCCCCAGGGAAGGAGAAAGGGGGATAGTCATAGGATCTGCTGGTCCAGGGGATTGGGAAGCCCATCCAAGTCGGGGCGGTCCCCCTGTAGCCTGGCCAGGGGAAGGAGGGCGCGCTCCAAGGCAGCCTGCTCCCACTCAGTTCGGTGCCGTATGTGGAGTACATGGTTGCCTGCAGATGGGGGGTATTCTGTTCGGTTGCAGTTGGCGAAGATCCAGGTGTCAATCGTCTGGGCTTGTCTGTATCGAGGAAGTGGATCCCCTCTATTAACAGCAAGGTAGATGTCCATACTTTCTTGGATCAGTGCTCTAAACCCCGCTCGGTGTTCGAGGTCCTGCCACCGTAGCTCCCAGGCCTCACTCCTAGCGGGTCCCAAGATCTGATGTTGATGGGTGAAAGAGCAGGCCACTTGTAATCTCTGCCATGGGGGTTAAGTGGGTCGTCATCGTTTTAGGGCGGTGGTGATCCTGCATGGACGGGTTCAGGAGTGACAGGTCTGGGAACATCGGGGGCGTGTGGAACTCCTCGCTCGTCCATGATGACAAGGGGGATACTATCATCTGAGTCGCTGTCGATCTCGATTGGCCATCAAGGGTTTCCTCGAGGTTCCTGGACCCTGATTGGTCGATTTCCAGGTCCCGCGAGGCGCGCTCGACCTCCTCTTCCTCTTCCTTGGGGAGTGGAGTAGGGTGGAGGGTCGGGGTCGGGGTCCTCAATCTGTATGACACGGGTCTCCTCCGTCGCAGGAGTTGCATCCCTGGTGGGCGGGGCAACCTTCCTATTCTCGAAGAATTCCTGATTGGATTCGAAGTAGACGGTTGCCGTCTCTCTCCGTCAGTTTCGGGCCAGGGTTCGTTCAGCTTGGAGCCCCGGTCTGATGACCACAGGGTCGAGGCAGGGTAGTTCGACATAGTGAGGGGGCACCGGGGGTGGTGGTGGTACAATCAGGACCCCCCGGCAGTAGAGGAAGTTTTGGATTTGTTCTTGATACATGAGTACGAGGGCAGCAGTGCACAGACACAAAAAGGTGGATATGACAATTGCCGTGCTGAGTGCGATGGTCTGAGCTTTATTAAGGTCCAGGGTCATCAATATCGGTGCAGCCATTCGATATCCCGCCAAACCTGGGAAAGTTGGTAGAGGAGAATTTTCGAGGAAAAAGGCAACAATGTTTAGGAAAAGGAGGGTTAGTTGAGCTCACCTTTCCTTAGTCGATGTTGCAGGCGTAGTCGTTGTACCTGCAGTAGTCATAGGAGAAGTTGTCGTAGTCGTCGTCGTGGGGAGGGCAATTCTGTCACTTGGGGTTTTTATGCCCTTTGTGAGCTTTGGAGGATTTAGGTTGTGTTCGCTTTTGTGCATGTGGGGGTTGTTGAGTGTTGGTAGTATGCGAGGATACTGGAGAAGAAAGCTTCGAGCTAACTGTTATGACTGGACTCGGGAATAACGGACTCGGCATCCAATGAGTTCTGTCTCTCGCTTTGGACAGCTTGATGGACCCGTAGAGTCTGTTACAGCGAAGTGGCACAGCGCGTTAACTCTCAGCAAGCGATAAGAGTAAGTCCAGGGTGGTATTAAACTTAGCTCGAAGCTAGGGTACATGGCTGAGAGCTGTGCTACTTATATACTGCTGTGAAGGCTAAATTTAGTCAATGAGTAGCAGCTTCGATAGAAGTCGTGGGGCAACTCATGGGATCGTTGGGGTAACACATGGTGCTACTGGGCTGAAGGTGATAAGATAAGATAGGATCGTCAGGCCGGTAGTGATAAGATAAGTGAAAAAATAAGATCGTAACATATTGTTTCCAGTGTTTGGCTGTTCTGTATGCTGGTTTGAACTTATTATTTGTGAGGTTGAATTGTTTGTCTGATGATATGATTGATTGTTGTTAAGATGTAGCTCCTCTATTGTAGGACACAAAAGTTTCCCATTTCTACTTGTGTCAATGTTTCCATTGTTATTTTGTAGATTATTCTTAGAGCATAATAGCTCTACTGGAGAGTACAGTGACATCTTTGGTGAGTTATACATTCTAGCATTACCACTATTCTGTATTTGCTCAGTTTTATCTTAGGTATAATTCTCAGGATCTATTGCACTTTTATATATCTTGCGATATATTGTCAGCTCAATTTCTTCTGAGATATATAATTTAGATAGGGTTTGCCTGTCACCTATCTCTCCTGTTCCTTCATTAGAATTAGAACAGACAGGAATATTCTCAGTCTCTTAGGAATGGAAAAGGTGTATTCTATGACCAGTTTGTTGCACTGTTTGCGATAAGAGTTTAAAAGTAGTAATATTTGTAGTAGTATTTGTAATTGGCATTTACAGGTCTAGCATCACAACTAGCAACTTTAGCTGGACTGCAGCTCGGTATATCTCAGACTAAATAGTCTACCATTTGTTTCTATTTCATTCCAATATCCAGTAGTTAGGTGTTGGAATTTATTTTCTACTCTTATTGAAATAGATATAAGATAGAGGATTTGTTCTGTATTATATTGTTCTGCCTTTTAAAGTTATTTCTTATGACCTGATGCTTTGGTTTAATTTATTGAGTATATTTTCAGATTTCTGTATATCGCATTTATTTTATTGTTTTTTGTATTTTCTAGTTGAGTGTCTGTTTGTTGTTTCATATAATACTAGTTTATTTTGACAGTGTAATACTAGGTTTTCTTTATAGTTTACTTTTGCAATTGCAGGTTGAATTTATCTAGTTATGGTTATTTATCATTTATGTGTCATATTAGGGGTTCTTATAGAGGTCACATGTGGGCTATGTGTTGCGGTATGGGATGCGTTACTAGGTGCTGTTTATGTTTTCTATTTAGCTCGCTGATTTGTCATTGTTATATGGTTGTCAAGGGATTTACATAAGTCTATTGTATTCAACATGTTGTAATGTAAGGGTCTATTATGAGAGTGCTAGTCAGTTTCTCCCTCCTTTTCTCTATTTATATGTGTGTATTATTTATTTGTTTCTTTTCTTTTCTTTTCTTTTGGTAATTGTTGCTAAAGGATCTATACAGATTGAGTTTCAGGCTGTGTGTTGTAATGTATATTATATCATCAGATGGTCTTTGGTTCTCTTCTTTGCTCACCATTTTATTTTAGCCAATAGTGCTAAGATGTTTATGGAGGTTGATTCATAGTTCATGTGTTGCAGTGGAGATTCTGTCGTTAGGCACTGTTGGGTTCTCTTCTTTGATTGTTGTTTAGTCATTGATAGGTAGTGCTGAGATTGACCAGGATCCAGTTCCAGGCTCCATGCTATGATCCAGATTGTGTCTAGGGCTTCGTGCCATACTGTATATGGTATACAGTTGTATAGAGGATGGCCATCAACTGTCTGAGTTTTAGCTTCAACAGAATGGTGATGGCAATGGCTGTTTATACTGTAGGGTGCCTGATGGTTACCAATTTGTCCATTTTTTGGTCCCTACATTAGTGTTTCAATGACATGACTTAGTGTGACTTTATATGACTTTGGCTTCAATGGCTTTACCGAGTCATAATTTTTGCCAGCTTTGAAGCCAAGTTGCCATCACACCAAAGCCAGCTGTTGAAGCCATGACTTCATATATTTCCTTCAGATGATAAGTCATTCATTGTTTAGGCAACATGATCTTTAAGAACTTATCAGAGAATTAGCGGGGGGTATCAGGCTGGGTTAAGATTGATCTAGAATAGTATTTCAGTATTTATTATTATTATTATTTTTATTTTTATTTTTAAAATCAAGTCAAGGCTTGAGCAACTTCAGGTCCTATCAAGCCCCACTGGGCTGATACTGAAGTGTGACTTTGCCGAAGTCACTCAGCAATAGCAGTGTGACTTAGTTCAGCTTGACTGGCATGGCGTGTGGCTTTAAGCTGAGTTATTAAAACACTATCCTGTATAAGACCCATATAGTCCAAATTGGACCTGATGGCATGGATATGATACCTGTATGACAGCATCTGTACAACCGTATTATACAGTGATAGTGTGGAGCTCTAATTGCATCACCAGATAGTCTTGGATTTCCTTCTTTGATCACCTTTTTTTATTTTTTATTTTTGGTTATGCCAAGAAGTTTACAGGGTTAAGTCGCAGGCCATGTGCTGTAGTGTAGGTGTGTCATCTATCATTATTCAGTTTTCTTCTTTAGTCATCCCTTATCATGAGTAGGTTAGTGTAGAGATTTACAGGGGTCAGGTTCCAGATTGGCATGTTGTGATGTAGAATGTGTCACCAGCTGGTTTTGGATTCTCTTTTTTGATCACCATTTTGTTTTTATTTTTGGTTATGCCAAGAAGTTTACAGGGTTAAGTCGCAGGCCATGTGCTGTGGTATCAGTGTGTCACCCATCATTATTCAGTTTTCTTCTTTAGTCATCCCTTATCATGAGTGAGTTGATGCCAGGATTTATGAGAGACTGGGGTCAGATTTCAGATTGGTGTGTTATGATATAGATTGCATCATTAGATGGTTTTGGGTTCTCTTTTTTGATCGCCATTTTATTTTATCAATGGTGCCAAGGGATTTATGGAGGTTGTGTCCCTGCTCACATGTTGTGGCGTAAATTCTGTCACCAGGTGCTGCTAGATTTTCTTCTCTGGGTCCAACAGACATGATTGTTTTATTGGTTTCTTGCTTATGAGAATGTTTCTGAGTGTTAGTGTTATATTTTTATTTATTATTAAAGTGGTCATTATGTATTGGTTTTTGGCCCTGCATTGTATTGGCCTTTATAAGTGCAATGGCATGGCCTTTCTTCATTACATTGTTCAGCTTCTGCCTATTCTTTGCCTCAGTTGTCTTATTTCATTCTTGTCATTGATTGATTTCATGACTATACCTGCCAGTACCCTTTGGATTATGCAGGTCTGGGGGTTATTCCTCATGGTGCGTCATTTGCTTGTGGTGGTGTTTATAACGATACTTATCTTGGTTTTGTATTATTAGATTTGGTATACTACATTCTTGTATATGCTTTCTCCAGAGTCTGCTGCTACATCACTTGATTCTGATCCTGCCACCATTATTCCTCTGGTATCTGATCTGTCCCCTTCTCCTACTCCTATCTCTATTATCACCAGAGATGCCTATCTTTCTCGTTCAGACAGGTTTCATAAGGAGGATAGGGTCATCTTGGTGTCTAGGCTAAGGCGTCCAGCTCAGACAATTAGGTTGGGGAGTGTGTGAGGAGTGACACAATTTCTGGTATTGAGCATGTTATTCGTTTGGGCTGCATCTACAGGAAGTATATTTTCCTGGACGTTTCATTTTTGAAGCTTTCAGATAATTCAGTTGTGGTTCTGTGTGCTCACCTTTGTGATGTTGATTTATCATTCTATCAATGTTTGGAGGCTTTCTTGAGAATGCACTTAGGAGGGCAAGTTCATTATGTGCCTGCTTGGATAGTTAATAGGGATGGGCTTCTCTTTCATTCTGAAGGTGTTACAGTATAGTGCTTCTACATTTGTTACATTCTTTTTCCTTTCATTATTTACTTCATTGTTTTCCTCACTTCATAAGTCACATAACATGGTATTATGATTAATACCTGCACAGATCTACTAGCCATTTTGGTTACATGTGATTTTATGTAAATAAGGAGGGAGAGATATTTCGTCAGCTGATATGTAAAGCGTTCACCATGTCATATAGTACATTAGTTCTGCATTCTAGTATAGTCCATAGTTGAGTCCACGCCCTCCCCTCTATCCTCTTGACTCTTGGTATCCTCTTCCACCACCCCACATCCCTCATCCTCAGTCTGGTCTTGTCTCATGAGCTGGGGTGTGGTGGATGTCAAAGACTTAAAGTGCATCAAAGTCTATCATGGGTGCTGCATTCTTGTGTCCTGCTGCATGAGGTACTGGTCCACGCCACCCAGTAGTGAGGGGGTTGGGTGGTTGATACTATAGCAGAGGGTGCAGTAGAGTTCTTTGGGGTAGTGGATTCCTTTGCCATGGGTGGCCAGGTCAGCATCAAAGGAGAGGGTTCTGATAAGGTTGTGCCAGATCAGATAAGTATTGAATATTTTGGTTGGAGACATTGCATAGATAGCCCAGGTTCTTTCTTTATGCCCTCCTGTGACTATCAGATCCATCTTTCTCACTGTTACCAAGTTAACTATCATTGCAACAGCTTGTTCTGGGAATAGGAAAGATGAGATAGCATCATGGTTCGCAGTGATAAAGGCCATGGCTTCTGAGGAGTTCTATATGGCCATTTTGATAACTCCACTCACTCCCCTAGCACCAGCTTCAGTGTCTGGGTGGGTGAGTTTGTGAATGGTGGTGAGGTATGTCAGCAGGAGAAGAAAGTAATGATGTTGGTTGACCAGCATTGCTGGGAGACAAGGCAGTCTTTTTGTCCTGTCGTGATGTTGGATAAGCAGAACAAGAAGGGTTTGATGCCAGGCTGGATTTTGTGTTCGCTTTTGGCAGGACTATAGGTTAAGACTGGTGGCGATAGGCATATATTTTTATTCCCAGTGATGCCTTGGATGGCGCTGGTCAAGGAGTCAGTTATTTGGGTGATTTGATTGCCAGAGAAGGAGGGGTTCACAGCATAGAGGAGGCATTTAGGGTGACTCAGGTTGTCTCAACTGCGCTCGACATAGTTGGATAGGTTGATGGCTGTGCCCGACTTTGTCCATTCTTGAATCCGTCGGAGGACATGGGAGAAGTGGCTGGGGCATGGATGAGTTGGACACGAGGATGGCGTGGATGGTGTTTTTGTTGTTTGAGTCTATGGTGCCTTCTATATTGAGGTAATCATATTAAATGATTAGCTTGCTTTGCATGGTTAAGTTAGGATCTTACCTGGTTGGAAGAGAGGTCCACAGTGGAGTCTCAGGTCGATGTTGGTGTGTACGTTTTTGCTGTTCAGGCAGCCATGCATAGGAGAAGCTAAGTTTTGAGATAGTGAGAGTGGTAGTTGCACAGCTGTGAGGGGGATTCATACTGTTGTTGGCACTCTTACGTTGTGGCAGTCAGCAGGGAGGCTATGAGTGAGGCCATTGCACTTATTTTGGTTTCTGAGGAGGACAGGTGGGCAGTGTGATGCAGTGGTGTTGAAATGGAGCCCTTGGAGGAGGGACGCAGGTTTATTCTGGTAGCCGTAGTAGGCTATTTGGTGTGGTGTCAAGTTTTGAAAGAGCCATGTTTGAGAATCAATGTCTTGTCTAGATGTAGTTGGGTTCATTTACTTCATTGTTGGTCCATGCAGTGACTTGGGGCAGCTGTACAGTTGTTAGTCATTGCGGTGTCTGGGGTCGCATACTCTGTATGCAGTGTGTTGGTTTTGTGACTGCATTTTTTCTATTAGTACTCAGTAGTGTTGGGGCTTTGAAGCTTGACGACTTTGCTCTCTTAATAGAGATCGGATACGTGATAGTGTGCCTTCACATGATAGTGATTTGTTTAGCGTGATGGCTATCTATGTGCATATACTGATGGGATTTCAAATATGCACTGGTTTATTTTGCTGCAATGATAATGCTCACAAGGGAGGAAATGATTAGTTTCCAGTATAATGGTGCATTATCTTAGAGCTTGACCATCTCTTGTCTGCATAATGAAATGCAAATACTCGACCACATGGTGGTACAAGATCAAGGGTCTCCCTAGAGGGGGGGGGTAAATTTTAATAGTGCAATATCTATGCACAGAAGATATCTTTATGCATAACTGAGTGCACATTCATTACTGGAGGGTGCTTCTTCTCATTTTTAGAAAGATCTTCTTATATCTCTGCCAATACATTTCAGATCATCCTAGTCTTTTGTACACACTATTATACAATATATATCATGTATTGCATACTAGAATTACCTTCCCCAACATTCAGAAATGTGAGCTATATGGTATTTCACAGATTTTCACTATTACACTTTTCTCTATGTATTCTGAAGGTCTGTATTATGTTCTTGGGGTGTTCTGGGAGCTTTCAAGGTCAAGGAATTTATTAGCAACAACTCTGAAGTTTTCCAAAGCTCAGAAATGTGAGTTTCCATGTGTGCTCCTCCTAAACTGTTATATCATTATAATGATCAATACTGAGACCCCACAAATGAAACCAAGAGTTGTTTGGGGTTTTAAAGGTCAAGAAATCAATTGGTGATGTCCCCAGACCACCACGATAGCTAGAAAACAAAATAAACTATATTTTCCCCCCAATCCTCTATTTTTCATCTCATTACAGTAGTCATATATAGCATATGAAGATGTATTCTAGAATTTTCATAGTGTAAAAATTGATTAGTAACATCCCCAGGGCAATCCAATGTATGCAGCATCATAAAAAGCCAATTTTGCTGATTATCCCTAGCCATAAAATGTGCCATATGTACTGTAGAGGGGTTGCTTAGGGGTTTTCAAGGCCAGGGAATTCATTGGTCAAGTTTTCAAAGCAATCCAATGCATGTAGCCCTGCCAAAATGCGAATTCTGTGTGATTTTCTGCTATTTTTTACTATTTTACTCTTTTTACCCCCTCCCCAGGGCCCTCATATCTCACCAGAAGGTTCACTTTTATGTTATTTACATATGTGTATATACTAGTACCATCCCCTAGCCTATTCAGTACCCAGAAACTGCCTCAATCCCAGATTTGTCTAAAAATGGCCTGATATTGATAGCTGATCTCATCAATTAGCTGCACTGCCACACTACATCCAGTCTCCTGTGGCTGAATCCAGCCTCTAGGGGCTCAGGAGGGGCAGGGTTAGCTTACTAATCTATAATATATTTTTAGAAGACTTCAAATTTTAAATCTCAGCCCAAAACAGCAAGCAGGAGGGCAGGAATAAGGCCCACAAGCATTCTGAAAGCATTGAAAGCAACTTTCCTAAAAAGGAAAAAGTGTGCAATAGTAGGAGGGATGATGAGAGACCCTGACAATGAGCAGAGGGGAGGGTGGCAGTGCAACAGCCATCAAAGGGGAGGCTGTAACAATGTCCTGCTCTAGTGACAGTGACAAAAATGCTTTATTTAAGTGGCCAGTCAATTGACAGTCTGGATTTATCAGCTGGCCTGTCAATTGACAGTGATTGATATATGAAAGTGGCTGCTACAGGTGGATGAGTTCACGGGTATTTCCTTTGGTTATCATAATCATTTCAAAAGTTGTTCAGTTTTCACCATTGAATTTCTTATTGTCCTCCAGTTTAATTGGTAGGACTTGATGAGTAGTAGTCATTATAATAGGGGGTTTTGACGATGTTCAGATTGCACAGTCTGTGCAGTTTATTGAATTGTTCAATTAGTATGTGTGTGTTATTGACCAGGAGGGATGAGCATGGGAGCCCAGAACCTATTAAGATAATAACAGCTATAGGATGTAGCGTAAGAAACAAGTAAGTATGGATAATAGAAATGATATATGCACCTCAGTCAGTCACATGTAGTTGTAGTGAACAGCTGAGGTGCAAAGAGGGGTGAAATGAAAAGTATATGAAACAGTACTAAGGGTAACATTCTAAATATAGTAAGTAAGATCGAAGGAAAGTCAAGGACAAGTACCAGTCGGGATAGGCTAAATCCTCAACAGATCACTTCATTTAACATACCTACAGCACATTGTGCTATATAACCTGTTTTCTTTTGTACTTTTAGTTTTTTCCTCAGTTCTACCAATACAGTCTCTATCCCTGTCACTTGGTCTGAGCTCGTCGTGTGAGGTTTTGTGACCTTCATCACCACTTCCTCACATATTTTTGACAGCCCATTGACTGTAATTCTCTCTACTTAACTTCTAAACTCATCTAAACTCACTTTTCTCTCTTATCTCTCTCTTTTGTTGTCCTTTGAAACTGCCCAGCTTGATCACCTGGACCTACTCCAACCTTGATGAAAGTGATCAAAATATTGTCACACTGCTACAACCTCTACAGTCATTGTATAACTGTGGGACCTGCTATGTGTGTATTGTCAACTAGTCTGTTGATGCCTTTAGGTGCATCACCCCTCCTATCTCCTCCTGCTCATCAGGTTCCTCCACCAGCTTTGCTCTCTGGAAACTCTCAGCCCTCTGATGAGGAGTCTGACATGCAGGCCTTTGAGGCTGTAAGCCATAGTGAGAGCCATTATTGTCATCATCACTCTGCTGTGACTGATAGGCCTCACAGCATCTCTTCTCATGAGGAGGCACTTTCTGATCTTGCTGCTGATCTCATTGCTCAGGAGGAGAACACCATGGACATTGATGAGTTCATTACTTATACCCAGAATTTTATATCTACATATAATAGTATATATTCTGGTACCTTGTACATCTCTTCATATGATGAGACATTGTCTGTGGTTGAGGATGAGAATGATAAAGAGATAGTCCCTCAACCTCATAGGGCATTCCTTTGCTGAAGCAAGAGCTTCAACTCTCTAAGGCACCATTTCAATATAATGGCAAGCAGGAAATTGACTGATGAATAAGTTCAGACAGTTCAGATTGTAGAAAATAATATGACCGCAAAAGAGAAAGAAGTCTTCTCCTGGAGAAAGGAGACTTCAGACACAGCAGAATAGGGTTTGAGACTGTTCTGTATCCCCTGTTCTTGGGCTATAATACTTGGCAAAGGGGAAATTCATTGACTGTAATCAAAAGATCAATAATGCTAAGCTTGACATCAAAGCTCAGAAAACTGCATTCAAGACTTAGAATGCAGTCTGGGATGCTCAGATGGATGCACTACCTTCCAGATCTACTATAGCAGACCAAGGATCTGATGTTGAAGATGATTTCACAGTTGTTCCTGATTAGAAACATAAGTCTAAGCCTAGCATAAGATATGCTAAGAGCAGGAAATCTCGCTTGAGCAACAGGTATGAACAGCTTAAGATAGAGGAGACTTCAGATAAGGACTCCACTGAAGAAACAGAGTCTGTCAGGCATCAGAAAATCCCAAAGAGAAAGTCTTCCAAGAAGAAGGCAAAGAAAGCAGTTAGCAGACCATTGGCCAATGCTTTGAGTTACTGTATGGAGAAGCTGATTTGTGGTGAGTCCAGGGAATCTACTAATCAACATCATTGTACTAGCCATCAAGAATCTACTTGCCCTCTTGATCAGATTCCTCTGCAATGCTTCCTTGGAAATGCATTAAACCTGAAGAAGGATAAAACTAGCCATTGAAAGGCTCAGTTGAAAACCAAAAAGAGGAAGAAAAAGTACCCATCTGATTCATTCTCTTCTTCATCTTCTAGCTCTTCAGATGAAGGCTCAGATATGGAGTCGACTACCTTGTCTTCATCTTCAGACTCTGAATCATCATCCTTGAATTCAGGTTATACATATTCTACTTCTGATCTGTCCTCACCAGGGTCATCCTCAGAGTCAGATGATTCTAGCTCTGAATCAAGCAGTTCTTTAGGAGGTTGTCATCACAGACACAAGAGCAATTGTTTCTGATGCAAGTCTAAACAGAAATCTAATGTTAAAAAAACATGCACATAGAAAACTTTAGCACAAAGGCATTAAACAGTTGATAAAGCCTATTCCACCAACACCATATGATGGTACTCTGTGACAGAGGCAAGGTGAATAACAAGTCTCAAGCCACACAAGATAAGAGATAAGATAAGACTTTCAAGATAAGCTTAGATTTTCAGCAATAGACAAGGTATTAGTGTATGATTCAAAACTAAGGTATCTACATGCATTATGAGCTGCCTATATACTGTAGGTAAAATATCACATGTAAATAGCCAAGAATAAAGGAGTATAACTGAATAGAACAAAAGTAGTATGAGTTAGACAGGGAGCCATGGTATAATAAAGGAGTGTAATAGGCTTGGAAAAAGGTATGTCAAAAAGGAAGAAATGACTAAGTTAGATAAGTGTGACAAACTGTTACATTCACCCTCTAGAAAAGCCCCCAAGTTCTCTCTGATCACTGCACTGCTGCAGCAGAAGAATCTCCCTTGATCTCATCAACCATCTCTTTGTCCTCAACCACAGTGGCCTCTTTTTCAGCCTCAGCAGTGGTAACCTTTTGTACAAGAGTCATGTTCTTCCAACCCTTCAGCCTAGGCTTGGCCAGACACATAAAAGCCCTATCAAAACCCTTGATGCTGAGCATCACTGCTGCGGTGCATTGGTAATTTAGGGGGGTCAAATACTTTGAAGGATTTGGTGCCGGATTTAGTGAGTAAATCCCCGGCACCAAAACCGGCACCAAAAACCGGTCGGTTTTGAATCTGTATTTGATGTCGGTTTTGGTACTGGATTTGGATCTTAAATAGGAATACAAAAACACATGGTATTTTCATGTGGATTTGGTCATGCAGATTTGTACTGCAAAAACATGCAGATTTGACTCAGGGATTTGGGTCCTAAATCCAGATGGGTAAATCTGCTCCAAAAAACGAGCAGATTTCAAATGGTATTTTTAGAACAAATCCTACTGTAAATACCGAACCAAAAACGGAAACAAATACAAAGGGGATTTGTTTCAGGATTTGGGTACCAAATCCTGGGTGACCCACCAGCGACGCATCAGGCACCTGCCAGCGAGACGCCAAGCACCCGCCACTGACGTGCCAAGCATCCGCCAGTGATATGCCAAGCATCCGCCAGTGATATGCCAAGCACTCGCCAGTGGCTGCTAGCAATGCAATTAGAGAGCTGGTGACTCCACGGGAGCTCGCCAGTAACCATCAGACTCGACGCTACTCTAACTCGACCCCTAGCCATCGACGGCCTCACTTTTTATTGGCACCTCTCCAGTTCTTTGACACGCTGCCTCTCTCCAGCGTCAATGCTAGCTGCCAACGGCTCATGCTTCCTCCTGGCATCGACTTTTTCTAGTTAAATTGCAGCTCACCAGCCGCTCCAGCTTTCACCTACTCTAGAGTCACCATCTCGCCCTTGGGAGGTTGTCTTCGGTCTTTGACACCATCGTCGTCTGCCCGTTCTGTATTTTTATCACGGTGTTATTCTGACTTAGGCTTGTGCGATCTAGTACTGCAAAACGGTAAATCGTATCCCTTGAATGGGGGAAATTACTGTATCACTAGCCACTGTGTGCCTGAGCGTCCATCTACATAGTCATAGATGGCGGTGAAGAGTATGAGCGACACAACAGAAATGGGATACCCCAAAACATATGCAGAGAATGGGATGTTAATTCACGTACTCAGGAGCGACTGAAGTTGTTGGCTATATCAGTGATACTGGCATTGGATCAGGAAGTACCAAAAGCTGATAATGATGTCACAGGTAAGAGAAGTATAAGAGTGGAGGGATACAATCTAGAAGAGTATCACATTAGTGAAACGAGCGAAGGCGACAGAAGTAAATAATGGCTCAAGGTCACAATGTAGAGATCGTCAGGATTCGGTGTGGATAAAATGATGTTGAACCCAGCTATGAATGAAACATTGTTAGCATCGGTTGAATTGTTATTGCCTCACTTAGCTTCCGCATGACTAAGGCCTTCTTCATAGATGCATCCAGGAGGGATCTGATAGTGCTAGCGTCAGAAATCTGGGTTTGAAGATACACAGAGTGCCTTACAGTTGGGACCACATGCATCATTGGCAAACGCAGACCAGAGGACGATCGTATGCCAGATCCTGATCCATCTTTCCCCCATAATTAGCCGATAAACAAGAAAATCAAGTGATGAGGATGTACAATTTTCGCAGACTCTCAAGATAATATCAAGAAACGCTGGTAAGTAGTTAATAAGCCTAAAATGACAGTCAGTTATTGATTCTGCTCGGATATTCAAAAGGACTCACCACCCTTGCATAGTTATTGGCGTCGAAGGTCTCCTTCGATTGATTCACCCTATAGACCCATGCCTCACTGTCTACCATTCTATTAGCCAACTCCACCGTAAAAACCATATTTCCTGCTGGGTCGAACCCTCTGATTGTATAATGGTTGATTTTGTTGAGGTTTTGCAATGAATGCCATCCCGCGCTGATGAGCCTCAAGGCTCTGTGCGCTCTGAAATCGTGAACACCACTTACAATTTATCGCCTATCTCCCTTACGCGGCCTTTCACTAAACCAAACGTTGCAAGTCCGGCACAGGTCGAATCATATTAAATTTCCCACTCCACGCAAACTTTCACTCCGATATCTATGAGTCATTGTGCCTCAAGGCACATTGATTGCCAATCCTTCCGCAGTAAATTAGACACGCATCATTATTCTGGGCCTTTGCACGTGGACAGAGCCATACGATCACGCGGTTTAACTACGCGTAGGCTATGCATAGCTACGGATTCTCAAGAGGCCATATGGATACGCCTTTACAGCTTAGAAATATAGTAGAGATTAGTGAGCCATTAACTGCGGCTGAGTAAGTAGTAAGTAAATTAGTAAACCTTCCATAGCTTTATTAGGCTACGCGAACTTTTAATAAGTATGCACAGTAGAGTAGCACACGGTATAGTGAACTACGGTTACAAATAGTTCGCTATGCTCACAAATCATGTACTGCGGTTATCAAGCCAAGGCAAAAGTTCGCTTACTTAGCAAGTACAGTTCTGTAGTATAAAAGATAACGGCCTGTAGATAGAAAAGGACAGTTCTCCATAGAGGATACATACACCACACATACCACCCAATACACGCGAATTAAAGTTAATATCTCTACGTTCTTAAGAGATATAACACTTTGCGAAGTTTCTCCAAAACTTGCTAGCTACCCAGTGTTAAATAACTTGATTCACGTCCTCTCGTCCAAAACACAAGCAAGGGTATCATATAAAGACTACCTTGTTTGTCATCCTCCTGTCATAAATTCGCATACTTGAAGACTTCAAAGGGTAATCCGTAGCTAGGATTCCGAACTTTAGTCTCTAACACCAACAGCATACTGTTCCTATAAGTTAGGAACGATACTAATTCGAGTTTCTCTAGATAAGCCAGCTCCATCTCTGCGTTTCTCTAAAGAAAGTATGCGAGCATAGGAAAATAGATTCTACCGGAACCGTAGCCAGGATTCCGACACCACATAGTTCGCGCCGCATCTAGGTCGCCCCCGCTCAGCATACATCCACGTTTACGTATCTTTTCCCTTCCAGGAAAGTTCGCGTACATACTTTGAGCCTCTGAACAGCCTTCAGAGAATCATAACAAAGGGTAGCAATACTTTGCTACACCACCAGGAAGCTACAGTCATCGCACAGAGGTGCAAGACTAGACTCGCTAGAACCTGCCTTCAGATTCTGTGCTTGACTACACTCGCTGTTACAGGTCTTGTGTTTTCTGCCCGCAGGAGTCAATAGGTTCATCAGCGCTGCCAAATGTTAAGATGGGATGGTAAAATGTTAGCGACTTACGATATTGTGAGCATGCATGCTCCTGACCACCAGACATCAACGCCGAAGCGGCGAAGTGCTTCGTCGAGTATCGCTTTACTGCGCTTTCCCCGAAGCTTTTGCTTCATCTTGTCCCCTTCGAAGAACGGCTGCCTACCGATCCACTTGCCTACGTAGAATACCGGCTTTGGGACGAAGATATCTACAGTACAAAGATAAGAGACCCAAGATGTACAATGAAACATGCACTAATGACCGCAGAAAGCGCAAGTTTCATGACTGACTTCATGCCCTGAAGAACGACACAACTTGAACCCCGAAAATGCACAGATACCACTCTGCTCACCTTTGCAGAAATCCAGGATGCCATTAACTCAGAGGAAAGTAAAGCAGCGACGAGATGAGGAAGGTTAGAGACTAGAGAGAGGAAGCGAGCGTGACAAGCAAGGAACAACATGAGAAAGAGCTTAAATATGACTTGAAGCTGACATCGACCACAAATGGGAGCACACATTGAAATATATTCCACGACACTGTAGTTTTAGAGATCGATAGACATTTTCAGACACGCAACAGGCCGAGAGGATTTGACATGACATGTCCAGTCGAGGACGGTAGTCTCAAAGGTAGTAGGCTCCTGGCTGGTGGAGACATGATCCACTGAATCTCATCTAAACTTTGAGTATGAGTTCAGAAACAGTATGCAGGCGGAGGTATATTCCATCTCCATGAGTGCCAGAGACACAGAAACGGATGAATCTATCGGACGCCAGTCAGTAGATGGTATTGAGAAGGTAGATCGGGAGAAAGATACCACAATGTTGTCATCGTTCTCAGTGTCTGACCTCCGTTTTCCCTCTTTTTTGCAGAATAGGAATATTTACTCGTGCCAGTTCGGGGGTCCCGCACTGCCCTTCCTGTGGTACAATGTGCAATGGCGCAGAGCCTCCATTAGATTGATTGATGTCGCGTCATGGGTCCTCCACAGTGCACAATACTATTGGATCCAGAAAAAGTGCAACAGCTTGTACATTCGCCGGAATACTATACACATTTTGCTAATTTGCATGGTATCCAGGTCCATATAATATACCACACATTACCACAGATGAGCAATCAGTCACCAAATTTATCAGAGGTGACCAATCGAGATGAGCCTCCGCACAGCTGTCGGAGTAGACACGTTAACTGCAATGTCACCCAAAGACATTGTTCTACTGCCTTACCTCTTGTAGAGCGACCTCTGAAGAGTGGAGTTGTCCATTCAAAGACTCCAGTATCTCTGGCAAGATGAAGGGATCTCCATCTCCAGCACAACCGAAGCTGGTCACTTTCACAGCCAACAGGAAATAGTACATGGAAGAATCTCGAGCCAGTACGTTCTCCTCAGTCACTGACTTTGCGATGGGGGCAATTGCAGACGCGATTCTTGTCATCGGACCCTAGTAGTCTTTCAACATTGGAAGCTATCATCAAGAAGCTGAGAGCCTATGCCTAGAAGTGTTGGCGATGGCTTACCTATTCAATAGATATAGCCGGCCAAGGCACGTTTCTGGGCACCGTCGAAGAAAAGACACCTTCTAGACAAAGGACCATACATGTGTTACCCACTCGGACCAGAAATAAGGGCCCAGAATCAAATTGGATCATCATCCTGTGGGGGAGAAGTCATGAGGGGAAAGATGTACTAGTAGAGTATATGGAAGAGCCTTACATCCATGAGTATGGGACCATTCTTCTACAATTGTACACAGTTGATGGCTCCATCGTCCTGAAGCATCAGAATAATGAGATATTCACGACGACTTTGACGCCAAATCTACATGGTGAGCTCACATTAGTTGCCTTACCTTGGACCGATAGCTCGGGTGCATAGGCGAGTCGCGGGGCGAGTCCTCGACAACTTCCAAATCAGGACGGTGAGGACCCTGGTTCGAATCCCAGTCTTGACGAAGAGTAAAAGGCTGTCTTTCGAAACACTAGAAATAACGGGTGATGACCTGCTGGATAAGAATTGGAATAAGTACGAGTAACATCAAGGGAAAATAGTAGACCAACATTCAGATTAAATCATCCATCATGAGGCCATCTCTGTCAGACGGATTGGAACTGGACATGGATGTATCCCGGGGTAACCTTCATCGAGGATAACCACGCATGCACTGGGATGTATTCCTGTTGGCATATCTGAGTCTGAGTCGCCCAGCAAAAGAAGAAGGCATACGTCGAAAAAATATATGTACACTCACAAGGACCGTGCGATGGAAACATCAAGGATAGCGGACGCGATGACAACATGCGGCTACAGTCGAGGAGAACGACATTAGGACTACAAATACAACGGACTGATGAGCCTATTGTACGATTTCTGGACAAGTAAGAGCGACGCACAAATCAGGCTTCGCCAATTCTGTGAGTATCGACTCGACGGACGAGGACCTTCACAGTGCAACCAAGACGAAGACAAATGAGGGGACACCTAAAATATTAAATATTATCAGAACAACCATTCATCTATCCAGGACATAGAAACGCACCATGCCTCTTGGTCCTACTATCCATCCCCGTCCTTGTATACCCCAATATTCACAAATTCACAAATTCACTGCAATTTTGTTGATATGAGCAAGAGCCTACGAAGAGGATAAGGAAGCGACCACTCGCCAGCATCAAATCCAGCGTCTCGACCCTGTGAGTCGATTCTCCACAAGAAAACTTGACATGATTACCATCCCAGACAAGAGCAGCTGAAGCGAGTGCCCTAACGCTGAATTTCGATGGGTGCCGGTGACAAGAGAAGAAGACCATGGGAATGTTATCTCTTGGCTACATTTGATGCCCAAAATCATTAACTCCCCTAAATCCGCGGCTTGGGGAGATAAGGAATTTGATGCCATATCTGATCCCGCCATCACTTTCTCACGCCTTCCCCCTTGCCTGATCACCGTGACCCTCAAGCATGGGTAGCCTCAGCAGTAAGTACGCCTTCAAACTTACATTCAGATATTGTCATTTTACGATCCACTTAGATACTTGACATCACGTCCGCACTACATTTTCCTAGTTGGGGGCAGAACGGCCTACTGCGACTGACCTTGGCGTTCATGCCTAAATCGGGCTGGTCCATTCGCTGAACACAAATCAATGTTGTACTCGCAGTCCCTCGAGAGGCAAGCTGCCTTCTGTCGGAAAATCAACCCTACCGAACAATGAACCGAAGAAGATCGCGTACTCTTTCGCAGTCTTAGCTATGTAAATCACAGCTGCCCAAGTTCTTTAGACTTTGATGCTCACGAGAAGATTATAGGTACAACAATATAATGTTCTTGGTGCAACTCAGTGAATTCCTGTCCTTATCAGCAACCAATTCCTCGATCATCTACCGAGTCTACAGATCGCCTTGACATGTCTCTTTCGCTCCAGATGCCAGATGGGTTAGCAGAAGGTCTACGACCCTCTCACGCATTCTCAACACCATGTCTCAGAGCCACCTGATGTGGTGTTGAATTTTCTTTCCCTCGTTCCTAGATATTGTCGTTGTCTCTGTCTACGCTCTCTCTATCCCTTGTTTCTCACACTCATTCTCCTCATTCTCCATCCGGGCTTTCAAGCGACCTTTGCCTTGTTCTTCACGCTTGTCGATGCCCTGGGTGCTTACTGAGAGTAGAGTCCATCATACAGCTGGCGCTTTCCTCCATATTACGTTTCATCTTGCATATTCATTGAGGCAGCACTGTAGCGGCGTAAATGTCGACCCAGGTCCTCCATTCTGTCAAGTCATCGTCAATTGGCGCACGTCGCAGGGTACTAGCAAACATCTTCAAGCTCGCCGGCTTCTTCGGAAAGCTCTGCTCTGCATATGTGAGTCCGATCCTTCCGACTCTCAGCAAGTTGAAGGAGAGTCAATATGACAATGATGCTGCTCTCTGCCCTCTTGTTCTTTTTGCAGGTCTCTTTTCACTTGCCAATTTATTGACAAACAGCCACTCTTTGGTGAAGGACTGACCCAAACCCAATGCACAAGTGGCCAAATTTCATTGTCGAAACAATCCCCCGTCTATATGCCTACCAGGTATGATCATCGGGCACTCATCCACTAGTGATATGGTACGATTTCTGCAATTTTGAGTGTGGATATTACTCTTTCGTAAGGTTGGATGGCAAAAGTCCAAGTCTGTCAGCGGGATAGAACTCTGCATGGAATGGGACTATCAAGGCCATTCAGGAAGTATAGCATTTCCGACCGAGACGAGCAGATGCATGGATGTACTTGTACTCAGTGAATAAGCGAAAGGCAACGTTCCAACCTGTTGAATATCGGTCATTGGTGAGCCAAACTCTTTCTTTCCTTTCGACACAGTACTAACTAATGTCCAGTTCCGTTAGGTCTATAGCTAACCTGATACTTTTTTGGGTCGCATCAACAAAGGTTGCAAAACAACATGCACACTGCTATTTCTATCCTTCAGTTTTATTCTATATACACAAATTTCAAAAAAGGAGAAAGCCGTGTGATGTGGCATTCAACTACCGTTTTCCATTAAACATCAAAGTGTTCGATCAGAAGTCCTGGCTCTTTGCGATATAAACTCTGTATATGATGCTGGAATCTCACAGAACTCATCTGGCATCTCCTGTTTTGTCCCCACTCTAGGTATGTAAGTTCCTGGTTCATCGGTAACGACTCAAGAGATGACACTACCCCCAGTAGGATCGTCACTCTGATCTCAGACAAACCAAAACAGCATCCCGTCGCTTCTTGCCGCTGCGCCACTGTTAATTGAGTTCCATGATAGCAGTGGTCACATACCGGATGATGATAGTGTCGCCTCTCCATTGTGGCGATGTTGAGGGTCACGAGTACAGATTACCACCATTAAGTCCACTGTTAATGAGTGTTGCTACTCACCTGAGTTGTCGTCTGTCAGCGACTCATCGACAATCAAACGATTTGGCCTGGCAAGGCATCCAGATTTCGGTACCCTTCGCCGAGAACATTCCAGGACCACTCACAACTTCTTGGGCCGCAAATTACAGCTGAAATGTCATTGGGACCGGGTTAGGGTGGTGCATCATTGGGATCAGCCATTATAATAGAATCTGAGTAGATAAATAGTGGGAAAGATGAACATTATAAAAGGAAAGAGATGGGACACACGTCCACATGTTGCGGTAGCAGAATTTTAACGTGTAAGGCTTGTCGGGCGCTTCTTCTCTGGAAAGACTTCTAATGTGACAGCCTCCGAGAGAACAAGATCTACAAAGTCAACGATGTACGCCTCCAACTTTGTATACACACCAGTTACAGCTATGCAAGCCGTATAGTCCTTGCCATGAGTAACAGTTCATTGAGGTGAAGACACACATGCACCAGTCATTGAATGAACTGCATAGATTTGTCGACACAAGGAAACATCATAACATGCGTTATCAATACTGTGCAAGGCCAGTACTTCCTGCCGCTTCCGGCGTGAAGAATGAGAAAACTAGATCTGATTCTTTCATGTGAATATGTAAACAAAATATCCCTTGCTACACTTAAAGCGTGAGTGAATGGTCGACACTCGACACGAACTTAACTTTAGGGCGAACTCATAGGCATAACTCGGTGCCAGATCCGCTGGTAAATCGAGGTGATCCTCAGGGGATACTTTTTTCCATTGGTCTAAACGTGTTGCTTGGGTACCCCTGCGATCAGTATACATGCCAGGAGGCGTTGATGCCCAATGGTCTGTATTCATACCAGGAGGTGTTCGTTCCCGAGGGATGCTAAACATGTCCTGAAGTATAGATCTCTCGCGCTTCCACGTAGTTACAAGGGATGCTATACACTGACGATCCAATGGAGCGCATCACAGGAGGCGTGCCCACAAGTGAGGAGACTGAACCTAGAAGATTTCCATAAATATGGTCCTGTTTTGCAGACGATGAAATACCGCGTAACGCCGAGGCAGGCTGGAAGAGTCATAAAAAATAGGTTAATTCTGCTAGCTCATCAGCCTTGCTTTCAAAGGTTACAAAATATCTCCTACCTGGTGTCGATGCTCCATCCAGATTGAGGACATTAAAAAAAGCCAGCCAGTTAAAGGGAACTACCAAATTTGAGATCCCAGAAACTGAAGAGAGCCAGATGGTGAGTGACGGCACGAGGTATATTTCCTCATAAATGAAGGTAACACATGTTTGTCGGCGAATTCAAAAAAATCGGTACAGGATCCATCCATCCGTCATGCTCAGAACATCGCTGGCAGCATCCTTGAGTATCATTGATTTGACGACAGTCGACATCTGTGAAGTGCAAAAATCACCAGAAAGTCCGTCCAGGACACGGTAATGCACTGACAGTGGCATGGCTCTTCATCATCCCTCTCTTATAGTCCATTCCTGTCCATACATTCACTATTCACTGAAATTTCCAAGTCAGTAGGAGCCTCAAGTCAGGCGCACAACCATTTGCCTTATACACGTCAAAACCAGCACATTATCCATGAGAATGACAAGAACAAATCAAGTTTAGCAAACAACTGAAGCGCAGAACTTCAGTGCTAATGAATGGAGAGGAAACCCGTGGAAATGTTATCTCTCAGCTACTTTCGGTGCCCAAAATCCTTAACTCCTACATCCGTGGCTCAGGAGATAACAAATTTAATACTCTATCTGGCTCTTGCCATCATTTCCTTACGCTTTTCCGCCTTGCTCGCTTGCTGCCAGTGAGCTTCAGCACCCAGCGCCAGCAGTAAGTACTACTTAGGGTGCCTTCAGACTTGCGCCATTTGTATGTCGCAGTCTATATCATTATTCTCGTTTGCACCTACCTTTTACGTGTGCTTGATGTTCTCCAAATGGTGGGCCCTCTTCGGTCAAGAACTCAAGTCAAACTTGTGGGCATGCAGGCTAAAATAATCCTCATTCTTACCACATCATTCTCGACCAGCCGTCCCCTAGACAATAGTCTCTGGTCAGTTTTGTTGCTAATCGCAGGGACTCTACTCTTCACATTAGCCTTCCATCATTAGCGTCCGCCTCATGACATCCTACATTTTTACTGCTTTCTGGATCAGATCCTACCATAAACTTCATGCCACCATACTTAGTCAATCAGCAGTGCACTGTCTCCGCCCGTTCATGTGGACAGCACCCATATTGCTAGCCTTCATACCTCACTGATGTTCACATGTAGATGCCTCAGGTACTGCGATCGTTTGCACAAGCTGCCTTTCTTGAAGTCCTCTTCATTTTTCTCCGATATCTCTCTGGATATTGTTGCAGTTAAATGATGAGGGATCATACCTGTTTTGTGAATGCATAAGTACCGGGCTCGTTGCTTCTATGATCTGCTGCTCATTGTCCATTAGTTTATACCATCCAGTATGTATAACAAGTCTGCACCTATTTAATTGTGTACGTCTCTTCAGGAAGCGGTCATGACTCAAGTACTCAAATTTGAACCAGAGTCCATCCAGATTTAGAAGTTGCTGAGGACTCACCCAGCGACTCTCTTCTCCAGACGAATTCACGCGCATTCAGAGTCTACGTGGTGTTGTGTTCATGGGTGGTCGCTGTTCGGAGACCGTACAGTTTGCAAAAGCGAGTCCACAGATCCAAAAGGCTGAATATGATGTATGGAAGGGAGGTATTGTAGTGAATGCAATCAGAGGTAGAAATATCAGGAACTATCATAATGGATTAAGTGGAGCCTTCTCAGAATCATCTCCTGATCAGGCGACAAGCATGCAGAGAGGGACAGTCAACACGGTGTACTTATTGACAGTTGACTTTACATTGCTACAATATCATTCAAAGAAACTACAAGAGTGGGAGATATCCCTGATCTCCACACCTACGTTGGAGTTTCAGCCGAGACGTTGCAATATCTGAGTGTGGGAACCTACAGTGCATCATAGACAAAAAGGAAGTATGTTCCAGCAATCTCGAGCGCAGTTCACATGCTATTGAAATAAGCAATGAAACTCGCTCCACTGATTTGTATTGTGTTCAAAGTTCATGAGCTTGAGCAGGATAGCAGCAGAACTTGTTACTTACATGACCACTCCAGCAACGCCACCCAAGATTATCGCCCATACCAGGGATACCATGAGATCACCTATGTCGCCAGAGAATGCAGCCCAATACATGTTGGTTTCTGTTTCATTCAAGTCGAGGGATGTGATGAAAGGAAGAATCTCCTCAAGGTATTCAAAGGGAATATATACATTCTTTCCCTCGTAACCTTCCAGAGTCATGGTGAGCCGTGTAATCCTTTCAAAACAAGAATCAATGTCGCTGCCCAGAATTTTGGTGCAGACCTGGAAGCAACACCATAAATGATTTAAGGAGTGCGATACTGATGACCGGGCTCACCCTCTTTGGCAAAGCCAAGAGTCTATCGCCTCGTTTTACAACAATGTAGCCTTGATCCGTCAGGCTACCATTCGAGGCATGGGCGACAACGGAATATCTAGGAGGTGCGTTAAACGAGTGGTCCATTTGATGCAGGGGATGGGGGTTAGTGGCGATGAATGAGGGAAAAGTATAATACATCTGGCAGCTTTACATAAGAAAGGAAAGGCACAAACAAAGACCAGGAAATAACAAGCCAGCATCATTGTGTTACTGTTGCAGTAGAGATAGAAAAAGGGAATTGAAAGAGATACTAAGTAGTTTTTATTTTAATTAGGCGTGGAGGCTTCAAACACACAAGCCATCCAATTTCGGCTGAATCGAAATAGAAAGTATAGTAGAATTGTATGTCACAGTAAATGAGAAAAGGAATGAAACTCGTGCGGAAAATAAGCTAGATCATCTGTAGATGGAGATACGAACTCAACAACACAAGGTATTTGGTAGACATTCACCGTTCACGACAAGAAATCGGCGTCAAGCACAGGGAAAACCTTTATGTGCGCAGAAGGGTGCAGACAACAGAAGCAAGTCGTGGGGCAAGTCCTTGAGCAACTTCCGGGGAAAACCCTACCACCAGTAAAAGGCTGTCCTTCGAAGCGCTGTAAATAACAGGTGATAACCTGCTAGGTAAGAAGCGGAATCAGTACGAGTAACGTCAAGGGAAAATAGTAGACCAATGTTTAGATTAAATGATCCATTATGAGGTCATCTCCGTCAGACGAATCGTAACTGAACATGGACACATCCCGGGGTAACCTTCATCGAGGATAACCACGCATGCACTGGGATGTATTCCTGTTGGCATATCTGAGTCTGAGTCGCCCAGCAAAAGAAGAAGGCATACGTCGAAAAAATATATGTACACTCACAAGGACCGTGCGATGGAAACATCAAGGATAGCGGACGCGATGACAACATGCGGCTACAGTCGAGGAGAACGACATTAGGACTACAAATACAACGGACTGATGAGCCTATTGTACGATTTCTGGACAAGTAAGAGCGACGCACAAATCGGGCTTCGCCAATTCCGTGAGTATCAACTCGACGGACGAGGACCTTCACAGCGCGACCAAGATGAAGACAAATGAGGGGACACCTAAAATATTAAATATTATCAGAACAACCATTCGTCTATCCAGGATATAGAAACGCACCATGCCTCTTGGTCCTACTATCCATCTCCGTCCTCGTATACTCCGATATTCACAAATTCACTGCAATGTTGTCGATATGAGCAAAAGCCTACGAGGAGGATAAGGAAGCGACCACTCGCCAGTATCAAATCCAGCATCTCAACCCTGTGAGTCGATTCTCCACAAGAAAACTTGACATGATTACCATCCCAGACAAGAGCAGCTGAAGCGAGCGCCCTAGTGCTGAATTTCGATGGGTGCCGGTGACAAGAGAAGAAGACCATGGGAATGTTATCTCTCGGCTACATTTGGTGCCCAAAATCATTAACTCCCCTAAATCCGCGGCTCGGGGAGATAAGGAATTTGATGCCATATCTGATTCCCACCATCACTTTCTCATGCCTTCTCCCCTTGCCTCACCCACTGTGTCCGTTAAGTGTTGGATTGTTCCTTGTAGCCTCAGCAATGAGTACATCTTCAATTTTGCATTCAGTGTTGTCATTTTACGGCCCACTTAGATACTTAGAGAGTTATGAAATTGAGCGTCGATTGCACGTCGTAAGGTCAGTTCGACTTGAGTTTGACCATTTGAATTTGTTGGACGGAAATCAATGATCGGTATACAATCAGAGTGCCAACTTATACTGCGGTAGTGTGGCTTGGCTAGCACAGATACAGTTGTACCTCTGCTTGCATCATTTTCGATGCTCGATGGCTAAAGTCCATTTCCCTACGTTACGTCCCTGACTATCGTACTCCATTAAGTGCTCCCACCTCGATGCTTCGGTGTGTGGCGTCACCGTGGGTCATTCCAAGCTTTGCTTTGTTGGTTATTTTTAGGAAACTCTTTCATGCAGAGTGTATAAATGTCTTAATGCCAAAATTATTGAGTGCATTTGTTACCCATCACCATGTCTACCTCCCCAAGAAATGCTTCTTTTCAGCCTTCTGGTCTTGAACTCTCTAACAATGAAATACCCACCAACAGTATATCATCATCTGTTGCAAATGGAGACCACTTTTTTCCTCCAAGGCCCATTATGGTGAGTGCTGCTCTGTCTCTCATTCCAATCGTTGCTTACTTATATGTCTTTCAGCCCTCTACTCATCAAGTCTCAGTACCATCTTTTGTCATACCAATCTTCCTCTTGTTGAACATTTCTTTGTAGTTTCAATCCATGTCTGATCCCTCTTCGCTCCCGGCTGTCGCTTTTCCTTGCTCTGAGAGGCCGATGCTGCTTGGTCTTTCTACCTCCCCCCATCCAACCGACCACCCTAGGTGCGATAGCTCAGAGGTCACACGCCACTTGCTATCGTCTCCTCTCCCGGTACGTTTGTCTATTGATACCTGCAAACCAATTGCTCATCGTCCAGTATTCTTTCCATGTCCAGGTTTGTGTAAAGTGTCGTCTTGACAAAATTGTGCCCTACATCCCCAACATCGACGCTGAAGGCATCCTTCATTCTGGTCCTTCTCCCTCCATCAAGGCACTGGTGCCTGCTATCGCTCAAGATATTCCTCCCCTTCAACTATATCTATCTACCTTAAACCAGCTCTCCAAAGAAATCTCTGACATGCGCAATCGGGTCCGACATCTTTGTCCTGTCAACCTTTGTTCAGAATTTTGTCATGATCACACTGTGCCCTCCACCCCCTGCCCTACTGATGCTGCCCTTTCTCCTGATCCATCGCCATCTATCAAGGGGCTTCCCCTCACTATCGCGCACGATATCATACCCTTTCAAGCGGACCTAGATCAATTATTTCGCGACATTTCTGACAGGTGCAGTCATGTGCGAAAAAAAATAGAATACCACGAAGCTGCTCTTGTGCCTATCCAATCCCTTCCTACGGATCTTCTTATTGACATATTTATGTTGGTACCGGTGAATGCCCTGAAGCCCCTATCTTCCCCATGGATCTTTGGCCAGGTCTGCGTGGCCTGGAGGTCGCTTTCTTTTTCCTCTCCATCCCTCTGGTCGCGAATCATCATTGACAACTTTTACGGACTTCCTGGGCCCAAAGTTGAGGCCGCCCTCAAGATATACTTGTTTCGTTCCAAGGCTCATCCTCTTTCCTTCTGCCTCGACTCGCTTACCTTTCCCGATCCTGCCGGAGACTTCAACCCTATCACCCATCTAAGCATCATTGTGGCCCATGCATCGCATTGGACTTCTGTCCAGCTTGATGTGACTTCGAGTCAACTTACGAAGCTTTTGGAAATGATTCATGAGCCACCACGCTGTATTTGCATCTTGGAGATATATGTGCACGAGGACCCTTATGATGGGGAGTCATATCTCCTGTACAAGCCGACGTTTTCCTTGTCGCCCATTGCTCATGGCACCATATATGGTGTGTCCACGTCTATGCTCCCCATCTTTCTTGGCAAGCTCACAACTTTATGCTGTGAGCTGAAGGAACCCTTGGGTTTGACCAAGATATTGGAACAGGCAACAGAGTTAGAGATGCTGCACATTGTTCCTGAACCCAGTGTCGGTTCTAGCGACAGTCTTAAGTCCTATGGGCCAACCGTGTATCATCCAATTCTACGTCGTCTTACCATTTTTGTCTATCAGACACAAAGATATGTTTTTCCAGTGGTCCCCATCAGCGTTGACTCAATTTCTATATCAGGATTACGTGAGCTTGAACTTATCACACATGACATACCTGGGATTGCGTTCATGCCTCTGTTTGATTCAGAAAATATGGCCCGTATTCATTGCCTGTTACAGCGATCAGGGTGTGCGCTGGACATCTTGCGCATCCATTCCCCCCTCCTGTGGAGCGATGTTTTGCCTATCCTTGCAGCACAATGGCAGTCGCTGACGACCTTACATCTGTTTGTTAACACAGACATCGCACTACAATTGTTTCGTGCTTTGAGCGCAGAAAGTAACACACCACGAAGACCCGCTGCAATAGACACTATTCTATTACCGAATCTGCAGCACTTGACTCTTTCAGAAGAACCTCGCATTGGGACTGATATTGGGATGATGAAATCCATTGGTGCACTGTACAATGCAATTTTATCACGTTGGGGTCGTCCAGACGTCAAACAGCTTGCCTGTTTGAGGTTGATTCTTGTTGACCAGCCGCTGGAGGCCCTGTGACATAACCCCGCCACTGGATTTGGATTGCTACATTTGATCAGGCTAAAGAGCTTCATTTTGAATGTGAATTTCTTAGTTGGTGGTGATGATATCCTTGAAGCAGGTGGATGGCTGGAATTATTAGGCAAGGAATAAATTCTAGATAAAGGCTCGGAACATGTCCTATCTTGTCATATATATTCATTTTCCAGTCATGATCAAGGAGTCCTTATGAAACTCCGGGGAATAACGAGTGGGTCAGTGCATTTACACTGAGTGTCTCTGTTCGCATTGATGAGATGTGCAGTAGCACGATACAGAATAGCTTAGAACTACTCGAAGATTATTAGCCAACATCAAATCATGATGGTGAGCGTGAGATGTACTCAATAACTCACATTTCATCTTGCATATGCATCGAGGCAGTGTCGTAGTGGCGTAAATGTCGACCCAGGTCCTCCATTCTGTCAAGTTATCGTCAATTGATGCATGTCACAGGGTACTAGCAAACATCTTCAAGCTCGCCAGCTTCTTTGGAAAGCCCTGCTCTGCATAGGCGGGTCTGATCCTTCCAACTCTCAGCGAGTCGAAGTAGAGTTGATATGAGAATGATGCTGCTCTCTGCCCTCTGGTCCTTTTCGCAGGTCTCTGTTCACTTGCCAATTGATTGACAAACAGCCGCTCTTTGGTGAAGGACTGACCCAAACCCAACGCACAAGGGGCCAAATTTTATCGTCAAAATAATTCCCCGTCTATATGCCTACCAGGTATGATCGTCGGGCACTCATCCGCTAGCGATATGGTATGATTTCTGCAATTTGAGGTGTGGACATTACTCCTTCGTAATGTTGGATGGCAAACGTCCGAGTTTGTCAGTGGGATAGAACTCTGCATGGAATGGGACTATTAACACCCTTCGGGAAGTATAGTATTTCTGACCGAGACGGTGCCGAGGATGGCGGGCAGAGGCATGGATGTATTTTTACTCGGTGAATAGGCGAAAGGCAACGTTCCAAGTTCTTCCAATCTGTTGAATATCGGTCATCGGTGAGCCAAACTCTTTCTTTCCCCCTGACACAGTACCAATTAATGTCCAGTTCCGTTAGGTCCATAGCTAACTTGATACTTTTTCGGGTCGTATCAACAAAGGTTGCAAAACAACATGCACACTGCTACTTCTATCCTTCAGTTTTGCTCTATATACACTACTTTGAAAAAAGGAGAAAGCCGTGTGATGGGGCATCCAGCTACCATTTTCCATTAAACATCGAAGTGTTCGATCGGAAGTCCTGGCTCTTTGCGATATAAACTCTGTATATGATACTGGTATCTCACAGAATTCATCTGGTGTCTCCTGTTTTGTCCCCACTTTAGGTATGTAAGCTCCTGGTTCATTGGTAACGGCTCAAGAGATGACACCGTCCCCAGTAGGATCGTCGCTCTACCCCTTGCGTTGGTCCTTTTCCGTCGTGATGCGCTTAGGTGTACACCCTCGCGATCTGCTTCCCTTTCTCCAAAGCAATCTAACCACAAGCTGTAGCGTTCTCCTGCTCAAAACATCTACTTTGCTTCCCAGTATTTTCTTGGGGCTTGCTTTTCTTAGCGCATCGCCGGTAGTCCTACAATACTTCCCTTCACGGTGTTTGTTTGGAGTGACATTCAGCCGAGCTTGCCATGCTGTTACTCCCCTCCAAGCTGATTTTTCGGATGTAAATCCTTCTCGAACTTGGAGTAATTCATCAAATGTCTACTGAATACACGTAGAAAGGAAGAACAGTTCTGTCTAGAAGATACTTGTAAAACGGTTCCAGCCATGTGCTCCTGGCCCCAGTGCATTTCGTTGACCTGCATCCTGACAGGGTGTAAATTCAAGGGCCATTGTGTACATATGGTAGTAACTGAACTTACAACAAAGTTCATTACCAAGTGTGCATCCAAGTGGTCCCACCTTGTCGCCAAGTCTCCAAAACGATCGACTAGGTAAGAATGCATCGACGGGAACTAGGCCCGCATCAGGATAGAAGAAAAATATTGTGATTACGAGCTTACATCGTCTACGGTGCGTAGTTTGTCTTGGAGAGCCTCAAGCTCCATGCGAGTGTTGGCCAGACTAGTCTCAGCCAGCTGATCTCTCGTTCACGGTGTCGAGAGCTTGTTGAGTATCAGAGAGTTGTCGCTCCATAGAATTAATCTGGAAAGACCAATTCTGAGGATGAAATACTATACATTGAAAGTGATCGGGCTCACATGGTATCGTAAATCATCTGCACCCAGCATCTCCATTCGATGGGTGACAACACCGCTAAGCTATAAAGCTCCATGAGGTTGAGGAAGAAAATGAGCTCAGCAACAAACCTGATTACTGAGGCCATTTGTGAGAACATTTATGGCACCCTGGTGCTAGATGTTGACCGTGATATGTATGGCCAGACAACAACGAAATAGAAACACCTACCTTGGCCTCAGTGATGGCCATCGCGTGAAGATGGTCCTGTTTCAAAGCTTGTATTTCCCGTTGATGCTTGAAAGAGATAAGCCTTAGTAAAGATCCGCAAAGACCATCCGATACCTCATACCTTGACTTGACGTTCCCTTTTTTCTTTCAGAAGTTGGACAATGCGGTCACGGAGAGCTTGGACGTCCTTCTCCAAATTGATAATGCGAGTCTGCAAGAAGCAACAGTCATCGGATAGTAATATAACAAAACCCAATTGGAGTACCTTTGATGCGTGGCCGTCACCCTCTTCAACGGGAGCTTCCCTTTTTGCTGTATTCACGGGCATAGCAGGGGCGTCGACAACATCCAGAGTAGACTGAGGCAGCATTGTAGCAGACAGATTGTGTGGAGAAAGGATAGCGGAGGTGTTCATGGCAGGAATGTGGTGATCCCTTATGGCGAAACGGCTTTATATATCTGGGCGGAACAAAGGGAAGAAGTGACGCGGTGAGTGGCGAAAAAGGGTCCCATAACAAAGGCTCAAAGCATACACCGATAGGTAAGCTGACTACAATACATGAAAATTATATAAGTGCAGTCGGTGAATTTTGGCATTCACTGTGGTGTGCTGGCAACCAAGGCAGATGGGCGTATACTCGGTAGAAAATTACAGTGCCCATGGTCACATAAATCTTATCTTATCTGTAATTTGCAATAACCCGATCTGGCATTTATAGCTTTTCCCGTGAGTAGGAGCGTCTTCCTTCGGATCCTCAGACTTGCCCATTTGATATTCACAGAATTGAGAAAGGGTCCAGAAACACCCATTACGTTATGTGAAACCACAGGTCCAGCCTGACACTGCAGCTAGGATATAGCTTCAGTCAAGAATAATGTCACACAAAGTGAAGCTGCAGAAGGGACACGAGGATGTATGTAGGTAGGAAATATAGTATGAAATGTAATCTGAGAACAAACGACGAGAAATAAGGGGAGAGAAATCTGCTTCGAGGTATGAGCTAGTCCAGCGGAGGAAGGACCGGCTGTACCGGAAGAGAGGAAGCTGGAAGTTCAGACTTGCGTAGTGGTGGATATTCGACAATGTCAAGGACAGTGACTTGACCACTACCAGGGACCAGTGCGCGCTTCACACACTGAGCAGTGGTATTGTCCCAGGAATGAGCTGATCATCGGCTATCGGAAAGAAGCGGCAAAAAAGATCGGCCATGGGAGTTGGTGAACATCCATGGTTCACAATAACAAATCGGCGTCAAGGGCAAGGAAAATCTGAATGCAGAAAGAAGGGTGCAGACACTGCAGAAGCGAGTCGCAGGGCGAGTGCTTGAGTGACTTGGGGAGGACCCAACCTCCAGTAAAAGGCTGTCATTCGAAACACCGGAAATAACAGGTGATAACCTGCTAGGTAAGAATCGGAATCAGTATGAGCAACGTCAAGGGAAAATAATAGAGCAACATTTAGATTAAATGATCCATTATGAGGTCATCTCCGTCAGACGAATCGTAACTGGACGTGGACACGTCTCAGCGTAACCTTCATTGAGGATAACCACGCATGCACTGGGATGTATTCCTGTAGGCATATCTGAGTCTGAGTCACCTGGCAAAAGAAGAAGGCATATGTCGAAAAAATGTATGTACACTTGCGAGGACCATGCAATGGAAACATCAAGGATAGCAGATGCGATGACAACATGCAGCTACAGTCAAGGAGAACAACATTAGGACTACAAATACAACGGACTGATGAGCCTATTGTACGATTTCTGGACAAGTAAGAGTGACGCACGAATTGGGCTTCACCGATTCCATGAGTATCGACTCGACGGACGAGGACCTTCACAGCGTGACCAAGATGAAGACAAATGAGGGGACACCTAAAATATTAAATATTATCAGAACGACCATTCGTCTATCCAGGACATAGAAACGCACCATGCCTCTTGGTCCTACTATCCATCCCCATCCTCGTATACCCCAATATTCACAAATTCACAAATTCACTGCAATTTTGTCGATACAAGCAAGAGCCTACGAGGAGGATAAGGAAGCGACCACTTGCCAGCATCAAATCCAGCGTCTTGACCCTGTGAGTCGATTCTCCACAAGAAAACTTGACATGATTACCATCCCAGATAAGAACAGCTGAAGCGAGCACCCTAGTGCTGAATTTCGATGGGTGCTGGTGACAAGAGAAGAAGACTGTGGGAATGCTATCTCTCGGCTACATTCGGTGCCCAAAATCATTAACTCCCCTAAATCCATGGCTCGGGGAGATAAGGAATTTGATGCTATATCTGATTCCTGCCATCACTTTCTCACGCCTTCTCCCCTTGCCTCACCCACTGTGTCCGTTAAGCGTAGGATTGTTCCTTGTAACCTCAGCAGCGAGTACGTCTTCAAATTTACATTCAGATATTGTCATCTTACGGTCCACTTAACTACTTGGCATCACCTCCAAACTACATTTTCCTGGTCAGGGGGGCAGAACTGCCTACTGCGACCGGTCTTGGCATTCATGCCTAAACCGGGCTGGTCCATTTGCTGAACCCAAAACAACATCGTACTCGCAGTTTTGAAGTTCTGCGCACTGCGACACTCCACCTTCCACGCCATCTGTACCATTTAAGCCCATCAAGCATTGATGGGGAACTTCGTTCAAGTTCACTTCCAAGGCTCGATTCGGACTTCAGACTGTATCAGGCAAAAATAATTTCCCTCCATAACCACCTAAAGGCTAAGACTAACCCTCGTCATGAAGGAGGACAATTAAGATCTGAGCTTCAAGTCCGTAGCAATTCAAATTTGGAGCGATGGAATGATGACGCTTCTGTTTAGGCAGGCACCTTTAGCGGATCCGAATCTAAGTCAAAGACAAGGACTCTGCTTCTTACTTCCATTATGTTGTCGATACCAACGTTGACTCAACAGGACGACGCAATACCATAGGCACTAGGCTTTTTATAAGGATCCAGTTCTATGTCCAGAACCGTGGCAACATTGAGTAATACTGGCAGGCGGCAGCCCTATAAACGCAAGGATCCAAATGGTTCTTTTCATCCGTAATCAAGGCTGACAAGATCGACCATCGCAACACTATTCGTGATGAATAGCACCCATCCGGATCGACGGCAGCAATGATGGGCCATTCGTAGCCTCTATATCCAGCCCTGTCCCACTCTCCTAGCCCCAAAGTCGTCGCCTGAGTCTTCACTTGGCTCGGTGGAGGATCATCATCTATACGTGTGCCTCCATGCTTCATCTCGAAGGGTGATAAGGGATGTGTATCTGTGGCTCTCCCCATCATTTGTTACTACTTTTAATACTGAGCGAGGGTACCTCAAGAGTCTTCCTTATCAGCTATATTTCGTTCTCTAGCGCCTACAAATTTCTGGATTGCAAAAGACGTGTACGTCGGATGTAGCTGAACTGCAAGGACATACTCAACGATATCGTGTGACGGACGATAGTAACACCATACCGGAGAAAGGATCATTCTGAGTCCTTTGTTGCGCCGCTTTCCCAAAGATGACCAGACCCTGTTTTCTTCTGCTCGTTATACCCTTGCCTGCGTTTCTGCTGGATGTGCCATTGGTAATGCGAAAAACTAGATAGGTTCGCTTGTTAAGTTGATCGTCATACAATAACACGGAATTAATCATTTCCTTTACAAACCTACATCGCAACAAAAAAGGATGCTATTATTAATAGCTGTATGATGAACACTTACTCAGCCTATAGACCTTGTTATTTGTACTGCCGTTCTATGTTACTCTCAGCATCTGGCAGAAGTTACCAATATTTTGCGCGTACTCACTATCCGAGATAAGCCAGAAGCGAGGAATGAGTGGAATGGCTTATCAGAGGATAATACGCTGCAGCAGTGGTACATGCTGGTCAAATATTAAGGTTTATCATTTATGGGAAGAGGCGGCACAACTCGGATTGTAACTGTGCCTGATGCACTGCGTCGATGCCCATCAACACAATGACGATGTCATGATGACTGACAGATACTACCGGCCGTTTAGTAATGCTAGTCCTGCAAGTGGGACAAGTGAACTGTTCAGCAAACCATTTCACTACACAGGAGCCACAGAAGCTGTGCCCACAGATAAGCCTATGGAGGCAGTCAGTGGTTGTTTTACCTTGAATTGCCAACTCACAAAGTTGGCATGATTATTGTCCCCAGACAGATAGAGCAGTCTGTCAATGGGAGAACCTTCTGTTTCAGTAACCCTAGTCGAGAACGATCCTCTTGATATTCCCCATGAGTTCGAACAAGCTGCGCTCTTAAGGCCTCGATCTCCTACATACACCATCATTTAGGAATCCTAAGTGATGTTTATAAATTGAAATAGATGAACATACCGCCATGAGATGTCTCTCAGTTGCTAAACGCACTTCAAAGGCGCTTTGACCTTCTTAAATAAGGGCACGAGCCTGGGCTAGGTCAGACTTTAATTGGGTGTTTTCCTGCCAGTTGGAAAAATTGAGCTGAGAGAGGTCACTAGAGATATGTGGGGCTTACCAACATAAGATTTCGCTCGTTTTCCAATCCCATTCCCAGGTGCTTCATAGCCCTATCCTTTGCGATACCGCACTCTTCCATATGAAGTTGCAGCTTGGCGGTTTCCTGCCAGCCATATATTATGACCTGGTAAAGGTACAGACAGAACACTTACCAGGTTGAGACGCACCTCAGTGTCAGCCAATCACTCACGATACATATCCCTTTCTTTCTTGGCGGTGCTATACAGATGGATGTGGTGTTGAAGATCCTGAAAGCAGAACGAGTCAATGGATAGCATGATATAGGAATATAAGGGAACTCAACTAGACTGTTTCTTATGGCCTCTGCTTCGTACTGCTCTGCAAGAACCTGGAATTTAGCAGCCTAGGCAGTATATCAGCAGGATCATGGCATATTTAGTCACAAGGCCAACCTTGTTCGGATCTTTCGTCATACTGGGCGCAGTCTTCAACCTACCAGTCACTCCGTTAGTAGTCGTCAAATTAGAGTTGGATGCTGGTGGCATGACGGTGAAAAACTGGTTTGTGTTGAGTCTCAAGTCAAATATATACAGAGAGTGATCCATGCAGTGGCAGAGTGGCTCTGCCTATATTGTTGAACAATCGCCATTCAGATCTGTTGTTCAATGTTAGTGTTCGCCCATTAGTATTACAATAACGGATAATCCAGTCCGCATGCCCACGTGTAAAGTATCTTCCAGCCGCGTTTGAATTCCGCGATAACGCAAAGTCACCACGATCTTTGACACAAGTGGCACTGCATAGTTCAAGGTAGTAGACCTACCAGGTGTTGAGGAGTATGATTGCGGTATTGGAACACTCGCTATATACTCGGGTCGAACCGCGGAGACCCCCTGCCTTTGGGCCGGTCGTTTAAACAGCTGAGCAAAATCCCCACGCGACCGACAAGTTCTTAGTATGTATAGTATCAGGTCATTCCGTTATTATTGCAATAGCGCAGTGCCGCTCTCCTTGATAACAAGTGATTCATATAAATGGTTATCACAGACCTCGAGATTGAATCAGTTGAGACCGTGGACAGGGTGCTCTGAAATCAGATCGTTGCGAGCCACTGTGTTCTAAGTAGGAGTCAGGGTTTAATGCAACAATGAAGAAGCATATCCAAGCGTACGACAGTATTGTCGGGAGCAGGGAGTGGTCGATTGGGCGGTGCGATCGCCTGTGAAAGTTACCCTGTTAGACATGCCAAAAGCCGTCGCAAGCGTGCATACCGGATCAGAAGTTAAATGGATTGATTCATCCCGAACACCTTCGTCCTGTTGGATTTCACCCGCCATCAGTTGCTGCAAGGGATATTAGAGTGCATCTTCAGAGATGGTAATATCCTACCTCAATAACTTCTTTCTGGCTGCCCTTTGAAACACTGGAAATGACGGGTGATAACACTGGATAAGAATCGGAATCAGTATGAGTAACGTCAAGGGAAATAGTAGACCAACGTTCAGATTAAATCATCCATCTCCATCAGACGAATTGTAACTGGACATGGACGCATCCTGGGGTAACCTTCATCGAGGATAACCACGCATGCACTGGGGTGTATTCCTGTTGGCATATTTGAGTCCAAGTCGCCTGGCAAAAGAAGAAGGCATATGTCAAAAAAATGTATGTACACTCGCGAGGACCAGGCGATGGAAACATCAGGGATAGCAGACGCGATGACAACATGCAGCTACAGTCGAGGAGAACGACGTAAGGACTACAAATACAATGGACTGATGAGCCTATTGTATGATTTCTGGACAAGTAAGAGCGACGCATGAATTGGGCTTCACCGATTCCGTGAGTATCGACTCGACGGACGAGGACCTTCACAGTGCGACCAAGATGAAGACAAATGAGGGGACACCTAAAATATTAAATATTATCAGAACAACCATTCGTCTATCCAGGACATAGAAACGCACCATGCCTCTTGGTCCTACTATCCATCCCCGTCCTCATATACCCCAATATTCACAAATTCACAAATTCACTGCAATTTTGTTGATATGAGCAAGAGCCTACGAAGAGGATAAGGAAGCGACCACTCGCCAGCGTCAAATCCAGCATCTCGACCCTGTGAGTCGATTCTCCACAAGAAAACTTGACATGATTACCATCCCAGATAAGAACAGCTGAAGCGAGCGCCCTATTGCTGAATTTCGATGGGTGTCGGTGACAAGAGAAGAAGACCATGGGAATGCTATCTCTCAGCTACATTCAGTGCCCAAAATCATTAACTCCCCTAAATCCACAGCTCGGGGAGATAAGGAATTTGATGCTATATCTGATTCCTGCCATCACTTTCTCACGCCTTCTCCCCTTGCTTCGTCCACTGTGTCTGTTAAGCATAGAATTGTCCCTTGTAACCTCAGCGGCGAGTACGTCTTCAAATTTACATTCAGATATTGTCATTTTACGATACACTTAGATACTTAACTCCACGTCCAAACTACATTTTCTTGGTCGGGGGGCAGAACCGCCAACTGTGACCGACCTTGGCGTTTATGCCTAAATCGGGCTGGTCCATTCGTTGAACGCAAATCAATGTCGTACTCGCAGTCCCTCAAGAGGCAAACTTCCTTCCGTCGGAAAATCAACCCTACCAAACAATGAACCGAAGAAGACCACGTAACTCTTTCGCAGTCTTAGGTACGTAAATCACATCTGCCCAAGTTCTTTGATGCTTATGAGAAGATTATAGGTACAACATAATGTTCTTGATGCATTCCTATATTCAATTAATGTATCAATGACATGACACTATTGCAGACATTGATTAGGAAAAGGGCCGGTAGAGTAAAACATACAAATGGAAGACTCAGATGGACTACGTCAAATGCAAACAACTCAAGAATCAGCTTACAACAATCTCGCAATAACACTCTGCACTTGAGCCAAGTTGTCTCTGCCCCGCTGTTCCACATCTGCAACTCGCCTGGTCACCTCCTAGAGGGCCCTTTGCAAATTCTCTTCCTGCCGTTCCATGTCCTGAATAAGCTGGTCCTTGCGTGAGAGTTCCAACTTGTGCTCCCTAATCTTTTCCCGAAGGTCAGGGAAGGGTGATGCTGGGTGACCAGGGAGGTTCCCCGTTTTCATATTGCAAGTTAAGCCTTCATACCACTGGAAGGGATGTGGTAAGACAGAGAGACACATGTGGCTAAGCAATGAAACACCTACTCCTTGCAGAAAATCATCTTGAATGGCTTGGATTTTCGTGTCGTACTAATATCGTGATGAGAGTAGGGGGGTGCAAAGGATGTATGGTAACCTTACCTCCTTCCTACATTCATCGTCTACTTTGGCTATCTCTTCAGCAAGCCGCCTGCGGAATTCAGCTTCGGACGTCCTATCCTATAAAGAGACTCAACAACTAGGCCAACAAAACATGTACCAACGGACGTACCTTGACTTTACGGCGGTTTAAGGCTTGATACAAGAATTTAATCCGAGTCTGCAGGCGTTGAACGTTGGTATCATTGACAGCACGAAGCTAGCATGTAATGGGCAACTAGTTCACGGACATCAACGGATAGACACACCGGAAGAAGAGTTGATAGCGAGTGGCTCATATCGCCCGAGTCAGAGAAAGGAGAAGCTGCAGCGACTTGGAATGAGGGGTGAGTGGCGATCGATTGAAACTAAAAAGAAATGTTCAAAACGAGGGAAGACTGGCTACAACAAAGACGGCACTGGTACATGAGGCATGGGGGCCTGAAAGACGTACAAGTAAGCAATGACTGGGATGAGAAAGAGAGCGATACTCACCACGATGGGTGGAGGGAGAACATGGTCTCCATTTGGACCAGGCGAGGTTACGTTGTTAATAGGTACTCCTTCAAGGTTGAAGAGATGAAGACTAGAAGGCTGAACGGAAGCATTTCTTGGGGAGGTAGACATTATGATGATGGGTGAAAGATGAGTTCAATCATTTCGGCAAGAGGGCATTTATATACTCTGCATGAAAGAGTTGCCTAAAACAAACCAACAAAGAAAGATCAGGGAGACTGCCCACGGCGACGCCCGACACTTGAGGCATTGAGGGAGAAGCGGTTAATGGAGGTTGATAATCGGCAATGTTACGTAGCGAAGTCGCATCGAAGGCCTCACACATTGAAAGCGACATGAGTCGAGGAAGGGTGTCTGGGCGAGTCGCGCAGTGGACACAGCCGCAGACACGGAACTCGTGGTCTGGATTCAAGTAAGTACGACACGCAATCACCGCATGCTTTTGTTACCGACTTGACGCTTTTTTAGGAACGCACCATGCCTCTTGGTCCTACTATCCATCCCCATTCTCGTATACTCCAATATTCACAAATTCACTGCAATTTTGTTGATATGAGCAAAAGCCTACGAGGAGGATAAGGAAGCGACCACTCGCCAGTATCAAATCCAGCATCTCGACCCTGTGAGTCGATTCTCCACAAGAAAACTTGACATGATTACCATCCCAGATAAGAGCAGCTGAAGCGAGCGCCCTATTGCTGAATTTCGATGGGTGTCAGTGACAAGAGAAGAAGACCGTGGGAATGCTATCTCTCGGCTACATTCGGTGCCCAAAATCATTAACTCCCCTAAATCCGCGGCTTGGGGAGATAAGGAATTTGATGCTATATCTGATTCCTGCCATCACTTTCTCACACCTTCTCCCCTTGCGGATTGTCCCTTGTAGCTTCAGCGGTAAGTACGCCTTCAAACTTACATTCAGATATTGTCATTTTACAGTCCACTTAGATACTTGACATCACGTCCACACTACATTTTCCTGGTTGAGGGAAGAACCACCTACTGCGACTGACCTTGGCGTTCATGCCTAAATCGGGCTGGTCCATTCACCGAAAACAAATCAATGTTGTACTCACAGTCAAATACAGGATCCATTCATTGTTGTACTCTGTCCACAGAGGCGACGTCCCATTTATGCGAGTAGATTCTTGTTCCTTGACTCTGCGGCTTTCTCTTTTTGTTCTAGTCGTCGACAAGGTAAGCCAGCCCATACCTTTTCTTCAACGTAACTGATGTTGCCACCATCTACAGATAGTCACCTGTTGTCAAACTTCCGCTTTCCGCCATCGCGAGTAAGTATCCTTCCGGGTCCTGCGTGCCCTTGATTTCTTCGTATCTTCGGAGATGCTTATTTTTTCGTGCACGTTGTTCTGCAGAAAGAAGCCACCCGTTGAATGGCTGAACCAAGAAATTGTGTCCGAGACGACGAAAACTCTGATCCTCCACTAGATCTGGTGGTCACGCATGCGACATGGTAAGATTTCCACATTTTTTGCTACTATGTACTTGACTCTTGAAGTCCGAGCCTCCCAGCCTCATGAATCCCTAAACAAGATTCGCGCTCAAAGAATATGGTATTCGTGGCGGAGATGGTGCCGAGGATGTTGGATAGTGATGACTCAGTGAAGGCTAAGCACCACCATCGCAGAACGTTCAGTTGCATCAGGTTAGCTGATCCCAAAACAGAATGTACATATCTGTTCCAACCTTTGTCTTCCTGCAGTAATTGCATAGGCCCATAGGTAGGATCCTCTCCTGATACCTAATCTAGTACATTTGTCGATGTATTAAATGAACATGTTGTACACCTTCATGACATTCGTATATTGCAAGGACACCTGATTTAGAGAGGCCCAACTCTGTGAGAAGGCATAACGGAAAACGCTCTGACAATATCATACGCTTACTTATGGCAGTCATGTAAGCTTGAGTCCTGATATGGTGGCTTTGTTGATGCCAGCGAACAGAACACATACTTATGACCAGGTGGGTAGGATATGGCGAACAGTACCTTGAGCCATGTGCACGTATCGGTACGCAGATTTGGATCTGGTGCTTAATCTTGACCATTTCTGCGATCCGTTTTGGCTTCTTAAACGAGAACATTCCAATATTAATTAGAGATAGATTGGTAACGAGTATGCTTCAGTTGGTCAAAGGAAGGGTAATTACTAATTATGTAAAGAGGGATGTTAACAAGGAGTGGAAAATAGCGTATACTAAATATCGCAATGTACTATATAATAAAATGGAGGCGTGTTTTAGCATTATGACAGATTTGTCTTCCAGAGACGAAAAAAAGATAGCCATGATAAACCGTGTAGCAGGAGAGGAAGTCTAGTCATCTGAAAGGCTGTCTGAGCTGTTGGCAGAACTTTCGCTCTCACTCTTCCCAGAGCTGCTGCTTTCAGAATCGCTGGCGACGTTTCGGGCTTTGGTAACCTGCGCATGATAATTTATGTTAGTCCTGGATATGAAAGCAGCACAATCAAGACTCGCTCTCAGTTTAGACCTACACTTCACAGTCCGATAAGCTCCCGACTCGTTTTTGAGGTGGGCTTTTAACATCGCATGCACTGGCCAGCAGTTTTTGTACGGTTTAAGCCACGGGTGTCTGCGAATCAGCTGGAGTCGGCGCTTGGTCAACAAATCACTAGTTTAGAGGGTTAAAGTGACTCACAGAGTGACAGACTCTGTCAATCTTGACTGAGTCTTGCTTATTGTAGCAATACCTGAGATCGAGCTTTGCTGCTGCCTGCTCTTTAACATTGTCCTTATGTATATGCATTTGCATGATGAATCGAATAAATGAAATTTGAGTCCCACACACCGTAACTTTGCGGTATATATCTGCTGACCATTCGCAGTCCTCCATAAGCTTCTTTGCCAAGGAGAAGCCTCGATTAGGCTTTCCAGGCTCCCCTCGTGGAGCTGCATACTTTGAATTCAAATCAGCGGCCTCTCTGGGCCGTATGTCTGGAGTATCCGTGCCGGGTTCCCACTCCACGCTGGTCCTAGTGTCTGGTGTCTGACTAGGGCTCAGTGGATGTTGATCTTCATCTGGTCGTGACTGGTCATCAATATTCTGTGCTTTTCCGTCTCCTTCCACACTCGTACTTGTGGGCGGCTGCTCTGCGGCCACCTCAACTTGTGGTCCTTTCGAATCTGTATCAAGCCAGACATCCACCCGTTGTGCTGGAGTCACCACCGGTGAAGCGAAAAATGGGGTTTCTACATCTCTTGCTGTGTTCCTAAAGCGCATACGTGGGGTGATGACAGGCAGTGGGTCTTGGAACATTGGTCTGAATCAAATTCGAGGGGTGATAAGAGAAAGGTGCGTCTCCATAGATGGTGCCATTAGGAATCACAGATTGGCCACGGGCGATAGTATTAGAAGTGGGACATCTGATCCTGGACAAATGATAGTAAGGGGGGGGGGGGGGTTATAAGTTATGGATTGTTTCGTCCCTTGCTTGTGATGCTCATTCTTATACTTTGTCCTCAAGTGCCACTCCATGCAATTGCCAGGCCATTGTTTGAACAAAACCTTTTATGGCTTGGGGACGATTTTTTGCACAGCCTTCCTTGTATTGGCTTCGATTGTCGCCCAAATTTGTCACTTCACACTGATCGCAACCGGCCCATCACTTCCAGTTTGTCCACCCCTCAACCCTGCAGATTCAGCCAGAGTGACTTGAATAGTAGGCATGTCAGAAATAAGTAGACTATTGCTGAGCATGCCTCACTGACAATCCCTGACTGTCTCACTTTTGCAATAGATAAATTCGGTGGTAGGCATTCTTCCGGACATGTTAGCATGAGAAAACCAACTATACTAAGGACTTTCCTGCGCATCTTTGACGCTCAGCAGTTCCATAGTCGGTGTACGTTCCCAATGGGGTGGTGACCAATGCCCCAAAAACGCTGCTCGTGGACACTGCGACAGGAATGCTGTGGAAACGACTGATAGAGTAGATTACTGAGTGTTCGTGATGATTAGAGCCTGATGTATACTCATCATTTGTAGAATTCGGGAGGAATATATGCATGGACATTGTGAGAGATACAAGCGAGCGAATCATCCTCCACATAACCCTCCATCAGTATGGCTTACCAGGTAGAACAATTGGGTGCTCACTGACTAACGATACGTTAAGGTTCCCACAACTTCAAGGTTACGATACACTCCTTCGTAGTGTCTCTTGGCAGCATCAAACTTTGCACGGTGGGGGGTAATGGCACGAGAAGATCTCGTGACAACCCATCTGGCATATGAGCTGGAGCAAAAAAGATATATGTAAAGGCGATCTGTAGATTCTGTAGATGATTGGGGAATACGTTGCTGCTGAATGTAGGATAAAACATTATATTCGTGTACTTAGAGTCTTGTCGTGAGAACCAAAGAACTTGTGCAATGATGATTTACATACTTAAGACTGCAGAAGAGTTATATCACTGACGAAGTATCAGTATGGTACGGGTCTTTCTCAGTTCCTTGTTCACTAGGGTTGATTTTCCGACGGAAGGAAACTTGCCTCTCGAGGGACTGCGAGTACAACGTTGATTTGCGTTCAACGAATGGACCAGCCCGATTTAGGCATAAACGCCAAGGTCACGGTTCTGCCCCCCGACCAGGAAAATGTAGTTTAGACATGGAGTTAAGTATCTAAGTGTATCGTAAAATGACAACATCTGAATGTAAATTTGAAGACGTACTCACCGCTGAGGCTACAAGGGACAATCCTATGTTTAACGGACACAGTGGGTGAGGCAAGGGGAGAAGGCGTGAGAAAATAATGATGGGAATCAGATATAGCATCAAATTCCTTATCTCCCCGAGCTGCGGATTTAGGGGAGTTAATGATTTTGGGCACCAAATGTAGCCGAGAGATAGCATTCCCATGGTCTTCTTCTCTTGTCACCAACACCCATCGAAATTCAGCAATAGGGCGCTCGCTTCAGCTGCTCTTGTCTGGGATGGTAATCATGTCAAGTTTTCTTGTGGAGAATTGACTCACAGGGTCGAGACACTGGATTTGATGCTGGCGAGTGGTCGCTTCCTTATCCTCCTCGTAGACTTTTGCTCATATCGACAAAAATTGCAGTGAAATTGTGAATTCGTGAATGTTTTGGAGGATATGAGGACGAGAGCAGATAGTAGGACGGAGGAGCATGGTGCATTTCTATGTCCTGGATAGATGAATTGTTCTTCTGATAATATTTAATATTCTAGGTGTCCCCTCATTTGTCTTCGTCTTGGTCGCGCTGCGAAGGTCCTTGTCCGTCACATGTTGTCATCGCATCGGCTATTCTTGATGTTTCCATCACCCAGTCCTCGCGAGTGTACATACATTTTTTCAATGTATGCCTTCTTCTTTTGCTGGGTGACTGAGACTCAGATATGCCAGCAGGAACACATCCCAGTGCATGCATGGTTATCCTCGATGAAGGTTATGCCGGGATGCATCCGATTCATCTGACGGAGATGGTCTCATAATGGATGATTTAATCTGAACGTTGGTCTACTATTTTCCTTTGACGTTACTCGTACTGATTCCAATTCTTATCCGGCAGGTTATCTGTTTTGAATGCCAACCTTTTACTGATGGTAGGTTCCTCCCCGGAAGTCGCTCGAGGACTCGCCCCACGACTCGCTTCTGCTGTGTCTGCACCCTTAATCTGCCTACATTCAGATCTTCCCTATGCTTGGCGCTGATTTTTTATGGCGAACCTTGAACTTCTGTCAAATCCCTTTTGTTGTTGTCAAGTTCATATCTCAATTTTCAGACGATCTAGTTAATTTTTCACACGAGTTTCATTTCATTTTTATTTACTGTCACATACAATTCTACTATAATTTCTATCTCGATTCAGCCAGAACTGGATGGCTTCGTCCCTGGTACTAGCTTTAAACTCTATGCCCTTTCCGCTATGTTAGTTCCACTGCATGTGTGGTCATTCTTTCCCCATACGCTGAGCCGGTTGAACATGACCAACATGTTTGCGAATGCGATGATCTTGTCAATCTCCACGCCTTGTAGCTGAGTCACCTGTAACATGATGTCAAGTCCTGTGATGATGGACTCGCATAGTGACCAGGCTATCTGGAGTACTGTCAGTACACGAGCGGGTGGTGCGTTGGAAGGATGCCTACCAGGACGTCATCAACGTTATCATAGTCGTTGAACGAAAGCCACAAATAATCCACCTCCAAGGGAACATGGGACTGGGTGACTGGGTGGAGGAACTGGAAATTGTTCAAGCCCTCCTTTGGGGGGCAGGGCAGGGAGAGTTCGACATGCGTCTTTCGTGTCAAGTTACTGGATGAGAAGATTGCGGGCAATACGACCTGAAAGAAAGCCTCGATAGAACTTGGCCCACGTTCAGGTTTCAGTTCTAACCATTCAAGGCCCTCGAATGTTGTGCCTGTCAACATCGGCACCAGCAGCATGGGATGGCCACTGAGGAAGGTTAATCCACAGTTGAAGCCCTTGTAATCATGCGTTGCCTGCAAATCTGGGTCATCGTCGACGATGGTAGCGAATACGGTTTCCAGTGTGATGAGTGCCGGATGATGCTGAAGTAAAGCTCGGACAATGTGTGCTGGAATGGCTGTTGACAGCCGGAGCTTGGTCAGATTCTTCAAGCACACATTAGCCAGGAAGTTCCATTGCTCTGGAAGCCGAGATGATCTTACCAAGGCCAATTGCTCGAGGTCAGGAAACATGGAAGGTGTGAACTCGCTAAGGAACGAGTTTTTGTCATCAAAAATCGTCAAATTTCTTGTAGAACTGATGGAAGGGAAGGAAAATGGACGCCAGCGTCACAAGCCAGTATGAGGGGGAGGCGGTAGTGACATCGTCGAGAAAAGGTAGACCTTTCAGGGAGCGCAATTATGAACTAGGGAGAAAAAGTGTTCGAGAAGGGACCGTTGAACAGTGATCGGATGGGAAAGTTGGAGATTGAGATCCAACCTGATGGTCGCAAACTGACAGGGAGCGGCGAGGATTAGGAATTGTATGCAGCACCTGAGGCCTTCCAGGTCCAAGAACTCCATACTCAACTCAATGCCTGACGGTGTCTGACCTCCCTGCTTGGACCAGAGCCAGAGTTTGGCTGCAACAAAGCTCTTGGAGGTCACCTGGAGTGCACCTTCTTTGTCCCACAACTTGACCCTTTTGCCAAGGACCTCCACAACAATCTCCAACACCCGTCTGCATGCCAGGGCGCTTTGCAACAGATCAGGATTCGACATGTAAGAACAAATCTCTAATTGAAGCTCAACCGGTAAGGTAAGCAGCCTAGATGGGGGAAGTTGAAGGGGGGCCTGGTGTCTTTGTCGTACTGTAAGGCTCTGCGAAGCATGTCGTTTGATGGGTCTGGCGAGAAGGATGTTGCCGTGAGATATGGGGTGCTCGTGCCTGCTGGGTGAGTAGTGAAGATTAATAGTGGTAGATGTACGTCGAGGCATGAGTGAAAAGCAGTTTTTCTTTGACAAAGGGATCGCTCACCTATATATACCCCGGATGAACAAAGAGAGGTCCCTGCCTCTTTTAAGATGAACCCATCCTTAGATAGAGATGTAGTCGTCCGTAAGCTACCCACACAAAAAAGAGGGTGCTTCTTGCATGGCGTTCCTCACATAATTGTAATGTGCAAAACTGGTTCGTCGACGATCGGAATATTGAAACACTGGAATGGTTGGCCACAAAGCAACAGAGGCGCAGGCCAGAACACTCCGCAGGTATAATTTTCACAACCTGAGCTGTATCAGCGGATATGGCCAAGCAATCCAGTTTTCCTGTGTTCACAGACAAAATCGACCTATGGGACCCTCCCCCGACAGTCTGCTTTCTGCCCGAACCTGAAGAAATGACTCTCAAGAACTTTTTGGCACCAGCCAATTTCCTTTCCGGTGCATGGTTAGGACAGTCATACCCCAAAATATTGGCCACACCTTATCTGTAAGTGCCAGGAAAATCTTTGGAGATAGCAGGACTGCATCTTTCCTCAATGATTCTGGTAGTATAACAATATTCAAATATTTCTTAGGAAATGCATGTCAAGGTATCATCATTCATGCTGCAGGACTGAACCATAGACCTGCATCTCAGACCACCATCGGCGTACTTGCAGGGGATACATGAACACCTCGGCTTGGAAACCGGCTTGATAAGTTTTTGCTTCTATCAACATTACATTACTAAACTTTTCACAGTGCCCAGTAAAGTGTCTCTACTCCGTGAGACAAATTTTGCAACTGTATCAAAATGGTATGAACCTTTGCAGCCACGGCGCATGGCTTGCCATGTCAGGGCTGTTACGGACCTGACCGCTCCTGATTGGGACCTTGCGCCGGTGCACCTCTGGTTGATTGAGACACTGACTTTGGTGCTTCTTCTCATAATCCCCGGCTAAACTGCATATTGCGATGCTTGGAGTCTGCACTCTCATCTTCGAGACACAGACAAGTCGATTCAAGATGTAATTCCTCTCCTGTTAGTATATCTTCTTCTCGAGCTGAAGGAAGGACGACAGCTACAGTCCACCAGATTGGCATTTTTGGAGTTACGCCCTTCGTATAGCATATTGAGCGGACATGCTTCCCAGTATCGTTGCCTTTGATAACAACCCAACGCTCGTAATTTCGCAGCGTAGATGGCTCCATCGCCTGAACCATGAAGGGCGACATGCGGACCTTCTTCTTTCCCTTTTTCATACAAACTTCCACAGCTGTGTTATCCGCATTCAATTGCGTTATGATTGTCACTGGTTTGCCTGAAACCCATACACAAAGCTCCAGGCCCAGAAGGTGGATATCAGTGATCCAAAGGCCCTGATTGTCCAAACTGTAGACATTTACGACTCGCAATGATGAGCCATTAGCAGTTCCATCAACAGGGGGGGAGGTCTTCAATCGTGGGTCCCATGCTGGAGGTAGTGTTTCCGTGGGAGGACTGGCCCATTCTCAGAACACGACTCCAACCCTAGAGGATGTGTCCCTGGCAATAGATTTTTCACGTCCAGACTCGATGAAGGCGCGATGAGATAGGAAGGCCTCCTGAGAAACTTTTAGCGGCTGGAACAAGCGTAGTGGCTGTCGGGTTCTGTGAGATAAGTAAATAAAAAGATCTATAACTGCGTGTCCACTTTGACCAAACTCACATCACTTCCAGTACGTGCTTGTAATCGACCATATATTCTTTGTTTGTGATGCTTGGGTCATAGCTCTCGGGTATGATGACTACTCTTAAGCCACTCTCATTATCTTGCCCACATATAACATCCTGAACTGTGCCGATTTTCATTCGCAAAGACGACTTCTTACCACAGATGACCACGCAGATGCCAATCCACGGTGTTTTTCCCGTGCTTTTGAGAACATGGCGAGTAGGTGATCCAGATGCAGAGCTCTCACAAGATTGTAACAACTGCCTAGTTCTGGAAAATGTGTCAGTGTACTTCATATGAACAACTATGTTGAGCTCACGTTTCCTGTACAAGATTACTAGGATCAATGGTGTATTTGTTCAGTGGCGCTGTGGCATCCTGTTGATGCAACTCAATGACAGTGCGGGGCCCCATCTGTGTCTGAACAACCCTTGTGACTGTCCCTCGTTTGCCTTCTAGACGGTGGTTATAACCTGTAACGATTACATGCTTGCCTATCCAATTGCCAGCGTTGAAGAGATTGTCTTCTTTTCAGGGAGGATTAATCTTCTGCATAGTGTTTTTACCGCAGTTGAATTCCTATTATCCCGCTGTCAATACGAGTTCTGTTGGGAAGAGGAGAAAGTCACCTCTAATTTGCCATCCTCGTGTGTCATGAGTACGGATAGGTGGAAATCTAAGACAGATTGTTCATCCTTTTCAAACCGCCATTTATGTGGACATGGTGCCCTGTATTCTGCGGCGAGGACAGTAGGATGAGCGCTTCGTAGGAAGAGGTCAAGGATCGGCAGTGCGGCAGTAGTGGCTGGTATGATGCTGTCATGGTGACATTCGAGTACCAGCAGCCCATGCTCAATCTCACTCTTCTCATTCCAACGAGGTTTGGTGATGGCGTGAACTTCCATACTAGTTCCAAAACGATAGAATGTCTCTCCACAATGCCACAGCCCGTGCTTGGTGTGGGAACGATTCCTATTTCACATATGAATGTGCTCCAATTGGAATAATCGCGGCACAACCAACGCGTCTAAACCCCAGTCGTGGTTGGCTAGAACGCACCCCATATCCCCACAATATGGACCTTGTTTCATGATCACCCAATCACCCTGCTCGACTGGCATCCTTTGCAACATTTTGAGAGTTGCAGCTTGCTCATCCAAGGGTATCTGTTCAAGAACTGGCCCCCCTTGTGACGTGATAACACAGGAGCAGGACACGAGGAGCATACAGAGAGCCAAATTCAAGGAATATATTTGCAGATAAACCCAGTTGCGAGTTTTCGGTATGGCGAATGCAGAACACAAACTATCACCACATAGATGTAGCCTTCAGAGAAGAAATACAACTAGACGGTCCTGAGTACCGCACTAGCTTAAGAGTCAAGCGTTGAAAGACAGGCACCGATAACAATAGAATACTCACCTTGCATCGTACCCGCCAGAGGGAGGTGCTTGCTGAATTTTCTTGAAGCATTTTGGTATGAGCCTCGTGGTCAATACGGCGCTGTTTGCGCGACCGCTCAGTAATGCCCTGAACATATCGCTCGATCTCATCATTGTCATTTATATCCGCGTGATTCTCCAGTAAGGATGTCGATATTGCTGCGGGCTCAGAGTCATCCAGAAAATCTTTCGGGTAGTTAGTTACCATGCTGATTATTATTAGGTACATTGTTGACCTTTGTATTCGGGCTTGTCGACATCCTCTGGATCGGCATCCTGTTCTCCATCTTCCAAAGCCTCAATATCAAAGAACCGTCGATAGTGCTGAGAAGGAAAAAAAACTAAGCCCTACAAACAACGGAAAACCAAGACGTCTACCTGAGATATTTCCCTGACCGACATGATATGCCTTGACTACAACATTTTTATGGGGTTTGACATTCAAGAAATTTCGATGCAAACAACTGGCGTGTTGGTCCTGAGCTGGCAGGTCTCGTCGAGGGTTGGGACAACGGGATAAGAAAGTGTCGGGTGAAGAAGGAATGGGTGTGAGAAAATTGTCCTGATATGGTTGTCTTGTGACATCCAGTGGTGTTCGCCATGTTCTCACGCTTCTACCGGAAACTCCATTGATAAGATATTAACTCCGAATATTTGTGCTTATAATGTGAGGATGATTGACTTGAATTATGAATGAAATGCTTATATGATCCAGGCATCAGTCTATTCCCCATGCTACTGACCTAGGGTTCTGCCAAAGGGTATCAGCTTCAGAGAACTCTGAGTTGTGCAACGTCTCAACAATCCCAACGCGATGATACCCTATGATAGAGTGAGTCGCTGGATTCATCAATCCGATGAGTCCCATAGGAAGGTTCTGCTGAGAAAACCAAGTGTCGTAGATTGGGAAAAAGAATAGTATCCTCCTCAGGGTGGTTTTTCCTTAAATCGCGGGGTGAAAATCCCTGCTCTCCTTGTAAATCTCCGATGACAGATTAACTTTGTTGACAGGTTATCGCCGTAGCACCACCAAAAAAAAAAAAGAATAGTATCTGTTAGAGTCAGTCTCCCTGGCATGTCCCTTCTGCCTTCAAAGCATGAGCTACCGAGAACGCGTTGGCTGCTTTAACGAACAACTGCAAGGTCAGCAGTGGAGCCCTTGTGCAAGGATAGTAGCCACCAAATTGCTCCGCAGGAGTAGGGAATAGATGCAAGACATCCAGCGCACGCCCCGAATGCTGCAATAGGTTACAGCAATCTATGTCTTCTGAACCGAATAAGGGCATGAACAACCCAGGCATGTCATTTGTAAAAGTTCGAGCCTGCGCAATTCTGGTAAACAAATTGAGTCAATGCTAATGGGGGCGCTGGAGATATAAATCTTTGTGGCCAGTAGACAACAATGGTGAGACGGCGTAGAGCGAGGTGATTGTCGACTGGCTTATCGAAAATTTGAGCGCCATTGGCGTCGGCAATGGGTTCGCCAAAGGACGTCAACTGTGTTGTCTGTCTAACTCGATGACACAAGGGATTTGATGGATGTCACGGTTCGCAATCAGGAATCGGCGTCAAGTGCAGAGAAAATTTAAATGTGGCAGAAGGTTGAAGACAATGCAGAAGCGAACCGTGGGGCAACTTCCAAATCAGGATGATGAGGTCCCCACCATGAGTAAAAGGCTGTCCTTCGAAACGCTGGAAATAACGGGTGACATTCTGCTGGATAAAATCAATAAGAATATCAGGGATAATCGATAAAGGGTAGACCAAAGTTCAGATGGAATATTCCGTTGAGGCCATCTCCATCTGACAAATCGTCACTGGATGTGGACGTGTCCCGCTGTAACCTCCGTCAGGATAGCCAAGTGTGAACTAGGATGTATCCTCACTATATTCCTGTAGTGAAATCTGAGTCTGCGCTGGTGAAAGAGGAAGACATACATCAAAAAAATGTATGTACACTTGTGAGGGTATTGGCAATGAGCGGCTGCTGTCGAGGAGAACGGTGCTGGGACTACACAGATAACATATTGATGAGCCTGTGGTGCAATTTCTTGACATACCCTGCTGGCCCGTGCGATGACCTTCACAGCGCAACCAAGACAGAGACAGTGAGGGGGCACCTAAAATCTGGCAAAATTAGATATTATCAGAAGGACGATCTCTCTATCCAGGACATAGGAACACACTATGCCTCTCCGTCCTACTATCTATTCCTGTCCTCATATCCTCCAATATTCACAAATTCACAAATTCACTGCAATGTTGTCGATATGAGCAAGAGCCTACGAGGAGAATAAGGAAGCGACCACTCACCAGCGTCAAATCCAGCATCTCGAACCTGCGAGTCGATTCTCCACAAGAAAACTTGATATGATTACCATCCCAGACAAAAACAGCTGAAGCGAGCGCCCTAGCACTGAATTTCGATGGGTGCCGATGACAAGAGAAGAAGACTGTGGGAATGCTATCTCTCGGCTACATTCGGTGCCCAAAATCATTAACTCCCCTAAATCCGTGGCTCGGGGAGATAAGGAATTTGATGCTATATCTGATTCCCGCCATCACTTTCTCACCCACTGTGTCCGTTAAGCGTAGGATTGTCCCTTGTAGCCCCAGCGGTGAGTACGTCTTCAAATTTACATTCAGATATTGTCATTTTACGATCCACTTAGATACATGGCATCATGTCCAAACTACCTTTCCTGACAAGCGTGATGCTTTGCGCAAAGCTACTAGGCTATCCACATTATCAGTAGGTGGGTAACACATCGTGTAATACTTCTCATATAAGGGTGTGCCTTTATATATTATACCTCAGTACAAATTGTGCTGCTTAATTTGTACTCCAGGCTGTTAGTAATTCCCACCATCTCTTCACCGCGTGATAGGCTCCCCAATTATAATTAGCTAGCCTGCAGGAGATGGGGAATGCTCTGCCTGGTGCAGTTTCTCCTGCTTATCTGTTGGATCCAGTGAGTAGTGTCAAAGCAGCTTGGTTGACAGGGTTGAAATGATCGTCAGTAGTCTGTGAATTAAGTAGTAGCAGCCTCAAAATCTGAGTATTGTTAACGGAGGGGCTCAGGTAAACAGTAACAAGCCAAATCATCGCCACACTGAATATCTTACTTTCGAGAGATCTGTGGGGCTGCATATTCCGGACATCAGATTTAATTGAAAAATAAGATACCATCGTTTCTCTATAAACCCACTTCTAGTACTAACGAAACAAAAATATGATAAATTGTAAAGCACACTTTTCGAGTCTATCGCTCACTGATGACTTCTCCTCTATCTAAGAACAGTTTCAGCATAAGGGAGGCAGGGTCTTCTCTTTGTTCGTTCGGAGTATATATAAGTGGGTGATCCCTTGTGAAAGACAAACTGTTTTTCACTCATGCCTCGGCGTGCATCTACCACGACTGATCTTCGCTACCCATGCAGCAGGCGTGAGCACCCCGTATCTCACGGCAACATCCTCCTCACCAGACCTATCAAACGACGCGCTTCGCAGAGCCTTACAGTACGACAAAGACACCAGACCCCCCTTCAACTTCCCCCATCTAGGTTGCTTACCTTACTGGTTGAGCTTCAATTAGAGATTTGTTCTTACATGTCGAATCCTGATCTGTTGCAAAGTGCCTCGGCGTGCAGACAGGTGCTGGAGATTGTCGTGGAGATCCTTGGCAAAAGGCTCGAGTTGTGGGATGAACAGGGTTCATGCTGGGTGACCTCAGAGAGCTTTTCTGCGGCGAAACTCTGGCTCTGGTCCAAGCAGGGATGTCAGACACCATCAGGCGTTGAGTTGAGCGTGAACTTTTTTGACCTGGAAGGCCTCAGGTGCTGCATACAATTCCTAACTCTGGCGGCCCCCCGTCAATTTGCAACCATTGGATTGAATCTCGACCTCTCGCTTTCCCATCCAATGACCATTCAATGGTCCCTTTTAGAACACTTTTTCTCCCTAGTTCATAATTGCGCTCTCCAACAGGTCTACCTTTTCTCGACAATGTCATTACCGACTCCTCCCTATAGTGACTTGCAAGACTGGCCACCATTCACCTTCCGTTCCCTCAGCTCTACAAAGAACTTGACGATTTTCGATGACAAAAACTTGTTCCTTAGCGAGTTCATACCTTCCATGTTTCCAGACCTCGAGCAATTGGTCTTGGCAAGATCGTCTCGGCTTCCAGAGCAATGGAACTTCCTGACTAATGTGTGCTTGAAGAATCTGACCAAGCTCCGGCTGTCAATAACCATTCCAGAGCACATCGTCCGAGCTTTACTTCAGCATCATCCGACACTTACCATGCTGAATACAGTATCTGCTACCATCGTCGACGATGACCCAGATTCACAGGCAATGCACGACTACGAGGGCTTCAACTGTGGATTAACCTTCCTCAGTGGCCATCCCACACTGCTGGTGCCGATGTTGACAGGCACAACATTCGAGGGCCTTGAATGGTTAGAACTGAAACCTGAATGTGGGCCAAGTTCTATCGAGGCTTTCTTTCAGGTCATATTGCCCACAATCTTCTCATCCAGTAACTTGACACGAAAGACGCATGTCGAACTCTCCCTGCCCTGCCCCCCAAAGGAGGGCTTGAACAATTTCCAGTTCCTCCACCCAGTCACCCAGTCCCATGTTCCCTTGGAGGTGGATTATTTGCGACTTACGTTCAACAGCTATGATAACGTTGATGACGTCCTGGTAGGCATCCTCCCAAATGCACTAGCTGCTCGCATATTGACGGTACACTCTAGAAGGCGTGGTTATTGTGCGTGACCTTCATCACAGGAATCGACATCATACTATGGGTGACTTGGCTACAAGGCATTGCTATTGACAAGATCATCCTATTCGCAAATACATCCTGCACGTTCCACCAGCTCAGCATTCGAGGAAAGGATAACCACATGTGCAGCATGACAAACATAGCAGGAAGAGCACACGGTGTGAAGCTAGTACCAGGGACAAAGCCATCCAGTTCCGGCTGAATTGAGACAGAAATTATATTAGGATTGTATGTCACAGTAAATGAGAAAAGGAATGAAACTTGTGTGGAAATTTAACTAGATCGTCTGAAAATTGAAACATGAACTCGACAACACAAGGGATTTGACGGAAGTTCAAGGTTCGCGATAAGAAATCGCCGTCAAGCACAAGGAAAATCTGAATATTGGCAGATGGGTGCAGACACTGCAGAAGCGAGTCGCGGGACAAGTCCTGAGCAACTTCCAAATCCGGACTGTGGGGGCCCTACCACCACGAAAAGGCTGTCTTTTGAAATACTGAAAAAAAGGTGGATATCCTGCTAGGAAATATTCGGAATCAGTAAGAGCAAAGTTGGGTAAAGGGGTATACTAATGTTCAGTTTGCCATCACGGTCAGACGAATCGTAATTGGATGTGTCCTGCTGTACCTTCGTCGAGGACAACCATGCATGCATTGTCATGTATCTCCGCTATATTCCTGTAGACATATCTGAGTCTGCCTTGATGAAAGAGGAAGACATGTCAAAAAATGTATAGACACTTGCGAGGATCGAGCGACCAAAAGATCGGGGATAGCGAGTGTACTGGCAAGCAGCTACTTTCGAGTAAGATCAGACCATATTAATGAAGGGAATGAAATGTTACACAAATCTGTAGAGTCCGACCAGCAGGAACACATGGTGGGAAACGAGGCGTGGGAAGTTCATTCTTCCTTGGCTATATCGGGCCCTAAAATTGCGGTCGTCCGAAATCCGAGGACGTTCAGACGAAAGCAAAATCATGGACCGGTATCAGCTGCTGGCCATCACTTTCTCACCCTTTCCCACTTGTTCTCCAACCATCACCATCATCAATCGGTGGTGGTCGTTGCTCGCGCTAAGCTAGTAGTACCACGAAATTAAATTGGTTGTGCCGTCTGACCAGAGTGATTTTTTAGACTGTAATCTTTGCTGATAAGTAGGACCATGGCCATTACTTCTCGCAATGGCTCTCAGGTGAGTAAACATCAATGCCTCGTACATTTCGCGTCCTAAAGATTGATTAGTGGTATAACTATTGTGGTTTTGTAGATTTGGAAGCCTTGGAGGATAATGATTGCATGTCGGATGATGCAGAAGAGGCGGATGACATTGATGGTTTGAGAGCTGGCTTGTAGCCCTCTCCATTACAGCGTTAACGTTCTCCAGGTTTCATCGACGACGACAATGATTCCACTGAAACAGCTTCAAAGCCCAGTTCCAGTCATCAAAGCGACAATTTTTCCGCTGAACAACTAAAGGAGTACGCGGCGGCAATAATAGAATGTGCCAGGAAACGCTGGTGGATTGAGACTGACTCGAGTTCTGGTGGCCTTGATTCTGTGGATTCACTTTGGGTGGTAGGCTCTTCTGGTCCATTATGGAGAGTTCACATCAAGGTGCGTTATTTCTCATGTCTCTGTAAACTACAGCTAAATCATATTTCAGAAACATGCCCAAGATCATTTGGTATCTCGCCTCAAGCATTACAAAATGTCCAACCATTGCCTCACCGCTGCTTTTGCCATTCCCCTAGTCTCTCAATGGGTGTATCTGGACTGTCAATACGTGAATCCTTCTCTCCGACAGCTACTTTCCTCTTCTTTTGCTGTCGCTACCTCCAATGGCACACCGATTTTGGAAAAAGTCCCCATCGAGGAAGTAGCCTCCATTCGGACGATGCAGCAGGGCAAGCCAAACCTACAAAAAGGTGATTGGGTTGTGCTATCAACAGGCCCATATCGCAACGATGTGGGATGTGTGCGTGAGATATATGATTGGGGTGCAGAAATCCTTGTTATTCCTCGTTTCTACTCCTGCAAGTATCGGCACAGCCCCCAGCAAAATAGAAGACAGCTCAGCTCGCTCTATCTCTGGGATACCAATCAAATGCTCCAATGGCTAGGAACTATGAGGCAAATATGCCAACTTACCCAGACCCAGAAACATCAAAATGGTGAATACGACCATGGTTTACTGGTCTTGGAGTGCAAATTCCCATCTCTGGTCACTGCGACTACAATATCTGCATCGATTCTGGGTTTATTTGTCGAAAGTCAACACTTAGATGTCGTGCAGGCAATATTGCGAGCACCCTGTCCAATGGAATGGCATTTCCAAGTTGGAGACCTTGTCGAGGTCCCGAGCAATAGGTCGGGTGTAGTGTGCAGTGTCAACACTTTTGGCATGGCAGTCGATCTGGACAATGGTGCAGGCATACACCAGTTCCCTTTTTGCCATGTGATCAAAAGCATACTTGTCGGCGATTTCATCCTCTGCTTGGAATCGGGTCGTGAAGGATTAGTCCAAGTGGTAAAGCAATTCCATATTGTTGCGCTGACCAAAGGGCCCGACGAAGAGATTGAGGTGTGTATTATCTGATTGCTCGAGCCAACAATTCTCTGATTCTCTTCCAGGAGTTCCAACGCCCTAGGAATTCAGTGTCATGTCAATCTCCACACACTCAAGATTACAGTGACTATGCAAAGGAAAAAATTACACTGAATGCGAGCTGCATTGGGAAGCGTGTTGTTGTGGGCGCTTATGGTCTTACACTCAGAGGAAAGGCGGGGATCGTTATAGATGTCGTGAACGAGGAAGGATGTCCAATGACCATAGTCGTATTGGATGATGAGCCTGAAGTTCCCCATGTGTTTCATCCGGGAGACCTTACCATTGAAGGGTATATGTTCATTTCTGCCTATCCATATGGTGCTGAGACTCCTTGGTTGTAGACGGGGTGAACAGCTTGACATCAGGGAGACCTCGACTGCCCTGGAACAGATCAAAGGTTCTATACAAAGCACAGGCCAAACACCTTGGATTGGGGTACAGGTCGGAATATTCCACCCAGGGCATCCCCTCAGAACCAAGATCGGCACAGTCAGGGATGTCATTTGTGGTCAAGAGAACCCAAGCAGACTACGTCTTGTTATTGTTCTGGAGAGCTATGACCCAGCGACAACAAATAAAGAGCATACCATGGATTATGAACATGTTCTAGATGTTGAGTAAGTGGCATCATCTGTAACTATTGAAAAATCTAAAAGGTGCACAGAACCAAGCGCCCTTTGAGATTTTACAAGCCCCTTTTACGATCACAGAGCGCTTTTCTTCCTCCAATGTCTTTCATTCAATCCAGGTATGAAGAGCGCATGGAAAGAATCGGTCAAACAGGAGATTTCATCAGAAACAGGGCGACGACACCGCCTTCTACTCTCGATCCAGCCTGGGATCCCCGTTCTAAGACACCCCCTCCCCCAAATGGGTGTTCCTCTGCCTCAACGTCAAATTTACATCAAGTTTCTTATGAGTGCCATGGCCATTGGGCGACAGACAGGCGACTGCTAGGTCGTGAATTGTGCATCAAATTGAATGGAAAAGCGAAAACTCTCGTTTGTCGGCAGGGCAAGAGCAGCTCACTGGTGGAATGCTACATCCGCAAAGGCAAGAAGAAATTAGAGGCAGCTTGACCTGAGTTAGTCGAAGCCATGCATCCCACCACTCCTTGCAATTACGAACATTGGATTGTCATTAAGGGTCAGCACACAGGCAAGTATGTGCACTCCATTTGCTATAAGAAAGGGGCAACACCAAAAACGCCGATTTTGTGGACAGTGGCTGTGGTCGCACCTGTGGAAGGCAAAGTAGACGAGCAGACAGGAGAAGAGCTGCACCTTGAATCTACAGAACTTTGCCTAGAGGATGAAAGCGACTCTTCAAAGGAAATCAACATGTTGTTCAGTCGAAAGCTGCGAGAGGAGGCTCCTCGTCATTACTGACACAGAACATCTTTTATACTATACCAATCTTCTATGATACCCACTGCCATACACCTTGCTACGTACTGTCTCAATTTTCAAAACTGTAAAATCGCAACTACTCAACAAGATCCGCTCGACTTTAAATTTGTTAAATCCGTGGAGAGAAAACTGGGCTTGATACCAACTTACCTGTCACTTAAGCACACCATAAAGGACAAATCAAAGAGGTGGAGCAATGGTCTCGCCGCACAGTATCGAACTGCATCAGTGTTAACACGTCGAGGAGTCAGATATCAGGCTCATTCCGTTATTTTTGCAGTAGCGGTGCCGCTCTCCTTGATAGCATGCAGTCATACGATGAATTAGAGAATATGATACGATTTTTACAACTATGAGAATATTAGCAGGCTTTCGAAACTACACTACATTATAACATGTCAGAAGGAAGAAATTTCAATGTAGTCTTGCCATCTTGCCATCCCCTATCCCTCGCGATCATACTGATCTACAGCTAATTGATTGGCATTTGGCCAGGTGAAGACATACGTTGGCAGATTGATAGCTTCAACTGGGTGAAGGTCTTGCCTTTGGCTCGGCGTCAACATTTGCAGCCAGTCTGTGTCGTAGAAGTTGATGGGCAGGCCTGCTAGCGGTGGGCATGAACTCTTCAGCACATGACGATAAGGGAGCCGTAGTCGAATGCGAGTGGCCACTCCTCCTCTAGAACGGCCTGACACTGCTTGATTCACTGTCGCCTGATTGCAGTTGAGCCATTTGAGTAGTCGAACGAGCTCCGAACTACGCCACTCTTTCCGTCGCACCAGCACAACATCCTTTCCTTGAAAGCCATACTGCTGCAAGACACTTTCATCTCCACTCTCATCGGAACTCATGTACACCGTGCTGCATGTCTCGAGGATGTGGAACAAAACAAGGAAGACCTCTTGCCGGTTGCTGTTCATACAAAATCAGAGTCTGTAATCATACAACTGTACCGAATCAGTGGTGTTATAGACCAAAAATTGCATGTCTTACCCCTGTATGACGTCGAGATCTACAGCCCACAGTATTGGAGTGTTCGAGTCTACCATTGAGGTATCGTCCAAGGGATTGTCTGAGAGTGCTAAGATGCTGCATAAAGTGTTTGCCGATGAACTGTGTTTCCTCCACCCACTCCGGGTGTTTCTTCTTCTGAATTGAAATAAAGCCTGCGACAAATAAATCTTTTAGCGCGAGATTCCATACATGATTAATGTGCTCCCAGCATGGACGCAAAGGCAATAAGGACGGCAGAGTTGACCGATCACCACTCTTGTATGCGTCGGCTTGATCGAGTTTTGTATAGCAGCCGTGGGAAACAGCAGAGTGGATATCCTTGTCCATTTTGATTGACAGCAGCAAACTGCGTTGATATGTGCAGATCGCTTTCTGGAAGCATCCAGTCAGAGTAAGATCAGGGGATCAAAAAAAGTCATTACCATTAGTAGAGTCTCATCGGGATTTCAACTTTGCTCAGGGCGCTTTGCCTTGTACCGCCCAGAGTCTACGTCGCTCTTCATTTTCATTTTCTTCTTCTTCATTTTCTTTGTATGATTTCCCACGTCGCTGGAGTCCCCCTCCTCACCGCTGTCTGGGTTCGAGAGATCATCATTTCTCTGAGGGTGGCCCTGACTTGTAGAATTTAGGGGAGTAGCTCCTGGCCGCTTGCCAACTCCCCGCTGTGAAAAGACTGATTGGTGTCAGTAGACCCGTGCAAAGAAGGGTGTCCGAAAGGTTGTTGCTGTCCTTCGGAGGATGACCGTGGTTGCTGGTGAGCAAACACCGATGGAGGTATTGGCTGCCGATATCCAGACGGCTGCTGCTGTGCAAATGTCGGTGTAGGTGGTGCCTGCCGATGTGCAGAAGACTGAGGTTCCTGATGAGCTTCAAACGATGATGGTACCTGCTGTTGTGTAAACGTCGTCTGATATCCAAATGGTTGCGGTTGCTGATGTGCAAAAGTCGATGGCTGCTGCATAAACGTCGGTGGTGGTGGCGGCTGCTGTGCAAACACGGGCGGAGGAGGTGTTGGTGTTGGCTGCTGATGGCCTAACAGCTGCGGCGCAAATGCCAGTGGAGGTGGTGGCTGCTCCTGCTGACGGAACGCAGTGAATGACGACGAGGGCAGTCCTTGATGCGATTGTTGCGTCTCTGCTGTGCTCGGAGCTGGTTGAGAGAAACGATTAGTGGTTGAAAAGGGAGTGCCAATCCTTGGGCCCACTAATTCATCCAGTTGTCTCCCGAATGCTATTCTTCTGTGCGATTTCAGAACCTAGGAAAGTATGAGAGTTCAGCCAACTCCTTATGCATCAAGACTTACTCCTTGATGATGGGCTGAAGGGTCCACCACTGTTTGTGATATTTTAGACGTAAATTGTGATTCAGCACCCTGGTGGGCTGTATGTTGCGCAGCACAAACTGCTCGAAGACTCTGCAGTTCCGCCAGCGTAGCAGCAGTAGTCTTCTTACTCTCTTCAAGTTGCTTTTCATACTGATATCCACGGTCATCAGCAATGAACAACTTTGAAGGGTGTAAAGCCTCACATGAAGCTTGAGTCGTCTCATCGCCTCGTCGATATGAGGCTTGGCAATTTTTACAGCAGTTTTCAAATCAGGCATGCCATTCTACATGATGTCAGCGTGGGTGAAGTAACCATGTGTTGAGAAATAGTCTCACATCTTGATATTGCCTTAACTTCTCTTGTAGACTGGATCGCTCTGCTTCATATTGAGAGCACTTCGCTTCTTTCAGCGCAATGCTCCTCATGACACAGAGATAATTATCTATACCTTTTCTTCTGTCTGCTTGAGTCTCTCAATGAGGGTATTGGTGTCAGCTTCTGCTTGTTTTCGACATTGTTCGTGTTGTGCCATCCGGGCATTGTACTGCTCTGTGGTCGACGCAAGAGATTTCTTAACTTCTTCGAGCTTGAGCTCCTAGACTGGGCATAAGCATTGTCGCGTTTCAAAAGGTTGATACAAGCACATACATTATCATTTATTTCACGGTCTTTGTGAGCTATAATTTCATTGCCCTGTTAAGGATATCAGCGGCAATGTTTTATCTAACAGCGACGGAGGCCTACCTCGGTGACCATTGCATCATATGATTGTCTCGTTTCTGACAATGCAGTTTCCAACTAGGCGACAGTTGAGTACATGGCAAGGACAGTGAATACGAGGGCAAACCTGTGAGTTCTTCTCTTGCAGATCAGAAATAGTAGCTTGGGACTGCAGATCGTTCCGATGAGTGCTGCAGTGATTCATATAAATGGTTATCACAGACCTTGAGATTGAATCGGTTGAGACCGTGGACAGGGTGCTCTGAAATCGGATCGTTGCGAGCCACTGTGTTCTAAGTAGGAGTCAGGGTTTAATGTGACAATAAAGAAGCATATCCAAACGTACGACACTATTGTCGGGAGCAGGGAGTGGTCGATTGGGCAGTGCGATTACCTGTGAAAGTTATCCTGTTAGACATGCCAAAAGCCGTTGCAAGCATGCATACCGGATCAGAAGTTGAATGGATTGATTCATCCCGAACACCTTTGTCTCCAGCAGTGGACGACATCACATCTGAGTCGTGCTGATGCAAACAATTATGACTATACCATTATGCGAAGCGCAACACATACCCGGTCCTGGATTGCACATGCCATCAGTGTCTGCAAAGTGTATTAGATTGTATCTTCCGAGAGGACAATATGCTACCTCAATGATTTCATTCTCATCTGGTGAGAACTGGATCTCATCACTCGTTCCTGCATTTGGTTGATCGTCATGGAAACCCTGGATCCAGCTCCCGGGAGGTCGCTGTTTGAGACCATTGTCGAATCATTCAAGGTAAGAATCGGCTGTTGGCACAGCAGCGGCGCCAGTGTTGGACTGACCGTCTCCAAAATCCGATTCAATGGAGCCCAGTCCAAAGTTGTCCATGTAGAATGGCTGTGAAAGTGTATGTCAAAGGAAGCGGGAAACGTCTGAGTTAAGATTAGGGTTGAGGAAGATGGGTGCGCAAGGCTGGAAGCTGGGGAGGTGGGGGTCGAAGATAGGTGAAGAAAGGTAAAAGAATGCAGCTGAGTGGCTGATCATGCCTAAAAAAGTAGCACAAAGGTGCAAAGGTGGAGGCCCTTCGGTAAATCACCTATGACACTGAACAAAGGGAAAATATCCCGATTCGGGAATTTCGCACACTACAGCTTCATCACATTCTGTTGCACTCGGGAGAAAGAGACGGCTTCTGGTGGACCAAACGGTTGTCTGTGCCACATAACAAGGCGACGACGGCGCTCAAAGGCTGAAAAATGTACTGAGCACCTAAAAAGTGCATGTAGGATTCGGAATGTTCCATTGCCGGACCACAGTAATGGTCTGCTGAGAGGAAGTTAGTCAAAAATAGGTGCATGCATCACAACATGAAAACGTGTGATCAACAGGTAACACTGCACGGTTGTGTAAATCATGTACAATTTGAAATGTTACAGAAGGTGCACTGCGAAGAGGGGGTGACCTAGCTATGAGGCGCTGCAATGCACAAGATCATTCCATTTGCTCATGCTCCCAACACGTTCCACCACCACCGACACAGCGTGTGGGGAAAGGATAACTGCACGGGCAGTGCAACTAACATAGTGGAAAGAGCGCACAGTTTAAAGCTTGTACCAGAGAGGAAGCCGTCCAGTTCTGGCTGAATTGAGATTGAAATTAAAGTAGAACTGTATGTCACTGTGAATGAAAAGGAATGAAACTTGTGTGGAAAATAAACTAGATCATCTGAAGATTGAGATATGAACTCGACAACAGATTTGGAGGACGTTCATGGTTCATGATAAGAAATCGGCATCAAGGGTAAGGAAAATCTGAATGTGGGAAGAAGGGTGCAGACACTGCAGAAGCAAGTCGCGGGGCGAGTCCTCGGGCAACTTTCAGGGAAGACCTTACCACCAGTAAAAGGCTGTCTTTTGAAACACTGGAAATAACGGGTTATAACCTGCTGGATAAAATCAGTAAGAATGCCAGGGATAAAGCTTAAAGGGTAGACCGACGTTCAGGTTGAATAATCACAATGGTTGTACAAATATTAACTGGATGTGTCCCGCTATAAGATTCGTCAAGGATAACCACACATGTATTCCTGTTGGCATATCTGAGTCTGAGTCGCCCGGCAAAAGAAGAAGGCATACGTCGAAAAAATGTATGTACACTCGCGAGGACCATGCAATGGAAACATCAAGGATAGCGGACGCGATGACAACATGTGGCTACAGTCGAGGAGAACGATGTTAGGACTACAAATACAACGGACTGATGAGCCTATTGTACGATTTCTGGACAAGTAAGAGCGACGCATGAATTGGGCTTTGCCGATTCCATGAGTATTGACTCGACGGACGAGGACCTTCACAGCGCGACCAAGACGAAGACAAATGAGGGGACACCTAGAATATTAAATATTATCAGAACGACCATTCGTCTATCCAGGACATAGAAACGCACCATGCCTCTTGGTCCTACTATCCATCCCCATCCTCGTATACCCCAATATTCACAAATTCACAAATTCACTGCAATTTTGTCGATATAAGCAAGAGCCTACGAGGAGGATAAGGAAGCGACCACTTGCCAGCATCAAATCCAGCGTCTCGACCCTGTGAGTCGATTCTCCACAAGAAAACTTGACATGATTACCATCCCAGATAAGAACAGCTGAAGCGAGCACCCTAGTGCTGAATTTCGATGGGTGCTGGTGACAAGAGAAGAAGACTGTGGGAATGCTATCTCTCAGCTACATTCGGTGCCCAAAATCATTAACTCCCCTAAATCCGTGGCTCAGGGAGATAAGAAATTTGATGCTATATCTGATTCCTGCCATCACTTTCTCACGCCTTCTCCCCTTGCCTCGCCCACTGTGTCCGTTAAGCGTAGGATTGTCCCTTGTAGCTTCAGCGGTGAGTACATCTTCAAATTTACATCCAGATATTGTCATTTTACGGTCCACTTAGATACTTGACTCTATGTCCATACTACATTTTCCTGGTCGGGGGCAGACCCGCCTACTGCGACCGACCTTGGCGTTCATGCCTAAATCGGGCTGGTCCATTCGTTGAATGCAAATCAACATCGTACTCAAAGTCAAATACAGGATCCATTCGTTGTCGTACTCAATCAGACCTGACCGCCGAGGCGACGTCCCTTTTATGCGAACAGATTCTTGGTCCATCCATACCTCCCGACCTCCACTTTGCGGTCTTGAGCAACTCCTAAAATTTTGTTTTTGTCTTCAAATGATGCGCTGACCTACCTTACTGCCATCGGAGAAACGGGCGGCGACTGTCCATGCATTTACATCTGGCAAGAGCCTTTGAGTAGTTGATTTTTGTGCTTTTATCCTCGACTCTGATCCTTTATCTTGTAGACGGATCCCAAGGTCTCCGAGTCTACAGAAATTAGCAGTGGAACTAAGGTTGAAATAGAGGCAAATGATTGACCTTGCACTCTCGACGAACGACTGGCCACCTTGGAGAGGCTCCCAGGAGGTTTTATGTATGTCGGATGTTCTCGCCGGGATACTCCTCCTCATCCTTCTCTTTGTGACCCGTGAACGCATCTTCCAGGGCGAGTGACCATCATACGGCCCTCTCTGACATTGCTGTTGACAGTAGCGGCTCAGTCTTCTACGACGCCTTGCGGTCCTTTGAGATGTTTCTTAAAATCCATCCTCTAGGGCTTTTTGTCCACATGTAAGTATACAGTTTGTCATCGTTTGTTGACTATCATATAAAATATTCGATGTTTTCAACTGCGCTAATATCATATGCATAAAATATACAATCTTCACTGTTTCACAGATCTTCACATTACAAGCCTGTGTTACGCTCTATGTGAATATACGGTCGTAATAAGTAGTAAAGTACAAAGATATCCATATGCATAATCCTGTTAATGTCCTTACTGCTGATGTGCTTGGGCGAACTCGGAAATTGTGTTTCAAAGTTACAGTGACAGTGGAACGAGCAGCTGTAGTCTCGACGCTTGACTCTTCAAGTAAGACAAGCAAGACGAGTAACACTGCGAGTGTGATACTCGTAAGAAACCTGAAGTAAAGTTGACGTCGAGCGGTGGCGAGCTGGAGGAACCATCATTTGAGAAAGGGTTTGTCTTGGAACGGGGATCCCAGGCCAAATCGAGAGTAGATGGCGGTGTACTCATCACACCAAAGCCGTGATTTTTCAAATTTTGGTTTTCATACGTGAACCTGTGTTTGCAAATCGCGGCTACTGCGTTTGCGAATTGACTTGATTCCTGTACATCGTTGTTTGCATGTTTGCGTGTCCGTTACCTTCACCGAACAGATCCCTCCTTCACGACCACCCGCATGACCCCGATGGCTTGAGCTTCCTTCCACTCCTACCTGAGCGCACCTGTTCCCATGCATCGCATACTCTCACCGTTGAGGTCCTACGATGAGCACCATCATCCACCTGTTCCTCATTCACAGTGTGTATGCTGTCTCTGCCTATCTGAAGTTGAGGATGAAGAACATGCATTGCTGAACTACAACGGATCACAATACTTGGAAGATTTACGATCTGATTTCTTTAAATCTATTTTCCTAATTTCCACCGACCAATTTGCGAATCTGTTGAAATTAGCGACGTCTGGTTTTGAAGTCATACATATCTTACTGGGAGCAGATGATATGAAAATTGTTGGAGTACTTTGAAAGTGCTTCCTGAATATGTCTTCTGTGTTTTCTGCATTGTTACTATCGTACCATTATATTATCCAGGAATGACTTTCTTTCGTACCCTATGAAGAGTCTCTACTCCGCGCGACACACTCAACAACGTGATTACAACGGTATGAGCCTTCGCGGCCATAGCACATGGTTCGCCATGTCAGAGCTGTGGACCTGGCTGCCTTATTGGGACCTTGTGCCGGTAACAACGCCAACACCAACACTTCGAATCAATATATTACAGGTCTCTGCTCGGTGCTAGTACGAATAAGTGACACCACAGTTTAGACCATAAATTTAGAATACGATATCAAAGTGAAGGAATTAGGACAGGCTATCCGAAACAGTACAGTAAGCCACCCTCCCGATGCGCATATTGACGCTGCCACGTAGAACTTTCTTGTCATACGTTTTTCCAACAACAAAGACAAGTAGATAATCAGGAACGACGCAACTTGTATGGATGGCAAGGAGTATCTGGTCCAATGCATTCTTCTCTAGCCCGTACATCTGCAGAGTCAGATTATGGCCCTTGATGAAAGGTGCACATGACGATAGGGCATCCTGAAAAACAATCACAATCAGTACACGGCAGGATATTATTGGCTGTGACCCACCAGAACGTCTTTGACGGTTTTGAAGGCCTCAAATTCGAGATACAGCTGCTTTATGAACACAACCTGAGGAGTTGTTCCACGCAAAGCTTGATAATCGAATTTCTGCGAGAGAGGCAAGGCCAGATGGACAGCGGTCTCAGGAGGGAAAGAGGCTGGAAACATCAACTGGAGAAAGGCACTTGGCGATAATGGTGTCTCGACACTCGGAACCAGTTGTACATAACAGATATCGATGAAAGTCAACACCTTCAACATAGAAGCCAGGTCCAGACAGATACGGAGGTGCTGTATGCCTGACTTGTGACCCTGCAAACTGTACCTGGAATCACCACCATCATGAACGATAGTAGCTCTGATCGTATTTAGGTGTCTGAGCAAAGCGTGATGCTTGATTATCGCTCTGACAACGTGGGCAGGAATGGCAATCTCGAGCCAGACCTGCAATAGATTATTGAGACGCAAGTCCGTCAAGAATTCCCATTCTTCTGGACGATGATTGGATGAGCACAGGCATAGGGAGTGTAGGTTAGAAGACGAAATGATCATTGAATCGCACAAAGGTGACCCAAAATCAAGAACCTCTAAATCATGGACCAATGGGAGAGATGGGACGGCGAAGAGAGGCGATGAAGGTCGACGATCTGGTCCCATCATAGAGTAGATATGAATGGTGGGTGAGGCCAGCTGATGGATGAGCGAGAAAAAGAGCTCGAGGGATGATCTGTCAAGTTCGGATACGCAACCTGGGAAGAAATTAAGGAACAGGGTGGTGAAAAGGCGTGAAGTGTGGCCGGCGGATATGCAGGATAAAAACTGGATAGAAGACTTGAGGTCCTCCTGGTGGCGAACTGTGAAGGTCAATCGGACGATGAATGTCAAATCACATCTCTGATCTGACGAAAGCCAGAGCTTGGCAGCACGAGAAGTTTCGATGTTGATGTCAAGACAGTCAGGTAGATACCACATACTTCCACGCTGGGTGAGGATGTAGGCGATAATTTCTAAAAACTGCCTTGACGTAGTAATGATTGCCAATAAATCATGGCTCGGGAGGTATGAGAGTATCTCTACTTGAAGCTCATTGGGAATACCAACGAATCGTGCTGATTTAGAGGCGAGTGACCACCGTCGACCCGCGTACATAGTGTATATGTGTCGAAGCATATGCATGTATGCTGGCATTTGGAGTGGGAGGGGAAGTGTATGAAGTTGCGAGAAGAATGCGTGTTTTTATAGCATGGATGAACAAAGGAAGATGATATCTGCAAGTACAAAGGAAATTCCTCTTGGCACGGTCCGACCTTCCGGCAGGCATGGCTTCGGCATGCGAGTATGCCCTGTGACCTTGCACAAATGCTTGGGGTGCACTTTTTTCAGTTTCACGGTGATGACACGTTACAGGTTGCCAGAGAGTCGTATCATTGGCGCCATGATGGAGAATGAAATAAGGACGCCGGTTCAGGCTGAAACTCACTCAGAACAACTTGAACAGTGGTTCACTGTGGTGAGAGCCAACATACCTCAAATGTGGCCACAAGGGTCAGGCGTTGTTCTGCTAGTGAGATCCGGAAGACCGATGACAAAATTCCAAGACGTGTCAGCAGCAACTTCAGAGAGGGCTGTATGATGGTCACTCGCCCTGGAAGATGCGTTCACGGGTCACAAAGAGAAGGATGAGGAGGAGTATCCTGGCGAGAACATCCGACATACATAAAACCTCCTGGGAGCCTCTCCAAGGTGGCCAGTCGTTCGTCGAGAGTGCAAGGTCAATCATTTGCCTCTATTTCAACCTTAGTTCCACTGCTAATTTCTGTAGACTCGGAGACCTTGGGATCCGTCTACAAGATAAAGGATCAGAGTCGAGGATAAAAGCACAAAAATCAACTACTCAAAGGCTCTTGCCAGATGTAAATGCATGGACAGTCGCCGCCCGTTTCTCCGATGGCAGTAAGGTAGGTCAGCGCATCATTTGAAGACAAAAACAAAATTTTAGGAGTTGCTCAAGACCGCAAAGTGGAGGTCGGGAGGTATGGATGGACCAAGAATCTGTTCGCATAAAAGGGACGTCGCCTCGGCGGTCAGGTCTGATTGAGTACGACAACGAATGGATCCTGTATTTGACTTTGAGTACGATGTTGATTTGCATTCAACGAATGGACCAGCCCGATTTAGGCATGAACGCCAAGGTCGGTCGCAGTAGGCGGGTCTGCCCCCGACCAGGAAAATGTAGTATGGACATAGAGTCAAGTATCTAAGTGGACCGTAAAATGACAATATCTGGATGTAAATTTGAAGATGTACTCACCGCTGAAGCTACAAGGGACAATCCTACGCTTAACGGACACAGTGGGCGAGGCAAGGGGAGAAGGCGTGAGAAAGTGATGGCAGGAATCAGATATAGCATCAAATTTCTTATCTCCCTGAGCCACGGATTTAGGGGAGTTAATGATTTTGGGCACCGAATGTAGCTGAGAGATAGCATTCCCACAGTCTTCTTCTCTTGTCACCAGCACCCATCGAAATTCAGCACTAGGGTGCTCGCTTCAGCTGTTCTTATCTGGGATGGTAATCATGTCAAGTTTTCTTGTGGAGAATCGACTCACAGGGTCGAGACGCTGGATTTGATGCTGGCAAGTGGTCGCTTCCTTATCCTCCTCGTAGGCTCTTGCTTATATCGACAAAATTGCAGTGAATTTGTGAATTTGTGAATATTGGGGTATACGAGGATGGGGATGGATAGTAGGACCAAGAGGCATGGTGCGTTTCTATGTCCTGGATAGACGAATGGTCGTTCTGATAATATTTAATATTCTAGGTGTCCCCTCATTTGTCTTCGTCTTGGTCGCGCTGTGAAGGTCCTCGTCCGTCGAGTCAATACTCATGGAATCGGCAAAGCCCAATTCATGCGTCGCTCTTACTTGTCCAGAAATCGTACAATAGGCTCATCAGTCCGTTGTATTTGTAGTCCTAACATCGTTCTCCTCGACTGTAGCCACATGTTGTCATCGCGTCCGCTATCCTTGATGTTTCCATTGCATGGTCCTCGAGTGTACATACATTTTTTCGACGTATGCCTTCTTCTTTTGCCGGGCGACTCAGACTCAGATATGCCAACAGGAATACATGTGTGGTTATCCTTGACGAATCTTATAGCGGGACACATCCAGTTAATATTTGTACAACCATTGTGATTATTCAACCTGAACGTCGGTCTACCCTTTAAGCTTTATCCCTGGCATTCTTACTGATTTTATCCAGCAGGTTATAACCCGTTATTTCCAGTGTTTCAAAAGACAGCCTTTTATTGCTGGTCAATACTGAACCAGGGCCTTGCTGTCCTGATTTGGAAGTCACTCAGGACTTGCCCCATGACTTTTGAGACCGCCGCCATCGATTTACTGTTTCTTCTTCTGTAACACATTTAGTGGTGGCACAGAATCCCGGCGTTCCTTTTTGGGACCTTGTCCGGTTATCTATCTATCCATCTATCTCCCTTTTTCATATCCGACTTGCATATGTGCTCGCAATATGTGCACGATGCCTGGCGGGCATCCTTTTGTTGATCACGGAAAGGTGCAGTTTTGGCTGGCGCAACACTTTACCCCTGAAAATATTTCAGAATGTTCCCTGCCCCTGGATCACACCATGTTGCCATGAATCTGCTCATCTTGCATGAGTACCCATACAACAATGACTGTCAGTTGTTGTTCAGTTGTGGACTCTCCCTCGCTCATGTTATGCCGAGCTCTGTTGCGTAACATGTTATCAAGCTTTGCTGCTCTGCAGTGATTCTAGTTTGCGCCGTCACTACATGGGTCGTCATGACTCATTGGTGCCTTAGGTTTATTATCACTGCACCTCAACGCTGCATTTCCTTCTGTAACTAATATACACGAATCCTTGTGCACATATGCATTGAGGATACATGTCTCACATGGACTTTTTTGTTTTTGTTTTGATGCTGGCATGATTGAGGTGGCATATTTATTGATTCCCTTTTACACATGCATTATTGATCACGTCAACCTTGTCAACCGCTGAGGTCGCTTTTTTGGAGACGTACATCTCCTGAGCACCTCACTTGGCTGGATGTGTGCATGACGTTCTGGGTATTTTTGTGATGGTCCCTGGTTTTATCCCCCCGCTTTATGGGAACATTGTACAGACATTGATCACTTTGAAAATTTCACATATACTTCTTTCTAGCCTAGTCCCTTCGTATGGATCCAAACCCGTGAGACACTTCATAGTTCTGTCACTATGGTCTTACATTGTATAACTTCCTGCCTAGATTCAACCTGAATTGCGCTATCTATTGGTACTCGTTTGCACGGTCAGGCCCATTGCACGCACGGTAGAATTTCCTGAGATTGGGTGCCTCTGTGCATAGAAGGATCGCTTCAACCGCTTCCATAGCATGATATGTCTCTTAAGGCTTCAATATTCCATCGTGACGTGCTGATCTATTATTTGCAAATCAACCACCCTACGAGCTTTTCCAGTGGTTTTCCATCTTTTATCGTGCTTTGTGTTTTGGATACTGTCGGGCATGCTTCATTCACATTCACCGAGACTATGACAAGAACATGTACGCAACTTGCTGTTCCTTCGTACGTACAAAGTAGAGGAATCGAGTGCCCGGAAACTGCCGCTGCTGAAAACGCGCTTTAATCGATCGATGATCGACACTACAACACCTTTGGAATGCATCCACCAGCATAAGTAGGTGCGTATGCCCATCATGAGCACTGAGAGCTGAGTTCCGTAGTGCTGACATAGAGGACGGTTCCTAGCCATGGCATCAGAAGCCCCGCCAGCACCCAAAAAGTGGCCCACGTACGAAGACCTGAGCATCGAACTGGCAGAGATGACCGATGCTGAACTCGGTCAACTCAGTAGCACCGATCTGAAAATCTTCCTGGCAATGAGACACGCAGATACCTTGGATCCAAGGGAGGCTGCCTACTATCCCGCTTGGTCTTTGATCTTGGACACATGCCTTACTGGTGCCATTCGTTCTGGTGACTTTACAACCTGTACAGTCATCGCCCCCCAGTTGCCAGTCCAGTGGGATTTTGACCCCGATGCGAATTCTGACCCTGTTGCGGCCACGAGAGATCGAAGGCCCGCTTCGCCATGCGCTTCGTCCCAGGGCGGCCCTCGCAGATCGGTGTGCCTGTGCTCTGCCAATCCCAAACAGAGTGAACCGCACGAGTCTGGCTCAGAATTTGATTCTGGGATGTCTCCCGAACGCGCGAAACACCTATGTTCCATTAGAATACCGGATTTTCTCCAGATGCGATATACAATGTACTGTAATGTTCAGCAGGGCTCCCCTCGTATTGATATGTTGATTGAAATCAAGTGCCGAGGAGCCAAACAGGAGGATGTCTTGTTATTCCTGACTGAAGCCATATTCCAGCTGGAGTGTCAGGCTAGACATACATTCTCGAACAACCCAAACATCACCACCCTGGGTGCATTGGCTATTTCTGGACCCTTTTACACCTACAGAACTATCACACGGGAGGAAGTCTTTCGGAAAGTCAGTGATCACCTGAAGGAAGATGGCGAATTTCAAGTCGAAGAAGGAAATAAAAATGAGGATGATAATAGTGATGAGGACAAGGACGATGATGGTGACAGTAGTGATGAGGACATGGGTGAAGATGAAGAAGGCGAGAAGGGTGATCACAGCAAATCTGATGATAATGATTTGGACGATGACGATGACAGTAGTGATGAGGAAGAGGACGAAGATGAAGAAGGCGAGAAGGATGATCACAACAAGTCTGATGATAGTGACGAGGATGAGGATGAAGATGAAAAAGGCAAGAAGGGTGATCACAGCAAGTCTGATGCTGTGTGGTACAAGCATGAAGAGCTGCTCCAAAGACTCTTCAAAGTCAGCAAGGGATACTTGAGGTTTGATGTTCAGAATGAGAAGCAAAAGGAGTTACTCAGGATATTGGATGTCCACGTCTTGGAGATGCCTTGAAGTACAAGGATGGTGACTCGTGAGAAGGAAGAAGTTGGCAGTTTTCTGTTCGGTAGTAGTAATAGTACTTAGGAGTAGTAGCAGTAGTATGTTTTTGTATGAATTTTCTGATGAGCCAGTGGCGTAAAAAGTTGGAATGATGTCAAGTGTGGTGCGCCGCGCACGTGGGGTCATAAGTATACTGTGTATATAAGTCCGTCCGCCTTGGTTGTCGGCATACCACATCGACAATCCAAGACGGTGGAGGCAAATTTCATCGACAGTGCTCTTATATACAATTTTGATTTATTGTAGTCAGGTGTTGGCATATGCATGGAGCCTTTTGTTATGGAACCTTTTTTCGACAGATACTGCGTCACTTCTTCCCTTTGTTCTGCCCAGATATATAAAGCCATTTCGCCATAAGGGATCACCACATTCCTGTCATGAACACCCCCACTATCCTTTCTCCACACAATCTGCCTGCTATGATGCTGCCTCAGTCTACTCTGGATGTTGTCACCGTCCCTGCTACGCCTGTGAATACAGCAAAAAGGGAAGCTCCCATTGAAGAGGGTGACGGCCATGCATCAAAGGTACTTCGATCGGGTTTTGTTATGTTACTATCTGATGACCGTTGTTTCCTGCAGACTCGCATTATCAATTCGGAGAAGGACGTCCAAGCTCTCCGTGACCGCATTGTCCAACTTCTGAAAGAAAAAAGGGAACGTCAAGTCAAGGTATGAGGTATCGGATGGTCTTTGCGGATCTTTACTAAGGCTTATCTCTTTCAAGCATCAACAGGAAATACAAGCTTTGAAACAGGACCATCTTCATGCGACAACCATCACTGAGGCCAAGGTAGGTCCTTCTATTTCCTTGTTGTCTGGCCATACGTATCACGGTCAACATCTAGCACCAGGGTGCCATAAATGTTCTCACAAATGGCCTCAGTAATCAGGTTTGTTGCTGAGCTCATTGTCTTCCTAAATCTCATGGAGCTTTATAGCTTAGCGGTGTTGTCACCCATCGAATGGAGATGCTGGGTGCAGATGATTTACGATACCGTGTGAGCCCGATCACTTTTAATGTATAGTATTTCATCCTCAGAATTGGTCTTTCCAGATTAATTCTATGGAGCGACAACTCTCTGATACTCAACAAGCTCTCGACACCGCGAACGAGAGATCAGCTGGCTGAGACTAGTCTGGCCAACACTCGCATGGAGCTTGAGGCTCTCCAAGATAAACTACGCACCGTAGACGATGTAAGCTCGTAATCACAATATTTTTCTTCTATCCTGATGCGGGCCTAGTTCCCGTCGATGCATTCTTACCTAGTCGATCGTTTTGGAGACTTGGCAACGAGGTTGGACCACTTGGACACACGCTTGGTAATGAACTTTGTTGTAAGTTCAGTTACTACCATATGTACACAATGGCCCTTGAATTTACACCCTGTCAGGATGCAGGTCAACGAAATGCACTGGGGCCAGGAGCACATGGCTGGAACCGTTTTACAAGTATCTTCTAGACAGAACTGTTCTTCCTTTCTACATGTATTCAGTAGACATTTGATGAATTACTCCAAGTTCGAGAAGGATTTACATCCGAAAAATCAGCTTGGAGGGGAGTAACAGCATGGCAAGCTCGGCTGAATGTTGCTCCAAACAAACACCATGAAGGGAAGTATTGTAGGACTACCGGCGATGCGCTAAGAAAAGCAAGCCCCAAGAAAATACTGGGAAGCAAAGTAGATGTTTTGAGCAGGAGAACGCTACAGCTTGTGGTTAGATTGCTTTGGAGAAAGGGAAGCAGATCGCGAGGGTGTACACCTAAGCACATCACAATGGAAAAAGACCAATGCAAGGGGTAGAACAACGATCCTACTGGGGGTGATGTCATCTCTTGAGTCGTTATCGATGAACCAGGAGCTTACATACCTAGAGTGAGGACAAAACAGGAGACACCAGATGAGTTCTGTGAGATACCAGTATCATATACCGAGTTCATATCGCAAAGAGTCAGGAGCCCCGATCGAACACTTTGACATTTGATGGAAAACGGTAGCTGGATGCCCCATCACACAGCTTTCTCCTTTTTTCAAAGTAGTGTATATAGAGCAAAACTGAAGGATAGAAGTAGCAGTGTGCATGTTGTTTTGCAACCTTTGTTGATACGACCCAAAAAAGTATCAAGTTAGCTATAGACCTAACGGGACTGGACATTAATTAGTACTGTGTCGAATGACTGATATTCAAAAGGTTGCAACGTTGCCTTTCGCTTATTCACTGAGTACAAGTACATCCATGCATCTGCCCATCTTGGTCGGAAATAGTATACTTCCTGACCGGCCTTGATAGTCCCATTCCATGCAGAGTTCTATCCCGCTGACAGACTCGGACTTTTGCCATCCAACCTTATGAAAGAGTAATATCCACACTTAAAATTGCAGAAATCGTACTATATCGCTAGTGGATGAGTGCCCGACGATCATACCTGGTAGGCATATGGACGGGGGATTGTTTCGACAATGAAATTTGGCCACTTGTGCATTGGGTTTGGGTCAGTCCTTCACCAAAGAGTGGCTGTTTGTCAATAAATTGGCAAGTGAAAAGAGACCTGCGAAAAGAACAAGAGGGCGGAGAGCAGCATCATTGTCATATTGACTCTCCTTCGACTCACTGAGAGTCAGAAGGATCGGACTCACATATGCAGAGCAGAGCTTTCCGAAGAAGCTGGCAAGCTTGAAGATGTTTGCTAGTACCCTGCGACGTGCGCCAATTGACGATGACTTGACAGAATGGAGGACCTGGGTCGACATTTACGCCGCTACGACGCTGCCTTGATGAATATGCAAGATGAAACGTAATATGGAGGAAAGCGCCAGCTGTATGATGGACTCTACTCTCAGTAAGCACCCAGGGCATCGACAAGCACGAAGAACAAGGCAAAGGTCGCTTGAAAGCCTGGATGGAGAACGGGGAGAATGAGTGCGAGAAACAAGGGATAGAGAGAGCGCAGACAGAGACAATGACAATATCTAGGAACGAGGGAAAGAAAATTCAACACCACATCAGGTGGCTCCGAGACATGGTGTTGAGAGTGCATGAGAGGGTCATAGACCTTCTGCTAACCCATCTGGCATCTGGAGCGAAAGAAACATGTCAAGGTGATCTGTAGACTCAGTAGACGATCGAGAAATGGGTTGCTGCCAAAGAGAGGAATGCACTGAGTTGTACCACGAACATTATACTGTTGTACCTACAATCTTCTTGTGAGCATCAAAGAACTTGGGCAGATGTGATTTACGTACCTAAGACTGCGAAAGAGTTACGCGGTCTTCTTCGGTTCATTGTTTGGTAGGGTTGATTTTCCAATGGAAGGAAGCTTGCCTCTCGAGGGACTGCGAGTACGACGTTGATTTGCGTTCAACGAATGGACCAGCCCGATTTAGGCATGAACACCAAGGTCGGTCGCAGTAGGTGGGTCTGCCCCTGACCAGGAAAATGTAGTATGGGCATAGAGTCAAGTATCTAAGTGGACTGTAAAATGACAATATCTGGATGTAAATTTGAAGATGTACTCACCGCTGAAGCTACAAGGGACAATCCTACGCTTAACGGACACAGTGGGCGAGGCAAGGGGAGAAGGCGTGAGAAAGTGATGACAGGAATCAGATATAGCATCAAATTTCTTATCTCCCTGAGCCGCGGATTTAGGGGAGTTAATGATTTTGGGCACCGAATGTAGCCGAGAGATAGCATTCCCACAGTCTTCTTCTCTTGTCACTGACACCCATCGAAATTCAGCACTAGGGTGCTCGCTTCAGCTGTTCTTATCTGGGATGGTAATCATGTCAAGTTTTCTTGTGGAGAATCGACTCACAGGGTCGAGACACTGGATTTGACGCTGGCGAGTGGTCGCTTCCTTATCCTCCTCGTAGGCTCTTGCTCATATCGACAAAATTGCAGTGAATTTGTGAATTTGTGAATATTGGAGTATACGAGGATGGGGATGGATAGTAGGACCAAGAGGCATGGTGCGTTTCTATGTCCTGGATAGATGAATGGTCGTTCTGATAATATTTAATATTTTAGGTGTCCCCTCATTTGTCTTCATCTTGGTCGCGCTGTGAAGGTCCTAGTCGATACTCATGGAATCAGCGAAGCCCAATTCGTGCATCGCTCTTACTTGTCCAGAAATCGTACAATAGGCTCATCAGTCCATTGTATTTGTAGTCCTAACGTCGTTCTCCTCAACTGTAGCCGCATGTTGTCATTGCGTCCACTATCCTTGATGTTTCCATTGCCCGGTCCTCGTGAGTGTACATACATTTTTTTGACGTATGCCTTCTTCTTTTGTCGGGCGACTCAGACTCAGATATGCCAACAGGAATACATCCCAGTGCATGCATGGTTATCCTCGATGAAGGTTACCCTGGGATACATCCACGTCCAGTTACGATTCGTCTGACGGAGATGGATGAATTAATCTGAACGTTGGTCTACTATTTTCCCTTGATGTTACTCGTACTTATTCTGATTCTTATCCAGTGGGTCATCACCTGTTATTTCTAGTGTTTCGAAAGACAGTCTTTTACTCTTCGTCAAGACTGGGATTCGAACCAGGGTCCTCACTGTCCTGATTTGGAAGTCGTCGAGGACTTGCCCCGCAACTTGCCTATACACCCGAGCTGTCGGTCCAAGGTAAGGCAACTAATGGGAGCTCACCATGTAGATTTGGCGGGATATCTCATTATTCTGATGCTTCATGACGATGGAGCCATCAACTGTGTACAATTGTAGAAGAATGGTCCCATACTCATGGCTGTAAGGCTCTTCCGTATACTCTACTAGTAAATCTTTCCCCTCATGACTTCTCCCCCACAGGATGATGATCCAATTTGATTCTGGGCCCTTATTTCTGGTCCGAGTGGGTAACGCATATATGGTCCTCTGTCTAGATGGTGTCTTTTCTTCGACAGTGCCCAGAAATGTGCCTTGGCCGGTTATATCTATTGAATAGGTAAGCCATCGCCAACACTTCTAGGCATAGGCTCTCAGCTTCTTGATGATAGCTTCCAATGTTGAAAGACTACTAGGGTCTGATGACAAGAATCGCGTCTGCAATTGCACCCGTCGCAAAGTCAGCGACTGAGGAGAACGTACTGGCTCGAGATTCTTCCATGCCTGTTGGCTGTGAAAGTGACCAGCTTCAGTTGCGCTGGAGATGGAAAAACCTTCATCTTGCCAGAGATACTGGAGTCTTTGAATGGACAACTCCACTCTTCAGAGGTTGCTCTACAAGAGGTAAGGCAGTAGAACAATGTCTTTGGGTGACATTGCAGTTAATGTGTCTACTCCGACAGCTGCGCGGGGGCTCATCTCGATTGGTCACCTCTGATAAATTTGGTGACTGATTGCTTGTCTGTGGTAACGTGTGGTATATTATATAGACCAGATACCATGTGAATTAGCAAAATGTGTATAGTATTCCGACAAATGTACAAGCCGTTGCACCTTTTCTGGATCCAATAGTATTGTGCATTGTGGAGGACCCATGACGTGACATCAATCAATCTAATGGAGGCTCTGCACCATTGCACATTGTACCACAGGAAGGGCAGTGTGGGACCCCTGAACTGGCATGAGTAAGTATTCCTATCCTGCAAAAAAGAGGGAAAACGGAGGTCAGACACCGAGAACGACGACAACATTGTGGTATCTTTCTCCTGATCTACCTTCTCAATACCGTCTACTGACTGGCGTCTGATAGATTCATCCGTTTCCGTGTCTCTTGCACTCATGGAGACGGAATATACCTCTGCCTGTGTACTGTTTCTGAACTCATACTCAAAGTTTAGATGAGATTCAGTGGATCATGTCTCCGCCAGGAACCTGCTACCTTCGAGACTACCATCCTCAACTGGACACATCATGTCAAGTCCTCTTGGCCTGTTGCGCATCTGAAAATGTCTATCAATCTCTAAAACTACAGTGTCGTGGAATATATTTCAATGTGTGCTCCCATTTGTGGTCGATGTCGGCTTCAAGTCATATTTAAGCTCTTTCTCACGTTGTTCCTTGCTTGTCACGCTCGCTTCCTCTCTCTAGTCTCTAACCTTCCTCATCTTGTCGCTGCTTTACTTTCCTCTGAGTTAATGGCATCCTGGATTTCTGCAAAGGTGAGCAGAGTGGTATCTGTGCATTTTCGGGGTTCAAGTTGTGTCGTTCTTCAGGGCGTGAAGTCAGTCATGAAACTTGTGCTTTCTGCGGTCATTAGTGCGTGTTTCCTCGTACATCTTGGGTCTCTTATCTTTGTACTGTAGATATCTTCGTCCCAAAGCCGGTATTCTACGTAGGCAAGTGGATCGGTAGGCAGCCGTTCTTCGAAGGGGACAAGATGAAGCAAAAGCTTTGGGGAAAGCGCAGTAAAGCGATACTCGATGAAGCACTTCGCCACTTCGGCGTTGATGTCTGGTGGTCGGGAGCGTGCATGCTCACAATATCGTAAGTTGCTAACATTTTACCATCCCATCTTAACATTCGGCAGCGCGGGATGGCATTCATCGCAAAACCTCAACAAAATCAACCATTATACAATCAGAGGGTTCGACACAGCGGGAAATATGGTTTTTACAGCGGAGTTGGCTAATAGAATGGTAGACAGTGAGGCGTGGATCTATAGGGTGAATCAATCAAAGGAGACCTTTGACGCCAATAACTATGCAAGGGTGGTGAGTCCTTTTGAATATCCGAGCAGAATCAATAACTGACTGTCATTTTAGGCTTATTAACTACTTACCAGTGTTTCTTGATATTATCTTGAGAGTCTGTGAAAATTGTACATCCTCATTGCTTGATTTTCTTGTTTATCGGCTAATTATGGGGGAAAGATAGGTCAGGATCTGGCATACGATTGTCCTCTGGTCTGTGTTTGCCAATGACGCATGTGGTCCCAACTGTAAGGCACTCTGTGTATCTTCAAACCCAGATTTCTGACGCTAGCACTATCAGATCCCTCCTGGATGCATCTACGAAGAAGGCCTTAGTCGTGTGGAAGCTAAGTGAGGCAATAACGATTCAACCGACGCTAACAATGTTTCATTCATAGCTGGGTTCAACATCATTTTATCCATGCCGAATCCTGACGATCTCTACATTGCGACCTTGAGCCATTATTTACTTCTGTCGCCTTCGCTCGTTTCACTAATGTGATACTCTTCTAGATTGTATCCCTCCACTCTTATACTTCTCTTACCTGCGACATCATTATCAGCTTTTGGTACTTCCTGATCCAATGCCAGTATCACTGATATAGCCAACAACTTCAGTCGCTCCTGAGTACGTGAATTAACATCCCATTCTCTGCATATGTTTTGGGGTATCCCATTTCTGTTGTGTCGCTCATACTCTTCACCGCCGTCTATGACTATGTAGATGGACGCTCGGGCGCACAGCGGCTAGTGATACAGTAATTTCCCCCATTTGAGGGATACGATTTACCGTTTTGCAGTACTAGATCGCACAAGCCTAAGTCAGAATAACACCGTGATAAAAATACAGAACGGGCAGACGACGATGGTGTCAAAGACCGAAGACAACCTCCCAAGGGCAAGATGGTGACTCTAGAGTAAGTGAAAGCTGGAGCGGCTGGTGAGCTGCAATTTAACTAGAAAAAGTCGATGCCAGGAGGAAGCACGAGCTGTTGGCAGCTAGCATTGACGCTGGAGAGAGGTAGCGTGTCAAAGAACTGGAGAGGTGCCAATAAAAAGTGAGGCCGTCGATGGCTAGGGGTCGAGTTGGAGTAGCGTCGAGTCTGACGGTTACTGGCGAGCTCCTGTGGAGTCACCAGCTCTCTAATTGCATTGCTAGCAGCCACTGGTGAGTGCTTGGCATATCACTGGCGGATGCTTGGCATATCACTGGCAGATGCTTGGCGCATCAGTGGCGGGTGCTTGGCGTCTCGCTGGCGGGTGCCTGACGCGTCGCTGGCGGGTCACCCAGGATTTGGTACCCAAATCCTGAAACAAATCCCCTTTGTATTTGTTTCCATTTTTGGTTCAGTATTTACAGTAGGATTTGTTCTAAAAATACCATTTGAAATCCGCTCGTTTTTTGGAGCGGATTTACCCGTCTGGATTTAGGACCCAAATCCCTGAGTCAAATCTGCATGTTTTTGCAGTACAAATCCGCATGACCAAATCTGCATGAAAATACCATGTGTTTTTGTATTCCTATTTAAGATCCAAATCCAATACCAAAACTGACATCAAATACAGATTCAAAACCGACCGGTTTTTGGTGCCAGTTTTGGTGCTGGGGATTTACTCACTAAATCTGGCACCAAATCCTTCAAAGTATTTGACCCCCCTAAATTACCGATGCATCGCAGCAGTGCATAGCATGGGTTTTTTGTTTCTTGGACCCTGATGGCTTGCTTTCAGTGGACTCCATGAAGTGCTTCTGTGCCTGTCTCATATTTCAACTCTCCTTGAACTTTGCCTGCCTCTTTGACACCTGACACAGCTGAGAAATATACAACTTTGCATTCACCAAGCTCATGCCCTTCATGCTGATCTGCTAGAAGATGTACATGGAGATGGTGTCAAACTTGTCATCTGCCATGCCACTCAGGTCACCACAGATTTTCTTATAGTACTCGTCTTCGTTATGGAAGAAGTGCTCAAAAAGGACTGGCTCTCCCTCAATTACAACTTTGGAGGCAACACAATCAGGCAGCAGCCAGACCATGCACTGAGGGTAGTCCATTTCAATGGCTGAGGTGTTGAAGATGTGAGCAAGTGGGAAGTAGATAGTAGGGATGGAATCATGGCAGATATCAAAGATGCTGGTACGAGCACATTTGTTAAGCAAGATGCACATGTGAATGGACTCGCCATTGGTGAGGAATTTGGTGCTTTCCTCATGATTGTTGATGGTGTACAAGCCTGAGTTGTATATGTTCAGGTCTATGATAGTGAGGCGGTTGTTGACAGGAGCAAGCAAAAAAAGTATGGTGAGAGTGGATGCAGGGAAGGAAGGTTGACTAGGGATGGTGCTGAATGGTAGAAATGCAGAGAGGAAAGACTGGGAATACAGGTGAGTTGTGGTTGGCTTCATGCCATTGCTTTTAATGGCTCAACTAATAGAGGAATTTTCCTCTACAGATAACAATTCTATAGTAGACACTCAAATCTCCGACACCTCCTCAACAACATTCTCATCATCCTTAGGAGGTGGTACACAGCTGTCTCTAAGCTGTGAGACATCTGAGATTCCCAGCACATTGAAATATTCTCCTAGCACATCCAAGTGGTCTGCCATTTCATATGGCAGCCAAGTAACATCTCTGGACTTCTATTTCACTTGAAACAGTAAGTTCATTTTTACCCCAGAGTGGCCAATAATTTGTTCAACTACCCACTCCTCAGAAACTTCATCTATCAAGCCAACTTGATTTTCAGCACAGCTAGGGAACAAATGGTCATCATTAGGTATGTGTACCCTTAACACCAAGGCATGAAAAACACTATGCACTCCTTTCACTTTCAGATATGATAGGAATGTGATTTGGAACAATCCATTCCCAAAATTCTTCAAGATTGAGTATGGTCCAATATATTTCAGATTCAACTTACAGGCCAGGCCCTTAGGAAAGGAGATATTCTTGGTGGATATGTACATCAAATCCTTTTCAGTGAATAGAACAGTACATTATTTTTTATTAGCATTTTATGTTTGTTTCACCTGTAATTCTAGGATTGAATCATAGGCTGAAATTATTGCCTGCTTCATCCACATGGTGAAGACATGTACTCCTGGATACTCAGTCTTCATGGAATTATCCCATATCATTGATCACAACATCCATCCATTATTCAAGAAGAAGAGTGCATAACCAGTAATTTCTGAGTGAGCGGAGTTGATCGTGAAATCAATGGCAGGTAATATTGCGACCCAATTCTTTTGGTCAGCCGATATGCATTGTCTCAGCATTGCACCAATAACTCTATTAGCCCTCTTGGTGGTGCCATCAGTCTCTGGTAAGTGCTAGACATTTTTAATTTGGACCCAATTAACTTATGAAGGTGGGACTAAAAAATACTGGTGAAGAGTGTCTTGATCGCTCACTATCTCTTTTGGTAGGCCGTGAAGCTTGTGTACTTCTTCAAAAACTAATTCAGCTATTTCTTTCACTTTATAGTTTATTCAACTAGATACCAAATGTACCATTCCAGTTAGCTTATCAATGATAACTGTTAACATATCAAAAGTTCCATCTCTGTTACTTGACTCAGGAAGAAAAGCAATGAAGTCTATCCCAATGATTTCCCAAGGATAAGACAGTGGGGTCAAAGGATGCAACAAGCTATAAGGCTTCTGTATATTATCCTTGGTCTATTTGCAAGTTACATACAATTTGCAATAGCTTTCTATATTTCAAGCTATGGATTTCCACCATACATGGTCTCAGAGATATGCTAAGGTTTTGTGTGTCCCCAAGTAGGCTAGTAAAGAGTGAGCTTCATCAATAACAACTTCTTTGATGCTTGGCCCTTGTGCATGTAGTCAGGAATACATAAAAGCTCCCTGTCTTTGAGTTTGAGGAATATCAGACTATCACAATGTTCAAAGTTATGAAAGTCTTTGGGTTTAGCTAATATTTTCTGAAATAAAGTATCACTGGCATAACAATCTTGTAGCACAAATGCTAGATCAATTTTGGAGTGCTCATTGGCAAGTACATCTGTAAACAAGGTATTACTAGGTGAGTTTTCATGATCTTTAAGTGGCTATGCAACAGTTTCTTGATGCTCAATCAATAACAAGGACAAAGTTGCTTCCACTAGCTTTGCCTCATCTTGTACTTTCACAGGTTCAACAGCCTCATTTTCTAATACTGCTATTGGCTTGAGAGTGGAATCATGGAATTGGGATTAAGTTTATTGAAGTTAGGTTTAGGTATGTCTTTTGTTGTACCCTTGCCCTCCTTCCACTGTTTAGACATAAAAGTCTTCAGCTGACCTAGTTTTTCTGAGACTATCTCATTATCAAGACCACATGCCTGTGCAGATGCTTGATGACTTGTGCACAATGACATAGTATTGAAATCGAGGCCAATGCCCTCCAGCACAAGACACACAGCTTCCAATCCTATAAGCACTGGCATTGAGACACTGTGTGTCTCAATAAAATCATTGTTGATGACATTGTAGTAAGTATAGACCTCTCTGCTACATACAATACCTGGAGATTCATTAGACTATAGGCGAGATAGTGTATCCACCAAGATATTCTGCATACTAGGAATGTACTGTATGATGAAGTTGAACTTACTGAGTTTCTCCATCCACCGAGCTTGTCTTCCAGACAAAATCTTCTGATTGGAAAGGTAAATAAGACCCTTATGAACTGTTACCTAGGTGAAATGTAATCCCTGAAGGATATCACAATACTGGAGCATGCATTACACTCCCACTAACATTTTGATTTCATAAACAGGATAATTTTGCTGTGCAGGGTTCAACTTTGTGGAATAAAATGCACACATGATGCCTCTATCCTAGGTTTCACCTTAGATGATGTATACTGTGATGCCAGTCCCACAGCCATTGGATACCAGTCATACAGGCTTCATGCTCTTAAAATAATCAATAGGCACTCGATAGTTCAACTGGAAATTGCTAGCCAAAGCCTTCACTTTTTTAAAGGCCCATTGTTCAGTGTACATCCAGTGGAAAGGTATCATAGACCTCATTACAGCTGAAAGCTGTCCCATAGGGATCCAAACTCTAGAAATATTGTCTGCTAACCACCTGAGTGATCCTAAGAAACTTAAAAGAAGATTCTTGTTTATTGGTATTGGCCACTTCAAAATAGCATCAACCTTGTCTGGATCCATTCAAATTCCATGGTGGTCGACTATCCATCCTAGGACCTTTAATTCTTTAGTCAAAAAGTGAATCTTGTTTTCTCCAAAGTAGAACTTTTTCTTTCTTAAAATGTTAATTATCAATTTAACATGCTTCATGTGGTTTTCCAGTGTGTCAGAATACACAATGTGTCCTCTAAATACATGTTTATAAATCAACCAATATAAGAAGAGAATATATAGTTCATTATTGCTTGAAATGTAGTGGGGGCATTGCAGTCCCCCTGCTACATTATCAAGCTCAACATGTTCCCATCAGGCATCAAGGCTCCACATGAACTTATTTGTATGTGTTATTAGAATCCATCAATAAAAAATACTTGGCATATGCTGCATGTCTCAAGATCTCATTGATGTTGGGCAAAGGAGAAGCTAATTTCTTTGTATTAGCATTCTCAGCTCTAAGGTCCATGACAGTCCTCAGAAGCACTGAGACAGGTTTACTTATCAGCAACATTGGTACTGTGTTTGAAGCCATCGTCACCTTCCAATATCCTGTTTTGATATAGACATTTTGTTTAGCATTCCATCAAACATGAAACATCTCCAGGCAGCACAATGGCTACAATAGATACACCATATGAGGATCTATTAGTGGAATCTGGTAGTTTATTGCTCACAATGGAGGGAGTGGGGTCTCACTCACCTTCTTGAATAGAGGATATGTATACTCCACCAATTTTTTCTGAATATTGTTAGTGATTCTTCATAGATCACAGTGGCATGAGATTCCAAGATACCCACTGCAGGATCTTGCAATGGATGAGGGATTATGAAACCAATGATAACCTTAGAACTGTTAAATCCAACAGTAACATCATATTGGTACAGCCAAGGCATGCTTAGAATTAAATCATAACTTGATAAATTTGCTACATTAAAGTATCTTTCCTCCTTCAACATCTGATATTCAAATTGGCAGTGCACTCCACAATTGATTTTTAAATGAAACTCTATACAGCCATTTGTAATGGCAGAGGTACAGCCAAAACTATACACTTTAGCCTCAGCTGATCAACAAGTGTAGTCAAAATGAAATATCCTATAGATCCTGTGTCAATCAAAGCATGGCAAGGGTGCCCATTAATCTTCACAATAATCTTCACAACAATTACAAGAGTTCTAGAGATTTTCCTCCTGGCATCACGAACATTCACTGAATTATGCTGCACTGCTGAAAAATCACCTCATTGAGCCTAAGTGGCATTAAGCTCAAGGCACTCAAAAAATCATTGCTGTTTAAAATGCACAGCTGCCCATAAGCATGACACAGTCATTTTATCATTCATTCCATTCATTTCTTTCAAACAGGGACGAAGTATAGCATGGTGATCACATATTGGCACAATATGAGTGTGTACTAATAATGTTAAAAGTGAAGAGCAAGTAGCAAAGAACTCTTCACAGTTAAAAACCATGGAATAACTCTGGTGAGTTTACAAGTTGACATGCAATTGAGAATATGCAGGAGTAAACAGTATATGGCTATAGAATAGTGAATAAACATGGTTTACTGGTGATAGACTAGGGTGTGCCAATAATTGACGTAGACTGTAGTCAACTGGAGATGAACTAACTTTTCACTACATTTTCTAACTAGTTTTTATACTACAAGTACAAATTTATAAATAGAGTAAATATGCGAGACTTAGTAAGGCTGTAAGGCCTTGGCTTTGTAAAAATTATAGGAAACATATGGTCCTTTGTCTTTTAAAGTAACAGCAACTTGTTGATGTTGCCATGTATGGACATGAACCATATGAGATCATTGAGCAATACACAGATTGTTAGATGCTGTTGAGCTGCAGATTACTGGGTGATAGTCATTGTACTGAAGAGTATGCATGGGGCAACATTTTCTTGAGGCCTTGGCAAAGTAACAGCCTTAGTAAACACGGTCTGTAGTTGCTGTAGCTGTAATTATCGTAGCTGGGAGGGTATCCACGTTAATCACATCATTTTCATTATGTGATCAATGGGCATGTCAACTGGGTGCTTCTGAGTGATGCGGCAATTCTGTTTTAGGGTGATGGTCGATCATAGGTGCCTTGCCATGATGAAATATAGCAATTCTGACACATAGCAAGATGAGATGGATAACAAAGCATGTGAGGAGTAGTTGCTATAGAATGAAAGTGGTATCAGTGTGTGTGCAATCATTGGTTTGCTGAAAGGCTGTTGAAAGGACCGTAGCATTAATTAGCAGGTAAAATTCATGAATTCTAAGCACACAGAGCCTGGAGGCTCATTAGCGATAAACACCTCTTGGTCAGAGTTTGCCTAGTGACAATCCAAACTTTCAAAGATGGCCCACTTTACATCCTGATCCTGCAACATAGTGTGATAAGGCATATACAGTCCACCAAACATCAGAAGAACTTGGTCAAGACAACAAAATGCAGCCTATGTAATGTTTTCTGTGATAGCTAATGGCTCAAGATGATTTTTGATCTTAGGAAATGATTATCTAAATATAACAAAGAGAGACAGATAGATAATGCCATTTACCATGCTAGAGCATGCCAGAATGCAGGATCATGCATGATTGCTAGCATCTCTTCAGCCTTATGCTGAGATTTCATATCTTCTGTCACCAATTTATGCTCCTGTGATGTCACTTCTGCTATGTCATCCTTGGCAATGAGTACCATGAGTGACTGGCATAGATCTAGAAGTTGCTGAGTCAAGACCTTGTGAGATAGGAGCTTTGCCAATGGAAGGAAGTCAGAAAAGAGGTAAAAAACTTCTGGATTTTCCATCCAAGAGATGATACCAAGTCTGATGGGTCTACACTACTTGTAGATGGGTGGTGCACCAGGTGATGTGTTTAACTTGAGGCAAATGGATCTGTCATCAGACAGGAAAGCAGATGGCATTTCTCAATTGTAATGCACAGCCACCTCTGTCTCCCAATCTGGTACTTTGCCTTTTTACTATTTCTACAAATTCTGAATCTGGGGAAATTTTTTATTTTGACCTTGTCAAAGTCAAAATCTGTGCATTTTGACAGCACATCACAATTCTCACATATTTAACCATGAAACAGCCATGCAATCACATCTGCTGATGTCATATCACTTAGTCACTTTGACATTTAATTTATTCTGACCTTATATTGTTTTGTCATCAGCACAGATCATAGTCATGTCTCTTTTTAATGCACTGAGGCTCTTGGGCTGACTATTACCTCTTTCTAGTCATTGTTTTAGCTCAAAAAAATTAACAGGCACAGGAAAAATAATATATTTTCAGATTCCACATCAGTCCTGCTAATGTGCTGCCTGTAGTAGACAGATGTCCAGCCATTTAGATGTAGTTATTTGTGAGAACATATCATTCCCAATTTGGCAGCTCAGAAATGTTTGACATCAGCTACATAAACCTTGGGTTTTTTGTAGCTAGGTGATATTCTGTTTATAAAACATATTTCAATCTATTCTATCATTGCTGTATGCCCTAGTAATTTTAATATAGCTGGAAAGCGAGACCAATTCAAAATTTTGGTGAGTTTTGAAGTTTGCCAGATGTGCTCATGTTGAATGGTGACATGCAATATCTCCATGAGTCAACCTCTACGAAAGCTCACTAGACCTTATAATTTAGGTGCATGCCTGTATTTTATTTAAAAACACCTCAAAGGTATATTTACGAGCATTAAAGGTAACTTCAACTATAGAAAAAGGCAAATAATATCATTAGTTAGACATCAATCTGATATTTTACCACTTTGTGATACAACAGAAGGCCAAATCAGAATGTATTGTAAGGAGAATATGCTTTATAGCCTATATATATATATAATCAAAACATACAGGCATGTCCACCCTCAAGTCAATAAAAATATATGCATCCAGTGCAAGAAATGAGCATAAAGAATGAATGCTTTAACAAGTTACCAACACTGAAAGCAACAAAGTGGGTAATGACAAATATATTTGCAGATTGCCACAAATCAGACACTTCTACTGGGTAGTGTATTGCATATCCTCACATATCCAATCAACATTTGGTTCATTACAGAATCTTAGCAGTGTGTATAGAATTTCTATTATATCAAATGCCTCAAAATGAGAGGTAAGTAATATAAAAAATGATATACTATTGATTTTAGGCTTCTCATGTATATAAAACTACATAAGTATCTTTCAAATATTGATAATACACTATTCCAATAGTATATGAAGTCTCAGAGTGCTAGAGTCAAGCAGAGGATGCATCCTAAACATCTATTCTGCTTGCTTGATTACCCTGGATTGTAAAGCTGCATAGTAATTGAGTGGCTGTGCAGCTTCTTTTTTTCCCTTTAACCACCACCTCATCCTCTCTCTATGCCCTCATTGTATGCAAAACAATCTCAATGACTGTAAAATTTGTATGTTTTATTTAATTTATGACTTCACACTTTATTTCAGGCCTTTTAGTGCATCTGGTAGCCTCTTGAGCCTCAGATGGCATGCATGCTCCCACCACCATTGGCATAAGCCCTTAAATGAGACTGCACAATGTCCTACCCTCACCAACAACAACAACAACACTACCACTATCAATGGTGATGGCAATGCTCACCCATGCCTGGCAATGGCCACGAATGCATGGCCCACCCCTATCACATCTCCCCTAGTACCTCCTGCATCAAGATTGGTACCAGTCGCCACCAACAATGACTTTCACACACTACAAAAGTGTGTGCTATGCCCTGGGATTTGATATCAGACATGATCTCAGTGTGGGAAGGCTCACAAAACGCACAACTGATGATGAGGATGCCAACACCAAGGACAATGTGTTGGATGTTGATGAGCCTCCAGGCTTTGTATGCTCAGAATTCATGGATTTATCCATTCATCACCCAATACCTTTGAAACAACACCATTATAATCCCCACATACTCTATAACACTGCCAACACTCGATAATACCATGGATTTTCACAGTATAAGCCACAAACATTCAGGTACAATCCTAAAACATCCACTCCTCACACACTCCGTTATCCTTCCCAGCTTGCCTTGCATCACAATTATCATATCCCATCACAGCAAGGCACCTTTGATCGACAATCATCCTAAAACAGGGTTGCTACATCACTCAGAAGCATTTGATTAATGTGATTGATGCGAGTACCCTTCCAGCTACGATAATTACAGCCACGGCAACTACAGACCGCATTTACTAAGGCTGTTACAGTGCCAAGACCTCGAATTATCATTGCCCCATGCATACACCTCAGTATGGCAACTGCAGCTCAATAATCCACAGCTAAACAGCACCTCATGATCTGCTCATTGCTCAATAAAACTACACGGTTCGCATCCATATACAGCAATGTTGAGAACTTGCTGTTACTTTAGAACCACAGATACCATATGTTTACTATGGCTATTACAAAAGCCAAGGACTTACAGCCTTACTAAGGCTCCGAAGAATATTCTATTTATAAAATCGTACTTGTAGTATAAAAACTAGGTAGATATCGCATTTTTAGAGTGAGTTCTTACCTAGTTGATGAGGCTACAGCATTACCAGTCAGCTATAGTTACTCCAAGTTATTCCCCACCACTTGCTTTACTCTTTAAATGTTGTTGGTTGCACCAATACACGAAATCTTGCATCAATAACTTGCTTTTGTCTTTTAATGCTGCAACATCACTTCACTTTCACCACATAGGATTGTTTTATCACTTTCACCTTCTACATCGCCATCGTTTTCATTGCCCAGTTCAGTATTGCCTCCATGTAGGCCCAGTTCAGCTCCATAGGATCACCCTCGTCTTTATCATTGTTTGGAGTTGCTGTGCATCTATTGCCGCAACACCCCACTCAGCACCTCAGTTACCATGATTTCTACCAGTTTCTTGCAGTCTCCGTACGTTTAATGTTATTGTTTCAACTCACAATATTAGGTACACCCTCTAGCCATGTTTATTAAGCTATTTTGACATCTTCTAGTCCATTGCCACGATTTCTAGAGCATCACAATGATTTCTAGTGTGTTGCTACAATTTCTAGTCCATCCTCACATTTTACAGTCCATCCCCACGTTTTCTAGCACATTGCTATGAGTTCTAGCATGTTGCTATGATTTCTAGATCCATTTTCATGGTTTCTAGATCATTTTCACAGTTTTATCACGGTTTCTTTGTATTCAAATCATACCAGATTCTGTCCCATCTTGTTTATCAAGATTCTTCCTGGCTTACAGCCAACATCTATTAGTACTCCTTGACCAAGAGTACTACTTCACTGACTGAAAAGTCACAGTGTATCTTGTGTTATTGAGGAATTGACCACATGGAGGTGCACCGAACCACTCACACACACATTGCCTTGATTGCTGTGTTGCTATGTTAATTGCCTAAGCTCTTCCTGAGTTTTGGGTGTTGCTGTTGCCATGGAAGTCTAGGCTCATCAATGTAGTAGTAGTACGAGATGCACATGGATGACGTATTTGATTTTACTTTACTTTTTTGTTTACAATGCACAGCCTTGCATCTCAGCTTTTACCAACATGCTGAGATGTGAGTACCTCTACGTATATTTGTCCTATTATCATACTTATCATATTGTAGTAACGCTATGATGTTCTATTCAGTGACGCTCTCTTTTTTCTTCTGAGCCTACTTTCTGTTACCATGTCTGAGCCATACCTCAATAACTCCAAGAGGTTATGGGCCCCACTACTATGTCAGCAACAACTGCTATAAAGCTAGTTAGCACAGCAAAGCTCGAAGACGATGGGTCAAACTGGGTAGCATTCGAAGAAAAAATCACCAACAAGTTCCTGGACAAGGGTCTTGGCCGACACCTACAGGAAACTGCTTGTGCACCCCCTCATCCAGTTGAGCACAAAGGAAAATTCTACCAGTCTACTAACACTGGATTTTTGCACCCTCTCTCAGATGATGACCTGGAGAAGCTGGAGGATAAGTTTGAAGGGTATGAGCAGAAAGAGGCAAAGATGCACACCATCATTTATGAATCCATCTCCGACTCTACCTTCAACGAGATCAAAGGCAAAGCAACAGCTGCTCTTGTCTGGAAAAAGCTCATTTCTGTCATGACTGGCAAGGGCGACCTCGTACATGAACACCTCCTTACTCAACTTGGCAACATGTCCTGCTCTAATGAAGGCAACATGCAAGAGCACCTTGGCAAGATGAAGATCTTCCATGAATGTATTGAGGGCATAGGCCTGAAAATCGAGGACAACCAGTACATGCCAATGATCCAAAAATCATTCCCACCTTCTTATGACCACATCTGCCACACCCTCTCTGCCACCAGCAAATTCACTGGAAAACCCATCACATCAGAAATCCTGGTTGCAGCACTGCATGAAGAATGGGATGAAGAAGTGGCATCAAAGGCCACAGCTGAAAACATGGTGATGTCTACTCAACAGCAGAACAAAGAGAAAGGTCAGAGCTCAGGGGGAAGTCAAAGAAAAAGCCAGACAGATCCCACCTTAAATGCATGAACCTGGTATGCAGTAAAACTGGCCACCTCATCACAGATTACTGGTGCGAGGGTGGTGGAAAGGCAGGTCAAGGCCCAGCTTCGAAAAAGAACAAGGCTAAAGGAAAAGGTAAGGTGAAGGCATCAGCATCAGCAGCCATTGATGAAAGTGATGATGAACATGTCATTGCAGTTGTAGCTGATGACAATGATGACTCAAATGTGGCCTTAATGTGCACATCAGACTACAAGGCTGAGGGCAATGCTCATGTAGCAAGGGGAGAAGAAGTTACAGCAATTGCTGATTGCAGAGCTTTGAAAACATACTCACCTAAACGTTGGAGATTCAAAAATTACACCAACATCAACCCAAAGCCCATTAAAGCCACAAATGGTGAAGTCTTCTATGCAGTAGGCAAAGGGGACCTTCAATTACCATTGCCTATGAGCAAAGATGAAAAGCCCACCATTGCAAGATTCCAAAACACATACCATGCACCAAAAATGGCATACACCCTCATATCCTTATCACATGTCAGCCATGCTGGATTCCCCATTCATATTGAGCCCACTGACCATACCATGTATATCCACACACCACAACCTGACACTAAGGTCATAGCCAAGATCCCCAAAGCTGGAGGCCTATATATCATCTCAACCCCAGATACATGCCAGACCACAGGAGCAAAACCAGATATTGCTATGGTGGCAGGTAAGCTCAAAGTGAACATCACTGAGTTACACAATATCTGTGCTCACCAAAGCCATGCCACTCTCCATCACATGTACATTGATGGCCATATTGAGGGAACCAAGCTTGACCTGAATTCCAAACCAGAATTTTGTAAGACCTGTGTGAAGGCCAAAGCAAAGCACAAACCATTCCCCAAACAAGGCCAATACAAGTATGTTGAGAACACTGGCGACAAGGTTGTTGGAGACTTGATGGGACTGATGTTTGTCATATCACTTGGAGGAGCACACTATGCTTGCACATACCATGATTTATACACCCATAATTCAAAATCTGAATATTTATCAAAGAAATTGGGTACCTTTGGGTCATACAAACACTACAAGATCTGGATCAAAGTCCAATGCGGTGTTGAGGTTATAAAGATCCTGGGTATGGATTGAGGGGGAGAATTCCTAAGTGATGAGTTCACACAGCACCTCAAGGCAAAGAGGACAGAGCAGCACCTTACAGTACATGATTCCCCACAGTCAAATGGAATTGCTGAATGCTCCAATGGGTATCTGATGGACATGACAAGGGCATTCCTAATCAGTTCAGGATTACTAAAATATCTATGGGCTTCAGCTCACTGGCATACCAAATGGGTCTACAACCACACCCCAATGAAAGCAATACCATCAGGGAAAACCCCATTTGAGATGGCAACTGGTAGGAAGCCCAACATCTCTGATCTTCGCCCATGGGGATGCCATTGCTGGGTCCGAGTCAAGGCACCAGAAAAGCTTGGGGAACATACTGTTGAGGTGTGTTTTGTGGGAATTGATACTGAAGCTAAAGGCTGGAGGATTTACTGGCCTGGAAAGTGAAGGGTCAGCATTGAATGCGATGTTTACTTCAATAAAGAAGACCTGACTCCAGAACCATTCATCATCGAGAGGGAGGATGAAGATATTGACTCTTCTCAGGCTCCAAAGTCATCTACAGCCTCTCAGCCCACCAAAAATCAGCCAGACAAACCACAAATGCCCACAGAAACTCACCCAGAACATCCAGAATCTCCACTTACAGACATAGAGTCTGATCATACTCCTCAGCCAAGCCACCCCAAGCGCTCTGCAGCTCCAAAACCAGGCCAACTCACACAACTAGACTTGCGTAGATGTCCCACCATGGCTGGAATAGCAGTAACTATGGCTGAAAATGAGTCAGATGATGATGAGGATGAAGAGCCATTAGGCTTCTCACCGGTAGACTATGCCATGATAGCGGATGTTGAACCAGTGACCATGAAAGAGGCACTGAGTGGTCCTGATGAAGAGGAATGGCATGAGTTGATGCTTGCATCCTACTATCCATGGCTGCATCTCGTGACACAATAATTGACCAAGCCGATATCAAAAATGTGTACCTGCATGCAAATATCACTGAGGAGATCTATATCAAGTTCCCGAACAGATACAAAGAATTCTTCGAGATCCCAGAACACCTCAAAGGCCAGAATGTCTGTGCCAAGCTGCTCAAGTGTCTATATGGCACAAAGCAAGCAGGCCGAGGCTGGTACCAAACCCTAAAGTCAACAATGATCTCTCTCAGGTTCACATTTAGCAATGCAGATGAGGCCATCTTCTATTGGATTGAGTTAACAACAAAGTACACCATCATTGCAGTTGCCATGGATGATTTTACCATCACAGCAAACTCCCAAGAAGAGTTGAACTGATTTAAACAAGAAATTGGCTCTCATTTTGAGCTAGTTGATCTTGGGCCTATTCACTGGCTGCTGGTATGCATATCACTTGGGACTGGGAGAAACACACCATCAGCATTGGACAATCTGCATATATTAACCAGATTGCAAAACAATTCGGTGTTGAGGAAATGGCCCCATTTGCGACACCAATGGAAGCAAATCTCAATTTAAACCCAGACTTGCCTTCTGTGTTCACAGAACCAGTTACACCATGCGAAAAAGCACTATACCATGAACTCCTGGGCTCCCTCATGTATGTCACAGTCAGTTCTCGCCCTGAAATCAGTTATTCAGTCTCAGCACTCTCACAATTCATGGAGGAACTGCACTCAACTCACCTAAAGGCTGGATTCCAAGTCCTCCACTATCTGAAGGGCACATGCGACCAACAGCTCATAATCGGTGGCCCTGATATCAATCCTAAGGGCTATCACAATGCTGCATATGCAAACCAGCCCAGGCAGAAGTTTATGTCTGGATTCGTGCTGTTCATGGGTCTGAGAGCTGTCATGTGGACATCTAGAAAACAAACAATTGTTACCACCTCCACAGGTGAATTGGAATATGTTGGACTGACACCAGCATCCAAAAACATGATTTGGCTGCACAAGATCCTTTCTGAGCTCTCCACCTTCATCGCAAACCCTTCCATCTATCCAACTGAACTCACCATCCTCTACTCTGACAGCCAAAATGCCCTCTCTATTGCCAAGGATTCAGTATTCCATGAGTATACAAAGCATATTGGAGTCCATTACCATTTCATTTGGCAAACCATTGAGGAAGGCCACATCAAATTGCAATACTGTCCAACCGATGACATGATTGCTGATGTCCTAACAAAACTGTTGGCTCATCAAGAGTTCAAGAAGTTTACAGAAGTGCTGGGCATCATGTAAACAAGTTGCATACGTCTCAAGGGGGAGTTGGACATAGTAGCAGTATGAGATGCACACAGATGATGTATTTGATTTTACTTTACTTTTTTGTTTACAATGCACAGCCTTGCATCTCAGCTTTTACCAACATGCTGAGATGTGAGTACCTCTACATATATTTGTCCTATTATCATACTTATCATATTGTAGTAATGCTACAATATTCTATTCAGGTATCTAATATATAAAGCTTTTACCAACACACTGAGATTAACATTATGATGTTCTATTCAGCAACACTCTCTTTTTTCTTCCAAGTCTACTTTCCGTTACTACGTCTGAGCTGTACCTCAATAACTCCAAGACAATGGTGATGGAGGCAGAGGGATTTATACTCTGAGGTAGGGCCCTGACACTATCCTGGGGAGAGCCAATATTGAAGGAGAGGAGGAACAGATAAGATGGGAGGATGGGAGAGGACAAGCAGGATGGCAGGACCATAGTCAGGACACCGGTGCCAAATAATAATGATGATGAACATGCCCTTTGGGCTATAGAAGGAGGACTATTGGGTGACCCTAAATGCAACAAGACTTATAACCATACAATGTTTTTCCCATCCACTGCTGCCTGCTCTGCTAAAAAACCAACATCGGCCTCACACAGTCCACCCAGACACCCCACACACCTCATCTTCACATATCCCCTGTTTATTGCATGGGTGAAGATGACCCTGCTATGCACAAGCCTCCCTGATGCCCCCATCATCATGCATCAACAACTCATCCCCATTCCTCATTCATTCTGCCCTATTCTCAGCCCTACAGCCTAGCAACCACCACCAAGACCTCACTATCCCTGTTTTCGACATTGGGGAGCCCATTGGTGAGGTCCGTTTCTGCCTCTGGCACCTCCATTGTCAGTAATACAGCATAGATATGTCCCTCCTGTTTTCACCATGCCACAGATGTCCTAGTGGTCATGACAATCCCCTGACCATCCATTTAGATGCATAGGATACCCCTACTCTCAACTAGCACTCCCTATATGCCTGCTGCTGCTCTCTACTCCTATGCTGCTCAGAGCAGTAGCAATTAAATTTATTTATTTCAGAAATATTTATTGTACATGTATGAATTAAATATATTTTCTCTGCATGTAAAGAATCTGTGGTCAGTGTTGTATGGTTATCTGACTTTGACACAAAGTCAGGGTCTGCAGTTGCAGAACTTTGGGGTGACTGTTGCTAGTCACCAAAATGACATTGACCATGACTGTGTGGCTGTGCTTTGAGGCACTGCTTTGTCATAGACATCAGTTATCAATAATCATGATGCAGAGCTCATCTTAATCCTCTCACTCTCTTCCTCTCAAAACATCTACCTTACATTTGAAAGCCTGCTGTAATTACTAATGTATATCATATGTTCTTACCTTCCCAACTTCTTTGCAAGACTTGGTCAAGTATACAATACTGTGCAAATCTTCAAGATAATCCAAGATTCTCTTATTTAATCTGCAACTTTGCAGGTGGGAAAATTCATTGATCTCATCATGAATTCTCTTGCCTCATCTACTCCTATAATTCTCTCCTTCCCTGAAGCTGAGGGACAAAAGAAGTGATATAGAGAGCACATTTTGGATCATCCCCAGTACAAATACAAGATCACCAGTGCCAGCAGTGAAACAATTTGAGATCCTTCTTTAATGAAAGTGACAAGGTCAAAGTCATTTGTAAACTGTGTTTTCAGCATCACATTGCTACAATTCATGCTGAAGACCAGCATGCATTGAGTATAGGTTCTATTGAAGAAGCTTGGACTGATCAAACTTCCATGCAACTCTGTCCTGTTTCCTGCTGATGTTAGCTTCACAGCAGCTGCACTATTACTGCTGCCAATCCCAAGTGATCCTAAACTATCAAATGTGTCTCAAGTCTTTGCACTGCCAAGCCACTATGTCAGTGCTGCTTCCACTCCTTGGGGAAGCCATGCACTGAGAAGCAGAATCAGTCTCTCAGAAACTCTCGTTTCTTAATTTATTGATGATAACAACAACTTCTGTCCTTTTACAAATGAGCTCTTGTTCAGCTAAGGTTAGCTTGGCCTTAGCAGTGCTAATTGAAGTGTCTTGTGCTCCAAGGTTCTTAGTATCATTGATACTTGCATGCATTTGCTTTCTGACTCTAGTCACAGTGGATCCCAAGGTTACATTCCTCAATGAGCAAGTATTCTTAGCATCTCATTACCTGAAAGGGAAGGCCCATTCATTCTTCATCCAGAAAGTCTTAAAAAATCACTGGCAGTGGAAGCTACTCAACTTCTACTAGGAGTTGTTTAATTTCTATTTCCTGAATAACTACAGAAAGAAGCTATATGATCAGATCAAGAAAGTGAAGCAAGGAAACCATACTGTATCTGTTTGCATATTATTTAGAGAGCAAGTTTAATCTTGTTGGTACCTATAATAAACATGACTGTGTGATCAAATTTTGGGATGGATTGCAGCTGAAAATACAGTGAGAGCTTACCTTGTAAAAGATTAGTGCTGAAGTTCATCACTGGAAACAGATTGTTGTGAAAGCTGAGCTTATTGAGCTGGCTGAAAATGAGTATGGTGCACCTTCTACTAGGAAGACCTAAACTCATCCTTCAAGCAGTGGTAATAATAACCAGCAGTCTCGTAATCCTGGGAATGAAAAATATAACAAGTATTCTCATCCTCAGAATAGTTCTTAAAATAGTAATACCAATAATGGCCAATCCTTGTATTGTAATGAAGTAGAGGATGAATGTAAAGATGAGAATTAATTATGTCTCTCAAGTAAGAGACATGCTACTTACAGGGTTTCTACAAAATAATGGGAATCGATTGAGTTTTTTTTTGAGTTACCATATGTAGTAATTTGATAGCCACCACTGTGTTCCACATCTTTCCTTCTTACCACAATGTCGTTTTCACTATCTGATACTGCTGGCAACATGGGTATGGATCATGGTGCTTCCTCTTCAGTGACAGACCAATCTTCGGCAGGTGAATCTGCAGGTGACATCAATAGGGAGCTCATCCAAGGCATGATAAGTGATGCTCCAGCTGCAGGTGCATATGGCTATTCTCTAAAGAAAGATGCATTTACTGAGCTACTAATAGCTGCAAAATTCAAGGTATCAACACCACTTACAATTGGTGGCAATAACCTCAGCAAAAGGAAATAGCCTATGCAAGCTGGCACATCTGATGAGCAACCCACCGCTAAACACTCAAAATCAGCCTCCAAAACTAACAATGAAGCCTTTGAATTTGTCAACTACGTATATATTTGCAAGAAGGACCCTCTGAAGGCTCAAAAACCACCAAGCCAGTCCAATGGCAAGATCAATTATGACTTGTACATTGAAAAAGGCCTATTCAAATTCACATCCAACCAGCCTTTCAAAGACTACACCACTGTGATTGCAGCTATGCTACAATGCCATAAGTCAAAGCTCATCCTGGATGAGCTGAAGTACAAGCAGAAGGTCCCTCAAACATCACAAATACACTCTCTCACCAGTGACCTTGCCTTCACTTCATTGATTGAGGAGATGTGTGCAGTGAAGACAGTCAATAAACGGATCATGTACATCTTCTCTCCAGAACCCATGCACCCTGCTTCTGATGAGGCGGTGAGTCATCTCTTAATTCTATCCTTCTTTCTCTGACGTTTTTGCAGTGGTGGATGACAACTGATGAAGATGGGCAAGAATTGGCACCATCTGGGTTTGACTTCTCACAGCTTGAATGACAGGGAACTGAAGATTCTATTGCCACACAAAGAGTAGATACTCCTGTTCATTTTCTATATTGGCTAACACTTGCAACATAGAAGAAATTTGATGATACTGTGAAGTCCTTCATTGTCAAACTAGAAAGAAGTTTTCTGGTGGACAACTTTCTGACACTTTTCCCTGGGTGACATGTTTATAAGAGTACAGCTGGATATTACTTTGATCTGGACCCTGGGGCATTGTCTTCCTGGGTGTTGCACTGGGTAAGTATCTATCTTTGCAATGGGATATAGTTCTAATTCACCCCAGGCTCAGGAAACCACTTCTGAAGACACTCCTCCAAACAACGCCTATTTCAATACAAATAAGCACCTACATACTCCTAAAATACCCCCTGCCCAAACTAAAGCAACAAAGCAAGCCAATAACACTGCACCCATGCTGATTCCTGCTCCAACCATCTCTGACATGCCTTTTGGAGGAAACCTCTTAGAATACTTTCTTCTTCAGCAGCAGCAGCAACAACATCAGCAATTCCAGTAGATGCTGCAACTGCAAATGCTGCAGACTATCCATAGCTCACTGAGTTGTCCCTCTTCCATTCCTTCTGCTCCTCCTTCTCCTGCCAAGATCCCAGTCATTTCACTTGAAGCATTTTGTGCTCATTACGGAGTCAATGATGCTGATCATGACCACCTACAGGAGCTTGATTACACCCCTGGCAACAAGGACATCAAGATGCTTGAACAAGTCAATTGGAATGGCATTGGCTTCCTGGTGTTATTGTGGCATTCAATTCTGGTGAAGCATGATGCCTTCATCAAAGATGCCAAACTGGGCTTATGGATGGAATGATTGTGTCTCTTTGGTCTGTCTCTGTTCTCTTTGTCATCTGTATCACTTTTTATCTGTATCACTTTCTGTCTGTACTGCTTTCTCTGTTGTCTTTGCAGCTGTTTCACTGCTTCCTCATGTCCATTGCTTCTCTTGAATCATGTATTGCTTCTATTCACTGTATCACATATGTTCTTATAACCAAAGCCTCTAAAATATATACCCTGCATGTTTGAACCATCCAAATGCCATCTCTGCTGTGATACAACCACACACATCTAAAAGTACCAGGATGGGGTCCTCATCATCATGGAGTATTGGCCCATTTTGTCTCAGATAAGCTTTCCCTGTTTCAAAGATCAATGAAATTGTTTCTGTCAGGAGAGCAAGAACATACATGTGCTGAACGATTCCTCAATCAGGTTGAGGTCTGAAGAATAGGGAGGAAGATACAATATCATGACATCTGAATATATCAGACAAATCAAATGCTACACATCGCAATAGACTTATGAGACATGTTGAGTACATCAATCAAGGTGTCGATATGATGAATCCTGCAGTTATCTATAACCAATACACTCTGCTTCTCTGGATACGGGTTCATGAGTGGTAGCTATTATGTTCACATCAATGATTCACAAGTGACTGAAGAAATCCATGGATGTACTCACAACATCTTCAATGATGAAATCAAAGAAGCCAAAGGAGTCAAAGAACCCTGGTTGTACCTGTGTTGTGATATATCCATCAATTGACATGGCCACAATCAATGAATACCGCTCGCCTCATACAAATACATCTTCCAAATCTGCCTCTTGGCCAATCAGTGAGTGACCATAATGATGGCCAAATGTCCTCTTATCTTTACTTGACTCATCCATTGTAATGAACTCAAACACAGTCTCTGAGAAGTTGACTGGGTTGGTGACTCCTGCCAGATATACAGCCCGACATTGCTCATCCCATTCCAAGGCAATGGTGTGGAGAACTTTACGAGTGTTATGATTTATTCACTTTTTTCCTTTATCTTATCTTATCTCTCACACCGGACCGACCGGACCGCCATCCACAGGGGAATCATGCAATGTTCCCATGTTATCTCTCAATCCCCCATGTTCTCACTTCGCTATTGTGTGCTGTGGCTCCAAGTCCTTGTACTTCGTTATCAACCACTCACGGTCATTTTATGTTTAGACCTTCACCTTTCGTATTTAAGCAGTAGTTCTCACTTCATGTATGCCAGCCTCGAACTAACTTTAATCCATACTGAATCTATCGCTTAATTCTTCGCTGAGAATCTAAGGACTTAGCCGGAACACCTATTGTTTAAGGAAATGTCGGTGACCGCCCGAACGCGAGACAGCCGGTGTTTATCCTTGATAGGAATTCAGGTCTAATAATTAGTTTGAGGCTTACCCCTGCTCCTTAACTGGAGCCTACAGATGTCGACACTCGAGATCCTATTGTCCGCGGTCTACCTCGGTGTCGGACTAGCATTCTTCGCAGCCACACTTATATTGGCTATCATACACTACCAAAGGACGACTCGTCGCAGACGCAACAGAAGAATTCAGTACTCTCCCCCACCTTTCAACTATGTCCTCCCACAGCAGCCACCACCAGCACACTTCTACCCACCCTTACCGCCATGAGCCCCACCCGTCGACGAGCACGCTAGCCTCGACGGGAGAGACAAAGAAAATGTTCCTAGGGAGATGGAAGTTGGCATTCAGGAAGGAAGCGATGGAGGTACTTCCGGAGCAAGACTCCCCTTTATTGAGCTTTCTACCAACCCGCCCTCCCCTCACCAGTCCGCCGGCACTACCCCCCATCCAGCAGCACGAGACGTTCCTACCGCCGCAGACCTGGCAAGGTACCTCATCTGACTCGGCTTGGGGCGACCAGGCCCTAGCGCATCCCCAGCTGCAGAGCAACCTGCCAGTGGTCATCCTGGGCCTGACAGGATACCCGCAGTCGCCTCCGACCCCTACGAAATTTGCGTCAGTTCCACTTCCGAGCTCGACCTCGTCTGGGACAACCTCAACCTCCCCGTTAGCGCCTTCTTCCCCCATCACCCAAATCCCTATGCCGCCCCTCACTACTGGGATACCCCAGTACGAATCACGACCCGGTCCCCCACTCCCCCAGTCGCCAGTGGACAGTCTTCGACGACCGAGGTCCCTCCACAAGGAACCCCAGAGGCCTCAAACAGACTCGCCATTCCAAGGCGAAGAAGGGAGCCGCCGAGGTCAGCAATCAGCATCGCGCAGGAGCTTGACCCCCACTACGAGGCCGATGAGCAGGGACTCAATTGGTTCGGCCGGGAAAGGAGAAGAGAGGAGGCAGAGCGAGCGGCAGAGTTCAGAAGAATCGATATCGAGGCAGGAAGGTTCGAGGTGAGTGACGAGCTGAGCATCGATGACAGGGGAGAGACGGTATACCACACCGCCGATAGCTCCAGAACTGAGATACTCCCCGTCGAGGAGTATGTCAACGGCGTCGTCGGGAGAAGGAGCCCTTCCCCAAGCCCCATCCCAACCCTCGAGATCCCGAACACTCCCCCAGCCGACCACCCCGATAACCATCGCCCGGGCGCTATACCTCCTGTCGACAGGGAAACTGGTCCAGGTCCCCGCCGTCCTCCTCGCTGCAACCCTGGAGGAGCTCTTTGAGCACTTCAGGCAAGAACTGCTAGCAGATCAAGACTGGGCCTTGACACCGGCTGGGAGGGATTATGCCCATTACGGATACGATTATATATTGAAAGAAGAGGCCATCCATTTTGCGTGCACCGCCTACAACATGATTCATCACGATCGCCAGACTGAGGTACCAGCGAGGTACCAGCGGCCCCAGATAGACCTACCCCCGATTGCGTATATGCCAGAACCAATGGATGACGAACCACTGGTACCGCCGAGATGGGCGGCCGTACCTAACTACCCAAGATGGGAACCGGGTTACGTGCCAACACAGCCGAGCTATGCATACCCTCACGGGTATGGACCACCAGGCATGCAGAAAACATCCCGACTCTTCGCCGCCGTGATCACCAGCGACGGTGCGGGACCATCAAACGTGCCCCAGATACCTCTCCAACCGCCTGCCAAGCTGCAACTGCCATCTGGCCCACCACCAAGTGGACTGCCGCCGCCTCCCGCCCCTCAAAGGTGGGCGCCACCATGCTATCTCCCACCGCCGGGATCACCCGATCCCCCTGCTCCATGGATCCTCGACCCAGCCAACCTCGGGCCATGGTCATCGTTAAAACCCGAAATGGTCAAAATCCCCGAGAACTTCAATGGTGACTCCAATGACATCGCCCGGTTCTTCTCCCAGTGCGACATGTACTTCTCGGTATTCAATCAGCACTTCTACCACCACCCGCACAAGGTCATCTTTTGTGTGTCATGCTTCACCAAGGACGCACAAATATGGTGGGAGCTATGTGCCCGAGGATTAGGAAGGGACCAGTATGGCTTCCAGCTCTACCCACCTTTCGAAGAATTTGTCGACGAGGTCAGGCGGAGGTTTTGGAAAGACACCAACGCTGAAATCAAGTTTGCTCAGTGGGAAGCACTTCGACAAAGCCACTTCCCTGACGGCGACTTGTTCTTCCAGCAGTTCGAGTCATTAGCTTTTGAGGCAGGTGTCCTAGGCATCGACATGATGATGGTCGCCCAAGTCAAGAAGGCATGCCGGTCGTCAGCCAAGGACATTATCTACGCCTCAGACGCGGACGTCCCCGGCAGTTATCATGAGTGGAAACAGCGGATACTTCGCATTGATCATAACTGGAGGACGTGGAAAGCAGAGCAGTGCGGGGGAAAAGTGGTGGAATGGAAACAGCAGACCAAGACGAATATGACCCTGATGACAAAGGGGAACCAACAGCAACAGAGCAGCGTCCCGGAAAAGGTAATGGGAACTGGCACGACATATGGAGGGCAGGGGAAGCCCATGGACATCGATGCGGTGCACGCCAAGACCAAGTGCTTTGGATGTGGCCAACTTGGGCACTTTAAACGAGACTGCCCCAAACGACCCAAGACGAAGGAAGAGGCGCTCCGCCGATGCGCCTACTACTGGGACAATATAGTGCCGAACGAGAAGACGGATTTGAAGATTGAAGAAGTAAAAGACGGCGCCGAGCAGTAAATGATTCGACTGACTTGGCGAAGGACTTAGTTTCATCCAGTACGCCCTTAACGCCTGCTAGCAAGGCTCATTGTACTTCTGTAGTTGAACATACACATTCGAATATACCCTCTTGCGACTTCACTACCAGGACCAAAATTAAGAAAGAATCAGCACAGGATGTTGGGAACAACTCACCGACTAAGCGTTTGGCAAGTAACTCATTGCGAGCGAAAGCATCGAATGAAAAGGCACCCACCATAGTGCTACCTGTCATAACAGCGCCTAACCCGCGACTGGATGGGGCAAGGGAACAAGCGCCTAGCGCTCCCCTTGAAGAAACGGCCCCTGGCAAGGGGAGCACCGCAAATGAAGAGCCAGAAACACTCAAGCGGTCGACAGTGCCGCCTTTGGCCACGGCACAAGCAAAGGTGACAGCCGTCACCGGGCTGAAGGAGGAGGATTCTCCGAACGCCATGCGCAGCGGACTGATAACACAGTCTGATGACAGGCAGCCTTGCAAGAGTCCCGGGTGCACGAGCCAGCATCAAGATGATGGCTGGAATCAGGTCGGCAGAGGCCCTAGGCGGGAGCCAAATGACTCGCTAAGTCCGGCAGGAACTGACCGGGCCGGTAAGTCCGTTCATTCGGCACAGGTCGAGTCTGCTGTCTGCGCAAGCGACGGCCCTGACGTCCAGATGAGCTTGCGGCATTCCAAACACCCCCTAGGCGATCCCGACGAAGACCAGCGAGTAGCAAGAACTGTTGGATGCGCAACAGCCCCGACCAAGGCAGCCGAAGGGACGGAAGCTGCTAGCGCCCAGGCGGTAAAAAGGGGGCCTAAGGTACAGATGGAGGAGATCCCAGACGACGAAGATGATACGAGTTTCCGACATAGTCAGAAGGCTAACCAAAAATCCCCTGTAGCTCCTGAGGTGACCCAGTCGACAGTAGCAGAACCCTCAGGTTCTAGTGTGAAGACTGAGAAGGTCCCACACCGTTGGCTCAAGCCCTTTGAGGCCAAATGGACATTACGCGGGATTAAGGACGCAAAGACCGAGTCGGAAGCCAGGGCCATCCTAAAGAACTGGATTCATAAAACCCGGGTAGAGGAAGTAGTCGACGAGATGATTGAAGGGTTGTGGACCAAGATCAATGCACTGGACATAATGTATGAACTCCAACAACCCCGACGCTACGTCTGCCGATTAAGCAAGAACGATAAAGCCTTGACAACCAACATCCAGATTGGGGTACCAGGGGGGCTCAGCTCTATAACCTCCTCGGCTCTAGTTGACAGTAGCTGTACTAGCAGTGCCATCAGCCAAACCTTCGTAAAGGCCCACAATCTCCCCACCTGAGCAACGGCGGCGCCCATCACAGTCTACAATGCAGACGGATCAAAGAACAGCATGGGACAGATCACCGCTTATGCCATGCTACGCATCACCATCGGAGATCATGCCGAAAACATCGACTTGGCCATCACTGAGTTACAAGATTGAGACGTCTTCCTCGGACACGACTGGTTAATGAGGCACAACCCGCTGATCAATTGGCAGACCGGGAAGATGACCTTCGCCCAGTGCCAGTGTCGTCATATTCCGGTTCCATTACCAGACGCAGATCCATATGACAAATGGGACGAAGAACTCGAAGAGGGTGACACCATTCTCGTGATAAGCTTTGAAGAGGCTATTTGCGTCAGGGCGATGCAGCACGTAGCCAACGACCTAGCAGCCCAGGCCAACGCAGCAAAGCAGGCCAAATCATTTGAAGAAATGGTCCCCGACTGGTGCAGAGACTTCAAAGACTTATTTGATAAAGAAAACTTTGACGAACTGCCAGAACCAAAACCATGGGACCACACCATTGAACTCATTCCCAACGCCAATGCCAATCTTGACTGCAAGGTTTATCCCCTTAACTGAGCAGAACAGGAGGAACTAGACAAGTTTCTCGATGAAAACCTATCCAGCGGAAGGATACAACCTTCCAAGTCACCTATGGCATCACCATTCTTTTTTGTCAAAAAGAAAGACGGGAAACTGCGACCTGTCCAAGATTATCGGAAGCTGAACGAGATGACGATTAAGAATCAATACCCGCTTCCTTTAATCTCAGAACTTATGGACAAGCTACACGGCGCCAAGTACTTCTCCAAGCTAGACGTCCGGTGGGGATACAATAATGTTTGCATCAAAACGGGCGACGAATGGAAGGTGGCCTTCAGAACCAATCATGGCTTATACGAACCAACGGTTATGTTCTTCAGGCTCACCAACTCACCCGCTACCTTCCAGTGGATGATGAACAACATTTTCAAGGACCTCATCGCTTCTGGAAAAGTTACCATTTACCTCGACAATATCCTCATTATGTCCAAAACAAAGGAGGAACACCGTCAGATCACATGGAAGGTACTGGCCACTTTGCGAAAACACAAGCTGTTCCTCAAAGCCGAGAAGTGCGAATTCAAAGTCTTGGAGATGGAGTATCTTGGCGTTATCATTAGCGAAGGGAGCATTCACATGGACCCGGTCAAGATCAAAGGCATTCTCGACTGGCTGGCGCCGACCAAAAAGAAGGAACTCCAATCATTCTTAGGGTTCACTAACTTCTATCGGCGCTTCATAAAAAACTACAGCAAAATCGTGAAGCCAATGACTCAACTAACGGGTAACGACACATGGAAATGGGGCAAGGCACAGCAGGAGGCCTTTGAGCAGTTGAAGAAGCAGTTGGCCAAGGACGTCGTGCTCGCTATACCAACCAATGAAGGGAAGTTCAGGGTGGAAGCAGATGCTAGCGAAGGGGCCATCGGTGCAGTTCTCTCTCAAGAGCAGGATGGCAAGTGGAGACCGGTCTCCTTCCTATCCAAGTCGTTGTCAGTCACAGAGCGTAACTACGAGATCTACGACAAGGAGCTCCTGGCGATCATGCTGGCCCTCGAAGAATGGAGACATTACCTTATGGGCGCATACCAAGACTTTGAAATCTGGACGGATCATCAAAACCTCCAATATTTCTGAAAGCCCCAGAAAGTAAACCGACGCCAAGCTCGATGGATCACCGAGCTGGCGGAATACCATTTCACCCTCCATCACAAGGCCGGCACCGTGAACAAAAAGGCCGACCTCCTTTCACGACGAGCAGACCACGACCAAGGGCAGGACGACAATGATCAAATCGTAGTCCTGTCCCCCGAGCATTTCAGGGCCATGATTATGCCAACTATCAGAGAGACCCATCGGGATATACAAATGGCCACCAGAAAGGCTCACCTTTGGGACAAAACCGTTACCGGATCCGTCGATCACAACCGTGGCATGAAAGTAAAAGACGGACTTGTCTGGTACGACGGTAGGATCTACGTCCCCAGAGACCACGCTCTTCGCAGGGAAGTCATTGCTCGATCTCATGATCATATCACCGCCGGGCATCCGGGCATCGAGAAAACCAAGGAACTCGTATTACGAGAGTTCTGGTGGCCAAAGATGAAAAAGGATGTCGAAGCCTATGTAAAGGCCTGCGAAACCTGCCAACGAACGAAAAGCAGCACCCAAGCGAAGGCGGCACCCCTACACCCGAATGAGATACCCTCACGACCGTGGACTCACATCTCAGTAGACATGGTGACAGGACTACCGAAGAGTAACGGTCACGACGCTATCCTTGTAATCGTCGACCGATTCTCTAAAGAAATCATTCCTGTCGCATGCTCCACAGAGCTATCCTCGGAAGGGTGGGCAAAAATCCTATGCAACAAGGTCTACACCAAGCACGGCATGCCCCAAGTTGTCATCTCGGACAGGGGAACGGTATTCGTATCCAAATTCATGAAAGACCTCTATGACCTTCTTCAGATCAAGGGGAACGCCTCCACAGCTTATCACCCCCAGACAGATGGGCAGACCAAGAGGGTCAACCAGGAAATTGAGAAGTATCTCCGCATGTTCGTCAATCATCTGCAAACCAATTGGGCCAAATGGCTCTCCCTCGCCGCGTTCGCTCATAACAATCGCACCCACTCCTCCACCGGCAAGAGCCCCTTCAAAGTCAATTATGGCTACAACCCCTCAGTTCTACCGGGAGTAAAACCGACAATCCCATTCCGAACCCCCGCCTCCGGCACCTTCGTCTCAAAAATGCAAGACATCCATGCCTCCGCCCAAAAATCACTTGAGAAGGCTGCATCGCAAATGAAAACACAATACGACAAAAACAAGCACACAGCCATTGAATACAAAATAGGTGACAAGGTCTGGCTCGACACTACCAACCTCCACCTCCCTCGTCCAAAGAAAAAACTTGACGATAAACAGACAGGCCCCTTCGAAATCACAAGCAAGAAGGGCGACTCCACCTACACGCTCAAGTTACCAACCAGCTGGAAAATTCACCCCACCTTCAACGAGGCATTACTCACCCCTTATATCCCACTGGCATTCCCCAATCAAGAACAACCACCGCCGCCACCACCAGATTTGATCGACAACGAAGAACACTATGAAGTCGAAAAAATCCTAGACAGCAGGCAGCGGAACGTCCAGGGAAAACGAGGCGAACCATCCAGGAGAGCCACCGATTACTTCGTCAAATGGAAGGGGTACAGACCAGAGTCAAACAGCTGGGTACAGGAAAACGACATGGACGCAGACGAGCTCATCGAAGAATACCTCGCTGAACACGTAGACCCAGTCATCCACAAAAAGGAGGATTGGGAATACCACATCGACCCAAGGACCAGGAAAAAGCTAAGAAGTTGGGAGGAGTTATACGAACTATGGGACATATTCGGAGGAAACGATGACCCATCGATGGAGACGACATCACCCTTCGAACCGGGAACCGTACCTTAATGGCAGTCAGGACGCCTGCCTTAAGGAGGGGGTAATGTTATGATTTATTCACTTTTTTCCTTTATCTTATTTTATCTCTCACACTGGACCGACCGGACCGCCATCCACAGGGGAATCATGCAACGTTCCCATGTTATCTCTCGATCTCCCATGTTCTCACTTCGCTATTGCGTGCTGCAGCTCCAAGTCCTTGTACTTCGTTATCAACCACTCATGGTCATTTTATGTTTAGACCTTCACCTTTCATATTTAAGCAGTAGTTCTCACTTCATGTACGCCAGCCTCGAACTAACTTTAATCCATACTGAATCTATCGCTTAATTCTTCGCTGAGAATCTAAGGACTTAGCCGGAACACCTATTGTTTAAGGAAATGTTGGTGACCGCCCGAACGCGAGACAGCCGGTGTTTATCCTTGATAGGAATTCAGGTCTAATAACGAGTCAGTCCAGCTCTGACAAGATTTTGTTGGAGAGCAGCAATGGATATAGGAAGATCATGATGAATTGCTAGGTACCACTGTAGCTCATCAAGATAAGTATCTGGATGGGATTTCAGAAGTACATGAATGGCATTGAGAGCAGCAAGGTTAACAATATGTGGACATCCATGGAATGGTGCCAGTCGATTTGCAGGTGTCCCAAATGTCTCAAAAAGGTTGCACCAGTGGTATAGGCTGCTAGGCAAAATGTGAAAGATATGACAGATGTTGCTTGGCTCCCATCCTAGGATCCAAAGTTCCAGTGCTATGACCTTGTTTTGCGTTGGAATATGTCAATTTCCCATGAGAATAAGTTATAAGGTTGATAATAAATACTATGACATGTGACAAAAAAGTCCAGTTGTCGTCATATGAAGGGAAGATGCAAAATACAGTGGTGGCTACTAAATTACTACATATGGTAACTCCAAAAAAAAACTGATCAATTCTCATTATTTTGTAGAAACTCTGTAAATACATTTTGTGTACTTCTGGAATCTACTATAAACTACTATATATATCTACTTTTACAGTTCAATGTTTATGCTGCTAACTAATGCCAAATCTTCAAGAGTATTTTCATATGCATTCAGAATTGCATTCTTCAACACTTCCTCTCAATTTTGAGGTACACACCTAATATATTTTGACTTAGATATTCATGCAGAGGTTTAGCCAATGACTTAGTAAACAAGTCTGCAAAATTATTCTCTGATGCACAGTGGTGACCTTCAACTTCATTAGAAGCTATCCATTCTCATACAAAATGATATTGTATGTTGATATGCTTTGATCTCACATGGAATATTGGATTTGTGCTAAATTTGATAGCTGATTGATTGTCCACATTGATCGCAGTCACTCGATTGGGTGCAAATTCTAATTTGGTGAACAATGCTTGTAATCAACTTATTTCTTTAGTGTAGTGTGCTAGGGCCATATACTTGGCCTCCATGCTTGACAGTGCAACAGTTGGTTGTTTTTTTGAGCTCCAGGTAATTGCTCCCCCTGCATACATGCATATATAGCCTGATATTGATTTTCTGTCATCAAGATCATTTCCTCAGTCTGAATCAGAGTAAGGTATGAGACCACTTTTGCTGGTTCCATATGTGATGCCTTGATTGAGTGTCATGATGTGCTCAGGTTCAGGGTTCTAGATGTATTTGCTCAGATCTGAGACTGGAAATGCTATGTCAGGGTGAGATCCTACAGCTGCACACATAAGTGATCCTATTCCTTTTATGTAGTACTGTTGGATTGTCTTGTCTGTGCTTCTTGGATCTCCTTCAGGGATTTTATAGAGGTGTACATTCAGGTCAATTGGCATTTTTGCTAGTTTGCAGTCCTTTATTCCTATTCTTTCAAGGACTTTTTCTAGGTATGCCTTTTGGGATAAAGTAATAGTACCTTTCTCCCAATTCCTTTCTATCTTCATGCTTAGAATATGATTGATCTCCCCCATATCTGTTACATTCAGCTTTGACTTGAGTTCTTCTTTCACCTGGGACATGATGACATTGCTCAGAGCTAAGATAGTCATGTTGTCAACATGCATGGCAATTATAATTGGTCCCTTGGCAGTCTGTTTTAGATACATGCATTGATTATTGAGTAAGTGATTATATTCAAGTCTTAAAAAGATGTTATTCAGCTTGATGTTCCAGACACATCCAGATTGTTTTAATCCATATAAGGTGAGTCAAAGTCTGGCTGCTCACCCAGTTCTGTCTGAATATTCTGGTGGCTGTGCCATTTAAATGGTTTCATTAAGTTTTCTATTTAGATATGCACTGACTACATTCATGCCATGCATGATAAGGTTATTTTGAGCAGCTATAGCTAATAATAGCTTGAATGTGTCAAGTTAGACAACAGGTGCAAAGGTCTCAAAAAAGTCAACTCCAGGTATTTGAGAATATCTCTTGGCTACTAGCCTGGCTTTGTACTTGACTATATTTCCTTCTCCATCTCTTTTTAATCTGTATGTCCATTTACACCCTATAGTAGTTCTGTCTTTGAGTATCTCCTCCAATGTCCATATCCCAGAAATGTTAACAAACTCATTCCTGTGTCCATTGCCTTTTTCCAATGCTCCCAATCTGGTCTGAGCTTGGCCTCTTCTTAAGTTAATAGCTCATCACTCAAATTCTCCATGGATTCTAAGATTAGAGCATAATCTCAGTGCATAGCAACATTTGCAATGTCAGATAGGGTATTTTCCTTTGTATTCTTCTGTCCTTGTGGCTTATTGCCTCAAGATAATGGGTTATAGAGTAAGCAATAATCAGGGGTACTTGATACTGATTTAATTTGCTCTGACTTTGCCCATGATTCTATGGGCTTTTCATACCAGCAGTATTGTAGAGTGGGAATAAAACATTTCTTGAAGTCTGTATTACCCTAGATTCTGGGTACCAATATCTGTAGGCTTTAGATTCATCACTAAGTCTTACAAATATGCATTTTCTTGACTTCAGGTCAAGTTTTTGGTGCTTTGCATCCTGCAGTAATACCCAGCAAGCTGAGCCAAATTTCTGTAATATGGAAATGTCTGGCTTTCTATTCCAGAATGATTCTTCTAGAGTGATGTCATTATCTAAGGCTCATGTGAGTGATTAGTTTTTGAGGTACATGGCATATACTACTGCTTCCAGCCATAGGAATAAAGGAAGCTTATACTCAATCAACATTGCACATGCATGCTCCACAATCATCCAGTTTAATTGTTCTGCAACTCTGTTTTGGGATGGTGAATAAGTGGCTGTGAGCTGAAGCTGTATACCACAATCCTTTAGCTCCTGGCTTAGATATTCCTTCTCATTATCTATTCTGAAGAACTTCAGGTCATTACCTGTCTGGTTCTTGATGTATGCTTGGTACTGTTTTACTTTCTGCAGTACTTCAGCATTTGTCTTTTCCTTTAGGAAATAAATCATTGTCCTCCACATTTTTCTATTTGTAAAGCTGATGTAATATCTCTCACCATGAATTCCTTTAATCTAGGCAGGCTCTCATAAATCTGAAAAGATCATCTCCCTAATACAGGTATAATTCATGCCAAGTCCAGCTGCTTGATTTGACAATGTGTGCATTATTAGAATTAAGGAGACAGATGTCAAGCATATACATGCCTAAGATCTTGTTCCCTTAGCCAAATGCAGCACCTTTCAGTGATCTAATAAGCAATTTATCACTAGAAAAGGTCAATTTCATGTCTGTGTTAGTCGTACAGCTTAGCAAAATTAAATTGAATGGTGCAGTGGGGCAATGTATTGTATCTTTTAGGGTTGCCATTGAGAATTTATGGCCATCCCTAAATATGACTTTAATAGTAACCTTTTCCCAGGCCTTTAGACTTGTGATCCTTTCTCTTTCATTTCAGGTTTCCCTTCTATTGTTTCAGTTTTCCAGCATCATCCTTGCCAGAGTGGCAATCACTGACCACATGGCCATACTTTCACAGCTATAACAGGTGACATTCAGATTGTATTTCTTCTTGTAGAATCAGGCTACAAGGGCCATGTCTGCATCAGGGTTCTTCTCCTTCCATCATGTATCCTCCTGTAGAACTTGTGAAATTAATTTGTATAAGTCTTTGAAGTCTGCAGTGTCTATTGAAGATATAAAGGCATTCTATAACCCTGGTAATGACATAAGTAGAGTAATAGAAAAGTCTTCTTCTTCTACTGCATGTCCAAGAGCAGTGAGCTCTTCCTAATAGGACTTTAGTGTCTTAATATGTTCCTCTATGTCTCTCCCTTCCTCGCACTGAGCCCTGAAGAATTTCTGTCAGATCATTATTATCCCAATCAGTCCTTTCTTCTCATATATGTTTTTGAGAGCTTTCCATGCTTCTGCCGATGTCTTTGAACCTAAAATATAGACCAACAGGCCAGCATCTGCCAGTGTCTTCTTGGTCTTATCCACATATTTGATCAGATTGAGATCTATGAGGATATCAATCATTTTGATCTTTCATGTAGAGTAATTTTTGGTTCCCTTCAATAGATTGATTTTATATACACTGTGTGACTTAGACATTATGCTGCATATAGTAACTATGTGTTCAAAGTTGATGCTATATAAATAGGGTGTATGTGTATGTGTATGGTGGTAGGTAATCAAGTAGGTATTTTGTTAGGGCCAGGGCCCATAACCTATTGTAACGAGGCAGAAGATGAATGTAAAGATGAGAATTGATTGTGTCTCTCAAGGGAGAGACATGCTACTTAAATACATTTTGTGTACTACTAGAATCTGCTATAAACTACTAAATATATCTATTTTTACCAATGTTTATGTCACTGACTAATACTGAATCTTCAAGGGTATTCTTGTATGCACTTAGAATTGTGATCTTCAACACCTTGGGCACATCTGACTGTCCACAAGGCTTATATTTCTCTCAGAATAGGTCAGAAAATAAGCCATGGGATAAAGGTTGTTATAACAGCCACAGTAAACCTTCTGGTCTATCCAGTGAGAATTACAGGCTTTCCAAAGCAAAAAAGGCTCAGTTATCAGCTAAAGACAAGTGCTATAAGTGCAAGCAGACTGGCCATATGGCATGTAATTGCCCTGATAATAACACAATTATGCCAAATAAGAAAGGGCCTCCAGGTTTTTCAGCTCATGGTATTCATATTGACTTTACCAAAGCTGAATAGTTGCATGAACTTGCAGAATCAACAGAGTCTGTGAACAGCATGTCCCTTGGAATGATGGGACATGACTGACTATCAGACATTGAGATAACAGATGCCAATGCCTTGGCTATAGAGGACATTGAAATGTGCTCAATTTTAGAGCAAGATGGGCTGCCTGATCCTCAATTGGTATTGAAAATAGAGTCAGTAAGTGATTCTTCAAACAATAATTCAGATTCTCTAAGCGCCTCTTATCTTATCTTATCCTTAGAATCCACGACTTCATGGAGCCATGACTCACAATACAGTCACCACCATTTACCTTGTGTTATTTTCTGCTTCTTTCTTGCAATGGTGCACTTATTATTAGACCCCTTATTTTAGTATATAAGTACTGTAGCTCAAGCTGTATATTCCCTAGCTTTGAGCTAAAGTTTATTCATACCAAAACACATTCATTCTCGCTAAGCACTAAAAAACACTTAGTCCAGGAGTCCTTTCATCACAAGACTCAATGGTGACTGTATGAATGCGATACAGCTGTTGTTTACTCTTGATTGGACATCAGGTCTAACAATTAGCTCAAAGCTTTTCCCACTCCTTAATCAGAGCTCTCATGGAGAACAATGCTGCTATCATCCTTGCCAGCACTCTGGCTTCAAGCACCTTCCTTCTCACCGCTGCCATTGTCCTCGCAATCAGGTTTCATAGGGCAAACCTCAGAAATGAACTCCCAGCACCCCCTGCCTCCACAGTTATTATTAATCAGCAAATAAACCCCCAACCCACCAACAATGATATCCTGCTCCAGCCACTCCATACATCCATACCACAATGAGCAGTCCCAGTCGACAGCATCCTTTCAATCAACAGAGAGATGGAGGTCAGTCTTCAGTCGAATAATAGGAACCTGCAAGAAAGAAGACCTCCCACCCCTCCCAGAAGACACACACCAATCATCATCCTCTCTGCTACCAGCTCTACCCCATACATTGTTTGATCTCCCTCCCCCCTTTCAGGGGATGACCTGCCAAGTGCTGTGTATGATACGAGTTGGGCACAAGCCACCCAAACAGCCCTATTGCCCCCATCCCCAATCGTGGCAACAGTACTGGGAACGACAGGGTACCAGTTGCACCACCCACAACCACATTCGACCTTGACCTCTGGGATAACCTTATTATCTCCTACAGTGCCTACTTCCCTGCAGGGACTGGCTCCCCCGATCACAGAACCTCTCCCCCCAAACCCTCTCACCCAGCCTGCCAATCTGCCTGGTGAGAGATCAACGAGTGATACCTCGCTGCACCACTCAACTGGTTCGGGGAATTGCAGAGGTTTGGAAGGTGGCCAAGCAAGTCCAGCGACTCAGATACAGCCACAGAGCTACTCCTGAGGGCAGAGTACATCAATAGGATCCACAGACCAAGTCCTGTGGCCTCAATCTTGGAGATCCAACCCCTTCCCGAGGCAACTCCCGAGGCCCCCACCAATGATGCTACCTGAAGCCATCCATCTTTTCTCAGATGTAAATATGACCCAACCTCCTAAAGAATTACTACATGCAGATTACTACGACTTATTTACTTTTTTCACTTACAAATTGTTAGCTACTCTGGAGTGGGCAGCTACTGATGCCGGAATTGACTTCTATCACCTATCCTCTCTTAACATCTCTGTTGATAGTATCCTACAAAGGGAAGCAGGCCAATTGGCCACTCTTCTCTATAATGATGTACACCTGGAAGCACCAATGAGGGTGCTTACTCTCTATCAAAAGATCGTAATCAATCTACCCCTGGATGATGAGATCCAGGCCCCAATGCTAGATGAACCACCTATAGCCCCTCCCCATACTCCAATCATGATGCCTTTCTCCTATCACAGGGGACAGGCACCACCAGGAATGTATGGAGGAAGGGGATATGCACCCTTTGCCGGAGCTGCACAAGCATCAGAAAATGGTGGCCAACCACCAGGTCCACCACCTGTAGACCTGTAAAATGGACATTGCCACGACACCCTGCTCCAACTAAACCACCAGATCCACTTGCTCCCTGGGTATTAACAGCAGGGGATGTCTCTCCCTACAACGATTTCAAGCCAAAGATCTTGAAAGAAGTCGATGATTTCACCAGAGATTCCAATGACATCTCCTGCTTCTTCCAAAAGTGCGAACTGCACTTCAATCTATTTAACCAACACTTCTGATACCACCCCCACAAAGTTGTCTTCTGTGTCTCACGCCTCAGAGGAGATGCTCACAGGCATAGACATAAATGTGCACCTACAGTACATGGATATATCCACAAGTGCTATACTCTAACTCATAGATATTATTCATGGGGCCACTTTTAGGCCTAGAGCTAGAAAATTTTTCCAAAATTCTGCTTATCCAGCTCATTTTTGCCAATTTTTTAATGCTCAAATTCACTTTTCAGCTGATTTTCTCACATTTGATCAATCTTGCATTTGCCGAGATGGCCCAGCTTATGCAATGCACCCAGTACACTGCCATAGCCCAAATTGACTGTCTAGGGTATGTTGCATGGTATTTCCCACCCTCCTGCTCATTGTTTGAGCAGGGAAATTTTTGTATAAGCCCAGAAAAAAATGTTTGATTGTTTCCATGGCCTCTCCCCTCATACATGCCAATTATTTTGGGTGGATGCATTGGAATGAGCTTGGATGCACTTACCGTGGGATTATACTGTTTTCAATCCTGGAGCTAGAAATTTTTTTCAAAATTTAATACTGAAATTCAGGTTATTTCTTCAGGTTCTAGCCTCTCTGTAAGTCTAATATTTCTCTACCAGTAATCTACATAGTTCTACAAGTGTATATACTGTTTGTGAATCTATAGTTCAGAGATAGACAGATAATTTTGATGATTTTTGGCCTTTGCCAGAGATAGGAGATTTGGACCTGATTCCAAATTCACAACACAAAACACTTTAGTTAGGGTCGACAACCCTTTCTGAAGCAGAGAAAAATATTCAGAGGTGTTGAAGTACAATAGATAAAGATACAGTAAAAGTTTTGTAGACTACAGTAAGGTATCTCTGCAGGAATATTCAAAATAAATTAAAATCATATTAAAGTCACTACACTAGGTGGATCAAGAACCACTAATGAATGCGTGATAGGTGCCTTCAAAAAGCCCTACATTCTATATACACATGTATTAATATATCGAGGCAGATCAGATGGGTTGCCTGGGTAGTATTATGCATAATCTTGAATGTACAACAATTTTTCCATTGTATGAGAAGACACAGATGTACGTGCAGGGGATATATGGTTGAAAAAGTCTAAAATCTAGTGAAATGACCATTAAATAAGGATTATCTACATTCAATTGCATTCCTGTGTACCAAGGTTTACTTATATATCAAACATATATATGCTATTTGGTATTCCAATAGTTCATGAGACGCTGGAGTGGTTGGTTTGAGGAGCAGATGAATCCTGAGTCTTCATTCCACTCACTCGATCGCTGCAGTCCTGACCAACCAAGCAGTGATCGAGTGGCTGTGCTGCTTCTTTTCTGACTTTTTACTATCATCTGTGACCACCATGACACTCATCTGCTTGCCCAACAGCCCTCTCATGGGCTCAAAAAGATATGCACTTATTTTTCTATGCTTAATATTCTTTTTAGATACTTTTTGCACATCCAGAGGCCCCAAGAGCCCTGGATAGTGACCAACCCACTACCCCACAACCACGCGTAAGCCCTCCAACAAGGAAGCTCCATGCGTAGTACTATAAACTTGACAAGATGGTCACTACCATTAACAACAATGATGCCAGGAACCAGAATAGCCCACTAATCTGTCAACCAGGCCCCCGGTCCCCATTCCCACCCACTCAGCTCACCCCTCATCAACATCGAGGACAATCGACGTTCACCACAGCATTCATACTTCTAAAAGACTTCCAATATGCCTGGGGATGCCATATCAGCCGCCATCTGGGCATAGGAGAGTGTAATCCCCACCAATGAACAACGACGATGACCACAAATGCATCGACAATGGCGATGATGACTAGGGGCAGTGCTCCTCATACTCTGCTGCTGTACCATGGGAGGATGCAGGAGGGCAGGAGAGTACAAGCAGGAGGGCAGGGCCAACACCGGGATGCCAACGGCGACGATGATGACGACAGGCACACACTTTTGGTCATCAGTGGATGACTTGATTGCCTGCCGTTTCTGGCCCATAACTCCCACAACAAGGTTGCCTCATTTGCAACAACCTCACAACTCCCATTGTTGACCACTGAAAAAACCTTGCTGTGATGACCTGTTCCCTGTCTGACCCCAAAATCACAGTGTAATTGTTGTTGACCCTGACCTGCTGCTTGTTTTGCATCCCACTAGCCGAATCCCCCTGCCTGCCTCCCTGCAACATCATATTCTGTCAGACATGGTCCCTACCTTGCATACCACACTATGCCCATTGCTGCCTGCCACCCTGACACCCCGCTGCACTCCATACAATGGTGGGGTTTTTTTAAGTTGATAATTATCTGATTTGGTGCATGTATATAGAGCATAATTTATATACGTACAATGCTGCAATAGTGTATTGGTTATATTGCATCCCTGCTTGATCTGTGCTGCAAATCATGAAGTTTGATTCTGTCACCATGCTGTAAGTTTTTGATTGGCTGTAAATTTTCTGAAAATAAAAGCTCATTCCATTCCTGATGCATTGCATCCAACCAACATTGTGGGCAGCAGGTGCACAGTTGGGTTTGATATAGTATCTCATTTATCATCATTTTATATCTTATAACCCGTTGTTGTGTGCCTAGACAGTGAGTACAGCAGTGGGAATATAGGTTCCTATGTTTTTGGCACTGACAAAATCATGTTGCCAAATTTAGATGTGGCAGTGGCTGACTCAGCTTGCCAGTGCTGATTTTTAAAACTCTGATGGAGCCTTTGAGGGAATATTAGGCTTTGAGGGCAGAATCACCTATATTGAATAGCATTTTAACAGCAATTGCTACTGCAATTAGTATTCCTGAGGCCATGGATAATATCCATGCTGTGGGCTTTTTCTCTGGTGGATATATCCACAAAATGAGATGCTCAACTACCTCCAACTGTGATGCTCAGAAGTGGTGGGAGTTGGGAGCCAGGCTCTTGAGAAAAAGTAACAACAGGAAACAACTATACCTGTCCTATGAAGACTTCCAAGCAGAGGTCAGGCAGAGGTTCTGGAAAGACACAGATGCACAGATAAAGCATGCGCAATGGGAAAAACTCAGGCAGACAACCTTCCAAGATGGCGACCAGTTCTTTCAGAAATTTGAAGAGCTCACCTATGACACCAGAGTACACAACAATGAGCAAGTCATGCTCACTCAGTTCAAGAAAGCCACCTGAGAAATGAGTAAAAACACAATATACTTGGCTGATGGAGAAGTCCCAACCACCTATGACAGGTGGAAGGCTCACTTGCTCTGTATGGACTATAACTACCATCTCAAGTGGGCGGAAGGAACTATGGCTGGACAAATTGACTTCAAACCACAGGCACAGAAGGTGATCACACCTCAGAAGGGTGGTCAAATATCAACATATACACTGGAGAAGAAAACGGCAATAGGAACGACATATGGAGGAAGAGGAGCTCTGATGGACGTTGATGCGGCACGCACTGTAGTGAAGTGTTTCCAATGTGGCAAGCTCAGACACTTCAAGTGTGACTGCCCTGACCAGCCAAAAAGTAGGAAAGAAGCCATGCGACGCCTCAATTACTACTGGGACAAGCATCCAATGGTCAAGGTGCCAATGGCAACAATCGAAGAAGTAAAAGATGGCACCAAGGAGTAAATAATTCAACTCACTCAGCTAAGGACTTAGTTTTACCTGGTACGCATGTCACACCCGCTAGCTGGACTCATATATCTGTAGTATCTACTGCACATTTGAATATACCCACAACTTTACAATCAGACCAGAAACTAAGCAAGAATCAACTAACAGTACAGCATGCTGCAATAGTTAAACTACCGGTGATGTGCTCGGTAACGGCGAGTGGCAAATGGACTAGAGGCTGGCAATGAACACCAACAACACCAAACCAATCACTAACTCTACACTTATCACCAATGTATTGAATTTGGGCATTTCGAGTATGATAGAAGCACTCTGCAGACTTCAATAATCAAGGAAAGTTGTTTAAAGATGTTTTATTTCGTTACTAGTGAGCTATACAAGCATACTACTCGCACTAGTGGGGTTTGTAAGACACAATTGGATGAATAGTGACTCGACTTGAGCTACTGCGCTCGCTCTGACTGGGACTGCTTCGAACTAGTGGCTCTCTTGGCCCTGTAATGTCTTACAAGTGAATAAACACTTGACTAGTCGCTTTCTAGGCAGACTAGTGGTGCTCTTGGCCTAAGAATAATACTTTAAACTTCGAGAACTTGCTTGAACTAACTTCGAAACACTCTTGGCCTTTGCAGGACACAAAAGATTACTCTAAGACACTTCTATTCACTCAATGCTATGGGTAACTTAGCGACTAGTAGCCGCTTCATCGAGGTTAAGCACAAAAGCCTTTAATTGGGGCACTAGATACTGACTAGTAGGTCACAATTGCGGGGATGGCTTGCCTGAGCCGCGCGTGCGCCTATTCTACTACTTATATACTGACAAACAAGGTACGATTGAGATATAAATAACTGACTAGAGGGGTATTATTGATAAGGATTTCTTGGCTAGTCATGAATAATGGTGAATAATCACGCAATAGTCGGTCTAGAAACGGTCGCTTGCTGACTAGTGAGCCTAGGAGCTCTGCTAGCGGTTGTATTCCATGTCCTGGGCCCAGTGACGCTCCACTAGTGCCAAGGATAAATGACTAGCCAGGCGAGTGTGCCTGTAACAGCTGTCGATCATGATCGAAGGCGCAGCCTGGCTATACTAGTACCGATCGCAATGGATCTGTATCGCACCTGGCAGATCTACTGCAAGGTTAATCCATTGCTAATTCATTTCTAAGTCCTGTTTTGAGATTGCTGCGTGACTAGTTAACCTGACTTAAGCGTTTATGCCCAGAGCGGCTCGCTAGTGACCGAACTTCATGAGATTTGTGTCCTCTGCTTCTTGTTTGGTGCGCTAGTCGCGTTACTTGTCCACTAGTGGCCGTATTCACTTAGCCCTGTTAGCATTCAAGTCACTAGTATGGCCGGCTGGTAGATTTAACCCACTAGTGGTATCGCATCTAAGTCCTGGCTCTACTAGTCGCATACTAGTCTAACTATCAGCTTCGAAGCCTCAGCTATAGTCCTTTAAGTATCACTAATGTAAGATAGATATGCAATAGTATTATTATAAAATCGCAAAATCTAGGTGTGAACGTGTAGACGGCGTATCACCGGCTAAACATTCGGCAAGCAACCCATCACAGGTGAAAGCATCGAGCGACAAGTCACCTACCATAGTGACACCCATTATAATGATTAGACTGGATGGAGCAGGGGAAAAAGCACTTGGTGCCCTCCCTGACAGGAATGAGGGGACTCAAACAAGGCAGGAGATGCCTAAGGTACGTATGTATGAGATTCCCAACAAAGAAGATGATACTAGTTTCTAAATCAGCAAAAAAACTAAATTAACACCCCCTATAGAAACAGCAGTGACCTCGCCAACAGTAGTTGAACCCTCACAGGTTGACATGAAGGCTAAGGAGGCCCTGCATGAATGGCTTAAACCATTTGGAGCTGAGTGGACTTTACAAGGAATAGTGGAAGCCAAAACGGAGTCAGAGGCAAAAGCAATCTTAAAAAATTGGATTCACAAGACAGATGCAGAAGAGGTCATTGATGAAATGATCGAAGGGATGCGGAAGGTGACACGGATCAATGCTCTCTGGTGGCTAGAAGAACTGCTACAACTAAAATGGTACATCAGCAAACTAAGCAGGAATGGGAAGGATCTAGCTATTGACGTTCAAATCAAGACTCTAGAAAATCTTATCAAGATCTCCACCTCCACATTAGTAGACAGCAGATGCACCAGTAGCATGATCAACTGAACATTTGTTGACCAGCATAACATTCCTACTCATGCAACGCCTGCGCCAATTCCAGTCTATAATGCTGACAGAACAAGGAACCAGGGAGGATCAATTACCAAATATGCTGAGATCCATCTCATGATTGGAGATCATGTGAAACAGATAGACCTAGCCATTACTGACTTAGGTGATTGACAAATCTTCCTTGGTCATGATTGGTTAGCAAGGCACAATCCACTTGTCAATTGGAAAACCAGGAAATTAACATTTGCACGATGCTGATGCTGCAAAACCCCATTTGTACTTCCCATGACCTTGCCGCTAGAGCCAATGCAGAAAAGAAGACCAAAACGTTTGAAGAAATGGTCCCAGACTGGTGCAGAGACTTCAACAATTTGTTCAACAAAGACAATTTTGATGAACTCCCTGAATCAAAAATGTGGGACCATGCAATCAAACTCATTCCCAATGCAAGTGCCAATCTAGACTGCAAGGTTTACCCTCTTAATCAAAATGAGCAAGCAGAACTCGACAAGTTCTTAGACAAGAACCTCTTAAGTGGAAGGATACGGCCATCCAAGTCACCCATGGCTTCGCCCTTCTTCTTCATTAAAAAGAAGGACAGCAAGTTATGACCAGTCCAAGATTATCATAAACTTAACAAAATGACAATCAAGAATTGATACCCACTTCCTCTCATCTCAGAGTTAATGGACAAATTGTGGGGTGCCAAATACTTCTCCAAACTTGACGTTCAGTGGGGATACAATAATGTACACATCAAAACAGCAACAAGTGGAAGGCAGCATTCAGAACTAACCAGGGCTTATTCAAGCCCATGGTTATGTTCTTCAGACTTACCAATTCTCCTGCAACATTCCAGTGGATGATGAATGATATCTTCAAAGATCTCATTGCATCAAGCAAAAGCAGCACCACTTCATCCCAATGCCGTCTCCTCCGACTATGGACCCACATCTCTGTCGACATGATCACTGGTTTACCTATGTGCAACAGCTATGATGCTATCCTTATGATCATTGATCACTTCTCGAAGGAAATCATCTCTATTGCATGTTCCACAGAACTGTCATCGGAAGAATGGGTGAAGATTCTACATGACAAAGTATATGCCAAACATGGGATGCCACAAGTGGTTATCTCAGACTGAGGCACTGTATTTGTATCCAAGTTCATGAAGGATCTCTATGACTTGCTCCCAATCAAGGCCAACACATCTACCACCTTCCACCCTCAAACAGATGGACAAATGGAATGAGTCAATCAGGAGATTGAAAAATACCTTCAAATCTTCATTAACCATCTCCAGAACGACTGGGTAGAATGGCTATTGCTTGCTGCCTTCACTCACAACAACCACACCCATTCAGCCACCAGCAAAAGTCCTTTTGAGGTCAACTATGGCTACAACACCTATGTCCTACCAGGAGCCAAGCCCCAGACACCCTTCTGAACCCCAGCCTCAACAACTTTCGTCTGAGACAAGGTCTGGCTAGACACAATCAACCTTCATCTCCCATGACCAAAGAAGAAGCTTGCAGACAAACAAACTGGCCGATTCATGATCATCGCAAAGAAGGGAGCCTCAGCGTATACTCTCAAACTTCCTACCAACTGGCACATTCATCCAACATTCAATGAGGCACTCCTCACTCCATATGCGCCACCCGCATTCCCAAACCAAGAACAACCACCACCAGATCTAATTGATGGTGCTGAACACTACGAAGTCAAAAAGATCCTTGACAGTAGACTTTGCAAGTCAGGGGAAAAGCCAGGGAACTATGGTGCTAGGTCACTGACTACTTTGTAAAATGGAAAGGCTATGGACTAGAATCAAATAGCTGGGTATGAGAGGACAATATGGATGCCAATGAACTCATTGAAGAATTCCTCACTGAGCATGTGGACAGGATCATTGACAGACCAGCCAACTGGCAGTCCTACACAGATTGCCAAACAGGCAAGAAAGTGTGGTATGATGAAGACAAGCTTTGGGAGTTACTAGGAGGTCACAATGACCCCTCAATGGACACTAAATCACCCTTTGAACCAGACAACATACCATAACAGCAGTCAGGATGCCTGCCTTAACAAGAGGGTAATGTTGCGGTTTATTCATTTTCTTTATCTAAGCACCTCTTATCTTATCTTATCAAAACACATTCATTCTCGCTAAGCACTAAAAAACACTTAGTCCAGGAGTCCTTTCATCATGAGACTCAATGGTGACTGTACAAACATGATATGGCCATTGTTTACTCTTGATTGGACATCAGGTCTAACAATGAGTTTTTGCATTTAGATTGTGTTGAACATAGTGCAAAGAATGTACCTCTTCCAGATGTAGAAAATTTCACTCATTCTTGGACATTGCATGATGCCAAGGCTATAGGAGCAGATGGCTTGCCTCTATATTCCTGGGCAGATGATGTGAAAGAGAAATCATGATGTTCCATATCCTGGTGATGAATATCATTGGGGAGCTACTACATCACATCATTTCAGTGTATTCAGGCTGAATGAAGATACATTGTAGTAGTATGAGTTGCCTTGCTCATAGACTCAACATCTCAGGCTGGCTGACTTGTACTTTCTTTTTCAGTTTGTCATGTCTCTTCTCTTTCTCCCATCACTATCCTTGCTACTTTTACTTCATTTCTTCCTTACAGACCATGTTTCTTTATGATGTGATGTGATGAGGCTCTAGGATTGAAGAGCTCATCACTCAGCAGCTTCTGCCTTTGGACAACAACATTCAAGATTAGGACACTAACATTGAAGTAGTTCACCTCCCTAATAAATGAGCTATTCAAGAGATGGTGGAAGGACTGATATGGGTTGGAATAAACATTGCATGTATACTGGTTTGTTATTGTTTGGAATTTCATTTCTAATCTTGTTTCTCCTTTCATTCATCATTATTCCCTCCCTAACTCATCTAATGCAAAAACCAATGCCATCAGTAGACAACACTATCTTAGAGTGCATTGGGAATCAAGAAATGACAGCTTGGGCCACCATTCATATGCTAAATGGGACAGCACCTCTTTCTATGTTGTAGTTGCACATATTCCAGTTGGTGTAGTCTTGCTTGAGACTGAGGTAATTGAGCTAGGATATTTACTTTCTTCTGACACCTTTGATTATAAAATACATCTACATATACAAGGACATTACATACCAGAGCTGGATATTGATGAGAAAAGTAAGACTTGGGCTGCTGCTAAGATTAAACTGTTATAGCTTTATTGTGTGGGTGATAAGCCTCTCAAAATTTTCCTGGGTGCATTGAAGGATTTCTGCAAGTGCTAATCTGCTAAGTCTTCATTCACAAATACCCTTGAAGTAGAGACTTATCAACATGAATTTATGAAGATTGATGCACTTCTCTGCAAAAAGAAGATCATCACCAAAGAAGACCACAACTTTTATTTTGTGAACAGCATTCCCACCTCAATGAAGAAGTGGTTTTATAGCCAGGTTCCTGTTGCAAACTGCAAATGATCCACTCCACTGCCAATGATTGATTCCATTGAGATTTTGAGCCATTGTTTCAATACCAATAGCTTGATCTATAAAGACTGATGCCATGTCAAGGAATGTGAGTCCAAGACTATTAAGTTTGATGCTAATAGAGATAGGGTTGACACAGATTTGAAGTTGTTGCCACCATGGAGGGCACAAACACCACCAGCATTAAAGCAAGCTAAGTCTTCTATCCCTAATATTGATGCGCTTGCAAAGCAATTATAGAATTTATTGCTGAACCAAGCTCAGCCCACGGCTATGATGACCACATCTATGAACAGTGCACTGTTGGAGCAATATCCTCCCATGCAGCAAAATTCAGGATGGTGTTTTATATGTGGCAAATGGAATGCTCACCCACTTCATCTTAAGCATTGTCAAGAGACAGTGAAGCTCATTGAAGAAAGACAAATCAAGTACAATGTGAACTCTCAAGGATTCTATAGAGAAGTTGTAGATTGGTTGTAACAACAAAACCCTGCTCCTACTGACTCTGCACTTGTGAGGATAAGCTTGCTTGGACTTTCTTATGGTTATTCTGATGTTTTACAAGAGGACATATTTGTGGTATCCTCTCTTTCATTTGATGATAGATTTTCTAACCCTTTTCTTTGTTCAGAGAAAGACACCTTTTTTAGCAAACAACAAGCCACAGAATGATGTTGAAATAAAGAATAGGACTAGAAAACCAGCAGATAAGTCTTCTACAGGTTCTCAGTTTTATTTTACTTCCAATATTCAGGAAATGTCTAATCTAAAGGCTGTGATGAGCAAGCTCATGAATTTGGATGTCACATTTTCACTTTTCCAGCTTGTTGAAAATAGTACTGTCCTTCAGAAGATGATGGCTGAGGCTACCAGGATGAAGCAAGAGTATATGATGAAACAAGCTGAGTATCTTACTTCTGAAAATGAATTGTATGCTGTTAAAGATTTAAATCAGTTTGAAAGGATGACAGTGTCTGCTAGCTGCTCTTGTGATAAGACTAGGCATTTCTATTGTAAAGACAGTTATTATATACACCAGTTTTTGTGCCGCTATGGTAATAGACTGTATCTGCTGTAATATATATAGTCATTTTTTTGCATTATGGGCTGCTTCGAAAAACATGACTGTGTGGTTTATTATACATTTTACAACATGTTGCCAGGATTCATGGGAAACACTGTGTTCTGGCAATTCCATAAATAAGAGTGCACATGCAGCATGTGTACAAGGTGGTGATTCGTATGAACTCAAAGCAAGGGAACCACAGATTTTCATAGATGTAGCCATGTATTAGTTACAAGCAGTTCTTTCTAACGTACTATGTTCAGTGGCTTGAGGACAAGGAATAAAAGGATAACTGAGTCAAAAATTTCAAGTTCTAAACACTCATCATGCCACCTCTCAGAGCTTTCGAAGACCTTTTGAATCCCACAGACAATGCTCCATCCACCTGCCATGGTATACTCTCTAGCCCCAGCTTGAGTCACCGTCAAGACTCAGATGTCACAGCTGCTCTTAATCTCATAGATTTTTACCAATCCACCACTGTACAAGTCTTTCTAAAACCCTCCTTGAATCCTATCAATTCAGATATCACATATAGTATTCAACAGCCACCATTACTACACTTCAGCAATGCTCTTATGAGATATATTTCTGAATCCGATGTCATCTTTCCTGACAAGAGTGACACACTCAGCTATGAACATAATGCCCGTGTTGTGCTTGAAAAGCCTCCAATCTCTGAGCCAGCTGAGAGTATGCTGAAAAGGCAGCAAGACACACTTGCCTACTATAAAGCACATCTTCCACACTATACTAACCAACACTACTACCCTAATCTTCCTTCTATTTCAGAATCTCATACCTATCCTCAGTCTTCTCCACTTCAAGGAAATCCCAACATTACCACTGCAAGTGATACCAATTCTCTCCCAGCCAAGAACTCCAAGTCATCCAATAGTGGTTAAAAGAAAGAGAAGTTTGAGGCAGCAGTGTTAATGGTTTAATTGAAGACTGTAGACAGAAACCCATATGAGGCAAAGCACAGTGGAAAAGGGAAGATGTGGAAAGTAATAGGCCAAGCTTGCCATCATTGTGGATACTTTAAAAATACAAAAGTGAAAACCATAAAGAATAAGGTTGCATCCCTGATAAAATATTAAGAGGTATGTGTATACAGCAATCCATGGTCTTTGACATTCATACTAATAATATGCTAGGAGCCTGACTCACCTGCTTGTGCAGAAGTATGACATGAAATTGATGGCACCAGTGCAGCTATCAAATTGGCTGCACTTCTTGACAGGCTTTCTGAGCTTCACCACAGAGCAAAATCTCAAACTGATGAGCAAAAGGAGAAAGTAAAGACATTGAGTGATATTTCTCCTTCAGCTTGACATTGTTCATTATTAACATCAAAATTTCAGAAAGAAGATGAAGACTGATATGGTGGTGAAGCCATTCAGAAGGCATCAATGATAGCTAGAAGCAAAAAGTGCATCTGAGAGAAATCAGATCAGAGATACTGATATGGAATCTGAGAAGGAGAATAGGCTACTCCAACAAAATTTTGGCAGCTATGAATAACAGCATAGAGGTGTATAAGGAGATGAGCCAGAAGTATCTTGAAGCTCTTTTACACTTCGCTGGACATCCTAACTAAAGAATACCTAGAAGTATATGTTGTTAACAAAATGTGTATTCAATTCTACAGCTAGTCACAAAAGTACTTGTGAAGCATTGGTGGTCGACAATCAAAAGCAAGAGCAGTTTGATTCGGTTGGAGACAATTAAGAGCATTTGTAAGTAAAACACCAGTCTGATAATATAATCCAACAGGAGAGCTGTACAATTGCATCTTCCAACCAGCATTGAGAAATGGCCACATCTTAGAAACAGCATCAAACTCATACTCAACCTCAATTCAAACCTTCGACATAGCAGTATTCCACTTCAGCTTAGCCTCTGTGCACTGTCCAGCACTAGAAAAAAGGCTAATAATCTGTTAATTTATACCATATGCAGGGTTGCCAAAAATCTGAAGGTATCATTCTTCAGCAAGTGTGTTTTCATTGGTCCCTGGTCATACTGCAAACTCTTCATATAATTTTAACAAGCCACTTTCTGTTAGAAGGTAATTATCATTCCTCTGGCCTTCAAAGGAACTATAGAGATGGCCAAACATGCCATTTGGTAGCATAAGCACCTAAAATTTGAGTGCATGATGTTTCTTGTGGCCATTATAAGCTTGGCACTGGAATCGGGAAGGGCAATATATTTGTCTGATTGTACAGTCAATGAATGCCCATATACCTGTCAGAGATGCTTCTGCCTCATGAATTGCTGCAGTGTATGTGGCAAGGTTTTCTGGTGAAAGAAGAAAAGTCAAGTTGAAATCAAGTAGATGATGCCAGCAGACATCAATGTAGGTTGTGACAGTGTTGACAATCTCTAAAATTGTGGACTAGGAGCGACTGAAGTGTGTTGTGAGCTCGTCCTGAAGCATGCCAAGGTAAGAGCAAGTGCCTTAATGCCTTCAAACATGTAACCAGAGCTTGTCTTGATTGTCTCCGGAATATCCAGAGCATCAATCAGTTCAATGAGCTCATGAGCACTCATACTACATTGTAAACAGAGCCATCAGCAATTTGATACACACCAAATCTATAAGTCTATAAGAAATGCACTGAAAACACCATTCACACTCTTGTGGATGCATTGACAATAGATACTCTTCAGTGATCCTCCATCCTCTCTGAGCAGGCCGAGGCTTAGGTCTTCCTTTCTGCTGCTACAGTAGGCTGGATTGCAACAATTGGAGTGCAGTTCAGAGAAGATCAGTTTAAGAAAGAACAGAAATGTGGCAAAGTTGACTATGGCCTGCCATTCCTGTCCCAGCTGGAGTTGGTATTAGCACCTGGGAGCTTGTCATTGTGGGCTGGCAGAGCAGCTGTGATTTTCCCAAAAGGGTAGTGATGACTAAGTGTGATATGTTCTCATTTTTCATTGGCAACTGGATCAAAAAATATGATCTGTGGTGCTAAATAATATTATTGAACTATGATATATATTATAACAGATACAGTCTAATGCCATTGTGCAAGTATCCTCTACATGTTACTTTGCAATGACTACAGGTTCATTTCACTTGATAATTAATGGGACTGACTTTACAGTGATGATTGATATGAGTTCAAAGCTGAATCTTGCAACTGTTTCTCTTCCTATACACTGCAGATTGGTGATTGACTCTGAAGGTATGAAGTGGCTCTTGAAAGGTATTCATGGAGACTCTGAATATTTGTCAGGTTGTGCTACTGATGTGTCATTGCATATTAGCAGTCATGATTTCATTCACCACTTGTTTATTTTGCATCAGGAGCTTGGTAAGCATGATATTATTCTAGAACAGCCTTTCTTACAGTGGTTTGCTGCCCAACTGGATTATGAGCACACTGGACAAATTAAGTTGATCCTTTAAAAGAATAATGATTGTTGCCAGCATCTTACACTCTCTGTTACCATCACTGACCCTCAAGATATTTGAAATGCAAATGAAGATATCTCACTCTACATATGTGAGAATGACTCAAATTGAAGAAGTGACTGACGAGGAGAATTTTCCCAGCAGGGGAGAAAAAATTGTTTGAAGTATTGATGAGCAATGATGAGTATTTCAATTTTGATTCTCTTTTATATGCTATGTCTAATAAATTCTATGACCATTCGATTTCTGACTATGTTACTTATACTAATACTGATTTTCCTTTTATTATTTCTACTCCTTAGACTGTTCAAGCTCTTACTGACTAATTTATTTATAGTGCTGCCACTGTGAAGTCACTTTTGATATTAAAAAAGAAGTACAAGCCAGTATATTGCAAGCAAACCTCAAGATACAATACTTCTGTGAGATATCTGCATCTATTCTTATTTCATTATCACTTAAATCTATTGACTATTATTGCTTGAGTTTTGGATCTAGAGTTATATTGGAGAGATTAGAAACCATGCTTGAGAAGATTGAACTTGGGATTTTATCTAAGGAAGAGATTGACTTGCTAGTGTTTGTTGTAATGCAATATGAGTCTGCATTTGTATTTGGTTATGCTGAAAAAGGTTTCTTTTCCTAAGAATATTACCCTGACTACAAGATACCAACTATTAAACATGTTCTTTGGCAATCAAAACCAATAATGATTTCTGCAGCTATTGTAGATAATATAGGTTAAGAGATTATTTCTAATGAAGCTCTAAGTCAATTTGAGCCAACTACTTTGAGCTATCAATCCTTGCTGTTTGCTGTTGTGAAAAAGCCTGGATCTGTACCACTAGTGCACTTTATTGTGAATCTTTAAAAACTGAACAGTGTTACAATCCAGGATTTGTCCCTACCATCTAATCTCAATGAATTTGCTGAGTCTTTTGTTGATTATGTATTGTATGGTCTCTATGATCTCTTTTCAGATTTTGATGCTTGCTGAGTTGCCAAGAAATCTTGATCTGCAGTATGTTTGTGATTGAGAAATCTAATATGGTAATATAGATGTAGCCTGCCACAGATTATAATAAAGTAGCACACATATAGAAGTGCTCTCTGGCAACAGTCGAGTTTTCAATAGTAATGACCACATGGTGAGTGTCCAGATATATAAAGCTGTGAAAATGATTGAAAAAATGATCAATTGTTTGAATAAAAATGGAGCTCACAAATTGTTTTCAGTTTCAACAGTATAACTTCTGCATCTCAGTCTTCAGGAGCAGGAATGAAACCTGGCTCCCATTCATGTAGATATTCATCAGTTCTACTGTTATTATGCTTGATGTACATCCTTTGAAAGATGTAGCACAACTTCTAACCAGTAAGAACTCTGATAGTGGTATCTACACCTTGAGAATCAGAATGTATGTAGGTTATAGCATCATGGGTAGATATTAAACTCTATGTCATCACCTGTTTGGGGAACTCCTGAGAGAAAGGTCCCTTAGTAGGTCTTCAGTCTGATCAAACACAGTTTTATACATTGAAAAAGCCCTGTACAAACCTTAGAATTATCAAAAGCAAATAAAGGTTTGTAAAGACACACAAAGTGCATTTAGAGAAGGGTAGCAAGCAGAGTGGAATTTATATAAATGATTTAGTTAGATATCTTGAGATGCCAATCAAGAGGCAATCTCTTGTTTATGACACTGCAAATGTGTTACAAAACTTGCTAAGATTAATGAAAGAGTTAAGTTTTGTATTATAAGGAATGACATAATTTGCATAATTTATGATGTGACCTTCAGAATGCTTCAATCATCACAGCATCCAATCTCAATGCCACATCTCTCAGGCATTGGACCATTTTCTTTCTATAGGAAAATTCCTTCCACATCTGGCCATACTATATAAAATTTTAGGATTTGTTGTTCTATTCTTTCAGTATCAGGGTGGTGCATAACTATGCAAGCAGTTTTTTTATTCCTTTGCTGAGAAACATGTCAAAACTATCCAACACTAGCAGTTGGGTTTGCTGTCTTTTGATGTTACAGATAGAAGGATGGGGTCACAAGAACTTTCCAGTGCACTGGGCATGTTCCCCTTAGATCTCTATTTACACTAAGGACCTCCCACTCATCATCCTTAGTAAACTAGATGAAAATGGCTTCTGATTTCTTTATAAAAGAGAGATCACCATCCATCTTGGTCCCCAGCAAGCAACTGAAGCACAATTATAATCTTGATTATTCTTTAATAGCTATCTATTCTCCCTTTATTTCTGTTTCTAGTATTGCAGGTGAAGAATGTTTTCCTTTGGTAATAACTGTATATTAGCAACATCCTTCCTATACAATTACCTTATAGTTTCTTAGCTCTTCTCATATAGCTTCATACATGTTCAAGTATATAGTAGTACTATTTTACTTGAAATAGAACTCATTTTCACTGTCATCCTGCCTCTCAATATTAACATCTATAATCTCTTCTTGCTTTCAACCCCAGTCTCTGCTCCTTCATTGTCAGCCTCTACTGACAAATTCCCTACTGCTTTATACTTGACTATAGGATTCTCAATGACCTTTGCCTTTGGCACCAGATTTAGCCTTTAGAATCTCCAATTCTGAGCCATTTTTACTATTTTTTATATGCAGTCCAACTGCAAATCCAATACCACTACTGTGAGATATCCCTTTGCACCCATGCTGTACTTGGTAGGACCCCCCCAAAATAGGTGGACATGCCATGTCATGAAGCCCAAAAGATTTGGATGCCAAAATAGCAAATTGATTGATTTTGTCTGGATAAAACCCTGCATACATTAGATTTTTTAACTAGTCTGGAGTGATGCTTTGGCCTGATGTATGTCACGGAAACTTGACTGATAGGACTGCTCAAACACTTGAACTGAAATGTAAGAAAGCAGCCTGATATTATGAGACTTGCTCTGCCAGCCATGTGCCTCACCCTTGCCTCTGCCCTAGGCATACAAAGTTTGGACTAGCAAGCATGTTTTGTTAACAAGTATCTATAATGTAAAGACATTTGAACAAGCAGACCTTTAACATAGAGCAAGCTGTTGGACAGAACAATCCCAAATGTACTAAGTTGCAACACCATATGATTTGGCTGCTGTGCATTATTTATGCCAACATGAGCATCTGAAACCATTTTTATGAGTGGAGTGGCTAGCTTGCAAGAAATTGCAGTGTCAAGGCATTGTTTAATAATCTACAATACAAAGACTTTAGCTCAGCAAGGGCTGGAAACTACAGGCAAGGTATAGATTAATCATACTGTTGTAGCATGTTGACCAGCCGCAAGTTCCACATTTGCAGTGTTACCTGTTAACTCGGGTGCCTCTGATGGAGTGCTGGTATATCTGACCTGCCCATCAAGTCCAGTGCTGATGCTGTTGCCACTCTTGAGTGTGTTTTCACAGAGAACTTCCTGCATTTCACACACTACTATCTAATGAATGGATATTTTAGTGTGAGATGATTCTGCATCTGCAGTAGTCTCATTGTCCAGAACATCTTGAACTGTATTAGTATCAGCAGGAATCAATGCATGAGATGCTGTAGCACATGCAGGCTGCTTGGTTTCATGTAAGCATCAAATCTTCACTAATGCAGAGAAATTATATCCATCTGCTTCTAACACAGGGTGATCAAATGGTTGCAGCAGTTTTTTAAAGGCTCTGACAGCAGGCAATTGGTGAGCAGCAAATATCATGTTATGCAAGATTTTCTCATAGTCATCCTTAGCTTCTTGTGCAAGCTCTTCCTCTGAAGCAGGAGCAACTTCTCAACTACAGTTGCCATCAGTTTCAAGTTGGCATCTACAGCATAGGATGAAAAAAAGTGTATGCAGTGATGGTATCTTGCAGATTAAGCAATACAGAAGCACAGCTCAGATTGAGTATTGTGTTGTCTATTTAGTGACTGTGTCTCATGGTATGTTCTTCATTGTTGAGAATTCTCTGCAAGGCCGCAGCATCATTGTCATCTTCTGAGTCTTCAGCATCCAGAGGGTTGTTGTATGATGGTGTGTCATTGGAGAAGTCCTTGAGAAACCAAGAGGCAATACTGGGTAGGTTCAGTGATGTCAAATTAGACTGTGGAAACATGAAATCAGAGGTGGATACTCTGAGTATGTTGAACAAATTCTCCACTTCCTCCCATGCTTGTTCTGCTGCTTTTGTGATCTCACTATCAGTGGAAAAACAGATAGAACAGCGAGATCAAGAGCCTCAATCTCACAGTAGCTATGACTATTGCCAGAGGCATGAGCCTTGGAATCAGTTGCAAGCCCAAATCTTACAGCAGCACAGATGAGCACTCAAAGACATGGGATCATATACAGGAAGTCAAGGTAGGTGAAGTCTTTGATCAACTTTCAGCACTCTGCAAATACATGCTCACACATTTTGCTTGAGTGAAGCCATGGTAACAGAGGGAACAGCTCTTCAAGGTGGTCATGATAAACAATAATTAGGCTGATGAGAGAGTTGCAAAGGATATGGAAGTATGTAGAAGTGTGATGAGGGGTATTTTTCCTTCTTCAAGAACCTACTTCACATGTCAAGAAAGAACCAAGTGTGCAGAGACATTTTGATATGATTGAGATGTTCTATATGTCTATTCTGCCAGGCATCTACCATTTCACCAAACACGAAGAGATAGACAATATGTCCAACACAATCAGGGTGCTGCATCGAAAGAAATTCCAATGACTTGATGGAAAATAGTTAAAGAGCAGCATTGTCATTCTGACAATCGGTTTTCTTCACATCCCAATGATACAATGGACTTTCAGGCTCAAATGCCATGTCACATGTGTACATGTACATGGCTACATGGTTCCTAAGACTAGAAGATGGGCACCAGAATGAAGATTGTTCTGACTTGTTTTCAAAGCATGTTTGGAGTTTTGAACCATAACAACAGGGTGCCTGGCATTCCCAAAGAGAGGAATCTTCAGGATTATGGGTGGTAAATGTGGAAGTGGATGTTGGATAGGATATGTGAAATGAAATGCTGACCATTTCACTAGTAGATGTTGTACAGATCTCTCAACTTTGGTTTCATCATATGAGTATGATACAAAGCAAACACTGTGGTTAATGAGCCCTGTGATTAGAAATTCTGAATAGGACCAGAGAGTATCTCTCTTGGTATGTCCTACAAGAAAGTCAGTCTGTGCAGAAGCATCCCAGTATGGACGTAAAGCTGCATGAAGCTTTGTGTCGTTGCAGGCCAAAGCCACAGGTTTCTTTCATTTCCGGCCATTGATGTACTCTTTTGTGATCTGAAATGTCTCCTCACATTCCATATCTGTTGGGAAAAGAGGGCTTTGGTTTTGCTTTCTCCATATCTGTTGGGAAAAAGCTCACTGCATAGGTCTGTGCTGTAGCAGAAGTTCTGGAGACCAACATCATGTTCTTTCAGTGCATATCTCATCACTGGGGTATCCTTGGCAGTCTAGCCAGGCATTCATCAATCAATGAAATATCATTAAATTAGCATGCTGGACATACTGGTTCCTTAAATAATTGCTTCAAACCATTTGTGTGTGCATATATCTGGGTTATAGTCCTGTGCTAATATTTCTTGTTAGTGTACTTTGCAATCTGGTCAGTTGGCATTTTCTTTTGAAGCACTTTTTTGAATGTGATGGATGTCCAAACAGCCTCGCATTGTCTACAGTGTCTGCCACATCTATCCAGTGCTGAGTCTGCTACCTGAAGCTGCTTCTGGCAATTGGTTGAATAAACAGAGCTAAGACCATCTCCAATGACTTTAATCTCCCAGATCCTCTCTTGAATCTGTTGGAGGCAAACAGTTTCCTTATTCTGGTGATCAGTTTTCTGAAAAACTCCATATCATTGCCAATGTTGGACTTTGAGAGGTCAAAGATATCCTTGGCAATCTCTTGAATGGATTGTGCACCTTCACCACCCAAACCAACATGAACCATGTAATTATAAACAAGAGGATCAGACTCAGCTGTGATTCCAGGACAGGGGATATAACACAGAGTTTTCACCTCAGTGCCATTTTAGTCTCGATGCTGTCAGCATTTGACTCTGGAACTGATGATGACTGAATCTGCAACATTTTCTTTTCCACCTCACCTCTGCTGTTTTTACAAGAATAGCATAAATCAGGAGCTTGAAAAACAAGCTCCCATCACATACATTGTGGAGTGTGATAGCCTATAGAGAGAAGATGGCTGAATGTGATGTGTGTGGGGGGCAGAGGTGGTACAAAGATGATGAGCAGACCATGAGAGATGTTAGAAAAGAAGATGGTTATGGTGCAGTGATGCCATTTGTAATTCCACACAAAGTGCCAAGTGCTCATGAACATACAGAGTCCAGACTTTTGATAACCAACAGCCTAGTGCCTGGATCACAGACTCTGATAATCCAAGGGAAGCATAGAACATGGTGCCACCTGCATGGAGGGAGTGTCCTCTGAAATCTCTTTCCATCAGTTTGAAGAACCTCTTGTTGAACCAAGTGTGAGTTGGAATGGAGCCATCCTCACAAAGAAATAGTGGTGAACAAGGGCTATGGTGAGCATCACACTTAGTAATGTAATCATGAAGGAGGCTAACAGGATCAGCAAAAGGAAGAAGATGTCAACAACTGAGCTGAGGGGAGAAGGACAAAGTTGGTATACATATTCATTCCCAGCAAACACAAAGGCTAGCCCAAGCTGTAAGACAGCATCGGTCCAGATAATCATATCAGCTTGGCTATTAAGCCAATGAGTAGAGTCCACAAAGTGCACACCAACAGCATTGGGCAATGTGGTTGACAACCAGGTGAGGTCATCATGTACTGCAACATTAATGAAGATCTTTGTGAATCTGAAAGACTTGCCACCTATCTTTCTGTACAGCTCAGATAAAGCAGGACAGCCTCAAGGGAAGACATTCAAAGTCCAATTAAAGTACCCTGCCATTTTAGTAAGATGGGTGCTCAGCCAGGTGTCTCCAGGAATGAAGTGATGTCTGAAACAATGTGGTCAATGGATGCACGATCTAAGGAGATACTTCCCCTGTTCATGTCAACCCAGAATCTGATGATCTTTAGTGTTCATCCATGTAACTGTTTGAGGTCATTGAAGGGATACAAAATGAAGTCCTAGAAAATGAGCAGCTGCACTTGTTGTGCTGGATGGTGAAGGCTTTGAAAGAGAACAAGATTGTTGGCAAAGTCCCAATCAAAAAAGTCATCCATATACACATGGAGGTCTGGAATATTCAATTTATAAATCCTGATCCAGCAAAGGAGGTCTGAAAGGGAGCACCATATGCATGGTGAAGCTCGATTACCAAAGACTAGGTGTCATACAATATGGTAATATCTATTGACAAGGACAACTTGACGGATTTGCCACAGTGGATGAGCAGGCAGGTTTAAAAAAGCCTTAGCAATGTCACTCTTGTACAGCACAAAGTCAGCATCTGGATGGCAGTGCTTCTCCAAAAGGATGCATATCATCATACTTGACATGAGCATCCTCCAGAGGAATCCCTGCATTGAGCCCAGATGCAGTGTGATCAGTGACAATACAAGGCTTTCCCTCCTACCAGACAACAAATATCAGCGAGACCTTCATTCTTAGAAGGAGCTGAAAGTCTGGTGGCAAGGCTGGAGACCAGTGACCTGTCGCAACTTTTGATCCCTGAAAGCATGGAGCTCTGCCAAGTCAGACAGATCTGTGATGTAATTCTCGAATTTGTCTTTGCAAGAATCCTCCCATTCACCAACATCAAGAGGCCAAAAACCATCTTGTAAGCCTCTGATAACAGAATCCACAAAAGGTTTATTGGGATAAAGGGAGAGAATGGTCTCAAGGCAGTCAACATTGAAGGGAGTATCCACATGTATATATTTTTCAAGAGCTGCAAGAGTAGCTTGCAGTTGTGGATCACTGAGCAAATGCTCAGGAGGCAAGGGAAGAGGTTGTGCAAATTCAATAGAAGTTGCTGCTGGTGATATCAAATGCACAGATGGAGATGAGGAAGGATCAGACTATATATAACCACACTTAAAGTGGGGACCTGCCACCTAATCTTCCCGCTTGCGCTTTGATCCCACCAATGACTTAGGCCTTGCTACTGCTGCTGTTACCCTCACTGCTACCTGCTCCTCTTCTGAACCTTGCATGGCAACGGGCTTGGAGGAGGATGGTGCATTTGGCATTGTCTTTTGCTCTGTGGTTGGCCCCACATTCACTACAGGTACCATAGCGATGATGATTCACACACAGCTCCACTGAGCAATAGCCCAAGTTCCAGTTCTCACAAGGAATTGAAGCACGTTTGGGATTGGGCAATGATGCAGAAGATGGGCACTTCACACTTCAATGGACAATCTCCAGGCAGAAGACCTGAGACAACAAAGGAATCTGGACCTCACTTTTGAGATCCATTCTGAAAGGACGCTTTGCATACCGAGATTGAATATCTTCATCGAAATAAATGGCAACTCCAGGGTCATGAGGAACTGTCATGAGGAACTGCCCTGAACAACTCTTTTTGATGATTGTGAAGCCTGTGAAAAACTCCTTAGCATTCTCATTATGGTTATAGCCATGGTCTATGGATGCAAAAAGCTTTGCAAAGTCAACATGGTGATCTTGAATAATGAGGTGCCAGAATGGGCATGCAATAGGTTCCTTGAGGGGAAGAGACTGAAGAAATGCGATGAGGCCATCAAAGGATTTCTCAGCAGCAAAGAGCTGCCTGAGACAGAAGGTTTCAGCGAGTTGAGGAGATTGAAACTGGTTTTGAGACAAGTGTTGCATCGAGCCCAAGAAGACTCACCAACAGGCTTGCAGGATCCATACTGGGCTTGGTGGCTGCTCCATCTCCCTTGAGCATGTGAACTTTTGCTTGAAGATTTGCCCAAGCAGCTTCCTTGACTGCTGCTGCCGACCTTGCGATGTAGAGAGCTTTTGACATTTAGGCTGAAGAGGGCCACTGGATGTCATGGAGTGAGAAGGGCTCTGCTTGCATGGAGGTACCTCTTCTAGACTCTCAGACACCACAGACATCACATCAGCACTGGAAGTAGTGCTGATACCACTATTAATGTCCATGAATAGGTCACTATCACTTGGAGCAAGATTGAGGTCTTGCTTGGTGATCCCACGATGTCACTGAAGGCTGACTCTGAGTCAAACACCGATGGGCTACAATCACCATTGGCAAACTCAATTGAATCCTCATAATCTATCAGTGGTGGCAATATTGAGTCTGTATTGCTGTATGTCATATCAACAGTACACTCATCATCATTTTCCATCATCCTGTCACCATCTGGGGTCTGGCAGAGTGGTAGATGCAGCAATACTTAGTGGAAGGCAATTGTCCATGGGGATCAAGAGTGCTGCAATGGAGATCAGTTGACTGTGATGTACCTGAGGAGCATTATCAACACCAGCAAGATCATCAGATGTCATGGAGTTGATGACACTGTCATTTCTGGTGGTACAGATTGCTTTCTTTGTTTTGAAGTAAGTGTATGCATTCTATTACATGTGTAAGACAACTAACCCAGTTGATTGTGCTTCAGCAAGTGTAATAAAATGCTTTATATGCAAGGGGCAATGTGTCTGGCACATATAGAATGGCACATCAAATAACTCATGTTCATACATGTTCATGAGTGCAGGTCCACACATGAACCCATTGGTTTGTTGTCCACAGGGAATACTGTTTCCGTTATCTTAAAACAGCCCTGCAAAATCATGTTGAAGCCAATCCTGAATGACTTTCAACATCTGAGTTGGCTGGTTCTTCTCCGACAGTTTGGTTTTGGAGAATATTGGATTGCCTGCAAAAAGTATGTCGATGAGGTTATTAACCCATCACAGATCACATCACTCACCATATCTGATAGTCTGTTACTGGAAATCAATGTGGAATCCAATCTAATGAAGGTTATTCTTATTCATTGGCAGTAGTGGGACACTTTTCCCACCCCCAAGGATCTGCTGCTTGTATTGATGGAGGTATTTCACAGTTTCCTCACTGTAATCCTTCTCTTTGAAACCGGCTTGAAGCAAGCAATGGATAATCAATGGGGCAATGATAATGTTGGCCAGTCTTGGATTCTGGCTTGCTCGCATTCTGAGATTCATAAGTAACATGTTAATGACATCATCATTATACCATTGATCTGAGAGAACAAGGCACAGTAAGTCCATTGATGCACTCATATCCAACACCCTCAATGGCTGACCTCACGATAATGAAGCCAGCATTTGCTTTACACTCATCTCCAAGACTATGTCATCACCTGCAAGCTCAGAAACATGTCTAATGAACCATTGGTGGGAATTCAGCCACTGTGCTCTCTTCTGGACAATCTCCTGCATGTTCTTCCAGAAGGTAAGTATCTATAGTGGGAAACACAAGTCTTTGAACTGGGGATCTTGTATAGACTGATACCCATCAAACCATGCCTGTCCCCACACTTTGCCTAGTCCAGCAATCCATTCCCAAGAGAGGATAGGACAAGGCTGGTGGCTGAATGACTTTTTCAGATTGAGAGAGACAAGCATAAAAGCTGGGTAGGAAGTTCAGTGTCAAGGAGGTCTATAATTGATACACTGCACTGTGGAATACACCTGGAGTATGGCAAATATGAAAAAGATTTTGTATATATCTCTTTGATATAGGCTAAAAATAAATATTTTTCAATTTACATTGGCACCTTGCACTGCATGAGCACATTTTGAAATTCTGTATTTTGAATAAATTTCGTTCTGTATTTTGAATAAAGAGGGGTACATCTTCACTAGAATATCTTTTGTTGCAGTTGATCCAATCTGTGAAATTTCAGATGTTGCTAGAGGGAGAATCATCTACCTCAATGATGGGGAGAGGCATTCCTATGGGTATCCTCTGGGGAGAGAAGATAGTATGAGCTTATGGTAGAAATTTTTGAGGTGGATGCTCCTATTTTGGCAGGCACCGCCTTAGTTCACTATCTGCACTTATGAAATACTGCTCTACACCAGTCTACAGCATGTTGTAGTAATAAATGTAAAATGTGTTATGTTGCACCTACATTTTGAGGAATTTTGCTAGCAATGACATCCTTCTACCCTGCGCTTGAACAGAGAAAGTTGTCATCAGCCTCGAGTCAATCATGTCCAGACTGGACATAGCATCATTCTATATTGGAATCAAACATCCTGGACAAAAAACACAAGCCTTGGCATGATTCTACAAATTTTGTCCAGATAAAACCTGGGATAGGCATTTCTCCAGTCAGAATTTGGTCTAGATAGCAACACAGCATGTCAACCTATTTTGGGGGGTCCTTACTTGGTATGCTTCTTCAAGTGCCTGGAAAGTCCAATAAGGATTACATCCATCAACAGCTTCATCTGCATATGCAATCCTGGCAGCCCAAGTACAAAGTTTGCTAGTATTCTAAGAAGCAACATCCTTCATATGCTGAGCCATGGTATGTCTGATAGTGCAATTGTTTCCAGAGCTATCCTGGTCACAGATGAGTTTCTGTAATTCTCTACATTCCTTAGATGTGATACCACTAGTGGGTCAAATCTACTAGCCGGTGATACTAGTGACTTGAATGCTAGCAGGATTAAATAAATATGGCCACTAATGGACGAGTAATATGACTAGCACACCAAACAAGAGGCAGAGGACATGAGGCTCCTTGATCCAATACCACTATCATGCTCCTTAGTGGCTTATGGTCTTGGATAGTCCTGTAAGACAGCAGACAAGGCTTAACACATCTGAGAGTATTCTTTGATGTGTTGAGGACAAGAGGACCAACTCCCACCATTGATGAACATGCTTAAATGCTATATTGAGGAGAACAAATGCAACAGTACCATACCATCCCATCTGCCTAAGTGTGTCATGCACATGCCACCCACTTCACACCTATTCCAACTCTAACCCTAGCTCCAACATTCCTGGCTATCGGACTCTGCAGCCTCCAGCTGCTTACCATTACTCTGCTCCATTTGATGTTTCATTTATCTTTTTATTTCACTATTTCACATATTAATTCTAGAACCCAAATCCAGTAGCAAATAGACCACCACCAGAGTCCATCAGACTCAGACTCAGATTGCCTATTCATATATATTGTAGAATTACTTGTAGATACGCAGTTCGAATATCAACTTGATTTAGCCAAATCTATCTCTGACTCCAAGTCTAAATCCTATTGCTCTCAAGTCCATGGCCTCCACTCCACTGGACTATCATTACTTCTATCCAAACCTTTGCTCTCTGTAGACTCTGCTCTGCAATCTAATCTCAAGGCTTTGGCTCAAAAGCTCACACACTCCACAGACCTCCACTCATGCAAGTTATCTTGGTCTATTTGGCATGTCCCTAACAGTATATTTGAACTCAACCCCTTGAGTCAAAATTTTCTCTAAATTATGACAACCACACACACTTACCCTCCAGAAACAGGTGTTTTTCATGGACAATATAGCAGCACCTGCATCTAAGGAAAACCCAGAGCTTTTTGAATCAGCCTCCATCAGAGGACAACTATCCCATAGGGAAACCTACAGTCACTCCAGTTTTACTGTTTGTCAATCCAACCACTATGGTTCTCCTAACCCCTTTACTCCACCACCTGATGACCTTCCATGTCACTGAAGGATTGGCATATTTGACAGATACTGAGAGAACTCAGATCCACACACCCCAGCATCTCAACCCACCTTCAACAGGGGACAACCAGACATCCAGGAATCAACAATTCTGGAGGCAAAACTGATACCCCTACTCATCCTTCAAATCGACACAATCAGGGTGACAATGGATCCAACTCACACCCAGGTAGCCCAAATGGATCCAGAGGTCCCAGTGGCCCCAATAGACCAGGAGGACCTGGTCTGTTTACTCTAATTTCAGTTGCACAATCATTTCATACTTCTGCCTGATTTCTTTTTGTTTGCACCTCAGTCTTTTACCACTACAATGAGTGAAGACTGAGGTGTGTACCTTACTTACATTGCTACATATTGATTACTTACCTTACTGTTAGATTTGTTGTATTCTAACACACCTGGCATAGATGGTGGGTACTTCTCTGTCAGCAGCATAGATGGTGTTCTTGCTGGTTTCTTGGATGGCTTTCTTGATCTGGGTGAGCATGACTTGCTCATTGTCGTGTACCCTCGTATTGTACACCAGTTCTTTGAATTTCTGGAAGAACTGATCACTGTCTTAGTAGGTCGTCTGTCAGAGCTTCTCCCATTGTGTGTGTTTGATCTGTGAGTCAGAATCCTTCCAGAACTGCTTCCTGATTTCTGCCTTGAAGTTGGCATATGAGGGGTATAATTGCTCCCTGTCGTTGTCTACTCCAATCTGTCAGGCTCTGAGTTCCCACCATTTTGTGCTTCCCCTTCAAATTGTGACACGCAAAAGATTACTTTATGTGGTGAGTGGCAGAAGTGCCAGTTGAATAGGGAGAAGTGCATTTCACACTGTGAGAAGAAGCAGGAGATATCGGTAGATTCCCCTTCGAAGTCTCTGACTCCTTTTAGGATCTTGGGTTTAAGATTGTCATAGGGAGCGGCATGACCCTGTATCAAGACCCATTGCACAGGGAGGGTCAGTGGTTTGGGTGGTGCTGGAAGTTGTGGTAGCATCCACCTTAAGGGTACCACAGGAGGCAGTTGTGGGGGTTGAGTCAGTGGCTGATCAGGATCTGCACCAGCAAAGAGTACATATCCTGGTGCATACATTCCTGTACTATTTCGACCGGTAATTCACATAACGCATAACAGTCGCCTGTGAAGTGAATCTCCCGGTATATCGTAATGCATAACAATGGATAATGAAGTTGCTAGCTTACAGGTATCAAAACACGATTTTTTTGCAAGTCTAAACCACTTTTTTGGTGCTAGTACATTACCGTGGTGTTTTTATGTGTGATCCCACTGCCACATGTCAGCACTGTATAACTTTGATGGCTTATGAACAGACTATTTCCCCTGCGGGCCGCAATGCATTGTACAACTCAGGGAAATTATTTTCATAATCTTATCTGATGTGGTGGTGGCACTTGCTCAGGTCCTGTGAAGCTAATTTCCTAAGCATAACGCGTAACATGGAGCCCTGAACCTCTAGTCAATTGACCATATACTATAACGCATAATAGCCCATGAAGCTACGGTCGAAATAGTACAGTACTGTTGATAGGAATGTGTAGAGAGGAAAGGTAAAAATAATCAATCCTGGCAGGGGTGCTTGCCCATGCCAAGCTGGCTAGTAATTCATAGGCAAAGTAACTAAATAAGTCATAATAGTCTGCATGTAGTAATACGTCGGGTGGCTGGGTCATATTTATGTTCCTGAATAAATGGATGGCATCAGGTAGTGTCATCAGTGGGGGCTTCAGGAGTTGTCTTGGGAAGGGGTTCGATCTCTGGGATTGAGGTCATGGGGCTGGAGCCATGGATTCCATTGACATACTCTGCCCCCAGGAGTAACTCTGTGGTGGTGTTGCTTGACTTGCTTGGCCATCTTCTGAACCTTCATGATTCCCTGAATCAGTTGAGTGATGCAGTGAGATGTTGCTCATTGATCTCTCACCACACCAATCAGTTTGGTTGGGATGGTCCAGTAACTGGTGCCTGCTCTGGTGCCTACTCGATGGGCTGGTCCCAGTGAATGTGGCTGGGATAGTTGTTGTCAGCTTCTGCGATAGGAGAGGGGTGTCAAATGGGGAAATAGGCACTGAGGAGAATAACAAGATTATCCCAGAGGTCGTCAGGATCAAAGGGCATGGGTGCTCTAGTTGAAATCCAGATGTCCCCATTACTGTTGACACAACTGGGGATGAGAGTGAGGGGGCGGTTTGGGTGGCTTGTGCCCAACTCATATCATACAAGGCATTCAGTGAGGGCATCCAGTTGTCTATCTGCTGGTTTAAGATAACGGTAGGTGCTGTCCTGTGAAAGTGCACTGCAAGGATGATTGCAGTTGTGAGGAGGACTGCACTGGGTGCTAGTACAGTGGTGATGATGATGGTGTTGTCTCATTCCATGAAGGCTCCAGTTAAGGAGCTAGGGAAGCTTTGAGCTAATTGTTAAACCTGATTTCCCAATCAAGAGCAAACAATGGCTGTATTGTTTTTGTACAGTCACCATTGAGTCTCATGATGAAAGGAAGTTTTAGACTAAGTCTTTAGCACTTAGTGAGAAGAAATGTGTTTTGGTATAGATTAACTTTAGCTCAAAGCTAAGGGATATACAGCTTGAGCTACACTACTTATATACTAAAGTGAGGGTCTAATAATAAGTGCACCATTGTAAGAAAGAAGTAAGAACATGCACAAGGGAGCAACAGTGACTGCGTTGTGACTGTCAAAGCCATGGGGTCATGGACTATGGATAAGATAAGATAAGTGCTAAAGATTAGATAAGAGATGCTTAGATAAAGAAAATAAATAAATTGTAACAACATAGCCAAAGGTGATGAATGGAAAACTGCCTTCAGGACCTGCTATGGCTCCTTTGAATGGCATGTCTTGTCTTTTGGACTCACCAACACTCCCACGGCATTCCAACATTTCATGAACAATATTTTTGCTGACATGCTTGACATTTCTGTAGTCATATACTTTGACAACATTCTCATCTATTCTGATAACCCTACGGAGTGCTGGGAACATGTACATGAAGTTCTGCACAGACTAAGAGCAAATGGGCTTTACTGCAAAGGATCCAAATGTGAGTTTCACCCAGACTCTGTGGAATATCTAGGCTACATTCTATCACTGGAGGGTCTCTGCATGTCGAAAGACAAAGTTAAGGGTATTTTAGACTGGCGGGTTCCATGGAAAGTTAAAGATACGACTCTCTGTATCCAGCAATTCCTCATGCATATTGGTCAACTTCATTGAACAATTTATCTATTCTGGTACTTTCACAAGAAGACAGTGAGTGTCAGCAGTTCTTGCAGCACTTGCATCACTGCTGAGCTTCAATGATATTAATTAACTATGGAGCACTAACATGAATATAAGAGGCTTACTGATGTACAGATATCATTGAAATTGCCAGCTGTAGTCTCATTTCTCAGAAGAGCCCTCTCAATATGTGGCCCAAGGCTTTCAACTATTGCCTTGTAGCCTCAATGTAATCTCTCTTGATTGCATTGAATGATAGAGATTGTTAATAGTCTTTCAAAGATTAATAAACAGCACAACTTACTCCAGTGTGGACAAGACAGAATCTTTATTGTCTGAAGACACCCAACAGTTGCATGCAAACTAAAGATGAGGTATACACCTTTAATATTCACACATCCAAGTCCAAACTGATTTTCCGTCTAGCTTTTGAAAAGCTGGGGATTGGTGCAGGTATCAAAGATTCATTGAGTATATGAGTAAGATGAAGTTGCATAAGAAAAAAAGAGAACTATCAAAGTTGACAAAGGTGAAAGAACAAAGGCAGTGTGTATTAGTGGCATGCTGCCAATACCAGCTCTTATATGCAACAGCATCACTTTTCACATCACAAACTGTGATCCATACATACTCTAGCCTGAGAAACAATCTATACTCAACAATTAACAAAGGAAAATAAGATTCAAGGTGATGATAAACCTATAGTCATACACATGCAACTTTAAGTCTGGCCTTTGAAAGTATTTTTTTACATTTGTTGCCTCTTTCAGATTGCTATGAAAGAACACAGGTGTGTGAGATCAGAGTAGTTTACTTGTATGAGAAGGTAGTAGACCCAGGGCATGAGCCAATCTATGCATATGGATAAGAGTTTTAGTTAATGAGTACTAGCTCCTAGTCAGCATCACCAACCTTTCAGGATAAATAGTTGATTTGAAGATGAGAGGGCAGGAGCAAGTCAAAACATCCAGACCATATGTTTCTATTAACCTACATAGAAAAGAGATTGAGCTACAAAGAAACAAAACAAAGCATAGCTTGAACACAAATATAGAAAGTATGCTTGTACCTCATCTGCTATTGCTCAGAGTGCAAATTTTGGCAGGAGTTGCCAGTACCCATTTTAATTTTCTCAGTACTAGTAAGACTCAAATATTAAAAAATGTCTTTAAATATGAAGGCAATAGTCATATTGTAGAAGACATATTGGAATTAAGAAAAACAGATGCAGATATTACCAATATAAACAAGATAATGCATGTTGATCAGCATATATTCATTTTTATAAATCTGGGCATGGATTTGTTAGATTATAGATTACTATTTTTAGAAGTTTAAGCTTGCATGAATATTCTAGTTTGTTTTCCTACATTCCCTGGGATGCTTACTCATTTTCTTAGTGATATATTACTCATTTATTCTAGTACATGCTTTGTAGTATAGTAGTATAAAAGCCATGTAAGTAGTAGGGCATTGCTAGCATGATTGCCATAAACATTAGTTCTTATTCTGCTCACCTGAGAACCACAAGTTCTAACACAGGATTGTATATTGAAGAGCAGCTCATAAATACACATCTAGTTTATCATAAAATATATAGTTGAGAACTTATTTTTCTAAGCGAACTTTTTGACTCTTGCTTATGCTATACACATAGTTTGATGGTTGAGACTCACAGATTGTTTAGTGGTCTCAATCTCAGACAAATGAGAGCTGTTATAACACCATCTAAGACTTATATTCAGTTCTTATGAGTCCTATTGCAAAACTTTGACATTTTCTATATAGGAAATGCTAAGCATATAGTGAGGGTAAATTAAGATAATAGACCTGGTTATTTCTAGTTAGGAGTAGTTGCACATGATCTCTCTGCTTGAATAAGCATAGAAAATGAAGAAAACAAGAATATAATTAGTAACTAATATTTAATAAAAATACTAAATTATTATTACAAATAACTATTGCCAAGAATAATATATAAGTAATCAATGATCTCATAGAGGTATTTGAGATCTCCTTTCCATATATGGTTATATAACCACTGATTCTTTCAAATCTCAGAATAAACAAGCTAATACTAGTAAAAATATGTAAAAATCAAAATTTCAATTAAATAGATAGATATCTGTAGTATGGATGTCTCAGATACAGATATCTATGTACAGCCACAGCCACAGATGTGGATATGACCTCTCAGTTACCTTGATATCTGCAGGACAGATCTGGTGATATGCTTGGTATTAGACTACCCATAGATTTTGCAATTTTCTATCAAATAGTGCAGTCTACAAGCAGTACTAAGAGCTATAATGAAGGCTTTATACTGATAGCTCAAGAACTACATGAGATAGTAAGCAAAACAGTATCAGAATGGACTTAGAAGTGATATTTAGATGAGTCAACTCTATAAGCCTTCAGTGCTGAATGCTATTTCCTGCCTAAAATAAGACTATAACTGTTAGAACCAAGAGACACATCTTTATAAGTTGCAAACCTAAAAAAACAGAACACAGAAGAACTAGATTACTTGTCATCTTGACAACTTAAAAGAATCTAGAAAAGAATTGCTATGTCTATAAGAATTTACAATATTGTCACACCCATGGCATGGCTACCCATGTAAATTCATGATTTAGTATGTTTAAGCAGTAGCTTATAGGTTACACTTAGTGAGCTTGCTAAGCAGACATGTGGAGACCTATTTTAAGCAAGGTTACTGAAGTGATGTTGCAGTATGTCAATGGAAACAATAGAGTTAACCAAGGACTTGGTCATAGCACTGTACCTGAAGGACAGGCTTGACAGAAAGGCCAATGAGTGAGCTTACTCCTTTCAATAAGCTTGATCTGCACTTGCATCAATAGGATGAACTTAAAGGTGGATCGCAACATAATAATGATAACTATGTGCTCGCTTAATAAAAGAAGCATGGTGTCTGAAAATCCAAAGATAACCTTGTACAAGGAAGGAAATGGATAGATATCATGAGGTGGGCCTAGTACAAGGGATTTGGCCAAGAGATTAGCAAATTGTTAGGAATCCAAAAGGCCCAAGAGCTAATATACCTAAGAAAGGAGCTGTCCACCAGAAAAGAGCTCCAGAAGAGAGATGCCATAGGCTTAATCATCAGTTGCCAAGGTCATAAGCCCATGGAGGTGACTTTTGACATGCACTGTCATTGCAGGGCATAGAGTACATCTTGAAGAGATTAATCAGAGATAGTTTGACTCACCTGCCAAAGAATACTGCAGCTGTGGTGGACTGACATTATAAAACATAGAAATTCATCAAAAGATCTAAACCTGTTATCTTACTCATGGACTGTTTGTAATCACCTTTCGCTCATAGTATTTAAGTTAGTTCAGTTAGCCAATGTACAATTCAAGTTACTATTTGCTCTCTTTTCTGCTAAGGCACAGTGCGAACAGCTTGAGTTGCATTGAAAAGGTTTAGCTTAGAATCTGTGGGTCTCCTGCCTTGTATAGTGAGCCTACTAGTCACTAGCCTTGGAAATTGTAACAGACAAGTGCCAAGAGACTGTATTTTAGTGAGGGTGTTATTAATTGGCTTTTGGGCTTGTGTGTTGTAGCAAGCTCACAGAGAAATAGAATCAGAGAGAGATTTTTAATAATAAACTTCAGTTTACTTGAGATAAATAAGAGATTTAGAGTTAGTGAAGCTGCCTCAGTCTTGAGAGTATACTTGGTTACATCTGAGAGAAGCTTGTTACATTTCTGGTGCAGTATAAAAAAGTGTTTCATGTTGAGAGTGTTTTGTGCAGAAATTGGCCAGATTGGGGTGCTCCATGACAGCTGCACAAAATGTAGTAGGTGTGCACCAGCTGAAAGAACTCTGGTAGTACCTTGTTACTTACAAGCTTACTATGTGCAAGATCTATTTTATGCTTGAGGGTTTATTGTGATTTGTTTGAGAGTGTCAAGGGCCTCATTTGTGATGAGTTGGGAGTCAGGTTTAACAGACTAGAGTATAGTAAAGGTGTGCACAGTTGGACTTAGCAGCACTTTGTACTAGCAAGCTCATTGAATGGACTTTTGTCGTGACCAGTTGGAATTCAGATTTAGTGAGCTAAGAAGAAGGTGAAGTTGTGCACAGTTAGACCTAGCAGCAATTCATACTTAGTGAGCTCACTAAGTGGACTGTGTCATTTTTATGGATCTGTGTATCTGTTTGTATAATCTATAAAAAGTCTTTGCCTTGAGAGTTGCATGGGTTGCCATGCTCTTTTGTAAAAAACTTTAGAGGAGAAATAAAGAAACTTGAGATATTGCTGGTTACCTCATATTGTGTTAGGTCCAGATGCACCTGAGTAGGGAACTGTGTGACTTTTTAGTATTAGCATACCTTTCAATACTATAGAGGTATGCCTGCTTGTTATTACTCATACAAAGGGAGTCATTGGCCAGCAGTAGTTGCATAGCTATGGATCCAGGATAAGGGATTGGGTTGATTGATATTTAACTAAGTGTAATTAATAATAGATAAATAACAAGGGCTCACAATATATAATAGTGCTCAGAACTTAAAACTCCAGGCTTGGTTGTGGTGGGCAAAAGCAAGAGTCTATATGCTGAGATACAACTTGATAAGTATAGATAGGAATAGCTGTATACATGCTTGTGTATTGCTAAAGCCCTGCTACAGCATTCAATAGTGTAAACAATGAAGAGGAGATAAATGAACAGTCCATTAAAAAAGAGAAAATCCATAGCTGATCTTTTAGCATTGAACAACTGCCCCATCTAGGAATAGCACAACTACAAATAGGGAGAGTATATTACTACTCTCAGCATTGACAAATGGGTTGTCAATCTATTCTTGTCTCAATTCCTAATGCAGTCTGAGATAGTTACAGTTGCTACAGCCTTGTCCTTGTGTCCAGTGTGTACAATAAGAATAGATGGATAGGTAGGAAGATAGGGATATAAACCTAAAGGATTCAACAAGACCCAAACCAATCTTAATAATTCCTTGTTTAATTGATGAGGCTCAATTATTATTGGTGGGTGAGCTACTCTTTACAAGTCATTATTGGTTCCTCAAGCATGATATTGTTCATATCTGGATTAACTATTTTGATAGCAGTTGAATACTGGTGCCCAAAGAGTCATATTAATGAAGGAAATAGTCTTATAAGAAAAGATAAAAGAGAAGAGCAGCATGTAGATATGAGAGAAAGAAGAAAAGCATAAGAAATTGAAAAAGAAAGGATGCATCAGCACATCTCATGGTATTAATTTCACAAGTGTGATAATGTGTACTGTCACAGAGAGAGATATTTTGGATTTCACCCTCAGAATCCCACAAAATCATGAGCTCAAGCCCAGTTGAAAGGGTGCAAGTCCACCACCAACTGCTCTCTACTAAGCCTGTCAGTTATTAACTAAACCTAAATTACACTTGTAAAGAGATACAGACAGTGCTGAACAGCCAATGTATGATGGAAGATATCAATATACCAGCTCTGAGTATCCTCTTGAACTTGAAAAATAGGCTGGAAAGGGGTCAATCAAAGTACCTCTGCTGTATTATAAATTCTCAAGGTCTTTTACTTAAAAGAAGTTAAATCAGTGCATACAGAAAATCTAAAGCTCCTCTTGATAATCTGTCCACCCATGTCCAAGTAGAAACAGTGCACTATATAATGGAACCAACTAATAGTCCTAAGACCCTATCCCATAAAGGTGTTGTTGTATTCTATATAATTATAATTGTATCACTCAGATACAGAGTTGAGTGGTTGTCAAAAGGCCTTGTAAATCTCTAGCTAAGTTAGCAAATGATTATGGTGGTAAACACAAATCACAAAGTGAAGAGAAACAACCTTGTCTCCAAGCAAGCATTTATTTAAAAACTTATAAGTATATCCAAGAGTTAAATCATCTCAAAGAGTAAAGCAATATTCAGTATTATCTACTATTCTGAGACACAAAACACACTCTACATAGTTATATATCAATAGGGGAGCTCAAAGTTGAGTGGTCATGTCCTAAAACAATGTTCTTGTTTGCTGACATAATATCACAATTTCTGATTCAGTAGTCACATGTATCTCATGCAATAATGTTATTTCTCTTTCATTTCTCCTTCACCATGGCTTGTAAGACTTAATGGATTATGATTGATGTTGAGAGTGGTCACAGTGAGGCTTATTTTCAATATATACATAACCAGCTACAGAAGAGACAGGATATAGGTATAAATGATCCAGATACAAAAGCTCCAGTTGATAGCAGTGGGAAAGATAAAAGACGACTTTTAGTAGTAAAAATTCTGGCAGCCAAACACATAAATGAATAGACATTTAAAGGGACATGTAATGCTAGCTTATAATTCTTTCTCTTCTACATCATTATCAAGCCTTTTATGATGCAGCATGAGGCTGGGCATGCTTCTTCTCTGTACTAAGCTTCTTAATCTGCTCATGGTACTCCTCGACTATTTAAATCCCAGCACTAAACTCAGCCAAGAGAAGCTTGCACTTTTTGAGCAAATGAATATCAACCTGACATTTATGAAGGCTGTCAAATTGTCTCCTACAATGTAATGAGTATGATCAGAAAATTAGTTATATAAAATAAAGAACAGACTTGAAATCCTCAAGCATAGCATTCTCAAACGATCACTTACAGAGTACCTTGGTAATCACCTTATTAATGAGATCCTGAGAAAAGGAAGATGGTTTGGGTGCATACTTCAGTGAGGAAGTCAGCACCACATTTTCCTTTGAAGACTTGCAAGAGAGAGTTCCAGTCCTTCTGGATGCAGGAGTCTATGGTGCAGTGATATTCAACTGCTGTGGAGTGCTGAGTTGGTGAAGAATAGGATCAATGTTACTATCATCGACCTGTGCATTATGATTTGTCAGTGCCTGCATGACAACAGTCTCATGACTACGAGAACCAATGCCAGTAATAACTGCAATCAGAGTGATATTTGGATGAGTCAATATAAAGCTGTACAGTTTGGAGAAGTAGGGCACTCTGAGATAATCTTCTCTATGAAGTTTCATTAGAAAGGTACAATTTTAAGCTAGAAAAAGAGCATAAATTCCATAAGTCCTGGCAGCAGGGCTAGTATCATAGTTGGGCCCAGTTGTAGGTATAAATCCATCTCTTAAGAGCCCTGCAAGTTTTCATTGTTGATGCCTTCATCAGTTTCTCAAAACTGGGAATTATACTTTTGAAAGAGAGAAGTAAGCTTATTACAGACTATTAGAATCATATGATGATAATGAGCAATATAAGAGAACCAAACCTTCCAATCTTGCCCTTTACATAAGCTCCTGCAGCAGTAGGATTTTGAGCATACATCTTTGAAATAACTACTTTAGCTATGCACTTGTATATGGCAACTTTGGTCTCTTCAGACATGTTCTAATAGATATATAAGCAGAAGATCAATCAACTGATTAAAAATATGCCTTAGACTTGTCCTTTTTCCTATAAAGAACTCTATAGTTCTTATTTTTCTTCATCTTATCAATTAAAGCCCACATTGTGACCTCATCCCATTCCATATCATCAATAGGCTCCTCCAATGTTTTCTTTAGTTGGCTTCCCATTTTAAAGATGTATTTGAGTGAAGATACAAAGATTTTATCATACAACAGAAGCAAAATGAGTGAAAAGAGCAAAAAGTAACAATAGGTGATTACATGTGACTATATGTGACAAACTAGTGATCAGTATTGTTTAGCCATTCAACTTTGAATAGGAACTCACTCTCAAAAGGTTTTTCTGCCTCCAAGTCACTGGCAGAATGAAATTTATGTACTGAATTGTTATCAAGCAAGCAAATATTGAAAGTAGAGTTAGGGAATTGAGGACTGAAACCAAATGAAGAAGAGCACATATGAATGGCACACTGGGGTTTACATTCACAGTATATGATAGGGGAAAGTGTTAGGAGCATTCCAAATAGACAAAGATAACTTGTATGAGCAGAGGTCCACAGAGTGCATGGGCTTTGGTAAAGTTATTAGCAACATCACCCTTGAGCTGAAGCCCTGAAGTTAGATTGTGGAGAGTGAAGGTTTGGATAGAGTTAGAGATAGTCTAGTAGAGCAGAGGTCATGGACTTGAGAGCAATAGAATAGACTTAAGAGTCAAAGAGAGATTTAGCTAAACCAAGTTGATATGTTGATATTCGAATTAAGTATCTACAAGTAATTTTACAGTATATATACAATTAGTTAGTCTGAGTCAGAGTCCATAGAACCCAATAGAGGTCTGTTTGCTACCAAATTCAGGTTCTAGATTTAATATGTGAAATAGTTATATAAAATTGAAATGAAATATTAAATAGAGTAGAGTAAATAGTAAACAGCCAGAGGCTGTAAAGGTCTAATGGTTTGATCTATTGAGATGAAGTCTATGCTTGAAGTTAGTATAAAGCAGAGGTTCATAGCATGCACATAACAAAGGCTCACATTAATAAAGGAAATAGTTCTATAAGAAAAGATAAAAGTGTTGGAAGATATCCATCCTATATACCTATACCTTTCCTTATCGTCACTCATTTTTTACTTACCTTATATATATTATCTCCTGTCCTTTCTTGATCACTATATAAACCAGCCATAGTTATCCAGGTACCTCAGTCATTTTCCTATGCTGTGCTTGACTGAGGTATATATATCTTATCATGTCTACTCTTATATTACTCACTTTTCTTTGTAGCTCTTTACTTATATCCTTCTGTTAATAAGTATAATACTTGCCTTCAATACAGTCATTTTGCCTATGCTGTGCTCAACTGTGCTCTTTACTTATATTCTTCTGTTAATAAGAAGAGAAAGGCAGCATACAGACATGAGTAAAAAGGAAAGTACAAGGGACTGAAAAAGAAAGAACACATCAGCACATCCTGTAGCATTAATTCCATGAGCATAGCAATAAGGGATAATTCTATGCTATAAGTGCATGGGCCAAACCAAACCAATAACATCATATATATACAGTAACCAAGTACATGTGGCAAAATTGGACTATATGTCTAACATAACCAATACACTCTGATTTAAACAAATAAAAAATTTACTCATGCAGGTACTTATAGTCATCTGTGTGCATAACTTAGAGTGTTTGCATTCATTTTAGTTTCTATGGTCAAGCCAAGCCAGTGTGGTGACTTTCAAGTTGATCATATTTGCAGGAGTGTAATCCTCATCATGTTGGAGGTACTTGGATAGTGCCTAGGGACTTATTGGAATATAGCTGAAACAAGAAATCTGTGAGCACATTTTCCATTCCAAGCATGTCAAAGTCAGACAGAAGTTCTATCCAGCATGCTTGCTTTCTAGACAAGTTTTACTAGTTCAAAAGGTGAATAAGTTCTTTAGAATATGTATATCATTTAAAGGAGCAACCCAACAGAATATCACAATATTGTTTCATTAGCTCAACTCTTACAAACATTTTTTATTTGTATACAAGGTGATTTTATTGGGCAGAGTTCAATTCTATGATTTTTGTATTTTTTCAATTCTCACCTTAGCTTACAACACCAGCTATGCTAGTGCTACTAGCATCAGTTACCATATTAATTATGAATATATTCTTTGAATAATCTAGATGCATCTCAGTAATAGTGAGTGGCAAATAGACTAATGGATGGCAATGAACACTAACAATGCTAAACCTACTACAAACTCTACACTTATCACCAATGTATTGAATTTGGATGTTTTCAATACTTTAGAAGCACTCTGTAAACTTCAATAATCAAAAGAAGTTGTTATAAAAACATTTTATTTGTTACTAGTGGGCTATACAAGTGTTGGGATAGCAATCCTGAGTGAGTACAAGAAGGTACTCAAAGATTCGGCACTAATCAGTGGCAGGTGATTTGGACTGTGACCTAGACTTATTTAGTAATTCATAGTAAATTCTAAAAGTAATACAAAATATATTTAAGTATGATGTCTCTCTCTCGAGAAGCTAATTAATTCACTTTTCATATTCTCCTCTTACTAGTTACAACAGGTTATGGGCCTCAGCCCTAACTGAACTACTTACATTGTTACCTACTTTGCACCCTCATACTTTATGTACATATGCAGAACTAAATGGATAGCCAGTCCATTTACAGAATTGACCCTCTTAAGGGCCTGGAAAACTACCTAACATGAAAAATCAAGATGATCAATATCTTAACCGATTTAGGTCTAATTGATTATGCAGATGGCAGCCTGAAGGCTTTGCAGAAGTGGCACTGGTGGCAGATTGGAAGAAGAGTAATAGGAAGGCTCTTTCGACAATAAGATTGTGGGTTTTGAATAGCCTGCTGGTGTATATCATTGGTTCTAAGACTTTGGCAGAAGCCTGGAAAGCTCTGAAAGATATGTATAAGTTCAGAGGACTTATGAGAATTGTCCTTGTTAGAAGGAAATTCTTCAGAGCTCAGTGTGAAGAAGGAGGAAATATAGAGGAACACATTAGGATAATAAGGTTCTACCAGAAGAAGTTGGCATCCCTTAAGCAGACCATTGAGGAGAAGGATTCTCAATTACACTGCTTATATCACTTCCAGAATCATGGAATTCTTTCATTTCATTAGTAGACTTGAAGGATTTCTACAAGCTGATCTCCTGAATTGCAGATGTTGCACTCACCTCACTTTCAGGGATGTCATGGCTAGCATACTCTGGTGTGCAACCAGACACATAGTCAAGAATAGATTATATTTTTCTGACTATGTTGAGACCCCAGGACATGAAGTTATTGATGTAGGCAAATCCAAGGGCTTGGAGAAGGGGATAGTCAAGATTAAAATGGTTGAAGGGGGCAAGGCTACTTCAGTTACACTGAAGGATTGTATCCACTGCTCTGAGGCACCATTCAATCTTATTTTGCTAAAGTGCATCATAGATGTTAGATTTGAACTCAAATTCAAGGAATCCCAGATGGATATTATCTCATCATATGACAAGACAATCAGCCACAGAGATAAGATATTAAAGCTGTACAGCCTTAATATCATTGCATCAGAAATAACCCAGGCCCATGCCACAAAACTGGCCCAATCATGGCAAAAGTGGCACAAAATATTGGGTCACTTAAGTATGGGATTAGTAAAGAGACTATTTAAGAAGAAGATGGTCAAGGGTATGAATGTAGATGAGTTAGCTAAACCTCAGAATGATTGTGAAGCCTGCATACAGGCCAAGCATCATGCTGAGCCATTTTCATATGAGGCTGAAAGGAACTATGCTGAAATAAGTGAAATGACATTCTCGGATCTATAGAGACTGGCCCAAACTCAGGGCATTCATGGTAAAAGATATTATATAAGCTTCACAGATGGGAAATCCCAGAGGACAATGCTGTATTTTCTAAAGTCAAAACATGGTATGGAAATTCGAAAGAAGATCCAGCAGTATCAAAAATACATCAAAGTTCATAAAGAAAGGACTTGAAGTTTATGAGGATTGACAATGGGAAGGAATATGTCAATGAGAAGGTAAAGGAATATCTCCAGGACAATGGCATTCAATTGAAACTGACTGTCACATACTCTCCATCCCAAAATGGAGTTGCCAAAAGAGTCAATCAGACTCTTGTGAAGCATGCCCATGTTATGCTAGAAGAATATCACTTGCTAAAATTTCTATAGCCTGAGGCAGTGGCATACGCCACATACCTGAAGAACTGATCACCGACTAGAGCCATCAAAGATGACCTGACCCCAAAAAAAGTATTTTGGGGTGCAAAACTGGATATATTGACACTCAGGAGTTTGGAGTCAAGTGCTGGGTATTGCAACAAGATAACAAAAGGTCAAAACTTGATCTGAAATCAAGAGAATTTATTTTTACAGGTCTTACAGATGAATCTAGGGCTTGGAGATATTATAACTCTCAGTCTAGGCAGATTCAGACCTCAAGAAATGTTATATTCCCTGATAGCAATACTACAAAGCCTACATACAATGACTATATAGCTTCCCACTCTTTGTTGCTCGAGGGGAAGTCAGGGAGCAAAGTCAAGCAGACTCCAGGTGGAAATAATGATATTTCAGACAATCTTGTGGATGCTGAAATTGCCGAGACAAAAAGGGACAAGCCCCTTGATGCCTTGGCAACTCAAACAAAATTACTCATTTAGTATGGGAAAGTGATCAAGCCATGCGAGAATCAGCCTGGATCACATCAGTAACTCCACCAAGTTACTGGACCCTCCACAATTCAGCTTTATGAGCCATGAAAATGCTGGAACAGCAGCATGCCACAGTAGAAGAACCTTTAGAAGCTGCAAACATTGCAATAGACTATGCATGTGTGGGGGAAACTGCAGATAACCTCAGTGATGAGCTATTAAGTTTTGAAAAAGCTAAAACTAGACTAGATTGGCATCATTGGAAGAAGGCAATGGATGAAGAATACAATCTATTGACCTCTCTAGGTACATGGCAGTTGGAGAAATTACCTTAAGACAGATCCCTTGTTGACTGCAAGTGGACTTATAAATTGAAAAGGGATGGTGATGGAAAAATCACAAGGTACAAGGCTAGACTTGTTGCAAAAGGATTTTCACAGATACCCAGAATTGATTTCTTTGAGACATATGCACTTGTTGTTAGGCTAGATACATTTCACTTACTTATGGCAATTGCCACAAAGAAACTTGATTATTTATGGAATGGATGTTGTCAGAGCTTACTTAAATGGTAAACTCAATGAATCTATTTACATGGCACAGCCACCTGAATATTCTGATGGGAGTGGCAAAGCAGCATACTTCAAATTGACACTATATGGACTCAAGCAATCTGGCTGAGTTTGAAACAAGAAATTGAACGCTATCTTTTTGGGACTTGGATACACCAGATTGATGAGTGATTAATATGTATACATCAGACAAATGGATTCTAGCCTCATAATTGTAGCTGTGTATGTAGATGACATGACACTGCTTGCTCTGGTGATGAGGCTGATGATGGGCACCTGTGAAACTGAGCATAGCCTAGTATGAACATACACAAAACCTACACTCAATCTCACAAAACACACACACACACACAATCTCCTTAAGTGTGGAGGGGAGCGAGGAATTTAATTCCACTTGCATGCTGACAGTATCTCAAAGTATCTCAGTGAGCTCGCTAGAACGATACACGAAACAATGTAGTATTATCAAGCCAATCTCAAATTCTTTATTTTTTGGAGCTTTTTACAAGAGAGCATGGCAAACCACACAACTCTCAAGGCAAAGAATATTTGATAGACAAAACACATGAATACACAGATCTGCAAAATGACCAAGTTCGGTCAGTGAGCTCACTAAGTACAACCCGCTGCAAGATCTAATCTGTGCACGATGCCACCTTTCTTTAGTTGCTAAACCTGACTTCCAAACTCGTCATGATAGAGGCCCTTGGCACTCCCAATTAATTCTTAATTATTCTCAAAACTGTCCCCACAAGTCCTCACACACAGTGCACTCACTCTAACAATGGTGCCACAAGATCCAACTGCGCACACCTGTCACACTTTGTGCAACTGCTAGAACAGCTCAATCTGGCTGATTCCTTTGCAACTACTTCTAGACCTACACAGAGGCTGGCACAATACAATTTCTCTTTCTTACACTGAACCAGAAAAGGAACAGAGCTTTCTCTCAGATGTAACCTAGTAAACCTCTTGAGACAGGTGCAGTGTCACTGCTTCCAAATCTCTTTCTTATCTCAAGTAAACTGAAGTTTGTATCCAAAATTTCTCTCTTATTCAATTTCTCTGTGAGCTTGCTAAACTTGTGTTATAGCTGAGGCTCAAAGTTACTAACTCTTACATGGTGCAACAAGTCCAGATCAAACTGAAACTTTATTACGTTATATGGGAGGTAGGTACCTTGGCTTAATACATGAAAATCTACTCTACTTATACTACAGGAGATTGATTGTTACAAATGGATTTTTAGTAATTTACTTCTTTTTTAACTGGATATTTCTTGTCTGAGTTGGCACAGCGCTCTAGGCAGCGCACCACTTGTTTCTCTTTTTAGTAGTCTCAAAAAGCTAAGTGATATCAATGTCACTTGCTCTAGCAGCAGAGTAGCTTGCAAGCATGCATTCAATAGCTGCTTAATCCTCAATCACCAATCACATTTCATATTTGGCTTTCGGGTCTGCTCCAAAGGTGACAGCATCATATTCTAGACCTGGTAACTAAAAATGCTTCAGTTTCCAAGCCCGCTTGCTATTTCCATCGGCTGAAGTCTGTTTCTAGGCCATGCCTGGAGTTCTCTTGATTACCCCATATGATATCATTTTTCTGGATCTTCAGGGACCATGCATCATAAATTACAGACACGTCGTTATCTAAATTAGCCTTGGCCCACATACAAGTGCATCCCACTGAAGTTGATTCTCTTTTGCAAATAGGTGGTTTGGCAAGCTAGCTTGCCCTTCAGCCTTGTTGCCATGTATGCCCATAAGGTACAGTGCAATGATGAAGTCTTTATATTTTAATTCTGTTGCTTTTTTTTCTATTATAGTGCTCTCTACCTTGGTGACCTTGCTTCTTTACATGCCACTTGCACTGTCAGCTTGCTTATAATTCCTCTGCATTGCTAATGTGTAAGGTATGACATTTTTGCAAAATTACACCCTTAGACATGCTGCGGGTGTGACACTGGATGATGAAACCATGTCCAATATAAAAGAAGAGTTTAAGAAGAAGCTAAATGTCATGGACATGGGGGAGATTCAATACACATTGGGCATGAAAATAGACAGGAATTGGGATAAAGGCACTATTACTCTATCCCAGAAGGCATGTACACAGCTAATGGATCTCAGCCTGACATTGCATATGCTGTTACCAAATTAAGCAAATATGTGCAGAATCCAGCTGCTCAGCATATCACAGCTCTCAAATGAGTTTTCCATTACCTGAAGGGAACTTTAGACATCAGAATTACATATGGAAAAACTATAGATGAACTGATACCTTATTCAGATTCAGACTGGAGAGAAGACAGAGCAGATTGAATATCTATCTGCAGGTATTCTAGAAACTTGAAATTGAGGGGGAATGTTGGGATAGCAATCCTGAGCGACTATAAGAAGGTACTCAAAGGTTTGACACTAATCAGCAGCAGCTGATTTGGACTGTGACTTAAATTTATTTAATAATTCATAGTAAATTCTAGAAGTAATATAAAATGTATTTAAGTATGATGTCTCTCTCTCAAGAAGCTAATTAATTCTCTTTTCATATTCTCCTCTTACTAGTTACAACAACAAGTGTACTACTCACACTAGTGGGGTTGGTAAGACATAATTGGGTGAATAGTGACTTGGTTTGAGCTACTGCACTTGCTATAACTGGGATTGCTTCAAACTAGTGGCTCTCTTGGCCCTATACTGCTTCCAACAAGTGATAAATACTTAACTAGTCACACTCTGAGCTAACTAGTAATGCTCTTGACCTAAGAATAATACTTCAACTTTTAGAACTTGCTTAAACTAACTTCAAAACACTCTTGGCCTTTGCAGGACACAAAAGATTGCTCTAAAACACTTCAATTCACTTGATACTATAAGTAATTTAGCAACTAATAGTTGCTTCATCAAGGTTAAGCACAAAAGCCTTTAATTGGGGCACTAGATACTGACTAGTAGGTCACAACTGTAGGGATGGCTTGCCTAAGCCACACATGTGCCTATTCTACTACTTACATACTGACAATTAAGATACAATTAAGGTATAAATAACTGATTAGAGGGTATTATTGATAAGGATTTCTTGGCTGATCATGAGTAATGGTGAATAATTATGCAATAGTTGGTTTAGAAATAGTCACTTGCTGACTAGCGAGCCTAGGAGCTCTGCTAGCAGTTGTATTCTGTGTCCTTGGCCTGTTGTACATATGCCACTAGTCTCCACTTCACACCCATCCCAACTCCAACCCTAGCTCTAACATTCCTCACTATCAGACTCTACAGCCTCTGACTGCTCACCATTACTCTGCTCCATTTGATATTTCACATATTAATTCTAGAACCCAAATCCAGTAGCAAATAGACCATCACTAGAGTCTATCAGACTCCAACTTGGATTAAACTACTCATATATATATTGTAGAATCACTTGTAAATACTCAGTTTGAATATCAACTTGGTTTAGCCAACTCAAAATCTAATCTATCACTCTTCAAATCCACAGCCTCCACTCTGTTAGACTACCTCTGACTCTATCCCAATCTCTACTCTCTGCAGACTCTGTTCTGTAACCTAATCTCAGAGCTTCAGCTCAAGGGTGACATTGCTAATAGCTTTACAAAAGCTCATACACTCCACCAGACATCACTTGTGCAAGTTATCTTAGTCTATTTAGCATGTCTCTAACAGGGAGGAACTTTACAACACATGTATACCATGTCTCTGTGCTGATGTCTACTATCACAAAGAAGCTGGAGCATATTTATAGTGACAAACTCTCAGATAATCAGATTATTGCTTGCATGCTTTCATCTCTTCCAGCATCATACTCTGAACTTCAGACTATATTGAACATGACTAAAGCTCTGTTGACTGTTGACAGTGTTGAACACTCTGTTTTGGAATATGATCAGATTATTTTGAGGAACAGGAAGATGGGCCCAGTATTATCTTTATCTGTGAGACTAGGAATGGCTTTGATGAACAAGAACAGTGGCTATAAAGATGGGATTGGATCAAAGGTTTGATAACTGTAGGAGAATTGGACATACTCATCCAAACTGTTTTTGCCTGAGTGAAAAAAAGAAGGAACAATAGTCAGATTGGTGGGATGACTTGAAGAAGGCTCGACATGTGGTAGATGCAATAAAGGGAGATCATCAGGTGCATATAGTACTTGAATCTGTGACTGGCAATCAAACAGCTGATAATTATGAGAGTACAACAACTCATGTTTTACTATTGTAGGTCTTGCCATAGCAACAACAGTTTTATTTCAAGGATAGTGAGAGTTTGGAATTGTGTGGGAGTGTGGATTTCTGTGAGAGTTATACCTGATGGAAATTCTAGACTCTTGACGGTATTACTTTACATTTCATAGCTTTCACTTGTGTGAGAGTGTTGAGGCTGTACTTATTCAGCTACTTATGGTTATTATATTTACTCATTCTGTACCTTATTCTAACTACTTATCTAACTATATTTTACCTCATTTCTCAACATGCTTGCTGTCTGACTGACAAACAACACCATGATTGATGAACTGGCCAGTTGTATTCCCAGCTTTTTGGTCAGGCTCATCATGTATGCTGCTTTGCTCATGTTGTCAACCTTGTGGCCAAGAGTCTCTTGAAACAGTTTAATGCACCAAGATCTGAAAGAAACAATGATACTGAAGGACCTGGAGGCAGTTTGCTTCAAGAATTGGCAGCTGGAATTGATCTTGAAGATGCCGAAACTAGGATTGAAGAGGCTGATTCTGAGGCTGACACATTGGCAAAGAATAATACTGATAGTCTAGTTGATATACTTGTGGAGATAAGTACTTATAAATGAGAGAGGTTTGAATATGAAACAGCACTAATTCAGATAGCTCTAGTCAAGGTAAGCATATCTAAGACTTCACAAATTAAATACCACAGCTAATATCCTCTTCAGATTTGCAAACTCTACTTCAAGATCATCCATTTTAGTACTCTGCTCTTGCTATGCTGAAAGTCCTTGTTGAATAGTGAGAGTATGCCAGAAAAGGTCCTGCTATGTGATATATCAACATGCTGGAACTCAACCTTTGACATGCTTCATACCATCATTCATTACCAGGTTGCTGTCAAGGAATTTACAGCAGATATTGATAACAACCTGCATGCATTGGAGCTGACTTAAAAGGAATGGAAAGTAGCTAGAGAGCTGTGCAACATCTTGACAGTGATTAGCTGTTAGGGATGTGCCAAATAGACAAAGATAACTCGCACAAGCAGAGGTCTGCGGAGTGCATGGGCTTTGGTGAAGCTATTAGCAACGTCACCCTTGAGCCGAAGCCCTAAGATTGGATTGCGGAGCGGAGTCCACAGAGAGCGAAGGTTTGGATAGAGAGTAAAGATAGTCCAATGGAGCAGAGGCCACGGACTTGGAGAGCGATAGATTAGACTTGGAGTCAGAGAGAGATTTGGCTAAACCAAGTTGATATTTGAACTGAGTATCTACAAGTAATTCTACAGTATATATATGAGTAGGTAATCCGAGTCAGAGTCCGATGGAATCCAACGGAAATCTGTTCGCTACCGAATTCGGGTTCTAGATTTAATATGTGAAATAGTAAAATAAAACGGAAATGAAATATTAAAATGGAGTAAGTAGATGGTAAGCGGCGGAGGCCATGGAGGTCCGATGGTGTGATTTGTTGAGATGAAGTCTGTGCGTGAAGTCAGTGTGAAGCGGAGGTCTGCGGCATGCGCGTAACAGTATCCCCCCCTTAGCGTTCTTGCCCTCAAGAGTGCTGATCCCGATGGCTGATCAGTATAGGTATGCATGCAAGAAATTTTGACCGTGGGAATTTTGCAACTTAACCTCCTACTCTCATCATCCCTGTATTTTCCTCGCTTCTCCTTTCCTCAACGATAAACATGTCAGCGCCCGTCGAGTATCGTGACTCTGCAACGCCCGAGCCTTATGAGTCAGCACCGACACCACCTGATCTTTCCTTTGAAGATTACAAGGTGTTAACAGAGGAGCAGACTGTTGCGGAGGAGCGGTATGATGAAGCCGTTACTTGCCATGACAGCTGGAAGACCGCGAAGGCAAAGGAGGCGCGGGTGGACAAGCTGAAGCAGGACAAGCTGACTTGTCAGCTTAAGATGGAGGCTTTGAAAAGGGAGAAGGAGGAGGCAGAGAGGAAAGCAGAGGAGAAGAGGTTGGAGGAGGAGTGGATCCGGTTGGAAGCTGAAAAGGAAAAGGCATTGGCCTTAGAGAAGGAGAGGGAGCAACAGGAGGCTGCGGAGCATCAGCGATTGGCTGACTTGAAGGAGAAGGAGGATAAGGAGAGGGAGAAGGAGAAAGAGGATGAGGCGAACGAGTTGGCCTTGCAGGCCGCTGGTGTTCCATCAGCAAGTGATGGAGATACCGAGGCGGATCCGGTGGATCTGAAAACGGCCGTGATCGCTGAATTAAGAAAGAGGAGAAAGGATGCCAAGGGAAAAGGAAAGGTGAATGTCACAGAGCCCCGAAAGCATAAGTTCCAGTCTGCCAGTGTAGTAGCAAGTGAAGGAGAGGCAGAAGGTGCGCCAGCGGGTCCTTTGTCGCCCAAGCATCTGAAGACTGAGCCTGCGCCTCAGGCCAAGGATAAGGTCTTGTCTCGCAATGGTATGTGATGCTGTCGGATCCCGTTGTCTTTGCTAACTTGGGTTAGAATGCTGTGGCAAATGTCGTACCGATAACGCCGCCTGTTTTGTCTGTGGCGGTCTCTGAACCTGTCAGCGGTGCCGTGTTAAAAAGGCGCGATGTTCCTTCAACAAAGGTGGTGAGGAAGGTGGCTCCGCAGATTCCGGCAGTATGCTGGAGATTCTTCAAGACATTTCTTCAAGGCTGGCGCATTTGGAGGAAAAGGTGGATATGATCGCAGAGCAGGTGGAGGACTTGGTGGATGATTACCATCCAGATCGCGACATCAAGTATCCTGACGACCTTCCTTCAAAGTCTATGATGGCGGAGTTCGAGGCATCGCGAATGGAGCTCCAAAAAACGGGTGATATCTACAGCGAGGCGTTGCGTCAAATGGCCAAGCAACATCTTGATAGGGATATGGCCATTATCAAGGGCGAAGGTTTACTGGCGTTGGCCACGGATACACCGTTGGGAATGGAGGATCCATACGAGATTCTGAACAAGTCCTTCTGGGTCGGGCAGATTGGCTGCCACTGGTTTGCATGAGCAGATGCTGGCTCGTAACAAGTTCCTACGGGCTGCCGGGACTTCTACAATGCGCATGGACAACGCAAGGAATGGCAGCTGTGGAAAAGGTTGTTGAAGGACCAGGAAGGGTACCGGGTGGAGGATTCGGACGAGCCGTTGGACTTGGAGGAGGAAGTTAGGGAGGATATGGTCCCAGGCGCGGAGTCCATCAGTATTCCGGAATTGGATGCCTTGATTAAAATGCCCATGCCTGATGTGGATCCAGAGGAAGAGGCCGAAAAGGAGCTCCGGCGGCAGGCGACGGCGCGGATGAGAGCGTATAATCGGGAGAACGGGATCGAGGTGGAGAGTGAAGGAGAATTGTACGAAGATTTGGAGCCGATGTTGGTACAGGAGCTTGAGAGGGAAGTAGATGTAGATATGGCGGGTCCGTCGGGCGCCGAAGCCTCTTGAACCTTTGTCGCCTTGGTATAATTTTCTTGTATTTCTTGATAGTACTGGTACAACGTTGGGGCCCCAGTGGCCCAATAATATATATTGACTTCTTGGTTTGGATTTGGGAACAGGAAAGAGAATGAGATGGAGCCGACGGGTTCTGTTCCCAATTAGGAAATGAATTTGCAATAGTTTTTGTGGATTTGATTTGAAATAGAATGGGTCGGAGCCGTTGGAGACCGAAGGTGGTATGAAATGGAGGAAAGGAATTAGATGGTGGATTTTCAGATGGTGACTTTGGCTAATGGTCCTGGTTTGTCTAGATAGCGGTGGTGGAAATCTTCAATGAATTCATCTGCAGAGAACTCGGTAGCCAGTAACCAAGCAAATTCCTCATCAGTGCCTTCATAGCCTAACCATTGGATCCTGTAGAGAAGAGGGCATCGGAACTGGCGGTCTATCTTGGAGTCAAGGATTTGAGCTATTTCGTATTGCTCTTCACTGTCAACTTCCACCGGAGGCGGCGGAGGTTGAGTGCAATTAGGGATAGTGTTTTCTTCTACAGGTTCCAGTTGTGATACGTGGAAGACGGGTGAATGGCACGGAGGTCCAATGGGAGTTTGAGGGTGAAGGAATGGGAGCCTGGTTGAGCTATGATTTCGAATGGGCCAAGGAATTTCTCCATGAATTTCGCAGTAGGGCGAGTAGTCTTGATATGCTTAGAGCTAAGATAGACCCTGTCACCTACTTTGAAGGGGGGAGCCAGATTCCTATGCTTGTCCGCTTGGATCTTGTAGTGAGACTGCGCCTAAGTGATTTTGTCATGTAGGAATTGGTGTAGTTCATCGAGGTTGACTACAAAGTCATGGGCCTGAGCAGACGCGATATCATGTTCAGGGTGAACAGTGATATTAGGATGATAACCTTTGTTGGCAAAGAATGGAGAGATTCCGGTGGAGGCATTCAGGGCATTGTTGTATGCAAATTCTGCAATGGGTAGTAGTAAATCCCAGTTGTCCTGTTGATAAGAACAATAGATGCGGATGTACTGTTCCAAGGTTTGGTTTGCACGTTCCATTTGCCCATCGGCCTCTGGGTGATATCCAGAAGTGAAGTGAAGTTCCATGTCAAGGGCCTTAGCAAGGGCGCACGTGAATTGGGAGACAAATTTGGAGCCACAGTCAGAGGTGATGTGGTTAGGGACACCATGTTTAGAGAAAATGTGAATGACGAATAACCAAGCAAGTTCTTCGGAATTAATGGTATCATGTGTAGGGATGAAGATGGCTTGCTTGCTTGCACGGTCAATTACTACAAGAATAGCAGTGAATCCGTTGGAGTCCGGTAACTGTTCAATGAAATCCATTGAAATGGAATCCCACGGGGATTCTGGAACTGGCAAGGGTTTAAGCAAACCATAAGGATGATGTCTAGGTGTCTTGTTGCGACTGCAAACCGTACAAGATTTGATCTAATGGCGAACATATTCACGCATCTGTGGCCAGGTATAGTTCCATTGGACTAATTTTAAGGTCCGATTTTGGCCAAAATGACCTGCCAAGATGTGATCGTGATTGTTTTGTAAGACATGGAGATGGGGATCCTTGGAGTCCAGAACATAAATGTGATTATCAAGATGGAGAATGTCTGATTCATCTACGAACCACTGAGAGGGAGAAGTGGGAGTGGAGGACATGGCCTGCTGGAACCCTTCGGCAACCGCAGAGTCGAATGGTTGTGCTTGCTTTATGTCTAAATGGAGCTTGCCAATATCCATTATAGCACTAGCATGGAGGGTAGGGCCTTCAAGGAAAGTAGCGCAGAGAGATGTGGAGAATTGTTCTTGAGTGAATACAGGGCAGAAGTTGTGAGGATTGACTGCTGTGTATTGACTATCCCCCTCTTTTGGATAGACGTCCCATCGTCTAGTGAGTGCATCTGGTTTTCCTCTGAGTTTCCCTGGTCGGAAATGGATTACTAGGTTGAATTGGGATAGGTATTCAGACCACCAGACTTGGCACCGGGTAAGAATCTTGGTGGTTGAAAAGTATTTAATATTCTTGTGGTCCGTTACAACATCGATCAGATCTGTGGAGCCTTCAAGGTAGTGACACCAGTATTTAAAGGCTTCAAAGATAGCTAGAAGCTATTTATCATGGGTGTCGTAGTTGAGTTTGGCATTGTGTAGGCTCCGGGATAGGAAAGCGATAGGGTGGATTTTGCCGTCATCAAGGTAGATAGAGAGGATAGCAGCAATGGCATAGTCGGAGGCGTCGGTCTCCACAACTAATTGCTGGTTGGAGACCCAATGAGTGAGGATAGGGGCATGAGTGAAGGCTTGCTTTAGTTCATTGAAAGCGGTCATGCACTTGTCATCGAATTTCCATGGAGTTCCTTTGCGTGTGAGGCAAGTTAAAGGAATAACAATGTCACTGTACTCGTGGATGAAACGGCAGTAGAAATTGGCGAAGCCAAGAAAGGATTGGATGTCCTTAACTTTCTGCAGAACCGGCCAATCTAAAATGGCCTTGACCTTGTCTTCAGACATGCAGAGGCCCTCTGGTGAGAGAATGTAGCCTAGATATTCCATGGAGTCCTGGTGAAACTTGCATTTGGATCCTTTGCAGTAGAGCCTATTTGCTCTCAATCTGTGCAGAACCTTGCGTATGTGTTGCTGGTGCTCCACGGGGTCATTGGAATAGATGACGATGTCATTGAGGTATACGACTATGGAAACATCAAGCATGTCAGCAAAAATGTTGTTCATAAAGTGCTGAAATGCTGCAGGAGCATTGGTGAGCCCAAAAGGCATGACATGCCATTCGAACAAGCTGTAACGTGTCCAGAAGGCTGTTTTCCATTCATCACCTTCAGCTATGTGTACGAGATGATAAGCATGTCAGAGATTAAGTTTGGTATAGATGTGAGCGGAGTGTGTGGAGTCGAGGAGGTCGGAAATGAGTGGAAGATGATAACGGTCTTTCTTGGATATCTTGTTTAAGCCATGGAAATCGACACAAAGACGGACTTCTCTGGTCTTTTTCTTGACAAAAAGCATGGGAGCTCCATGGGGAGAACATGAGGGGATGATGAATCCACTACGGAGATTATTGTCAATAAACTCACGTAAAGCTTTGAGCTTGGACTCTGAGAGGGAGTAAATTGGACCAAGCAGAGGAGATGTTCCTTCCTCAATATTGATCTTGAGGTCGTACAGTCTGTGCTCGGGGAGTTTCTCAGAGAGCGAGTCACTGAAAACATCAGCAAAGTCGTGATATTGTGCTGGTATGTCTGTCATATCCGGTGGGGCTGTGGAACTGGCCATTCCGCTGATGCTAGGTGCAGAAGGTTGGAGGGTGTATTGTTGAGCTCCATCTTCAGCACATGCTCGAACAAAAGTGGCCACAGAGATGATAGATATCTTGGGGGTAACTGATGCAGAAAAGGAAGGGATGGTAGGGTAGGAATAGATGGGTTCATATGGCGGCGGAGTCCATCAGGATCTCAGAGTTGGCTTGGTAGCCAAGGTTGGGATGGAATTAGAAGTTGGACAAGGAATGTCCTCGCAGATAGATGCAGTTGCATCGGAAGCCGCGGAAGCACTTGCAGGGGGAGAAACACGTGGTAATGGTGAACGGAAAGTGATACTGTGCCTTGCCCAGTCAATCAACAGATTGCAGTGGGAAAGCCAGTTGTATCCCAGAACAATGTTACAGGATGAATCTAGACGAGTGACATAGAAGTTGATAGAGATGATGTCTCCGGAAGGGAAACAGACTGGAAGGGTAATGGATTGAGAAATGTGAGATCTGGCAGAGCCGTCAAGGAGCTGAAGTTGAACAGGGAGAATGGGTTTGGTAGGAAGGTTGTGATCCTCAACATATTTGGAGTCAACAAAACAATGGCTAGAACTAGAGTCAATCAAGGCAAGAAAACAAAGGATAGTAATGATTGGAGAGTCGTCGGCCTCCGTACCAGAGCCGAATTCATAGAAGAGTGGTACAGTGAGTGAATGTTTGGAAAGAGCGGCAGCATTGAGGGTGAAAACCTCTGATGTGTGATTACAGTCAACACAACCCTGATCTCGCACGGAGGATACAGGGCTGCCCTCTAGTTTTCTGGCTCTGATGGAGCCAGATCCTCAGAGGCAGGAGCGGGTTCTTCAACTTCTGCAGCATGGCCTTTTGCAGAGGCCGCGGTCTTGCATTTGTTGCAGTCTTCGGTCTTGTGCTTGCCTCTGCAGAACATACAGAGGTTGTTCTTTTGGTGGTGGTCCTTTTCTTCTTGAGTAAGATGGCCATCTTTGCCTAGCTTATCAGCATAGGGCTTGGGGTTGGAGGCGGATCCTGAGGAATTGGAATCGGAGGACTTCGGAGCCAATCCGGAAGTCGAAGAACTGGTGTTGGAATTGGAACCCTTGGATTTAGGGTTGTTGGAATATGAACTGGAGGACTTGTTTTCCCGGTTTTCCCAGGATATCTCAGTTCTCCGAGTCCAATAGTGCGCATCGAGTTCTTGGGCTAGGAAACGCATGTCACAGAGATTGTTAGGTTTCCTGTGGTGAGCCATATCATCCTTAATGCGGGTACAAAGTCCATGGTAGAAAGCATGGCGGAGGGAATTGTCGCCGTAACCAACTTGGAATGCATATTGGTTGAACTGAACCATATACTTCATGATTCAGTCTCCATCACACATCTGGAGATGTTCCAGGGCATCCTCAGCATCTCCAATGGCATCAAAGGGGCCAAAATTTGTTCAGAGTTCATCAAGGAAGGCAGCATAAGAGTATTGCCATGCCGGCAGATTCCGCAGATTTGGACAGAGGATGTCTGGTTCAAACCAGTCAAGAGCAGTGCTGGAGAGAAAGGAAGTGGTGTAGTTGACTTTACTGGCATCCACCGCAAAAGCAGTGGGTCTGTCATTAAAGTTCAACTGAATGGAGACAATGAAAGCCTTAAGCTTCAGTGGGTCAGAGCTGTCAAATGTATCAGGTTCTTTGACCTTGGTGTGGATGTTGTTGGGTTGAGGATTGTTTAGCGAAGTGGAAACCCCACACAACAGGTTTATGAATTCTCATAAGAATTCTTGCTCGTTGGGAGTATTGTTGTCAGATCTGCCTGGTCCTCCTGATCCATTGGGGCCACTGGGGTCTCCGGGTCTGTTCAGGCTACCTGGGGAGTCAGATCCATTGTCACCCTGGTTGTGTCGATTTGAAGGATGAGTGGGGGTATCAGTTTCGCCTCCGGAATCATTGGATCCCGTGGCGTCCATTTGTTCCCTGTTGGAGGTGGGTTGAGGTGCTGGGGTGTGTGGATCTGGATTTTCTCAGTATCTGTCGAATATGCCGGTCCTTCACTGACACAGAAGGTCATCAGGTGGTGGAGTACCGAAAGGGTTAGGAGAACCATAGTTGTCGGATTGACGAGCCGTGAAACCAGAGTGGCTGTAGGTTTCCCTATGGGATGGTTGTTCTCTGATGGAGGCCGATCTGAAAAGCTCCGGATTTTCCTTGGATGCGGATGCTGCTATGTCTTCCATGGAAAAGATTGGTGTTTTTTGTTTCAGGCCTTCGCCTGTCTCTGGAGGGTATGTGTATGTGGTTGTCATGATTTAGAGAAAATATTCAACTCAAGGGGTTGAGTTTGAATATACTGTTAGGGATGTGCCAAATAGACAAAGATAACTCGTACGAGCGGAGATCCATGGAGTGCGTGGGCTTTGGCAAAGCTATTAGCAATGTCACCCTTGGGCTGAAGCCCTAAGATTGGATTGTGGAGAGCAAAGGTTTGGATAGAGTAAAGATAGTCCAACAGAGTGGAGGCTGCAGACTTGGAGAGCGATAGATTAGACTTGGAGTCAGAGAGAGATTTGGCTAAACCAAGTTGATATTCAAACTGAGTATCTACAAGTAATTCTACAGTATATATATGAGTAGGTAATCCAAGTCAGAGTCTGATGGAATCCGACGGAAATCTGTTCGCTACCGAATTCGGGTTCTAGATTTAATATGTGAAATAGTAAAATGAAACAGAAATGAAATATTAAAATGGAGTAAGTAGATGGTAAGCGGCCGGAGGCTGTGGAGGTCTGATGGTGTGATTTGTTGAGATGAAGTCTGTGCGTGAAGTCAGTGTGAAGCGGAGGTCCGTGGCATGCATGTAACAAGAGGTAGCTAATGTTCTTAAAGTAGTGACTGTGTATGTGCTCTATCTCTGTTCACCTTTGTATTTACTCACAGACTAATTATCTGTCAATGAATATCTTTGATACTCTCTCTAACACCCTAGCACTAACAATGGCAATGCAAGATGAGCTTATGTACTACCTAGATGCTCCTACTAAAACCACAAATAATGCCATAATGTGGTGCATCAATAATCACAAGAATTATCCATGTCTATCTCAGATGGCTCTTGATTATTTGTCTATTCCAGAATCCTCCAGATACTCTTATACTAACACTTTTGATATAACTACCTCTGTCCATGTTGAATGAGTATTTAGCCATGGCAGACTTCTCTTGCTGCATGTGTGTAACCATCTTTCAGTGCAAACAACACAGGCACTTATACATCTTGGAGATTGGAGCATCCTTCTTTGTTAAGGATGACGATGTTCTTGCTGTAGCTTGCCTTCCAGAGGTATCTGAGAAGGAAGGTGATGAGAATAGAGATGTTTTGATGCCAGATGGTTAGGATGCAATCTCCCAAAATTGTAAGTAAATAGGTAAGTGTTTTAAGCCTTCATATCTGTCTGCTGTTAAGCTCATGGTCTTTTTGACCATGTATACACTCAAGACAAAGAAAATCATGATGAAGAAATAACTCAAGGCTACTATGCATACAAATACAATAATATGGTGAATATAATTAAATACTATCAATCAAGAAGGCTTACAATACTGTTGACGATGCCAGGACAAAGCTTTGATGAGAAATCTATGACAAGACACTTAACAAAGGTACAGAAAAGCAAATCAAGAGCAAGGACACAATTCAGGTCAATTCAGGAAGTTGAAAGACAGTAACAATTAGCCTTGCACTGCCCCATATTGCTTATCCATCAACAATCATACAGTTGATGAGTATTCACTTTCCTTGATGAGTCAAGTTTCCAACACAATAATTCAACTTATTATTCTGAGACATTCAGCAAGGATATACATCAGGGTGCACTGCATGGAGAATTCAATATCTTGGCTTAAAATATTGAATTCTATAATTATTTATTTTTCCAACATTTAAGCTGGAATATTAAAAAATTATTTTGAAAATTATTTTGATATTCTTGTTTATTGAAAAAATATTAGGAATTTCTCAAATATCACAAATATATTGAAAATATTATTTCAATATTTCAAAGCAATATATTGAATATTTTAAACTAAGATATTGGATTCTCTATGCAGTGGTGCCAAGAAGAATAGTTGAAGATGAAACAAGGTGGAAAGAGTAGCCAATAGAGAAGGAATGGGGCTTTGACAAAGCTAAGGCTGTGTCATCAAGGCCAGGCACAGAGCAATTGATAAGATATATTAAAAGTGGAATTAGCCTATCAGGGTAGATCAAGGCATAGGAGAAACAGCTGAGAAAAGAAGATGAGGTTAGAAAGATTAGTAAGTACAGTAGTATTATGACTGGGTGTTCACTGGGTGTTATGTATTATGTGTTAGATTCACTGGAATACATGTCTAATACCCAGTGTGATGTGTTATAGATTATAATATACATTCATATTCATAACCTGAATGGGACAAATCTGTGTATGAATTAGCATAAAATGCCTCTAAAGTTTATGATAGATTGTATTTTGAATAGAGAAGAGGCCTAAATTAACTCAGAAATTCACCAGAAATTATGCTAAAATTTTTGAGTAAATAATATTTACCTAGAAATATGTTCATGACCCTGTGTTATTTAAGAAAGTGACAAGTGTTCATTCATAGAACCTAATAGAATACACTGTAAGTTATCTTGTAGACTATAGATATCAATCAGTAAGGTAAAAGAGATAGCATAGGTAGATACTCACCCTCACACAGTGTAGTGATAAGCAGAAATGCAGTGAGGGTGCTAGACAGCTCATGTCCAATATATAAAGTCCATCCTGACATAAAGGGGTATACAGCTTGGTTGGTGGGATATGACAGAGCTCATGCTTGCTAATCTAACATAAATCAATTCCTCTATACACAAATATACACTGTGACTCTAAGTTAGTAAAATAGTACTGCTTGGTAGTTGAGTACTAGGTGTTCTGGCTGTAAGCTAGTAGGGGTCTCTCAAAATAAGAAAGGACAGAAGCAGGTATGATATGAATACTACAAATCTATATGAGAAAACATGAGACAAGACTAGAAAATATCACTAGACGGTAATCTGAATGGGGTGAACTGTGGAAAATAAACTAAATAGTCAGCAATAGTCTAGGAATGAGTGAGGCAATGAGAAAACATGGGGTTAAGATTGAGTGTGGTGAGAGAAAATGTGGAACTATAAAAACTAGTGATGATACTGGTCCTATACAGTGTGATGGTGCTGAAGTCAATGTCAAAACTGGTCTTATACTAAAACAATCCTATTCTATGTCAAAACTAGTCTTCAAGTCCACTCAAGGGACTGTCCTATACTGATACTATATGAAAACTTGCTGTAACTGATCCTAAGTCTGCTCTGAGACTACTCGACAATAACAATGGCAAAAGAGAAAATGCAAAAACTTCAATAGTGTAAAAGTGAAACAATGATAACTTAATAAAAGATAACATAGGTGAAATATGGTGCAGCAATCACATATTGGCACAATATGAGCATGTACTAATAGTGTTAAGAGCAAAGAATAAGTGTCAAAGGACTCTTCACAGTTAAAAACTGTGAAATAACTCTGGTGAGTTTAAAAGTTGATATGCAATTAAGAATATGCTAGGGTAAATGGTATATTGCTATAGAATGGTGAATAAATATGGTTTACTAGTGATAGACTAGAGTATGACAATAATTGATGTAGACTGTAGTCAACTGGAGATGAACTAACTCTTTACTACATTTTCTAGCTAGTTTTATTACTACAAGTACAAATTTATAAATAGAGTAGATATGCAAGACTTGGTAAGGCTATAAGGTCTTAGCTTAGTCAAAACTATAGTAGATGTATAGTCATTTGCCTTCGGAAATAATAGCAACTCTTTGATATTTAAGATTACATGTTGGTAAAAATAAATAATTATAGAATTCAATATTTTAAGCTAAAATATTGGATTCTCCATGCAGTGCTAGGTGCTGTTTAGCTGTAGATTACTGAGTGATGGTCATCATACTGAAGAGTATGCATGGGGCAATATTTTCTTAAGGCCTTGACAAAGTAACAGCCTTAGTAAACATGGTCTGTAGTTGCTGTAGCTGTAATTGTCATAGCTAGAAGGGTTTTCATTAAGTGATCAATGGGTGTGTCAACTGTGTGCTTCTGAGTGATGTGGTAATTTCATTTTGAAGTGATTGTTAATCAAAGATGCCTTGCCATGATGAAATATGGCAATTATGATGTGTAGCAAGATAGGATAGATAACAAAGCATGTGAGAAGTGGTTGCCATAGGATGAAAGTGATATTACTGTATATGCAATTATTGGTTTGCTGAAAGGCTGTTAAAGGGACAATAGCATTAATTAGCAGGCTAAATCCATGAATTCTGAGCATACAGAGCCTGGAGACTCATTAATGTTATATGTTATATAAATATCTGGTCATAATACTATAGTAGCTTTGTCATTAAAGAGAGTTTTCTTTTGCACTAGAATTCTCCTCATGCATTAGTCTATTTGTTATCAATTGCAGATATTTTTGCAGTATTTTGTCACTGCAATCTATACTTTATTATTTCTACATATCATCTCGGACTGGGAGAGCCCTGTCTTAGTGGGAACTGTGCATATTGATTTGGAGATTGCTTGATGTTTTAAAGAGAGTTAAAGAGAGTTTCAAGAGTCAATCAGCATATTTCAGGCAGCTAGCATGTTTCATCAAAGAGAGTTTTGTTAAAGATTTTTTGGTCTCATCAGCAAGTTTTGTATCTTAGTGTTTGTCTCAATAATCACATTGTATATCCTTCCCCATCTATCTTATGTCCACTTACTCATCTCCTTTGCCAGCTTTTTGTTGTCTTGTTGTTGTTAGCTTCATTCAATAGATATTGTTGTCCTCTACTCATACCTTTTATCATTGTAGACCTTTGCTAGCATTGAATACCAATTCATTTATTCTTTCATCATCATTGCTCTGTCAGATATTTCCTGTTCCTCACTGTATCCCTTTCATCGTTCATCTTTTGACTAATAACCACTCTACCACAAGCTATACATGTCTATTACCTACACCTATCAAGAAGCATTTCTACTTGACTTACTGATACATGAAGACCCCTTCTAACTCATATTGTTTTCTCCTTCTAGGGAAGTGAGCATCATCACCACATTGTATTGAATATGTTCTGTAGATATGTATAATGCTTCGCTTCTGTTATAATACTCAAAAGAACTCCCACTCAATCTCTTGCTCTAGTATATTTTGAAAACTGTTTGTACTCATATCTGTTGAGTTTATTTCATTTCCATTTCATTCATGACATTGCCTGCTTCATTATAGTTACTTGATATATAATGTTTTAGATACAATATGATAGAAACCTTATATCTGTTTTGCTTAACATACTTCAATATGCATCTACAGACAGACAGGTCAGATTACCTGTCAACTCATTACCCATTGTACAGGTGACAGGTTGGTTTGGGTTCAGGATGGGTGCCAAAATTGAGACCTGAACCTGACCCAGACCTCATCAAAGTTTGGGTGGCCCATTGAGCACCTGCTGTAGACCTGTTGTTGACTCACAACCTGTTGTAAGGGTGATAGGTTTATTCAGGTTTGAGATGAGTTTGAAATATGAGATCTGGACCCACCCTGGGCTGTTCACTACAGGCTAGAAAGTATCATTTAGGTGGGAATTCTCCTTGTTGTTGAATTAATTATTTTTCTTTGGTGGAGAGACTAATGTTTGTAGTATAAACTAAAGAAGAGTACACTGTAAAGCTGGCAAGATATGGAATATATGACTACTGTATGTGTATGTATATCTACAGCTTCTGACCAGTCTGAAATTTGATTGGGTTTAAAGAAATGTATTTACACAAGTCTAATTGGTAAGAGGTCTAATCTATTGGATCTCCCCTCCTTCCTCATGCCTCTTCACAGGCATCAGCTGCTCCAATGCACATAAACTTTCATATTTAGCATATGTGGTCTCAGCCTCCCCCCAGGAGTCTCAGCTATCTCATCTGTGAGTGCGTGCCACAGTTCTGAAGACTCATGGAAACTAACAGGCTAACAGCTTCCTCCCCATGTCTTTCTTCTCCAGACTATATGTATCTGATGGTTTCAGCAAGAACACTTGTCACTCTTGCTGAACCACCAGGTATGTCTTTTATTTTCTCTTGTCATGTAGTTCTTATTAGCTCACTCGTGCTTGACAGAGCACCATGTCTTTATACATCTTAATAAACCAGTTTATTCATTGTCTCTGAGACTCAATAGACCAGCTATCAAACTGTCCTCAGCTTCCAATGCCTCTACTCAACCCACAAACAACATGCCAGCCACTGGAAACTCAACTCAGCAGTCAGCCACTGCAGGAGATGCCAGATGTTCCCATAGTCTTGCAGGATCACCTGCTCCATCAGATGTGCCCCAAGCCCAAATCACAATCCAGTGTGACACTATTGTTGAGACTTACCGCACAGGCATCAACACTTTGAAGCTGAATGTTCTCACCAAGATCATCCACGTGCTTGCTGACTTCTTCCATGCCAGACCAGGACATGATGAGGACTTCAATAATGCCCTCCGAATTTATGTCGAAATGCTCAACAATTATAAGGACAAGCAGTGAGTCCTCCATTAGGAAGGAGAGAATCAAGTACATGCCAGAGCCAGGAATGAAGTGGAAGAGGGGAGACCAGCTCAACCTCAAGCTGCCAATTTCATGAGGAAGGTGATGGAGGAGATGAAAGGGGAGAGGAATCTGAGCACAATAGAGAGTCTGATGGAGGAGAAGACGCTGATGAAGGACAAGCCCAGTGAAATATGCATGAATTGATGAGTCACAATTTCCATGGCAGCCTGTTAGGGAGATCAGCTGAGCCCTCCTCCATCCTAAGCTGCAGCGCACCCTTGAACTTATCAAGAACTACACTCTCGATCTCAAAGCATCCTGTTGAAGCCTCACAAATTTGCCTGAATGTCCAGAGTTCCCCGAGGAGCAGTGGCTTGCTCTCTTGGCAGAGAAGGCAGTCAACCTTGATTCTGTGTTCGCCACCGAGCATTCCACTTCAATTAATGAAATTCAGACTCATGAAATATCTGAAGGGATTGCTCTCTGACTCACCGAAAACATGTCCAACCTCTCTGAATCAAAGAGAGTCATTAGCAACACAGATGAATGGACCACAACCTGGTACACCTACACTCAAGCAGTCATCATTGCTTTCCTGCATAGATACAGAGAACTCACCTTCTATCAATAATACATGTCCTCTCTCTTCTGGACAAATGCACTTCCCCTCCACAGTCATGTCTTCATCCTTGACCAAGCTATCCAAAATAGAGTTGGCAGATGTCAAAACATCCTCCTCTCAGAAACAGACAAGTTCCAAGATCTCGAACGCTCGCACATCTCCCCTGTTGGCATGGCATACCAAGAATTTGAGGAGGGGCACTCTGAGTCCAAGCCTAAGAGAAGAGTTGGTGACCGTGTGCAAAGCTTTGATGCCTGCAGGCGGTGGAATGCAGGAGTTTTCCTTCATCAGATGGTAAATGTCACTACAAACATGTGTGCTCAAGTTGCAAGAGAGGACACCGAGTCTCCACTTGCCCTGGGAGAGTTTGAATGACTGGAAGGAGTTTTCGAGGAGAGGGGGAGGTTCAAGAGGAAGAGCAAGGGAGCAGATTGGGAAGAAGGAGACAAGAGGTTCACACCCAAGTACAAACAAGGGTTTGTATTCTCAGCAACCAACAATCCTGGTAGCTGGGCTGCTGGTTGCATGGAATTCAAATTGCCAGTGCCATGACCACTGCCCAAAGAATTTGGAAATTCAGAGGCAGTCAGCATGATTGCGAGGTACCTCCAATTGATCAAAATCACAACGCCTATCAAGGTGGACATCTTCAAAAAATACCTCGAAACCCATCCAAATCAAGAGTTTGTTGCCTCTGTTATTATTGCGCTCAGAGAAGGATTCTGGCCCTGGGCAGAAACCCAGCCAGAAGGAGGGAGTTTCCAGGTACTTGGGATAACACGAGAATGAGTCTGAGGCCCACGATGGAACAGAAGTTCATCAGCAGATATTGAGACAAGGAAATAGCTACTGGATGCTTCTCAGAATCATTTGGATCTGATCTGCTGCCTGGGATGTACAGCACGCCAGTGCATGCGGTCCCCAAGCCTCACTGGATGATTTTTGAATGGTCTCTAACATGTCAACTGGATTGTATGTGCCAAATCGGATGATACACCACTCTGATATAGCTGGATCACATCTTGACAGTCTCCACACTCTATTCTCAGTGATATTTCATTACCGCAAGAGCACCCCTGGCAACGTGCAGAAAATCCTGGTCATTTTCGAATCAGACATGTTGAAGGCATACCAACTCTGCTCAATGCATCCATTGTGGCAACTGAAGCAAGTGGTGACCACTGGGTACCTCACCAGTGAGCAGAAAGCTGCTGGAGAGGTCAAGGTATTGGTCAGGATTGTTGACTGCAATAACAATTTCAGTGGAAGAGACTCAGGCCAAGTCTGGTATAGTGTTAATGGTCTCATCACCTGGGTAGTGATCAATGTTGAGAACATTGAAGACTTGGGATGTTACATGGATGACGATTTCAGCTTTGATGAGTGGGGAGATCTGGAATACTATGCCCTGTATGACACCTTCTATCCTCCGAGCAGACTAAGCTACTCAAGCTATGGGACTGGCTTAGCATACCTCACAGCAAGTCCAAACAGTTGTTTGGTTTGCAGCTAGTTATCATTGGATTTGACATCGACCCAAATGTGATGACAGCCACCATACCACAAGATTCAAAGGCTGAGTTGGTCCTTGCTATTCGGCACTTTGCCTTGTCAAATTGGCATAACTTGCAGGAGTATCAGCAGATTGCAGGGTGGTCAAATTGGTCATTCAATGTTTTTCCTCTTCTGAAACCAGGGTTGTGCAACTTGTACACAAAGATGCAAGGCAAGACCAACCCGTTTGCTGGAATCACCCTCAGTAATGCATTGAAAGAAGACCTACACTGGTTGGCAGATTACATCGAAAACTTGAATGGGATTTGTTGCCTCGATTCCATGGACTGGGATCTGATCCTAGATGCCACTATCATGATTCTGTGTGACATGTGCCTTGATGGAATGGGATTTTGGATCCCAAGGATAGCCTGCAAGTTCATATGTCCTATGCCTGAGCTACCAGATGGCAAGGAAATCATATTCTTCTTTGAGGCTCTATGTGTTTGTGCTGCAGTTCACTGGGTAGTGAATACTCTGTCTCTGGAATCAAGGAGAAGAGTGACCATATTCACAGATAACATTAACACCATTGACATCTTCAATTCACTCAGGGCAACTCTGTTCTACAACTCTATCTTAAAATCCACCATCGATGTCCTAATCAGTCACAAGACTGACCTCCACATGCTCCACATCCCAGGCTCTGAGAACAATATCACAGATGCTCTGTCATGTTCACAGTTCTCAAAAACCTGGGAATTAGTCCCTCGCCTCTTAATTCTGCCTTTTGTACCCCCCACAGTGTGCTGGGGGCATTGAAATGTTAATCGACATCACTCCAGGGTCCAGACAGAAGATTCATGAACCTTGGACCCTGGAGAAGCTGTATCATGAGTGGTGCCTCACCTTAGGCTCCACAATTGACATGTTGACTCTCAGCCTATATAATTCTGTGCTAAACTCTTATATCACTTTTTGCAAAATCCACAACTTCCCCATCCAACTCATCATCAACAGCATGAGCTACTACATTGTCTTCATGTGTGCTCACATCAAACCAGATTCTGTGTCTACCTATCTATCTGGAATATGCAACCGCCTAGAAAACTTCTTCCCAGATGTACATGAAATCAGAAACTCACCTATCATCAGCTGCACTCTGAAAGGATGCAAGAGACTCAAAGGATCCGTGGTCAGACACAAGTCCCCACTCTCTCATGATGACATCCACCATGCAATCAAGACTCTTGCACCGTCTTCAGACTATGATGATTGCCTCTTCTGCTCTCCTAGTGACTGGTTTCAATGGCTTACTCCATCTAGCAGAACTGAGCATGCCTGATGCCAAGAAGGCCAGAAATTGGAGGAAGATCATGCACAGGACAACTGTCAAGTGGCTCTCAGAAGGCTATGCATTTTTCCTCCCAGCTCACAAGGCCAACACCACATTCAAAGGCAATAAGGTTATTATTCCTAATGACAATGACCCCACTTTCAGTCCCCTCCCTGTATTCCACCATTACCTCGCCCTCCATGACTGTCGACACCTCGTACACCCTGCACTTTGGGTCACCACTTCTGGATCCATCCCCACCCGATCTTGTTTCATAAAGAGACTTTGACAAATCTTCCTGAGCAAGAAGATCACAGGTCAATCTATGTGAGCAGGTGGTGCAACTGATCCTGCTGAGCAGGGTGTGTTACCCTACCTGATTAAAGCATGAGGTTGATGGTCATCAAAGGCCTTCAAGATATATATTCGAAAGAACCCTGTTCTCCTTCAGGCAATGATTGATACACAAGCTCCCTCTTTATAACCATCCTCCATGTCCATTTCCCAATGTCCTTCCAGTTCTATTACCCAATAGTGCTCATACATGCGGCGCATGGGTAGTTCAATTCACTCATGCTCTTAAGGGCATTTTTTCAGTAAACTCGTGTGATCGGTTGGACACTTGTTGACCAATTAGTCAGGTTTAAAGAAATGTATTTACACAAGTCTAATTGGTAAGAGGTCTAATCTATCGGATCTCCCCTCCTTCCTCACACCTCTTCACAGGTGTCAGCCACTCCAATGCATGTAATCTTCCATATTCAGCATATGTGGTCTCAGCCTCCCCCTGGGAGTCTCAGCTGTCTCATCTGTGAGTGCGTGCCACAGTCCTGAAGACTCATGGAAACTAACGGGCTAACAGCTTCCTCCCCATGTCTTTCTTCTCTAGACTATATGTATCTGGTGGTCTCAGCAAGAATGCTTGTCACTCTTGCTGAACCACCAGGTATGCCCTTTTATTTTCTCTTGTCATGTAGTTCTTTCACTCATGCTCAACAGAGCACCATGTCTTCATACCCTCCCTGGACATTATGGACTTCATTGTACTTCACTATACAGATGACATCGTCATATTGGACTATATGGACAATGTACTTAGTTCCTCAGACTTACAGACATTCATACTTTACTTCTTGTTGTACCATAATCTCTCCCTCCTGCTCATACATGCAGCGCATGGGTAGTTCAATTCACTCATGCCCTTAGGGGCATTTTTTCAGTAAACTCGTGCGATCGGTCGGACACTCGTCAACCAATTAGATGACCAAATGACACCAAACCTCAACTCCCACCTTGCGAGGTCTTGAGGACAAAGGGATGGAAATCAAGAAGTGAAACCTCCACTGAATGAAAGGTAACATAAAAGCTCCCACCCAGAAAAGAAAGGAAGGTAAGAGAATCCCAAAGCCCAGTGAGGGCTTGGTACTCGTCTAGGAGCCCACTGGGGTCCGGTGTCTCTCTGATCTCAACCTGCTAGTTTCTGGCAAACCCCCCCAATATTATACCCTTCTAACTGCTTTCTCAGTATGCCTATGGCATAGCTACCCCATTTTCCTTAACATATTTCCCAGCTACTTATTCCTCTTGCAGAATACTTCCATTTGTAACAATACTCACACATTACCTTAGTCCTAATCATGTCCCTGTATGCTGGGTCTATCCAGTCAATAACAGGCCACCGTTACGCATTACTGAACACTGGGTCATAACCATACAGTACATCTGAACTTACTTGCTATTGTCTGCAACCTTCCCTGACTCTTGTTTCCTATTCGGGATCTAGTGTCAGAGTGGAACGGAAAGTGCAGCAGTAGATAATAACTATATACAGTAACAGTAAAATTACAGCTCTGAAGAGGCGCATAATGGTATCAAGAAAAGATGGTGAATGCAACACAAAGAGAAAGAAAATAAGTTAGTACGTATACAGGCATTGTCGTCTATTGGACTAAGCCTCCCTTGAGGTTTCCCTTCCAAGCGCCGTGGCCAAGACTGACGTCGACCTGATCGTCTTGGGCCTGTTGATAATACGGCTGAGGCTGATGAATATAATGCCTCTCGATGCCGCCGTCGTTCAGACCGATGGCAGAGCCCAGCTCACGGCCAGTCCTCGTCACGTTGATGGGAGCGAGAACGGGAGGAGGACTCTCGTAACCACTGCGATACTCGTTGTCGTATACATATGGTGCCGCGGGAGTAGATGGACCAGAGCTGGCGCTATCGGGAGACGGGGGCGAGATGTGGGAGATGGAATGACGGGAGGAAGTGGGCACGGTGTAGGTCTGTGGATATTCCTGGTAGGAAGAGGACGGTCGGAAGGAATAGGAACTGGGGAGGTTGTACTGCAGCTCGGGGGACGCCGAGTCTGACGAGCGGAGGGTGGCGGTTGCTGGGAGGGTCGCTTGAGCGAGCGGTGGGGGCGAGTCGGGCGGGGGTGAATGGGAAGGCTGGCTGTAAAGGCGGGCGGGTTCGAGGGCGGGTGGGGCGGGAGGCGGTGAGGGAGCGCGTTTGGATGCTGAACCACGGGCCAAACCGGCACGATTATTGCGACGAGAACCGGGTGCGAGGTGAATGCGATAACTGGAGGGGTTGAGTATTGATCAACGAAGAAAGGTGGGCACTCACTGCTGCTGCAAATTGTCCTGCCTTGAGCACCTCGTCTCGCATCCTGGAAACGGGCACTTGTGGTTCCTCTCTCCCGTGTGGACGCGATTGTGCCGTGCTAAGTGGCCGCTGGTCGTGAAGGCACGGTCGCATGTTGGACATACGTGCCGCTTCTTGGAGGCAGCTGGGGACGGGGACTGGTCATCCCTGTCAAGCTTTGTGTTTTCAGCTCTAGGCATCAGGTCTGCCCTGCAAGGTGGGAGAAGGGAGTCAGGATGAGATGGGGGGTTGAAAAGACGCGTTTATGTTGCTGTACGTAAATCACAATTTGCTCACAATTTGTTTTCTCTGAAATACAAATAGAAAATATTCTTATCACTGAAAGACACGTTCCCCAGCTGCTACTCCGTCGCTTTCGGAGCCGTGTCCGCTAGCGAAGACTCTCGGTATGCCTCCTCCATCCCCATTGACGAGCAAGCTCGACAGACGCCGCCCAGGAGACAGATTTATTTTGTTTTTATTTCTTGTCGTTGATTGCTTCTCTCCAGGCACAACATAAAAACGTAATCCGCCCTTCTTCCGAATCACCGACCCATGATAAGCGTCGCCGTTGGATCACCCAGCAGGGTCTCCTACTGGTCTCCTGATGTTCGCACCGGCTGCGCACACATTGTTCTCCCATTATTACGGTGCATCGTGCAATCATCATGCAAAGGGGGACGTTTCACTCATTCGACAGATCTATGTTTTTCCACCCACTAAGCCCTTTCTGGACTCGTATTTCATTTGATTTCTGCCGCCGGCTCGTCCCATCGTCCTCCCTGCTTGCGATCGGACGAACCTGCAGCTACGTCTCGCTAGGAAATAAATGCCCACAGGTATCCATAGTACAGCCTAGTACAGCACTCAAGTCTCCCTCAGAGGACGACGACCTCACGCTGTTTCATCTGTTTCATAGGGCCAAAAGGAGCATTCCCACTGATGGCGGTCTTTCCCCGTGAGTGCCCAACTGACGGTCTAGGCTACGTCACAATCCAAGGCCTCGGTTCGTACGTTATCTTACTACCCGCACACTCGCAACGAATCCCAAGATGCATACGAAAATCTTACAGAAGAGAATCTCTTTCGAACCCTGTCTCTTTCCTCCGCCTCGACCCTGCTTTTTCCAAGCCCTGATTATCGTACCCTGCCAGATCGTCTTCTTATCGTCACCTCTCCCGAATCACCCGGTGCTCTATTCAATGACGTTCCTGAATATATCATGTGCTAACATTACGACTAACAATGACCTACATTCATCGACGAATTCGAGATATCCAGCTCTTTCAAGATAGGTTCTAAATCTAGACATCAGACCCTTCATCTAGACACCCAAATTAACCATACCTCAATGAAATCTCTCTCAATAAAAAAAACCTTGTCTGCATTTCCACTGTCCACATAATGGTTCTCTGTCAACCATTGTCGTAACTGCGAAGCATCAGACCCACACCTGACGCCGGAAAAACATTACCATGGATGCGACTACGACGGTGTCCGCATTACTTGCCATCCGCTCCCACGCTTCCACTCACTGCAAAAGTCGTCAGAATGTTCCATCATTTTCGTTGCATAGTATATGAAAACTCGCCATCTAGGGCATGCCCTCAACCATGCTTTTTCTTATGTCCGCACAAACCGACAAATTCATCATCATCAGTTAGAAATCATAAACAATCGTTGTTGCAAAGATGCTTCACGACGCTCTGGAACGGATTCACGGTGGGCTGACCTCGGGCACAAGTCCGCCCTCCAATCATAGATCGGCAAAGCTATCCGGTCCACGAACATGGAGCACCGCCCTTGAAGGCGAGGATATTATGTGTCTGGACCAACAACACAACCCCGGCCCCCGAGGCCGTTATCTATAGGCGAACCTTAGAACCGAAGCTAATACTTGAAGCTTGGCCGTTGAACCGCATAGCAAGACGGAAATTAAATATATTAGGTTAGTTATATCCTTCAATTAGCTTCTACGCGTCAAGGTCAGCGAAGGAACCGGGTAAAAAATTGAAGCTCACGTTAGCTTCCCCTCTGTCACTGCTTCTAGCCCGCTCAGCTCTTCAGCGACAACTATATCGCTCAACTGACCGGCTACCAGCGGCCCCTGCATCCCGCCCATCCGATTACACGCTGCCTTCGCATCGCCGTGAAACCGCATCGGCAACCCCACCTGCTCGTCAATCAGCAGATGAGGCAGCAGTCGCGTATGGAATACACGATGTGCCGTCGATGCACCCTATCCCAATCCAATAAGCTAACCGCAAACAGAGAAAATTCTGAACGCACAAACTGCCTGAAAACCCCACCAACCACAGCGCTGACGGTGTCACCTTGCACTTTCCACAGACCGAGGCTAGCGCTGGGCCCTTCCACAGCTCCGAATTTTGGGACAGCAGGAACCCATCGCATGATACCCCGATTCCCCATTGCCGTCCGACGTGCTCCCCCAACACATAGCTATTCAGTGTCCGTGCGACTATCACCTCCAAGTCATCCGATGGCTTCAGCTCAGACGAAGCACTGAGAAGGAGAAGGAGATATGTCTCGAGTGTACGTCGTCCTGTGTGTCCAATAAGTAACATAGGTATATCCTCCAAAGAAAATCAGACGCACCAATGAAACCGAGTCCGCCATTGTGTCCTTGTGCAGCAGCAGGATGGCTCGCATGCGTAAGTATCCGCTGCGCCAGCTCAGGAGGAAATGCAAGACCGGGAAAGAGAGAATCTAGATGAGAGCTGAACGGATTTTTGGGCGACATTGGTGCTGGCCGACGTCTAGCCTTTTGAGGTTGTTTCCGTGCAGTTGAATTTTTTGTGGACTAGGAACATTATCGTCACCCTCGTCGGCGTCGTCGACATACACCTCCCTCCGAGGCGCGTTTGTCTCATGAGAGAGTGGTTTTCTCAGCATTGCCGCTGCCGGGCTATACAGTCTCCGTCCAGACACATTGCTCCCTGACCGCCACGTATAAAGGGAAGAATACCCTGTACAACGACGCAGACAAAGAGACATTCAAGCGCGTCGTCGGAAACGTCGTCGACGAGCTGATTTTTGGTCGGTTGTGGATGGGAGAAAAAAGGAATACTATCACGTGTTGGGTCGCGTGACAATATTCCGTCAGGGGCCTTATTGCATGTCAAACCTACTCCTGCATCCATTTTATTTATCGAGCACGATTACAATAGTATTCTATCATGTAGCTGTTCCGAAAATTTGGTATCTCCTGCAAATACTTGGTCCAATCTCGTCATACTGTGCTTTGGTATGACAAGAGGTGTAGAACTCAGGCTACAAACAAGGATCAGTATACCGATAGTTTCAAGAGCGGACATCGTACCAAAGAAGCCAATAGAGAACCACCAAACCATACAGCATACCTGTTGAAGCAACATCAAAACGAAATCTAGAAATAGAAAAGTCTTAATACCCACCTCTGTCGTTTGTGAGAGATAACATCGACTTCCACACCAGAAGACTACAACATAATGAGAATCATCTGCAACATAAACTCTATACGTACCTTTAAAACACTCCCGCTAGCAAGAACGCTTGCATCCAAGCGTCTATCGACGAGTAGCTTCAGATCACGCTTCAAACGGTTTCCAAAGTGTTGGAACATCGTCGATCCCCCAGACAGTACGATATTCTGGTCAACGTTTGTTATTTAGCACTATGATGGGCGCTATGAGACTGACCTTGTATAAGCCTCGACGGACATCGATGGGAGATTGCTGGATAACATCGTCGACGATCTCCGGTAAGGGAGTCAAAAAGTCCGAAGAGTATATTTCAGGGTTGAAGAAGATCTCTGGCGCAAGGAAACGTTCATAGCCAACGTCTATGCCATATTTCTATGGTGTAGAATCAGACGATGTACACGATAGCGTGTCCATCACATACCCTTCCGGTAACACTATGTTCACCCTCATACCTCTCAAAGTATTTGTATGGCTCGACGTCGTACTTCCGGAACTCCTTGACGATATCCTGACACACATAGCTGAACGACTCTTTCACCTTGCCCGCGACTTTCAGCTGATCCTCTGGAGGGACAGTAGCCATCTCGCCTCGTTCCCGAAGGAGGTTCAACACAAACTGAGAAATATCCCTTCCTGCAATGGGGATATGTTTGATAGCACTTCCGATGACGTATCCTTCTGCGCAGGGGATAACATGAGTAACGCCATCACCAGAATCAATAACAGTTCCGGTAAGAGTACGGTCTGTGACTCGGTTGGACGTCCAGGACGCGGCGAGGGCGAGCACAGCCTGGACAGCGATATACAAGCCCTTGATGTTGAATGATTCAAAGAAAATTTCGGCAGTTTGTTCGCGATTTTCTGGAGCATTGAGCGGTGGTTCAGTCTATCTCTGGGCGTAAGCATTTACTGGACAGTCATCTGACCATAGCAACTCACTAGGAGGAAATGGTGGTCTTCTGGCTCTGCCCTGAGATATTTGAAGATAGTCTGCTCCCAGTAACGCTCCATGTAGTCCCAGTTGTCTATCATGCCGTGACGGATGGGATAATGGACGCTATATCCAGGCGTCTTTGCATTTGCTAGAGCCTCATCGCCGATGAAGAAGTCAAGGTCTTCGACACCACGCTTGGATGCAAGATGGCCGGGTTTGGATGGAACAGCCGGTGCACGAGACGATTGAGCAGCAGTACCACGAGTGGCAATCGCGGTCGGGAATACACTGCAGACTTGCGCGTCTTAGCAATGTAAATGGATGCTGCATTGTTACTCACAAGGAAGGATCAGAATTGCCCGCAAACCTTGTATCCAGACCATCGTAAGCAACCAGTGAATACAAAGAGGTAGCAGATTCACCCTATTTTCGAGTACCCAGTTCCATTATCGCATATAATGGGCGCTAGGTTGGACATGGTAGTGGATGGCAAGGCCGATGGATATCCGTAGTAATGTCTCCAAAACGGTCGAGCCAAGCAAAGACAAACATATCGGCTTTCCGGGCCGTTCGGGAAATGTCGATCTTCACCGTATACCGCGATGAACGCAGCCTTCCGAGCACGATGGGCACGGTCGTTTTCCACGTCCAGGTTAAGATCGAACCGTGCTATCGTGTATAGTCAGAGCGGTAATCCAGCAGAAGTCCTCAGTGCGATGACCTTTCCCAAGCTGGATCCCCCGACGCCATCCACCGTTAATGTCAAGTTCCTGCTCTCAGCAGTCAACCCTGCTGATATCAATGTTATCGAGGGAGTCTACCCTGCAAAGCCGCAGCTCGTCCAGGGAACAGGGTCTGAAGGTGTATACATTGGAGGCAACGAAGGCCTGGCCATCGTTACAGCCGTTGGCGAAGGCGTCGACTCTGTGAAACCCAACGATTGGGTTATTTCGACAAAGGCTCAGGCTGGCACCTGGACTGCAGTCAAGAATATCTCTGCTAAAGAGCTTCTCAAGATACCCAACCCGGAAGGACTCAGTGAAGTCCATGGCGCTACTATGACGGTACGCGAGGTATCGAGGTTCTGGTTCCTTCTAATTCTTCTAGGTAAATCCCCCTACAGCATACAACATGCTAAACGAGTTTGTTGATCTCAAACCTGGCGACTGGGTCATCCAGAATGGCGCTAATAGTGCCGTCAGTACCACTTTTTGCCCCGCTTTTCATGCTCATCTCTTGATTAGGTTGGTCAAGCAGCCATCCAAATAGCGGCTGCTCAAGGATTGAAAACGATCAACTTTGTTCGTAACCGGTGTGTTTACGCTGCCGTTTCGTTACCAACCTGACGAAAGCATTAGCGACAACATTGCCGATCTAGTACAGAGACTTGAGGCCTTGGGTGCAAACAAGGTGTTCACCTATGACGACCTCAAAGACAGAGAGCTCCGCAAAAAGATCGCTAGCTTGACTGGAAACGCGGTACGTGTCTACTACCAATACCTGACCTATTTTTCATTTCAAGACACAAGGAAATCCGCTTGGGACTAAATTGTGTTGGTGTGTATGAAGACCTATCTTCTTGACAAGTTGTTCAGTGCTCCCCAGGTGGCCCTGAGACGACCCAGATGGTGAAACTCTTGGGCAACAACGCTCATTTGGTATCATATGGTGCGATGTCGAAACAGCCACTCTCGTTCCCGACATCCTTGTTCATATTCAAGAATCTTACGGCGCACGGCTTCTGGCAACATGGCTGGTATCAACAACGGAGCCGTGCAGATCGTGAAGATTTAATGCGCAAGTTAGTTAACTTGACGTCCCAAGGCAAGGTGTGTATGAGCAAGCATTATCTATTGCTAGGTGTTAAAAAATGTACAGCTCAAGGAACCTGAGCATAAAGTGGTGGTTATTCCCACTCATGAATCCGATGAAGAAGCGACCGCGAGAATCAGGGACGTTTTCAAGACAGCGCAGAGTCATGGAAAGAAAATCTTGCTCAAGCTAGAGAGTTCTTCATAATCCCACAAGATGAAATGAAAATGAAAACAAAGTCTGTCATTATTATAAATAATGCTACCGCATTTGCCTGTCTTCGAAGAAATGCTGCAAATATTTGACATCAGAACGACGGGAAAATCAGTATGGAACATTTGAGTGCCCACCTTGAGATGTCGTAATTGCCATGCACAAGTAAGAATTAAAACCATTATCTGAGCCACGCTGTACCATACGGCCCGCCCATTGGTAGCCTCGCTAAGATTCCTGTAATCCGCCTCCCGCTCCCGCTGATACTGCTGCTCCCGTCGGATATCCTCGAGTTTTTGGTTCAAGTCGCGCACTTTGGATGCAAGCTCAGAGACATGCGATCTATCTTGCTCTATGTTGGCTTTTGTCTTGCCAACGACGATGTCAAGGTAAAGGCGAATGTGGGTACTGGAGAACCAGGACGTGTAGTTGGTGGAGAGGCAGATAGAATGGTCCCCTGCATCATGCGACGTGAACGTGAAGCGGCCTTCGGAGGGACCTTTTGTTTTGACAACGGATTCACCGCTCTCTACTTCCTGAATAAAGTAAATGAATACGTGTTCGGTACATAATGCCTTGAGATGTGTACCTCGACATCGACGTGTATTCCAAGTTTATCGTCAGATATGTATGCCTGCTGGAGGCTCTGACCATTCGAGGGCACGGTAATGACCTTGACATTGGTGAGAAACCGTCGACAGGAAAGTGAAGAAAACACGTTACCTTCGACAACAGTGTCTGTTGGTAACTCCTCAATGAAACAGCGCTTTTCGTTGGCGTCGAGATAGAAATGGAGAGCATTGGCGACAGCAAAGGAGAACGAAAGAAAGCAGAGCGAGAGGAACGGATGGCGGCGCATGGTCGAGGAAGACAAACAGAGTGTGACAAGTGTGACAGGGTTCCTCGTTGTCTCCTACGATGATGGCGTACTACTCCCGCCCTTCGTACGCCGCCGAGACTCCTCCGCCAGCAAATATCGCTCATCCCGTCCCTCACCAGTCCGTTGCACCCTATCTTCCCAATGCCAGCTCTCACAGCTCCATCCCTGCCCACCTCTCCACATATGAAGACGGCAAAATCTACGCTCTGGTCATCGAGCTCATGGACCCCATGGCGAGAGAGGGTGCATTGCTCGAGCTCAGCAAGAAGAGAGAGCAGTACGATGACCTGGCCTTGGTTCTATGGCATTCGTTCGGTGCGCCGTCTATTCTGTTCTGTAAACTTAGCTTGACGCCGCCCAGGCATCATGCCGGCCTTGCTGCAGGAAATTGTGTCTGTATACCCGCTACTCTCGCCGCCGAATCTCACTGCCCATGTCTCTAACCGGGTCTGCAATGCCCTTGCCTTGCTGCAATGTGTCGCCTCCCACACGGACACGCGTCAACTCTTCTTGAATGGTCCGTGCATTTTCCTTCGGCGCGACATGGGCTCATACTTTACTTTTTGTAGCGCATATACCTCTTTTTCTATATCCTTTTTTGAATACCACCTCCAAAACGCGCCCGTTCGAATATCTTCGGCTTACTTCTCTGGGTGTTATTGGGGCGCTTGTCAAGGTGAGCCCTTTCCCATGCATCTATAATCATTGTAATCTCATATACACCAGCAAAACGACAACAACACCGTCATACACTTTTTGTTATCTACCGAAATTATCCCTCTCTGCCTGCGCATCATGGAAACCGGTTCGGAGCTGTCGAAAACGGTGGCTATTTTCATCGTCCAAAAGATCCTCCTCGACGAAACGGGTCTAACTTATATCTGCCATACCTACGAGCGATTCTATGCGGTAGGGACCGTCCTGAGCAACATGGTCAGCCAACTCGTCGAGACACAGGCTGTCCGACTACTCAAACATGTTGTTCGGTGCTATCTCCGCCTTAGTGACAATTTGCGGGCAAGGGAAGCCCTGAGAGCCTGTTTACCAGAGCCGCTGAGGGATCAAACATTCAATACCCTTCTCAAGGTCGGTATTCCATACATCTACTAAACAACATCTAATCTCGTTTTTGACAGGGAGACATGGTCACGAAGAGATGTTTGACGACCTTGCTTACTAATTTAAATGAACCATGATGCACTTCGCTTATTTCGCTTATTTCCATCATCTATATATTGCTAGCTTCGGGGCGACAGTATCATATTTGTAGTACAGAACAAAATATTGTATAATAATTGTTGAGTAGCTTGTTTGCAATGGAAGTAGATTATCGTATCGCACAAGGGAGAAGGGACAGTGTTATGCATTATGTTTGCAGGAATGGAATCACGGACCAGTAGTCTTGTTCTTAGATCGAGAGAATCGATATGATGTTAAATACCGTCCGAGACAACATTATTGACACTATTCTATGACCAAATAAAAAGGGAGCTACAGCGATATAGGCTTACTATCTTTTTGCGCTTGATACAGTCAATGCAGGGTGTGCGGGTACTAAAGGCGAGCAAGACTCACCCATTGTAATCCGATCACCCAATGAAAGAGCTATGCCCTGCGTCTTGCTACGAATTCTCACATGGCCTGTAATGGTACCCGCCTCCGTCCGTTCAATGCTTAGATTCGCCAGCGCATCTTCGCCTATACGCTAGAATTAGCGATGCAATCACCTCAGGGATTTGATACCTACCAAACAGGCTTCTTGCATACATATTTGCGGACAGGAAGTCGCATTCTCCTGAAAGGGCACCGTCAGGTGTCAGACACGACATATTCGTCGCCTTCATGACATGCTTGAGGTACTCTCTGGGATCACTAGAAAACGAGCACGTTAGTACTTAAGTACTTCATCAATATGAACTTTTCAACACATACGACATAGAATTGTTGACGTTGACTCGATTCTCCCATTCGAATTCGGTCCACATACTACGGAACTATGGATGAATTAAGTACGCTGTCTTAACCCAAAGGCTACGATGACTCACCTGCGCCTCGTTACAGTAAGCCGGTTTGATATAGTCCATGATATCAATATGGATGTCGTTGAGAATGACACAGGCCTCTGACATATTGTGACCTTCCCAAAGTATGCTTCCGAAGATGACGCCAGTTTCCGTCGATGACACCTGGAGACCAGTCAAGTTCGTTTTCCGAGAATGATGATGAGATGACAAACTTTTATAGTGGCTTTGATGCTCTGGAATCCATGTGGGCCGATGGTATAAACTGACGGTCTTTCGACGATTTTGAGATCGCCTAGAGTAGCAAAATCGAGGCAAAGGTTTTGCAATGTGTTCGGTGTCTGGTTAACTAGAAGCACGTCTTTTGCACCAAACAATATTATTGCCTTGCGGATCACAATATGCTAAACACTCACCAAGCATGATATCAAACCCATGCATTTTGACATATGCTTCGGCGTATATTGGATCGGAAAATCCTGGCAGGGTGTATTAACGACTACGTATCCAAAACATTGTTTGAGGACCTCACCAGTGAGCTGAGCAATTCGGCTAAGATTCGAAATGAAGTCTTCTTGGACTTCGCCCGAGCCCGTTGCACGACCAACATCCTCATCATCCTGTATGGCAAAATGAATATTTCTGAAGTAAGATACGTACAGACACGCTCACATCAATGGCATCATCAGTAGTCTTCTTGGAGAACTGCCTGAATGTCAGCAGATCATCAACTTGGACGACTGCCGCCTTCGTCGCCTCCGTTTCTTTCTTCTCAAGTGCTCGTTTCTAAATAAACATTCAGAGTTCGCCTCAGTAAGAGTAGATAAAGATAAAGAGACCTCTTGAGCAGTGAGCATCTTGGAGAAGGCGACTTTAGAATCGCTGAGGAAGACTTCATGAACGACAGGCTGTGCTCGAAGCTCGCTGAGAGTTTGTATACAATTCATTATACGCTCGTTGGAGTCTTCATCGATTTGAACGGTGACAAACTTAGACTGGCCAACACGAATGATTGAAGTCATGATCAACATTGCCTATTTCCCAGATGTTAGTTAAAAGACTCGGATATCAAAGAAGGCATACCTCAGCGCGTAACGAGTTGGAGGTAACCGTATCTTTACTCAAATCGTCGAAACGAAGGGCGAGTTTACAAAGGGCCACCGCTAAGACGGCTCCGGTGAAGAAGTCACCTCCTAGAATGAGTGCTAACATTTACGGTATTAGGCAGGCACAAGGATCGGGTTAGGTATTGCTTACTTCGCAGGGGAGGTTTAGCAGCAGATTTAACAGCTTCCAAACGAGATGCTGCTGTACTTGAGTATGCTGTTTCTGTCGCATACGTTCCATCCGCCAGTACCTTTGGTCGTCCAATAACTTCCGCCTTTTCTCCCTTCTCCGTCTCGATATCCTCTCCGCCTGCTTCATCTAGCAATCGTTGCTCTGATGCGAGTATGGGGATCTCGCCCAGTACCTTCCTCACAGCTTGCATAGTCTCCCGGATGTCGGCTACTGTTTCGACGTATTCGCCCAAAATCCATAGCACTCCACGGAAAACCTTTCCAGACTTAATCTCGGGTAAGGTTTGAATCAATCTTTCACAGATGGCCGCTCTAAGATTGGGGAATTTCTCCACAACTTCACGCACGAAGGCAACAACGTCGAGAGCGGAGGGGTTGCTTGTGTCGCCGAGGAATTCCATCAGGGCGTGTACAACACTGGCCGCAACCTCGGAGAACTTGATAGCCGTGACATGGATAGACTGGATGAGCAATTGTCTATACTCCGAAGCCTGTGAGATACAGTTGAGTATGACGATCAGCGACCAAGAAAATGGTCCTACCTTGTCGAAGTCAGATTCCTGTGTCTTTTGAAGCTGCTTCTTCAGGAAGAGAACGACTTCTTCAACATTACGACTAGTTGTCATGCTGAGAACCACGCTGATAGCTTTCCGACGGACCTCCATGTCGGCACTGAAGACGTATTAGTGAAGTAATCATACAAAAAGCTGCCACTTACGTAGACAGGATCTGCAACACATCCATTATGAGACCATCCATAACATGGCCATGCCTTGAACGAAGAGCGTCGAGACGATCTAATACGATGAGCTTAACGTTATTATCCGATTCCTTTATTATGAGGTTGATGTAACAAGATGCAGCGGCTAAAAGGTCGTGTCAGAAAGGGAACAGCCCGTGATGTACAAGCGAGTATGATGATACCTTTGACCGCTGCAGGGTTCTGTGTAAGTGCTGTCAGCGTTGTTGCCGCCTCGTATTTAACAGCATGCGAGGAGACGTTGAGAAGGTCGAATATGCATCGAATGTAACGACCCTAATTAGTTCAAAGTTCAGATACAGATTGGGAGCATAGGAGGGAATGTGTATACATACACGCTGGGCGGATTCATTTTTGCAATCCATGCGTATCACTTCAATAATGCTCATCTGCAGCGCCTCATCTAGGGACGGAATGGAGTCGTAAATGCTCGAAATGTACTCGACGGCCTTGGGCATAGAGCAATGAGCCAAAAACACAAACGCATTCCGCTTGCAGGTCGAGTCGGTTTCCGCAGCGAGGAAGGTAAGCATAAGCTCAGGGGCGTCTGGGATGAGATGCTCGTATTCGCGATAGATGGAATATACGGCGAAGACTGCATTTTTGCGGACGTAGGAGTGTCGATGCTCTAGACAGGATCTACAGGTAGGAATAAGAGGTTCAAGGAGCTCAGAATCTTTCGCGATTTTTTGCAGGAACCGCAGAGTTGCACCACGGATGTACTCGTTTGGGTGTTGCTACATAAAAAGCGATTCTAACAGCTGGCGGGTTGCATGATGGGGAGGACATACCAAGTCATTTCGAATGGCGTTGCTGGACACAAAGGTCAATTATCATCAGGTAAAGCAACTGACTATATGCGCACACGACAAGAATCATTTCCTGTTTCAGTTTTCCCTGCTCATCGTACTTTGGACAGACTTCCCAGTAGAAATGCAATAACTTCTTTAGCTGCTTGTTCCGCGACGGCAAGACGAATTGAATAATGGGCATGAGCAGTGTCGGCTGGGTCACAAATGAGTATCCTATATCATCCTCAAAGCCATGTTACCCTCACCTGGGGATTTCCATTGATAGTCGAAGTGACGATCCGGCGCAACGTGTCGATTTTGACTTCATCAGAGCCTTTTTCAAGGAGCTGCGCAGTTCAGACGTCGAAGGAGATTCCGTGGCCGCCTCGAAGATAACCGTGTAGCATGACGTGTCTGCACCAGACATTGTGGCCGACGACGACGACGACGACAGAGAAAGAAGGTGAGTGGAAGTGTAGCGGCTGTAACGCGTTGACCTTCGTTGGCTTATGTCACGTACCTGTGGGAAAATAAAAAGCACCGCGCTCGTTGTCCTGAACGTCCTCCATGGCGTCGTCATCGTCTGCGCCTGTTGCTCACAATGCTCTCCCACCGCCGTCAGTACCTTCTGCTGGTCGGTCGTCGCGAATAGCACCCCATTCTCACATCAAAGGTCTCGGTTTGACGCCGGAGGGCCTTGCGACCGTCGACGGTGCTGGATTCATTGGTCAGACCGTTGCTCGCGAGGTAGGCCCCGTCTCCGTCTCGGATACGTCAAGTAATATCTCTTAGGCTTATGCTAGGCATGCGGTGTCATTGTGGATCTGATAAAATCTCGCAAATTCTCTGGGCGAGCACTTTTGCTTGCAGGCGCGCCGGGAACAGGCAAGACTGCCCTCGCGTTGGCTGTATCGCATGAACTTGGGGCGAAGGTTCCATTCTGCCCTATGGTTGGATCAGAGGTGTACAGCACGGAAGTCAAGAAGACTGAAGTTCTGGCAGAAGTTTTCCGAAGGGCTATCGGTATGTCTCCGTAATATCGTATAGTAGTGTCCCTAATAATCCTTCTAGGTCTCCGTATAAAGGAAACAAAGGAGGTATACGAGGGCGAAGTTACCGAGCTCACGCCAGCAGAGTCCGAAAATCCCTTGAGCGGCTATGGCAAGACGGTCTCTCACGTTATCGTCCATCTCAAGACAGTCCGGGGCGTCAAGCAACTACGCCTTGATCCTAGCATATATGAATCCATACTCAAAGAAAAGATCGTAGTCGGAGATGTCATTTACATTGAACAGAACACTGGGGCGGTCAAGGTAGGATTGCTTCGAAACATTCGGTGACATTTTGCTGACGTCGTTTCCAGCGAGTAGGCCGTTCCGATGCATATGCTTCATCTTATGATCTTGAGTCGGAAACCTACGTCCCTCTCCCTAAGGGTGACGTTCATAAACGCAAGGAATTGGTTCAAGATGTTACTATGGGAGATTTGGATGCAGCAAACGCACGGCCTCAAGGCGGCCAAGATATCATGAGCGTCATGGGTAGTCTTGTAAAAAGTGGACGTACCGAAGTTACAGATAAACTTCGGCGCGAAGTCAACAAGGTCGTCAAAGGTTACGTAGACCAAGGTGTGGCCGAGGTGGTCCCAGGAGTCGTGTTCATTGACGAGGTTTGCTGCATTTTAGAAATTCTCTTCTAGTCTGCTAAACATTTTTAGGTGCACATGCTGGATATTGAGTGTTTCACCTACCTGAACGCGCTTCTGGAGTCGCCCATGGCTCCCACCGTCATTCTTGCAACAAATCGCGGCAATGCGCTGGTACGAGGAACGACTGACATCGTATCTCCTCATGGTATTCCCATCGACCTGCTGGATAGGTGAACGTCATCATTTGAAGCCAAGTCCATCTTACTGACGAACACGATGTCAGGTGTATGATTGTTAAAACTGAAGGATACACCCGTGAACAGGTTGGAAAGGTTGTTCAGCTTCGTGCGGACGTCGAGGGTCTCAAATTGAGTCCTGCCGTTCTCGCACGACTGGCAACGGAGGGAGAAAAGAGCTCGCTAAGGTTCCTTTCCATGTTTGCCATTAATGTTTCGCATGAGCTCATTTTTCACCTTTAGATACGCCCTTCAGCTACTCGCACCTGCATCGATCTTAGCCAAGCTGGCGGGTAGGTCGCAGATTGAGGACGAAGATATTGCAGAGATGAATGAACTGTTCATTGACGCCAAAACCTCTGCGGCGAATATTGGAGACCACACCACAGATGGTGAAAAAATGAGTCTGTAGCATGTCCGTTATGTAGTCTCTTGTTTTTAGTATATTTAGTGTCACCGCTCGTCCTGAAAATCTAACCCCTATCCTTTGTTTGCTCCTGTTGCAACTCGAGGTTGTTGAAAGAGCACAGCCACCAGTTCTTCGTCACATTCAACGATGAGCTCGCCAAAGCGGCCGGGGTCCCCTTCACCAGGCTCTGATTCGAAACGTGTAAAACTCTCAGCGACGGAGCAAAACCAGGGTGCATCCGTTGTCGACCCCGACTCTGCACCCGGTAAACGCAGCGAGCTCGACCCCATCCAGTCCGGTGACATTGGGAACCTCCCCAGCGAGGAGGGCGCCACGGCAGGAGAGTCATCGTCTCGCCCCGATGTACGCGTGAAGGTGCTGGGAGACGATGAGGACGGCGGAGACGTGTCTATGGGCGAGGACGAGGGAGAATCTGGCGACGAAAACGACGATGAAGACCCAGCGCAATTGGAAGCTACGCGCCTTCGTCTCGAGGAACAGGCAAGGAAATACTTGGCTTCGCAGACCCACGAAGTCATTATTCCGTCGTATTCCTCCTGGTTCGACATGGCCAAGATACATCCTGTCGAGCGCCGAGCCTTACCTGAGTTTTTCAACTCCCGGAATCGGTCCAAGAGCCCAGCAATATACAAGGACTACCGTGATTTCATGGTCAATACCTATAGGCTGCGGCCTACGGAGTATTTGACCGTCACTGCCTGCCGTAGAAATCTTGCAGGCGACGTCTGCGCCATCATGCGCGTCCACGCGTTTCTCGAGCAATGGGGTCTGATTAACTACCAGGTATGTGCTACTCAGTTCAGTTTTCAGCTATGTCGTTAAATATTTCTCTGCAGATTGATCCAGATGCTCGTCCTGCCGCCCTTGTTCCTCCATTTACAGGCCATTTCCGTGTTATTCTTGACACGCCACGGGGTCTCCAGTCCCTACACCCCGGCTCAAAGCCTCCCAATCCTGGCGCAGCTGCCGTCAATGGCGCTCAAAAATCCTCTACAGCAAACTCTGCTTCTCTCGAACTTCGGTCATCCATATACCAGACTTCATCCAAGTCGAGTCGGCCTGTCAGTAGCTCAGAAGCCAAGGAACTTGCAAACGGGACCAACGGAAGCACGCCTGCCAGCGGTCTCTATACTTGTGATACCTGCGGCTCTGATTGCACCCCCCTCCGGTACCACTCTCTAAAAGAGAAGAAGTTCCATCTCTGCGGCCCGTGCTATCTCAACGGGCGCTTCCCTTCTACCATGTTCAGCGGTGACTTTGTCAAGCTGACGAGCGCTACTCCGTCGGCAGGGGAAGGTACCGATACCTGGTCAGATCAAGAAGTTCTCTCGCTGCTCGAAGGAGTGGAGATGTATGATGATGACTGGAGTAAAATTGAAGAGCATGTCATGACCAAGACCGCCCAGCAGTGTATACGCAAATTCTTGGAACTGCCGATTGAGGACCCGTACTTGAATAGCGAAGGGTCTATGGGTCCTCTGAGGTTTAGCAGGATGCCATTCGAGCAGGCGGACAACCCTGTCATGAGCGTCGTTGCCTTCCTGGCTGGAGTTGTGGGGCCAGGAGTGGCGGCAGAGGCAGCAAAAACAGCTTTGCATGAACTCACAGAGGACTCGAAGCCGGACACGGGGAAAGAGGAAGACAAGATGGATCAGGACCGGCCTGAAGACGAAGCTAGCCAGTCAAAGGCCGACGAGAAGACAGCGGAGGAGGGCAAGGTGTCATCTCGTACCCTCCCTCATTCTAAAGTCGCCCGTGCAGCTGACTTGGCTCTCAAATCGTCTGCCAAAGCCGCCCAGTCCCTCGCCGACGCCGAAGATGCGCAGATCCGGTCGACTCTTGCGTCTATGATCAAGCTGACACTTACCAAGCTGGAATTGAAGATGTCGCAGTTTGAAGAGCTGGAGGACATTTTAGAAGAGGAGCGGAAGGGGTTAGAGAGTACAAGGATGGCCCTCGTGCAAGAACGATTAGGGCTGAAAAAGATGGTAGACAACGTCAAGTCTCTCATCACGAAGAATGGGAGCGGGGTCAACGGTCTTGGCAATGTGTCACTCGGGAACAGTGGCCAAGGGACTGTTGTCAATGAGGTACAGCCTGGGACGATGATGGAGGGTGGTATGGGGCCCGTAGACGACGGCAGCATGTTACAGTTGACCTAATTTCGTGTATGTTTGAGTTTTTCTATATATTGCTATTGTGCTCTCGTGTACATTATACGACATATTGCATTCGTTAAAATGCTCAACGAAGATAAGAACTAGTGGGTCTGGCCCATTTGAACATAGGGAAGGGTCAACTGCCACCACACGACCATTCCAAGACCAACCAGACCATGTACGGTTCCCCATGCATTTTCTGGAGTGATGCGATACCTGTAGGATGTGAGAATAAGAAAAGTAGACGGGGTTGAGCCACTCACTGCTCGAAGAAGGGACCGAACGAGTAGGGAATGAAACGGGGAGCATAGTATAGGACGGTAGAAGCTGAGCTGTGGTATACACATAGACCCAATGCTAGAGCTCGTTTTCCCGGAAGAAATTCTGCATGTGCGATGTGAACCGTTGTGTCGAGGAGAAAAAGAGATAGACATACCCGGCAACGGGAAGCACAGTAGCGCGACTATACATGACGCCAGAGCCAAGGATGCATACAACTACGATGGTTCGAGACAGACAGAGCGATCGGTCACTGACACACACCTTAAGAAGGACCAAGGTTGTGTTGGTGAGCTGCAGAAAGGGCAGCGTGGCAGGGGACCATATGCCTTGAATTGCAAGAGGAATCTCGACTGCAATGTGCAACAGAAAAACGACAGAGCTAATAGTGTATATGAATATACGTGAGAGGGCCACCAATATAAACGTACAGAGGGCTACGGGGCGGAGCAGACATGGTGGTCGTAGTCTACTAATATTTACTTTCTCACGGCGAATGAATGTCAATTTTATCTATCGTCTACTGAACATTGTACCCTATCAAGCTTCTCCTTCCGAGTATCTCCCCAATCTAAACCCAAACAGTTCAGTACCTTTATAAAATAAAAAAAAGGTTCAAAAATTCCATACTTTGAAGATACCATAAGCCTCTAGCGCATACACGCCGACCTTGGCAAAGTTCAGCTGCCGCCACTTGAGGGCCGACTCCCAGATTTCCCGGTACGCAGCCTTGACCTCCGCAACGGACTTGGGCGGTGCCAGGCTCTCTGCAACGTAGACTTGCTTCGCCAGTGACCGTACAACCGCAAAGTTATACACTATCGGTTCCCGGTAGGCTAGTTTTTCCCCCCTTTAGCTTCACGGTGCAGAGGACAAGAGCTAGCGACGTACCTCCCAACAAGCTCCCAGCCCGTTCTCCCAAAGGCCCCAAAGCCTTGATGATCTTTTCCGCACCAGCTTTTCCTTGCTCAAAGGCCTTTCCGGCGGCTTCCTGCGCCTTTTCTTGTGTCGACTTGGTCGAGTATTGACGAGCGTGGCGAGCTGCCTGGACGATACGGGCCCGTAGCATTTTTATCGAGGTGGAGGGAAGAATTAGGGACTGTGGGAAGTTTGGTTGGCCTCGGAACGGAACGGGAAATCTTATCTTATCACTTGTATTACACAATCTATATTACTCTATCTTACATCCTTTCAAGTGGTCGAATGCTCAATAGCCTCATCGCAGCAGCCAGGACATCTCGTGCAGAATCATACAGCCACATCCGAGCCCGAGCTTTCTCAATGTCCTCTTCTCCCTTGACCACCACCGTCTCCCATGCACTGGAGATCGCGTGACTGAGCCTGAATGCAAACGTTACGACCCCACTGGGCTCGTGTGTTTTCAGAGCGACCTTGACGACATCTGGATATGATCCCAACAACATAGCGATATCGCGTGCGTGTTGCGACTGAGTCAATGTCTCGATGTCGATCTGTGACGGCGGAGGAAGTGGTAGCAGATGTGGGTTTTTCCGACCGATAGATGCAAGTCGGACATGCGCGTATTGAAGGTAGGGACCTGTATCGCCCTCGAAAGATTTCATTCGGTCCCACGTAAACGTGTAGTTGTTGATTCTGCACACAGCATGAGAAGACAGAACGTGACAAGGTCTACTGACATACCGTTTCGCAGCCATATCCTGTATTTTCACACCAGTGATACCGACTTCTCGACTCGTCGTTTCGGGGTCCTCTATGGCAGCATACTTGTCTTCATTCTTCTGCATCTGCTCATGCATCACTTGGGCGGCCTCTTTAATAATCTGATCCAAGAATACGACAGTTCCTTTCCGTGTGCTCATGCCCTGAACAAGTCCGTAATTGACGTGCTCAAGAGATTTGGCCCAGGGGAACTCGAGAAGCTGAAGAACCTTGAAGAACTGCTGGACGTGAAGATCCTGCTGCGATGATATGACATATATCATCTTGTCGAACTTGTACTTTTCATATCGTTCAATGGCACCTCCAATATCCCGAGTGAGATATATTGATGTCCCATCTGCGAAAGAATCGTAAGTGCCAAGTAAACAATGCAAAGGAACGGATGTACCCTTTTTGCGGAGAACAGCTTTTCCGAGCTTCCATTTCTCCAAATCGACGATTTTTGCACCATCAGCATCAGTGATAAGACCCATGTCCTCTAGACGGGCCTGTGCCTTGTCCTGCCATTCCTTTCCGACCATACTCTCGCCCGTATAAACGTCGAACTTGACATTGAGTCGGTCATATTCCTCGGCGTATTTCTTGACGCTCAACTCTCGCCAAACCCGCCAGTTTGTGAGCGCAGCCTCGTCGCCGTCCTCCATCCTTTTGAACCATTTGCCTGCCTCAGCCTTGACCTCGGGGTTGGCTTCAGCATCTTTGTTAATCTTGACATATATATCAAAGAGGTGCTTGATCGCGTCTTTTTCGAGTTCCTCTTGGGATCCATATTTCTCGAACCCAACTGCGATAAGACCAAACTGGGAGCCTGATTGAACGATGCGAGGTGTGAGATACAAATTGGACTGACCTGGGTACCCCAGTCTCCGAGGTAATTCATAGAAATAACGTCCCAGCCACAGCTTTTGTAGAGGTTGGCGAGAAACGCGCCGATGATTGTACTTCGCAGATGCCCGACATGGAAAGACTTTGCGATGTTGGGTGAGGAATATTCGATGACGAGCGTTTTCCCCTTGCCAGATACGTTTGTGCCGTACTCGGGCTCTCCAGAAGGTGTATTGTGAGTGAGGGTGTGAATTTGAGTAAGGATTTCTCGGATGACAGTGGAAGTCGTGAGCTGGAAGTGAAGAAAAGCTTTGTCGTGTGTAACAGAGGCGACATATTCGTCTGATTGAAACTGGAGACGATCAGACTTGGAGAAAGAAATAAGCAAGGACCACACACCTGAGCGATGACTTTTCCGGCGAGCTCATCGACCTTGCCTGGGAGACGGAATCGGGGCAGGGCGACGGTGAAATCGACGCCTTTTTTGCCGTAGTCAACGCCTGAATATGCCTGCTCTATAGTCAATGGGGGCAGAGCATCGGCAACCCGCTTTGCAATGGCCGCCCTAAAGGTATCGAGGACGCATCGAGAAGGATCTGTACCGGGAATAGACGAAGCCATTCTGCAAAAGGGACGTAGTCGGATTGCGTTGAAAAAAGCCACAACTGGTATTTATTCAAGAAAAATTAACATCGATCGAGTCACTGATTAGCACAGCCACTACTCTAGTCATCTAATTTTGGGAGAGCATCTGTTGGAATGTTTTCGCCCAATGCGAGTTGCTTGAACAGAATATATGCTCTATCCAGGTCGTCGTTCACGATAACATAGTCGTGCACGGCGGGTTCTTTGGCGTACTCAATCTCCCTCAGCGCCGTCGCCAGTCGCTTCGCCACCGATGCCTCTGTTTCCGTGCCCCGCCCCTTCAGCCGCTCGCGTAGCGATGCCATCGTGGGGGGCGAGATGAAGCAATACACCGGATTCAGCGATGTCGCCTTGATCTGTCGGACACCCTAACAGACGTTCGATGCACGCTTACGATCCCAGCATCCTGGCCACATACCTGCGCCTCGATGTCCAGGATACACCGCCGACCCTGCTTCTCCACCTCCCTCACAGTCTGGAAGCTCGTCCCGTAAAAGTTTCCAGAGAACTGCGCGTGTTCGATAAATGCGCCTTGCTTGATGAGCTCCTGGAACTTGTCCACGGTTACAAAGTGGTACTGCTTTCCATCGACCTCGCCTGGTCGTGGATCACGAGTAGTGTCTGGGCCCTCGTTCAAGCCTTCTTTTCAGCGATTTATTGACAACAGGAGGCACCCACGAGAAACGCTGAAGCCAAATTTATCGGGGTATTCTGCAAACAGGCGTTGTAAAAGAGTGCTTTTTCCGACGCCAGAAGGGCCAGAAAGAATGAGAGGTCGCAGGAAATCTGGGAGCATGATGAGTACAATCAAAGATAGTATTCTGATGTCACGTGTCTTCTTTCTCTGCTGTGATGGATGTGACCAGCATCACTAAATGTCACGCTCTCTCTCTCTTCTCCTGTCGCCCTTTCCGTTACCGTCCCTCGCCTACGACCTTCTGCCGTCTCCTTGCCCCTTCTTCATTCCCGCCCTCCTCGACTTCCTTCCTTCGTTTCTCGAAGTCCTGTCTCTATCCGTTCACAAAGGCTGGCTTCAGTGAAATCATTACCGCTGCTACCTTTACGTCTCATCAGTACCTGCTGTATCTTGAAACGCGGTAGCGACGAGCTATCATGGGCGGAGTCTGTTGCAGGCCACAGGTGTGATTCTGTTCCCTCGTTCGCGATGCCAGCGACGACAGCTCATCCTAGTCTATCTTTGCACTAGCCGATTGATTTTGATGGCGAGGTTACCCTCTTCCATTTTGTTCTCCTCCGATGTGTAGGAAAGGGTGCCTTTGGCAAGGTATCTTTTTCATTTACAAATATCTCCAATCGTGAATTCTCATATCTACCACCGTCTGCAGGTTCGAGTCGTCCAACACAAACAGACAAGAGATCTCTACGCTCTCAAGTATATCAACAAGACAAAATGCGTCAAGATGAAGGCTGTTCCCAACGTCATCCAAGAGAGACGGCTCCTCGAGGAGGTGTGCAAAGTTTTTCGCCAACACGCTATTGGCACACTGACGACCATGTTCAGGTCGACCACCCATTCATCGTCAACCTCCGCTACGCCTTTCAAGACGATGAGAACTGTTTCTTCGTGCTCGATCTCATGCTCGGTGGCGACTTACGATGTGCGTTTAAATCCTTCCTCGAGTCCATCCAACCGCTCATATATCCTCAGTTCACCTAGAGCGACTTGGGTCACTCGAAGAAGATGTTGTGAGGTTTTATGTTGCCCAACTCTCATCCGCTATCGCATTTCTCCACGACAACGGCATAATGCATCGGTTCGTGTTCTGTCTGCGTCCGTGACTTGTGCTGACTGAACGTCCAGGGACATAAAACCTGATAATATTCTATTGGACGAAAAAGGGAATGCTCATCTGACAGATTTTAACATCGCTGTCCACTTTAGCGAGCGGCGGCTAAACGGCGTTGCGGGCTCCATGGCGTATATGGCTCCAGAGTGAGTCCTTGTCCGACTCGCATCAATGCTTTGTATTTTTGGTTTTTTTTCCTCCTTTAGAATTCTCGCAAAGAGGGGTTACACGTGCCATGTCGACTGGTGGTCCTTGGGTGTCTGTGCATATGAGCTTCTCTTCGGGCGACGTCCTTTCCGAGGTCGGACAAATGGCGATTTGACATACAGCATAACGAAGGACCCTCTGAAGTGGCCTGAGGATGCAGAGAAGAAGTGTAGTAGACCCGGCATGCTCGTGCTGAAAGGGGTGAGTCTCCTATATGTACCGATCCAGGCCTTGAACTAACCACCCCCATAGCTTCTGGATCGCGATACCTCTAGACGATTTGGATGTAAGCCAGACGGAGAGGGTTATCAGGAACTTCGTCGGCATCCCTGGTTCAAATCCATTGACTGGGATACATTGGAAACGAAAGAACAGATACCACCGTTTGTCCCTGATGTGAGTACAACGCCCAGCATGCGTAATCTATGCTGACGATACTGTACAGGCGAAGAAAGCGAACTTTGACGCATCTCACGAATTAGAAGAACTTTTGCTGGAAGACAATCCGCTGAAAGCCAAAGCCCGTAAAGCTAATCAAGATAACCTCAGTGCTGAAATGAGACAGATGGAAGACCAGTGCGCTCCTTTGACTCCTGCCTCCTTTTTTCCCATGTTGACGATTATCGGACGTAGGTTCACATCGTATGACTTCAAGAAAATGCAACGACGCTCGTATTACCCACATAACCAGCACCTAGTATCCATGGCTACGGCCACGTCGTCTGGAGTGGCATCATCACGACCTACCACACCCGCGAATGAACTTCGTGTGGACAGTGGAATCACGATTAACAATTCCATTGATATCCCCACCCCCGATACCGACGGAATACCCCATGACAAAGAACTACCGTCGGAAAAGGATTACCGGTAACCCTGTAAGTATTTTTGGCGCAATTAGCTATAATCTGCTTAGGCTCACACATCGGTGTTTCAACAGTAATTATGCCTCTTTTTCATCGTGTACATGCATTTTCTATCCTTTTCTTCCATCGGGTCCTCATCATCTTTGCGCATCTCTCACTCATATTCACGTTCTCTTGTGCCCTTCTGAGCTGTCGTGGGTCGACATTTTCCTGCTTGTTCATGTCAATGCCCTGTCGACTTGCTTATACTTACCTGTCTATAACTGTCGCTTACGCTTGGGTCCCCTTGTTATTTTTATGGTCTTAGTAATGCGGCTCTAGCACCGCTGTACGGTTGTGGATTGGGAGATATCGAAACAGATATTTTATACGGTATATACCCTGATTCGTGTCACGAGACTGGACGCGACAACAATAACGTACAAAGCCAAACCCCTGTCTAGCCACGCTTTGATAGAGACCGCCATCATGGATTCTTACTATCAATCGGAAGAAGACACAGACGACGACGAGTCCGAGCACGACAGAATTGATTTCTCCTTGTGAGTAAATTTTATACAACAGACAGCAGCTGATACCGACATTGTCAGTTTCACGTCACTCCTCACTGCCATCGCCCAAGTTTCATCGAACAAGAACGTAAAGCGTTCCAAGACAGATTATCCGGTCTTGTCCAAGTTCCGCCTCTGGGTCGACGCATTTCGCAAACGATACCCCAACCCCGCCAAGGGTACCACAGCAATTATTTTCCGGCTTCTGTTCCCTGAGGAAGACGTCCGTCGCAAATATGACATGCAAGAGAAGCGGCTGGCTCAAGCCCTTGGCGATGCCCTTGCCACTTCTGACCCCCGTTTATCTAAGTGGGACCAGGACGGTGCTTCTGGGTGTCTTGGGGCAGAAGTGCGGCACGTCATGGAGAAGACTTCTACAGTGAGACTTGATGAGCGTTATGGCCTTGAAGGAAACCTCTCATTGAGCTTGCAGATTGACCCAGAACAGCCTAGTCGACTGACATTAGATGAAGCCGATAGGTTTCTCGATGAACTGGCGGCAATCTCTGCCTATTCTGATTCTTTTGTCCGCTCCAAGTATCCACGACGGAGGAGGAACAATATAATTCGTGAAGCATATTCGACGCTGTCCGCCGTCGATGCTTCTTTTTTTACGCAGATCATCCTAAAAGATCTCCGTCCGTTATTGTATAGTTCTAATTCACGACACTATACTGACGCTCTGAAGAATTACAATTCCACGTCAATCCATGCTCTCACTAAGGAGCATGCGATGAAAATTTGGGACCCAACAAGGTCTATGCTCCGGTCCTACAGCTATGTTGCAACTCTGGAGGACGCAGCTGCCGCTTTTGAAAATGGAGTAACCATCTCGCACCAAGATTGGGTGTGCCGATAGAGGCATGTTTCTTGACTAAGGACTCCCTTCTTCCGCACCTAATTATATTCCCTTTACAGATCCCGAAGTCTTTGAAAGGTCAAGGATGCTCACACGCTCTTCCCTTCTCCGATCAGCCAAAGTGGTCTGGGTGGAAACCAAGTACGATGGTGAACGTGCGCAGATTCATGTCGACGTTTTGCCGAGCGGTGTTCCCAATATTACGATATTCAGCAAGAGCAAGCGCGATTCCACACAAGATAGAGCTGCGATACATTCTATAATTCTTGATGCTCTCCGGCTTTCTAGTGTTAAAAATGGTCGGATCAAAAACGTCATATTAGACGCGGAAATGGTTGCACACAATGGAGAACGCATTGATGGTACTGACTTGGATACCATACAATTGGTCATACTGACTGCTTGTCCTAGAATTTTGGAGAATTCGCAATCTCATTGAAAACACTGCTGTTGGTCCTCGTTCCAGAAAAAGGCCGTCTGTTGTCTTGTTAGTTTCCGCACCAGTATCTGTTTGGGTCTACTCATCGTGACGCACTCATCAGGGAAAGTCAGTCTTCGATCCTGTCTGACGATGGCAATGAAGAACGACACCTTGCCCTTGTCTTTTTCGACGTACTGTATCTCAACTCAGAGTCTCTCTTTCTTCGCCTTATAGGGAAAGACGACGGATTTTGGAATCGATAATTAAACCTATACCTACATATGCGATGCTCTCTGACCGGGTTCCGATTCCGATGCATAACGCAGAAGAAGCCGAGGCCAAGTTTCGCCAGGTATATGCAGAATCAATTGGGGACTATCAGGAAGGAGTCGTTCTAAAAGCGGATGATAGTGGCTATAATAGAGTAGGTCGTCCTTGGGTAAAGTTGAAACGAGATTATATTCAAGGTAAGCTGCCTTATTCTTCCTGTACGCGATCTTGCTCACCTTTGACAGGCCTTGGAGATACAGTCGACCTGGTTTTACTCGGTGCTGGATGGGGCAAAGATCGCGGTAGAACACTCGATGGTAATATCTAAAATCACTGACTTTGAGGCTTTTTTCTATAACTCCTTTGACAATAGTGCCGATGGATACTTTCACAACATTCTATATCGGTACTCTCAAGAATGCTCAAGAGCTAAAGTATAACGTACGCACCTCTCCAACCACTTTTGATCGATAGTTCTGAAGCTCTCTGTAGCCTAATGCTCAACCACATTTTCTCGTCCACTTCGTAGCCGAATATGGCTTGGACCGTGACTCGCTAGAGCATATCAATTTCTGTATCAAAAGTTCTGAACCGGTTCCATATTCGTTATCACACAAAGTGCGTCGTGTCCTTCCTTACAGGCATAGTGCACTAATATGAAGTCTCTGCGTATCAGTCCGGACAACAATTGCCGTACTTGTTTGAGTTGTACCAAAATTTATGCCCTCCATCATTTCTTTTGCGGTGCCCGCTGCTAGTAGAAGTCATGGGAGCCAATTTCACGAAATCGGCAGGCTGCAAGGTCTGTATATTTTTGTGAATCGTCGACGTATCTTATAATTCCTAACTTCATCTCTGTAGGAATACGAATTGCGCTTTCCTAGAATCTTGAAGATCTATCGGCCAGCCGAACGATCTTGGAGAGAAGGGGTCAGTCGCCAAGAGCTTCGTAAGATCGCGAGGAAAGCTGTTGGTAGGGACGCAAAACACAAAGACATCGAGGATGATGCTAGGACCATCTGGCACCTGCCCACATCTCCCAGCGCGAGGTGCTTGGAAAGAAGGAAGGCGACAATTTCCATGTATGAGGAGAAGCTCCTCGATCGAGATCGCAAACGAAAGGGAAATTCGTATTTCGACTCAGCCCCGACCCCGACCAAGAAGTTGAGAAAATCCGATACAACGGCTGCCAATGTTCCCTCCTCACCGCGGACCCCCTTGCGCATGACTACAAACGTCGCGCATCTTACTTCCCCTGTCGCTTGTCCGCCATCTCCCCGATCACCGGCATCACAACCTACGAAAGTCACTCCGTCATCTTTGCCCCAGTTCGAAGGCAATCCAGAGTCTAAATTTTTACAAGAATCCCTCGTCTTCTTCGTCAAACCTTCTTGCGCAGACAGTCTTCCTTTTGCACGTCCGTGGAAGAAGCTCGTTCCGCACCATTGCCGTGTCCATGCCTTGAGTTCTTTGTTAGATGGATGTGGTTGGCAAGCAGATGGCGAACAGCACTTGTCGCCGTGGGCTAAACGAGGCATAATTGTCATTGACAAGAGCCGTTCCGCGGCAAGAGACTGGGAGGCATACATTTACGAGACCATAGCCAAGCGTAAATTATCTTTACAGACAAGAAAGCCGATTTGGGTATTTGATGGTTCTTCACCAGTGACAATCCTCAAAGGACAGGCGTTGCATGTTTTCTCTTAGTTTCCAGCTTCTCGTATACTGCTTTCTAGACTCAAACTAATCACGTCCGTTATCCATTAGCCACCTTTCGAGCCGCTTTCTCTGCAATCTGTTCGTATTTTTTCATCCCTCCTTCGAGTAGTTTCATTTGCCTCTTCACCAGTCTGTACACTCTCCCCGTCGTAGTTGCTCTTGATCTTGTCGTGTAATCAGCATCATCACTATCATCTTCATCTTCGTCATCCAACTCGCCCTCAACGACGGCTCGCATGAAGTATCGGTCATGTGTCACTACCAGTAGCGCCCCTTCGAAGTTACTCAGGGAATCTACCAGCGCAGTGATTGTGTCGGTGTCCAGATGAGTAGTGACTTCATCCAGCACGAGTAGATGTGGTGCCGCATACGCCTCTTCTCCAGATCCCGGCACAAGACACGCAGCCAAAGCTACGCGCACTTTCTGCCCACCAGAAAGCTTAGACAACGGCACATCAGACACCGTCGTCCCAGACAACCCCAACGAGCCAAGAATCTTTCGCGCCGTGGATTCGTTTAGTGCCTTTGGGGGAAGTTGAAGCAGATGTGTGAGCGCAGTCGTAGTAGGCTGCACGGTCCCAAGCTCAGTGAGCTTTTCTACTTCATGCTGAGAAAAGTGTGCCATCCTCAATCGCGGATGAAGATTGATAGTTCCTTGGGTAGGTTTAAGCGCCCCTACGACCAAGTTTACAACCGTCGACTTTCCATGGCCGTTCATACCACACAACCCGATGCGTTCCCCGGGATGAAGTGAAAAAGTGATATCCGACAGGACCATGGGCTTCTTCGACGCATATCGAAACGAGACATGCTCGAAGCTGACAAGGGCTCCAGGGTACCGCAGCGGGGGTGGTTCGGAGGGAAGGGCTATTTTTACTGGTGGATCCATTGTTGGGATCTCGAAGTCTGCCCTGTTCTTCAGATGGTACCCAGCTAAATCTCTATTCAGCTTAAACCTTGTCCCCTTCGCACTAACTTCGAGGCCTGAGCGTTCTTCGATCTTCTTCTTCCTCGATACAGCCTGCTTGAGCTTCTTGTCATCCCCCGTCCGCCTAGCCGCGGCGATATTGGATTGAACAGTCTCCTCCATATGAGCAGTTTTCTTGTCTGCTGCGTCCTTCATGCGGGTCATCCATTTGATCTGTTTCCTCTTCTCCCTTTCAAAAGCTGACAGATTTCCTTTGAACGTCTCAATTTTTTGCTCGCGAAGAACAAGCAGCTCTTGTGCCACAGCGTCGGCAAAATCGCGGTCATGTGTGATGATAAGAACGGTGGTGTCTTCGAGCGAGTGCAAGTATGACTGAAGCCAGACGACCGCAGGCAAGTCAAGGAAGTTCGTACATTCGTCCAAAAGCAGGATGTCAACCTTCTGAAAGAGTGCGCAAGCAAGCTCACATCGGGTACGCCATCCGCCTGAAAGCGAACTGAATGGTTCATCGAGCTGCTCCGGCTGAAATCCTAAGCCCAAGAGGACAGAACGTGCGCGCGCTTCTGCACTACCTGAGTTGATCTGTTGAGCATCGGTATTAGAGACGCAGAATGGAAAAGGAAGAAGGGATGCATACAGAGTCTAATAGCGCTTCCAACTCGGCTAATTTGTCGATAGCGGTAGTGGAGGCTTGTTGGATGGTCAGTGAATCGACCTCCGCACCATCTTGTAGCAATCTATGACTGATGATAATCAAGGACTGTGACCCTGGAGGAGAACCTACAATGTTGAGGAAGCAGCTACCCTCCCTTCAGCGGCGATCAACTCTTTCCGAGCTTTGGCACCTCGAGCCCCGCTCCTGTGCGAAGCAATTTCCTTCATCTCCGCTAGCTTCCTTTCAAGTTGTTCATGTTCAATTTTCCTGACTGCGGTGACAACGTCAAGAGGACTAGTAGACTCCAGTGCCTCAGAAAGTGCTTATAGATAGGTCAATCAGAATGACTGTAATCCTGAGGTGGAGACGAGTATAAACCTTTGGTATCTTTGAGGGCGCGCTGACGCCTGGAATCGCTACTGACGACATGACTGAATACTGTGGGCGTTGTGCTCTGAGCAGCGATGGCTGTAGTTGAATCAAGGGCGGTCCCTGCCAGAACATTCTGACCAAGGAGAAGCATGCGAAGGCCCCAGGAAACTCCGGGAATACGGCCTTCGGCTAGCGCACGCATGAGGGCTGAATATCAAATTGTTAATACGAGGTTTCCGAAGGAGTCCACGGACGAACTTGATTTGCCTATTCCATTGCGGCCGACAAGCACGTAATGAACATTTTCTTGCAGCTTAAGGTTTGCATGAGCAAGAATTTCCTTTCCGCCGATGGAGACGCTCAGATCATGTATGTCGACCTTGTTGAATGTCAGTATGGATGCGAAGTACAATTGAAGAGATTGGCATACTTCTTTTGATGTCGGGATGTCCACAGCGTCGACGTGAAAACGACTCTGGGCGATGGTGACGACGAGAGCATTTTTGTCGCTGTTGGATTTCTTGTCGGTAGGCATGGCAGTATAAAGAAAGTCATTTTGATGTCAGAGTACTTAAGTATTGCGATGGTATGAACGGATCCGAAATCCCTGAGGATGACTCGGACCGGGAGGTCGGACCGAATTTCCGGAAGACCGTGAGCCAAACAGGCGCATACGTGCACAACGAACGGTGAGCGCGACACCACTCTTGTTCTTACCAGCATCCTCCCGCTCTTTTTCCGGTATCAAATGCGGTCATGTCCTTTTTTGGATTCGAGCAAAGTGACTTAGAAAAAGAAAAACAGCGCTTCCTTGAGGGAGGCCCCCAGGACACAGAAAATTTGGCTGTCTTCACTTGGGGAGAAGAGGGTTACGACGGACTAGGTGATGCCTTACAAGAAGGCGGCGATGACCTGAATGATGAAACCTTTGGCGGTACTGGTGCCGTTGGTGAGTTCTGTCGTTGTTATCGCAGTATCGTGTGTAATCATTGCTACGTCGTAGGCAAGGACTTTGATTTTTCGAATACAGGCGGCTTGCATGACTCCCATGCCTTGTCTGGGTACCCCGACAACTCAAAAGACGCATTAACTCAGGAGAATTTTGCACCCCAAGCCAGGCAACCTGCTCCTGCTGTTCCGGTACAATCTTGTACGTTGAGCATCTGCTGATTTTCGGCTCCAATCTTACCTTCATTGAATTCAGCGTCGAAAACAACTCCTGCCCGTTCTTTGGAGTCTCTATGGGATGACAAGTCTCCGTTCTCCGTTCTTCCTCGTAATAATGGTGCTGCTCGGTCAACTACCTCTCCATTTGCTTCACAGTCCGCGGCAAGAGGTTCCCAGACGTTATCTCACGGCGTTTCACAGTCTGGCGTGCGCACCTTGGCTGAAATAGAGGCTGAGATGCGTGTTGCGACTCAGCAATCTCGACAGGCTGCAGTGCATCGGGAGAAATTGCTTCGTAGACAACAAGAGGAAGACTACTTACGTGAGCAAGAGCTCCTTCGACAACAACAACAGGAGGAGGAGGAATTTTTACGCCACGAAGAATTGCAACGGCAACGCTATCTGTACCAGCAGGAGCAGCTACAAATCCAACGTCTGCAACAGCAGAGGGAACTTCAGCAGAGGGAGCTGCTACAGCAGGCACAGAGCACGCCTCCCCCACGCATGCTTCCTGTGTCACAATCTCCGCGATTCCTCGAACACCAGAGACAAATTCTTTTGCTACAGCAACAACAAGAACAGCAGCAGATCCTTCGGCTCCAGGAACTGCAAGAGCAATTGCGAATGGAAAGCTTGGAGCGACAATTGCGCGCACAACAATTGAACAATCTCGGAACTCACCACCGTCAACTATCAGGTCAGAGTCTATCCCCTCAACTCCAGCACCAACGTCGTCAACGATCGCGTTCCCCTTCCGGGGCTATCCCATTGCAAGATAGTCTTCCATATCACCCCCAAAATATCCAGCTTCAACAGCGGCTTCTGTCCGAGATGGCCCAGGTCGAGTTTTTGCGTGATATGCAAGGATCGAACCCCGCAGAGCAAGAAGCTTTGCGTATGGAGGCTATGCGCAAGATAGTCGAGGCTGAGAAGTTAGAAGAGAAGCGACGAAGGCGTGCTGCCAAGATTGCTCATATGGTTCATATTACTTTCCCGCTCATGTCGAACCCGTAACTGACGTCGAATTCTCAGTCTAGATATAATGACCTTATGACCCAATCGGACAAAGACTTCATTACTCGGATCCAGGTTTCTCAACTAGTAACCCAGGATCCTTATGCTGATGACTTTTACGCCCAAGCTTATGGTGCCATCATGCGCTCGCGGATGGGCATTCATTCTCAGGACGAACGGGTCCTGAAATTTGGCTCGAGCGGGGGTATAGGTTTGGGTATCGCGCCGAAGGGAGGGCATCGAAGGCAGAGCGCCATGCAGAAGATGGAGCAACAAGTGGAGCGAATTGTAAGCAATGCTCGACGCCGCGAGGAAGAGAAGGGCCTACATTGTGAGTACCTTAGTCATTGGGTCTGAATACTCTTCTTGAAATATCCTTCAAGCACTTCATAGCCTGCAGGGCGCTTTAGGAAAGACTTCTGGGCGAAGTTACAAAGCTGCACCTCGCCAGCTTCTACAAGTAGATTCTAGCAGTGCATCTTCGTCACCCACGCTGTCTCATGCTCACGCGCACATCTCCAAGCAAGATTCTATAGATACCAAAAACAAGGGTAAGGAACAGGCTGCCGCCGAAGCAGCGAAATTGGGTCGAGAAGCGCTGGGAAACGCCGCTGATGTTGGTGTATCTGTTCTATCCATTGTGTTGTTGCTGACTTTGGATGGTAGACCTCATCAGACCTTATACGGAAGGAGCCGTTGACTAGGAGAGAAATTCTGACGTGCCTGGAGGATTTGCATGATTTGGTACTGAAGGCGGAGCAACTCAAGCAGGAAGAACCTTACCTGAGGAAACGCAATTTTCTGCTGAGTGGTACTTATACCAGTAACTATGTTTTCCTGATCTTTACTCACAGTTTTTACCAGGGAGTACGAGTATTCCGGAGTGGTAGACCAAATGTGGAACCAGCTGAAAGTGATGGTACCCATCGCCACAAGGTCATATTCCATCGTTGTAAACTTGCGCGCTGTATTCATCGTTGCCTTTAGTGACCCGCACCCATTCATATCCCTCTTGAGTGTGGCCAAAGGCAAGCGGGTCCTCTCCCGCTTGGCGCGTCATTTCGACAATCAGCAGATGCTTACGATGTTGACCCTCCTTATCGCATGCTTCAATCAACTAGATGTCTTCAAACAAGCACCACTGCTGGACACCCTTGAGGATACTCCAGAACGCGTTGAAGTGGAGCGACAGACGAACGCCTTCCTAAGCAATGTGCTGCAGAGCATCATATCCGTAGTTAGCAATGGTAGCCTGCGACTTGTCACCGGCCTCCTTGGATTGCTTCTGGATAGGAACAACGTCTCGGAAGTTGCGCAGACACAAGTATGTCTTTTTTCTTGTTTTCATGAGCGCATTATTGAAGATATCTATAGCCTGGTCTCTCGCTCCTGACACTATTCCTTACACGAGTTCAGGTTATCAAAGAGGGTGCGACTGTCCTAGAGGATGAGCTACCAACCATAGAGGATGCAAATCAATGGTACTGTCTCTACACCGTCTTCAATGTGCCATTCTTTACCTTGATCACAGGCAGCTCATGTTCGACCACATGTTTGAGCAACTCACTCCAGACTTCCCCTTGCTTTTCCCTTCATCACGAATTGTCGCTCGCGGGTTCCATCTTAATCAGGCGACTATCGCTGTGGATATTATCGATCGGCCAGTTTGGCAATTCCTCGCCGCTTTGGCCCTTCATGCGCTTCCTGAACAGCAGCCTATCTTGGTACATTCACTACGTGAAAAGGTACTCGAAAATGTCGTCAGTGCGAAGAAGGGTTGGGTATCTGACGAGCAAGAACGGCGGGCAAAACTACACAATGTTGATCTCTTTTTGTCCGCACTTGGTTTGAGTAGTGCGCAGATTGATTTGTAGTGTTTCGTTGTAATTATTTATCTTGCGCTAAGAACGTACTAGTCTCGTATACATATACTTGGCGAGATGATCTGAAGAAAATTCATTTGTTGCTTTGGAGACACGGCGAGTCGTTTGGGAAAGCATCAGGAGGGTACTGTAGTTCTTCAACTTGGAATCTGGTGCCGCGGGACTTGCCGGCGTGACTGAAACCTGTTTCAACTTTCAAGCTAGCTCAGGAAGCTCAGTCTCTGACCTTATACTACACAATGATGGCCACGTCGCATCTTCATTCATGGTTGGAAAATGTTGTTCATAACTATTGGGGAAAGAAAGAGCGATTATCGCGAGTTATCTACAAAGTCCAAGTCTCCGAAAACGACTATGACACTCTCGAAACCCAGTTAACGGAGAAATTCCCTGACCGTCGCTGTCAACAATACGATTCCAGTCGTAACAGCCAGACCTCAGATAATCTGAAACTCAGGTGCCTTTTATCTCTAAAAAGATGCCAAGAGGACGACAACGAGGACGAAGACACCGATTCGTTCACTATTCTAGACATGCAAGACATATCCTCTGGTATCAAAGGCCCATTTTCCCTCCCAGTAATCTTGGTGAGAAAAGAGTATCGAGTGTTCCGAAAGTTAGTAATGGCGGGCCGTTACAATTCCTTTGTGACGGGGCAACCAGGCATAGGTGGGTAACTTGACGCACTATGCAATAAGTAGTGCTCATCAGTATCTTTAGGCAAAACATACTTTTTGTTTTTTGTACTTGTGACATTCGTACTTGAGGGTCGGCCATTTCTTTCATCTCAAAGGGCGTCAAATGGTACATCGATAATGGCAGCGTAGCACCGGTGTCGCGTGTTCCGTTACCAGCGCGAGGTAAGAGCTGGATCCGAGACCCCCTTGTTATCCTCATCGATGGAGATGGCAAGGACGATCAATACCAGCCAGAGTTCCAGCCAAGGAACTACCGAGTCATTATGGTGACTTCGCTTTGGGACGACGAGCATCGGGACTGGGTCAAGCGTAAAGCTATCGGTTCGGTCCAGGAGCTGGCGATGCAAGGATGGGATGCAAAAGAGCTTCGGTTTGCGGGGTAATGCATTGGTGCACTAGACGTTGGTGCTCGTTTCTCACACCATCTCCCATAGCTCCTTCCTGTATGAATTTGATACCACTCCCAGTCGCCTCGCAAATTCGATTCGTCTCTTCGGCCGTTCACCTTCGGTTTGCTTTGCTGCAGCGACTGGATCGAATGGTGCTGCAGTCGCGTTAAATAACATTAAATCAGCTGTCCAAGGGGTTCCCGATATTCCAGCTGCTCTGCTGTCGTATCGAATGGGACATCAGTGCCCCACACGCTCTTCGAAGTCATTCCACAAGACGAGTGGCGCCTCTGGGTCTCCGTCGCTGTGCGTCCGGTCTCCGGTCTAGCACTTGATCTCCTGTTCCATGATCAAGTGGAGAGATCGGGGCAATCAGTCTACGACCTTTACAGCGAGTTACGTACTGATCTCTGGAGAGCTGCAATGTTTATCGAAATGACGTGGGAAAGAGTTCTTCATCGATATCTCAGTCAAGTGCAAGGCCATTTCGAGCTCACGCCCCTTGATTCAAGTCATCCTCCCTACACCCTTCATCTTTCTCAGCCATTTCACATCTACGATGCCTGCAGCACGGATATCGCTTTCCGTTCCACCCTTCTGAAGGCCTTTGATTCTGATGGAAGCGTAACACAGTCATGTTATGCGTATGCTGACACCCCCGCATTAGATTCTGTTGCCATTGTTGGCTCAAACTTCCTTGGTTTCCAGATGGCTACCGGAAGTACTCATTCTATGAAGCTTATTGCCCTTCAACGTGCCCAACGGTGGTTGAAAATCGGCACGCCCCTGGAGAAATTTCGCCCGAGCAAGGACAATAAATGGAACATCATCTTCATGGTTCCATCAACATTGAAGGGAAAATTTCCACTTCAAAGCATTGACGATAGCACAGCATCATTGTGGAAGTTTCCCAAAGCCCAGACTTTGACTTCATCTACAACAGGACGTTCCAACAAGCAAAAGCATAAAAAACGTCGGGTCATAGCTAACCCAGACTTCGAGGATTCTGGCGTCAGGGGGAATTGCTTATACCAGTATGCCTGGTTTGTCGATGAAAAGGACGTTTTTCCGGCTTACGCGACATACTTGGAAGAAGACTTTGATAGTGCCTTTTCTACTGTCACTGGGTATAATTAGTCTGTCGTCCTTGTAATCTGAAGTCGTGGCTTTCTGGAGGTGAGAATAAATAACGTGCATGTCAAATTGTTGGAGCAATCAGTGACGGTTGGGCAATGATGTACTTCGCATAGCACTGGCGGCATCTAGTATGAAATTTCCTAGCAGCGCTAAAGCCTCTCCACTATGGCGGCTTCCCTCCAGAGTCCAAAAGTTCGCAATGACGATGGAATGTTTGTCTCTGACCACCTTCGGATACTAAATATTCCTCGTAGGATGCGTTCAAAGGACCAGTATGTACGATGCTTGGTACTATTAACACTGGTAACAAATATCCAATAAGAATGTTTACATACTGTGTGACATTTCGTGTACAACAGTTCAGTGCGTAGCGACGTGTACTGTTTTATTACGTTTCTTTGCCTGAACGCTTTATCCGACCTAGTGCTGCTCATTACTTACCACCGCAATTAGAAATTCTTAAGCGAGGTGGAAACTTACAAGTTAGAGCGAACTGCCATGTTTTGGGACGCAGATCGTGTTGCGCAGAGCGGTACAAGAACAAGTAAGTACTATGCTATGCAAATGCTAGTTAATACAAATATGTCAGATAAGTAAAATACGAAGGGATGAACAAATGGGAAGACGGGTGAACGTTCTGAACCCCAGGAATAAGGATGCTGAATGCTTGATTTGAAACTGAATGGAAGTAAAGGGCGAGGCGGAGCTTCAGAACGAGGACACCAGAGCTGATTGAAAACTCGTAGGATCAATAAAACTATGTAACCTAGCATTGAAACCGATATTAGTACGACACGACGGGTAAGTAAAAGGGAAAGCCTTACCACTTGAAGAAGACCTTTTTCTCTCAGGGAAGAACAAGATTTGTATATCGTTGCCTCGAAAGGTTTTAAGAGATCCTCCGATACAGAGTAATCCAGTGTCGAGAGCTTGACCACCACCTTCCGTAGAACCGCCTTTGCCGGTGACGTTAATGCTCTATCCAAAGCCTTCCACCTGGCTGCTTGGAAAAAGGCCGCGCTGCCTGGAGAATGACCCCAACCCCTCATCTCCACTACGATTGTCACGACTTCAATTCGACACTCGCACTGCAGCAGCAAGAACATGTCAACCCACCACTGCAATTGTGTGGAGCAATCCAAGATGGTCACCGTCAAATATTTGAGGTGGGACACGTCAAGCGTACCATTCCTCCCTGTCAGTGCCAGGGCCGCGGATGGATCGAACTGGAGTAAGAAGGTTCGCTTGAAGGACGTGCAAAGATGAGATTGTCCGAATATCAGATGCTCGAGGGAAGGACAACCCATCACGATGGCTCGGACAGTGCCGACATCGTAGTTGCTACATCCATGGACCTCAAGCACTTTGACGTTCTGCAGATAGATTAAAGGATGCGGCTGATTTAGAAGGCATCGGACTACGCCAGCACTGTTCTCCATATCCAAGCTCAATTCGCGTAGCGTAAGTGGAATCGCAGGCGACGGGAGCGGAAGCTGGGATACGGAATGTGATGAGATGAATGTTCCGAGCGAGAAGCGCTTCAAGGAGCGGATCTGGGATAAGACTGAAAATAGCTCAACGCTGTTGGAAAAGCAGACTCGGTCGAGATGGAGCTCGGTTATGGGCATTGAAATTAGGGCCTCGTGTAGGGAGGGCTTATGCTTGGCAAGGAAAGTGCCCCATATCATGGAATGGACCCTCAACTCCTTCACGTTACGCAGTGCCTTGAAAAGGATAGCCAAGTCCTTAGCCCACTGATCCGCGCCAGCGAATTCCCCACCGTAAACGCGAAGGACGAGGATAAATCTCGGGATATCCCTCGACGAACGCACCAGTCGATATAACGACTGGTATGATTTTGGGTGAACTGTAACATCTCTGAAGAGGTGCTTGCAAGCACGAGGGCGTAAGAGACGACTGGCAGCACAACATGCGGCTAGAGATGGCCGGTCTAATCTAAGCTCGTCGACAATTGCGTCAAGAAGCTCCTGGGGCGGTGGTATTAGAGCCATGAGAGAACGTTCGAGGTATGTAGAAGAGCAAAGTAAAGACCTGCAGATGCCACGTCTCTACCTTTTACCTGGGATTGCCTCAGATATACAGTAGATCCGTGGTGAGCTTTCTTTGCGTCCAAGAGCCCTAGTAAGCGTATCCATGGGCTGCGACAGAGGCGGCGGCGCCGCTGCACCAAATCCACAGCAAACCGCAGGTTCAGAAAATTTCAGTAACCATAGTAGACCAGAGTACGTTCAGACGTTTCCATATGCATGCTTCGAATGCAGGATGAAATGAAAATCAGTCTTGGAAGCTTTCAACGTACTTAAGTCTCGACGGTGAAAGGACAAACATAGACTGACGTCATCATTCTAACCATTAAGTGATATCTACACTATATCGAAAGCATTTGAACACGCGAAAGGCAACAATATATCTATCATCTATAACCCAAAGTCCGTAGTTAATTGTCCTACCATACATTCTAGAAAAGAATCCGGTGAAGAGCGAGCGTTATAACGTCGAGAACATCGATTTCCCGTCAACTGTGGCGAAATGTCAATCAGTACCAATACTAGCCGAGAATGGAACCTACCAAGCCGGGACCGTTAATGGGATCTTGACGGTAGTCTACATGCGCCACAGTCAGATTCACATCTTTCAAGCTTTCAAGTACATCACTGACCGCAAGTCCCTGTTTCAAATGTATGAGTAACGAAGGATCAATCCAATCGGAAGCAAAGGCACTTACCGAAAGACTGGTTTCCTTGTACTTGACGCTCATGTCCGCCGCCGTGATTCGCATGGCCTCTATGGCCTCATCAAGAGTTACGCTATACACGCCTTGGCTCGCCATAGATAGCTGAGCTGCTGTGATTGCTTTGACGGCTATACCCCAACGGAAGGATATGAATAGCGCGATTTTGGGCCAGAATCTGACAACTAACCACCGAGACTGTTACGTTCCTATAGCGTCATGAGCAACCAATCCTTCGCCTTGACTTTAACAATGTACTCACGATACATGGAACCTGAACCAGGCCATCTATCGGGTCACACGTGAGACCCAGATTGTGCTCTTTCACAGCAAATAATCAATCTGCAAGATCTTCAAGGCAAGCGAATGAAATTACCTATGCCTATCTCGGCCGCCTAGAAGAAGACCTCAGTGCGAGCTTGCTCGGCGTTCACACAAGACTCACTTGCAAAACGGTCTCAGGAGTAGCTAGAGTCAAAAATAAATGAACCGAAAGAGAAAGAATTTCGGTAAGAAGCTTACCACCCATGCAGGCGGCGAAGCCAGCACTTGCCATGGAACATGCAACTATGTAGCCGTCATTAATGAAACAAGACGGTCTACCGAACAAGACTCACCGCCAACTTCCGCCTGGCATCCTCCCTCTGCCGCGGATATGGTACTTCCACGCTTGAATAGCATTCCGATCGCCTATAGAAGAACCTAAGAACTAATACTGCAAGCCGTATTGGAAATAACATACAGCAGCTGTAAGCAGAAATGTCATAATGCTCTTCTCAGGATCATCACTAATAAACTGAAACGAGATTAATCGACAATATGACGGAGCCAATCTACCCACCTCTAGAATGTATTTCAGAACCGCAGGAATCACACCTGCAGCGCCATTTGTTGGTGACGTGACGATTCGTCCACCACTAGCGTTGACTTCGTTGACAGCAATTGCATAACAAGACAAGAAATCCATAGCCGGAATCGTGGTTTTTCGCTGAAACCAGCTAAAGTATTATCTACTATAATCATAGTAAAAAACTTACCGGAGGCATAGGTAATAGGGGATGATCGAAACTGCCCACTACTCTGGTCGCCTTTGCTCTTCTAGTGATCTTCGAAGGTCCAGACAGTGGTCTGTTCAGCGTGTCGTCTTTCATCTCTTCGGTGTAATCTGGAGAATCGATCGCTTGTACGTCATCGGATGGCCGACCTGACCCAATAACTGGTAACGTTGGCGAGGCGACACCGCTATAGAATCCTCGCATCAACCGCCTGTACAGCATGGGTGCCCGTCGACGAAGTCCAAGTCTTCCAGGCAGCGTCGGATCGACGGCCGAAACGCCTGCCCGAATACAGTCGTCCATGACTTGCCATATCCGAAAAATCTTGTGAGACAGCCGTCAGTTTCTCTAGCATACATTAGAACCATGTCCTAACTTTATCATGTATATCATTTTCGGTATACCCAAATGACTTTTCGTTGTCATAAACGATTTGTGCGATGGTCATCTAACAGGACATCTGATACGACTTTTCTGATGACAATGGTCGGACTTACATTGTGCTTCTTCGTCAAAGCTAAAAGACTGTTCCCAGATGTAAACGGATAAGGCGGGTGATCACTGACACCAGGGTTATCTTCGGGCGGACTCGATGGTTCTGCTTCGGTATTGGGTTCCGACAAGGAGTGTGTTTGATGTAGTCTTGCAGCTTGAACGACTCGTTTATCGACACCCTTGTAAAACAAATTTTCGTCCACTATATAACAATTGAGGGGAGAATTTCGTGTCAAATAACTTCCTAAACCAACCTTTGGTTTTTTCGTTGACAACAAAGCCGCCTCCGACACTAAATGAAGATGAAGAGTTTTCGGACCGAGAGGTACTCCACACACCTGAAATATTCATTGGTGGCTAGCAAATCTCCGTCTTCTCCGAAGCAGCTGAATCGCATTCCGTTTGGGTGTGTCTTAAGAACTTGGTCCCAGCGCCACAACATGTCGTGATCCGTGTCATAATGGATTCGGTGGTGGCCGCCCAAGTAGAGAGACTTTGTTGTCAAGATGGAATCATACCGAGATGGGATAGTACCAGTATCAATAGTTTCGGGATCGGAACCTGAACAGGCGGTTTAACGTCAGAAGGTAAGCTTAAAAGTGTGTTTCACCTTCTAGCCCGAGAAGGATAGCTTGAGGTGTGTGGTGGCTATGACAAGAATGGAGTCAAGTACGAAACGCCACGTAGCCAATAGGATAAATACCCTTTTCCTATTGGAGGGAAAGTGAGGAAAAGGGGAATGTATGGAAACATGCCAACGACGTACCCGTGGCGGCGAGCGAACCGTATCTGGACGGAGTGAGTATGTATATACCACAGAAATGTTAACTAGCACCGACAAGGTAATTTTGACTGTCTTTACCTACAAATATTATTCGAAAAGCAAGAGAAACGCGTGAGTGAGCTAAAGCAACGCACCTTTTCTAGCAACTGCAGCTCCTTTAGATCATTAATAAAAATCTTTCCGGCGCGCATTGGGCCGACGGTGTGAGACGAAGATGGACCGACTAGAGGGATCCTTGGTTGAGAAACGCGTAAAATACTGACGAGCACATACCTCCAATGCTAAACAAGTCGAATGCAGATATGACTGCATGCTCTGGATGATGGGGTATCTCTGGGACTATGAGCTTGGTGCTGAACTGGGACCTCGATGGACAGAATGGACGACGACGAGCGAGTCGAGGTAGGACGAGGCGAAACATAACGACGGCACTGGACGACCGTCAGCGTCAAGGAGGATACCACCTCTGATTGGCCGGAACCAATGGATAAGAGTCAATTCGGCGCTATTGAGATTAATTTCAAATACCAGACTCTCAAACCTGATTGGCTGGCACGGACACCCTGATGGGAACATCACGTGTATATGGAAATCCTGGCTCGGAGTCGCCGACAGCTATCGTCCTTTACCTTCTCCCATCGTTCTTCATCGTCTCCACGACGGCAATGTCTTCCAGGATTCCGTCGTCGTCGACGTACTCGACGTCGGTGCATCCATCTCCTGTACGGCCCAGTATTTCCTCCGCTTCATCATCCACGACCAGTCTTCAGACCTCCTCGACCAATACGCTCCCACCTGCCCCCGGTGTCGTTACCGTTGAAGCCGTCCTGGCCCAGCATTCGGCGTCTTTTGACCCGAAACTTGCTGCACTTGAACAGTCGTTGAATGAGCGCAATACTCTGTCACTACAAAACGCCCAGCTCTGGAAGCTCATTGAGAAACAACGCTCGGGGTACAATCAAATCCTGAAGGAGCTGGAGCGCGTACGGAGCGAGCGGGATGGGTACAAAAGCAGGTTAGCCGCTAGTCACAACTCCCCTCACAGCGACCGGCGGCATCGAAACCATGACAGAACCCACCAGCCCGCCCCAGCCCCGTCGGAAAGTCCTGTTCCTTCCAGCGAAAGCGGGTCGTTGAATGAAGAACATACACCCGTTACAAAGCACAGTACGCACAGACACCGCTCTGACGAGCAAGGTATGTCCGACTGTATTTTCTTGTCTCCTTCCCATTTTCACCGTTCATGAAGCGACGCCACGACTACCAACTCAATCCCTTCGTTCCACGAGTTCCCAAGAGCCCATATTTCCTGACCAGTCGCCATTTGCTGACTCTCAGTCTGTATCTCAGTTTTCTCAGCGTACGGGACCATCATCTCTGCCCCCACTGGTTGTTCCTCCACGATCAGAATCTCTTCCCGTTCCCACCTCCATCATGTCAGCTCCCCAGGATACAACACCTTTCCAACAGCAGCAGCCTCATCATGTGTACTCGGATTCAGTTGTCAGCAGCAATGCTCACTCTGGCAGTTCGACTACGAGTACACCAAGTCGGCACCAGGCTTACCCCCGCAAGTCTAGCATCACGGAGAGTATATCAAGTGTCAGTACGGCTGGCGCATCATTTCTCGTCAACACCCCCGCCTCAACAGAGTTCCCATTCGCCTTCGTATCAAGCTGGTTTTACACCACAGACGGCGCCCGCCGGTTTCACATCTCCACCAACACAACCACCTAGCTTAACTATCTATAACTCCCCAACCACTCCCGTGCCATCTCAGCCTCAGCCAAGTTCTTCCTCGGCGCTTTCTGTTGACGCACGGCAACTTTCGCGAGAATCTCGTATCACTCTTCCAGATGAAGCGAGCAATTATATCGCAAATATGGTCGATTCTCCCGTTCCGAGTCCAAGGTTCAATGAGAACTTCAATGCCACCAAGTCACCTCTAGCTGGAATTGCCAATGGTGGTGCAGCACCTTCTGATCCTGACCATTCTAATCCTATAACGCCGGATAGCCAAAAGAAAAGCGAGTTTCTCGATATGGATGAGGATCCTCCGGATGAAGACGAGGAAGAAGAGGATACAGACGAAAGGGACGCATACGATGCAGTTGAGCCCGGGAATCCGGGCCCTACTCCGGTCCAATCGACATCTCCGACATCGCCACATGGCCGGAAAATCAAACCTCGAGCAGCTGCTGAAGACTTTCCACTACCACCATCCAATACCAACTCGCAGAAACAAGCACAGGCCGTTGCTCGAGCGCGTGCCGCAGCAACAGTTTCGTCACCACAGCGTCCCAGTGGCTACGATTACCCTGATCCTGACCAAGCACAATTACAGCCACCACAGCAAGATCAGCGTGAGATGCCCAATGTACCTGCGTTCCGCGCCCTTCCCTTGCTCTCCACCGATCTTCCTCGGACAACCATCAATGTGTCGCATTCCTTTGTCAGACCAAATGACCGTGGCAAAGAAGTTCTTTCATTCGTGGTAGAAGTCAGTCCTGGCAGCGGCAAGGACGGATGGAAGGTGGAGAAGATGTACTCGGACGTTCTGAACCTAGACCAGAGGGTGCGAAACAGCGTTGGTAAAGGCGTTGGTAAGAAGATTGCGAACTTGCCGGAGGGAAAGCTCTGGAAAGACCATGCACCGGCTAAAGTCGACCAGCGAAAGGTAAGCATCACGATAGGTGTACGTGCTCCACCGTTCAATTAAATGCAGGCCGTTCTTCAAAACTACCTTCAAACTCTGATCAAACTACCGGTAAAGAATAACGATGAAGTGATCGCATTCTTCACGTCGGACATCATGCGTGAAATGAATCAGCCTGTTATGCAAGCCGGACACAAAGAAGGATATCTGACTAAACGTGGCAAGAATTTCGGTGGATGGAAAACCCGGTACTTTGTCCTGCAGGGCCCTGTGCTGGAATACTATGATTGCGTATGTGGTTCATCTTCATATTGTCTCCGGTTTCAAATAAACTTTTGCAGCGCGGTGGAGCTCATCTTGGCTCAATCACAGTTACAGGAGCCCAGATTGGTCGACAGCAGCGGACGGAACGACCTACGACTACGGACGAAGAAAAAGAATACCGGCATGCGTTTCTCATTGTCGAAGCCAAAAAGGGGCAAGGGGGAAACCATCCACGACACGTCTTGTGCGCAGAAAGTGATGCCGACCGTGACAGTTGGGTCGAGATGCTGGTGCGGTACTTTTCTGGGACTTACAGCGAAGAAGCGGTGCCTTACTCCTCGAGCTCCTCGAGTTCGGGACCGTATACAAACGGCACATCGTCGGTGACCCTGAGCGAAGCGACATCTACCTCGACATCTTCCCCGGTGCCTGTGCGGCGGCCTGTGCGAGGCGTATCGAAGGACGACATCTCTGTGTCCAAGCAGGCTGCAGTGCCAATCTCCCGACTTGCGCCGGACGCCTCTAACGCGAAGCTCTTTTCAGGTCCGGTGTTGCCGGACGAATACAATAGTACTATCACGCGATCTTCGAGTCCGTCCAAATCTGTGCAGGAAGCATCTCCTACTGAACGGTATCCCGGGCCAGCCATTTCGGATGCGCTGAATGCGCGTCGGATTCTAGAACGGGGACAGGGCCTCGCATCAAGTTTACCTGACTCGTCCCCTTTGGCGAGTGCAATTGGGGCTAGTGGAACAGATCGTTCGCACTCTGAGTTGGGACACTATTCCGACACGCCTCGAATAACGCGCTCTCCGGAACGTCATCGTGAGCGAGAGCACAAGTCTTTGCACCCGTCGCCTACGCCTGACCGCGACCGAGCACCTTCGCCTGAGGGTAAGGTGAAGATATCCGGTCCGCTGAATGGAGCCCCGATTCCAGCTGGGTACAAGTTTGGATCCGGGAGAGATCCACAGGGCGAGTCGGGGAGTGATCGACGAGAGAAGGCTAAGTCAAGGGGCTTCTGGGGCTTTGGTAGGCCGAATGGTAAGTATGTCATTGATAATTGAACTGGATTGATGAATGCTTGTTCCTAGGTGCGGAAAAGCCGCCTTTACCGCGACCGGTGTTTGGTGTGACTTTGGAAGAATCGCTGGAGGTTTCGTCAGTAGCGCACCTTCCTTCGATCGTGTTCCGCGCGATTCAGTACTTGGAAGCGAAAAACGCAGAACAGGAGGAGGGCATCTATCGCCTTAGTGGAAGCTCTGCTGTGATCAAGAATCTCAAGGACATGTTCAATGCAGGTGGGTGCCTTTCGAAGCTATACGGACGTCACTGACGGGGTGGTTGCAGAGGGTGATATAGATTTATTGGCTTCCGACGAATACTGGGACCCGCATGCCATTGCAGGGCTGTTGAAGAGCTTCTTGCGGGAACTTCCTGCAAGTATACTTACACGGGAGCTACATTTGGACTTTCTTGCGGTTATGGAACGCAAAGACCCGCAGGAACGGGTTCGGACGCTGTCGCACCTAATCGCATCGCTGCCAATAGCCAACTATAGCCTCCTGCGAGCCCTAACCGCGCACCTCATCTTGATCGTGCAGAACTCTGCAGTGAACAAGATGTCCATGCGGAATGTGGGGATCGTATTTAGCCCGACGCTAGGCATTCCTGCTGGTGTGTTTAGTCTGATGCTTGGCGAATTTAATCAGGTGTTCAATGTGGAAGATGTTGAGGAGGAGCTGGAGGAGCTGGCGGAGGATTCACGGCGGAATAGTCGGCAGTACACTGATGGAGCTGCAGACCAGTTGCTGGGACTTACTGGGCGGACGCTGTCAGCGCCTGTGGAGAGTGATGGAGAGTATTCGTCGTCGGTGGCAGACGATACGGACCGGGAGAGTGCGGTTTCGGGGCCTGACGCTGGAACGCCGCCTGATACTCCTCGACTGGGCAAGGCAGCTGGAGTAGCTGCGACGCATGGGCTCAATGTTGCAGTGAGTGAAAGAGGAAATCGGTACTCTCGAATTGTGGGGGGTCCCCGTGCGCCCCCAAGTCCTGCGCCATCTGGCTCGCCTGTACCGTTATGATTCATATTCTTTTTGGCTCATCTTGAACATTGTCATCTACCGCATTTTCGATTGTTGTGTTTATTATACCCCCTTTACGATGTGGAATGTGTATTTTGTGTCACATGATGAAGCGTTAAATGAATTTGACCTAAGGGAGCGGGTATAGGTAAGCGCTGGCGAGTGCCTTTTTATCATCGACAACGATGGGCTTTCGTCACGCCGCCGTATTGGGACCAGTATCTTTCTTCCTGGGTGAGTCAAAGGTATATATTTATGCAATGTTAGGCTAATTTAAGCAGGTATTTTGTCTATTTGCTTTACGCTGGACCATGCGCTTCTCTGGCGGCCTCTGACGGCGGACATTATCTCGGATGGGTTTCAATTTTACACGACGTTCTTCAATGCGCCCACAGCGATCAAAGCGTTGCTACACGCCATGATGGGAATTGGGCTGGTCGGACTTGTGAGCAAATTGCACAAGTGGGACGACAGTGCGATGTTTTTTGATGGGTCGTCATTGGGTCGGCAAACAATTTTTTTCGCAATCGAAAGTGAAGAAGCTTAATTTTGCACAGGTGCCTACGTGTTTGCCATTGCCGTATACTTGACGGTGATCATCCCTACGCTGCGTACAATAGCGGAGCCGCTGGAGGAGGAGACGAGGGAGGATCGTATTGAGGCGATGCGAGTGCTGAGTGCTGCGAATGTGATTGTTGTAGTGTGCCTTGGTGGGATCCTGGCGTTGCAGGTGAGTCAATCATCTTGGGGGGATGGCGGTAAACTGAGTGTATTGTAGGCCGGGCAAGAATGGGCACGGCGTACGACAGAAGAGAAGGAAAAGAAAGAGAAAGCCGGGAAAAAAGAGTAGAGGCTAGAACTGGAAGAGTGAATGGACAGGGTATTGTGAAGTGTTTACGGTGGTAATTTGGGCCGTCGATGGGCCGCATCAGTGGATCAGTGGACGTTTCTCACAAGCGTGGGAAGGAGATCTGTATGAGATCTGATGTTCTAAATGGGGATGTCGATTAACTGGTAATTGGATAATAAATAAATAATGGATCTAGATTTGCGCGAAGTGGATGGATAAATAAAAGGCTGGCCTCATGGTCCTGGTTGGCGCAACGATGGACGTCGACTGGTGCTTGACTTGTGAACGCCATTTGGTGCGTCTCTTTCCTTTTCTTCATTTACTTGACCTCATTGTTACACAGAGCGGCAACTGGACATACTGCTCCCCAGAATGCCAACGTCGCGCTCCCGCCAATGTACGGGTCTTGCCATCATCGTCCTCGAGCGCAGAGAGCGACGAAGAGCCCATTTACCACACTATTCATGATGTCTCTTCATCGGGCTGGACGTCCGAGAAGATACATGCATGGGCGACCGTGATCCCGCCGGCGTCGGTGCCCCGACCACAACGCGTATACCGGACCCCAAAACTGCTCAGCCAGCGTCGCCCGCCTCCCACCGTCGCGATGACCGTCCCAGAGCAGAGTCGTTCAGACCGCTCCCTTCCTATTTCCTTCCCAAAAAGGCGGGCCAACGTCCTAGCCACCCTTGCTGACCACTTTCGCACTTGGGCTGTATCCCGCCCTCCTTGCCTCCCCCCTGCCCCATCCCCGACAGACTCGTTCATAACCCTTCCCTCTGCACCCTCGTCCCCTTCATCATCTCACTACGAGGAAACCGCCTCTCTGCCTATTAAATACCGTCCTCAAGACGAGCGTCCCCCACCCCAGACTCGTTTCCTCCACCAGCCACCTTCCTGCCATCCCCAGGTCCGTCTGCGTGACGACCATCATGCTGCCTTCCGTCTGCGAGGTCGCAAGCCTCGATCATAACGTCACACCCCCCATGTCCTCATTGCATCTTTCCTTTCATTCGGAACGGACTAACTCTTCTTGATTCCTCCCAGTATCCCCAGTATATACTACACAATAGACAGCACGGATATGTATGATATGTAGCTTGTACCAGCATTGACAATACAACCTCAGTTCCATCAGACACTTCTCAGTCAGTCAGTCAGTCAGTTATCTGCATTGCTTCCGACGTTCTCTGCTTCCTCATGGCCTAGACGCCAATCCCAATTTCCCACTACTTACTATTAATTAACTCCGTTACGTCCTGAAATTTTATCCCAACCCAAACGCCACCCGCCTTGTCACCCCGCCTCCCTAACCTTTTATAGCTAACCACTTGTCCTAAATCACCGGACAAATTTCTCAAAGAGAAAACACCGGTCAAGGTAACGAGACATCAGGTCTGTCAAGCCTGACATTGGTCCTCCGGTAACTAAACATTAGCTCCTCCAGGGCTTTCCCAAGGGGATAAACTCTCAGAAAACCGACGCAGATATCTCAACCTGGACACATACATGCCGCTTGGCGCTGTCTCGGTACCGCAAAACTTACAGCACCTCAAACAGTGCCACAATTTTTTAAATCCCACCAGGACCGTTCCTGGGCGCTTCCCCTTCCAGGGCAAGCCCCGACCATTGTCCCAGATTGTCCCCACCTCCCCCCCTTATACTTCGGTGCCGCGCGACAGTCGAATTCAACTACCACGGAAGAAAGCGAGAATTTCTCAAATTCATCAGTACAATACAAATCCACGGTTGTCTCCGTGTCCAATCGGTACCGCCCCATCTCCTCCAGAGTCCAACAAAACAATCCCAGCAACCCAACATTCCGACCTGGAAGGCCCTGGAAAACACAAATTCGGTCCCGCGAACAGTGCACTCCCAAATGGGAACGCGTTCAGGGATGGATATTGATATTAATTGTGGAGGAACCACCAGATCCCATTTATATGGCTTCCACTCGCCTTATCTAGCTCAAAGGCGCTCATCTTCCAACTTTTTGTAAAATACTCTGTGTAACAGTCCAGGTCAAAGGAAGCACAGCGACGATGCCCAGGGCATGCGCCTCGAGGTTCCAGGCCCAGGCCACCGACCCACCCAAAATCAAACTCCCAAAGAACCCTGAACAGTTGAGAAATACAGGTTCACTTTAAGTTTGAGAGCCTCAATCAATAGCCAAAGGTGACGGGCCCTGGTCCACTTGCGGATCATGGTACTTGCGCTTGAGGAATAATTATCTGGTCACCAGACTACGGAAGTCGGTGCGGGAGACATCCGGAGGTCGGAACGGTGCTCGAAGGAGAGGCGCGACGTCCGACGTCTTCGTTGTAACGTCCGGCTCACGGACCGAGCTGACTCAATAGTCGGTGCACCGACAAATACCGCAAAGTACGCTTTCACGAAAGGATATTTAAATTTTCCCCAAGTGGTTAGAGAAATCTGTTTCCAACAAGATACTTTTCGCCCAAGCTAAATCAGCGTTCGAGTTCGACTCCAGAGCCTCATGGCACCTATTCATGCAAAATATCACGACAGTCCTCACTGACAGTGGTGGGTCGAGTACGTTGGATCAACCGAAATAGGCATTACCTCCGCCTTTGTTTGCATCTGTCTTTTTCACAAGGCTTTCGACTTTGTTCTCGTCGTCGTCGTTGTAAAAAAAGCCCCGCTCGCTATTCACCATGGTAGGCTTCCAAAACTCATTATTACCTATTGAAAATGCTCACCACAAGTTCTTACAGCCTCCACCAAAATCCAAAGGGGGCAAAATGCTCTCCCTGATCAACTGGCGTCTCAAAGTCACCATTAACGACGGACGCGCGCTCACCGGCCAGATGCTCGCATTCGACCGACACATGAACCTTGTTTTAGCAGACTGCGAAGAGTTCCGTAGAGTTAGAACAAAGAAGAAAGACGCAGGCGAGGCGGGCCCTGGCCAGGAGCAGGAGATCAAGCGCACGCTCGGACTCGTCATTCTTCGCGGTGAGACCGTCGTCAGCATCAGCGTAGAGGGCCCGCCGCCCGTCGTCGACGAGGACAAGAAAAACGCTGTAAGTTTTTTCCTTACTTCTGCGTCGAGACTTTCTTACCTATTCCATCTTTAGCTACCTGTTGGTCCAGGTCGCGGTATGCCTGCAGGCCGTGGTATGGGAATGATGCCCCCGAGTGCGTATCTCCAATTTCTTTTCCAACTTGCGGTTTGATCATGACCATTTGCAGTCGGCCAGCCGCCTATGCGCCCACCAATGGGCTTCCCTCCTGGCGGCATGCCGGGCCCCCCGCCAGGATTCCGACCCCCCGGCTTCCCTCCTGGTATGCCTTTCCCTCCTCCTGGGTTCGCCGGTGCTCCTCCTGGGTGCGTTTTCTTCCCTCTACATCTTCCTTGGCTAACCTTCTATCCAGTTTCCAACCGCCCCAGTAGCCTTGTTGTGTAGTTTTGCTTGCATCTGTTTTTTTGTCTTCAATGTAATCTCAATACTCGGTGCTCAACACGTTGTTCATGTTGTTCCTTCACGTGGTCGCTCTCTGTTTCCTTTTTCTTCGACTCCGGCCTCTGCGCCCCTTCCCAAATTGTTGGTGTCCAGATCTTGACTGGCCCTTGAGTCTATCACCAGGAACATCCCTCTAATGGCGACGAAAGGCACCGCCTTCGACCTCGAACAGTTGCTCTACTTGGCTACAATCTGAACCTAAGCTTCCCCTGTCGATGCCCAGCGGTACCGATGATTGCTCTCGTAAATCAATAGAACAGAGTGTTCCCATCGATGAACCAGTGTGTGATCATCCCTCAAGCTCCTAGTGCTGTTCTCTAGTTCCCCTCAAATCTTTTCCTGCGTCTTCATGATCAGTAACGTTAACCGCTTCGGGTCGAGGACCCGCGTAAAGCCATAAAGCCCCCCAATTCTCCTGATCTACGCTGCGAATAGGTATGCAGTCCCTACCCTGGAACCCAAGTCTTCATCCACTACGCTTCTCAAGCAATAGATATTAGAGATGATACTCCCGGATCGAATTAGACCCGGGTCGGCAGACGGTGCTTTCCCATCGCCAGACAAACACCGACTATACCTAGTTTCATTCAGTTCCAGATCCTGCTGCGGTACGGTCTCCGCCGTCTGGAGAAGATCAGTCCTCACACCTGCGGTACGTACCCAGGCCTCTTGAGAATTAGAAGGTGGGACCATGAGTAAGGGTTCACACACCACCAGCTTCCCTGTTCATGGGTAGCAAATCAGGACGTCTTCTTGGTCTTCTCATTCACTCACACACAGGAATAGCCAAGGCCTTGGCTACGCAAATACAAGCACCACCCTAGAGTTAAATATACCACAAGCCCTACGCTACGGTCCACCGCCTCTCCGTGATATTGCACATAGAACAGCAACACTTGCCTTCCTACTTACATACTCCAACAGCATGCCCTTCGCATCAAGATCCTCTCACGTACATCATACTCTGGTCTTTTGTCTTCTCTTGGTGGTGATGTGCAACTTGCCCTTGGAAACCGACAGGCCGTAACCCCGAATCACGGCAAGCTCAGCAATCAGTTCTAGGTGTCATAAGCTCCTCCGCACGCGTTGAATGGGTGTACAATGTTGATCCATATGTCCGCATACAGCTATAGAGTTAGAACGGCCCATAGTCCGCGATATCGGGGGAAACGGGTGCAGATCGTCGTGTATACAGCGAACGGGCTACGTGGTCTGATCGTGACTTGAAATTTTCAGAACAGCTCCCAAGCGAGATCTGGGCTATATGTATCCGGATCGAAGAAATCGCACGTCGATCGAGGAATCCAGTGTAAGCAAGTAATGCGTTCTTAGATGGATCAGAATGGTTACATCAGAGGGCATTATTCTGGTCAGATGAAGAAAATTTTCAGCTATTCATAGCCGATATTCCATTGTCTCTGTGAACCCTCCAGTTTTGAAAAGATTTAACGCTAGTAAGGAGGGATACGGGAGAATACGGGGGAAGGTCCTGATGATCCGATACACAGCCACTTGATCCGATCGCTCACACACAAACTGCTATTTCCAAATACAGAGATACCCTTTTATTTTGCTCCCTACTCCTCTCGATATTGAACGATTTACATTAGAACCACATGAAATCATACCTTGTAAGCGGCTGATAAAATCAGCATCGTCTTCTAATTCTAGTGGGAAGCGATTTCTTAGTGGCGTTCGCCATATCCCGAACGTACGGACGCAACTTCACCGTCGATTTCCTCGGAACTCGCACTTCACCATCTTCTTCGATCGAAATAAAGTTGCACAGACCAGGGTACGTATTTCACTCACGTCTGTATGTGTGTCATATATCACGTTCAATTGCACTCCACCCGTTTGAAATATCAGCCAATAAATGAACTTCCACACATCGAGGCAGATCTTTCAATTTAAGTTTTCTGGAATATGATCATTCATCGCGAGGTCCCCGGATTAGGTATCCGAGCTGTAGCTTCTATCTATCTCGCAATCGGCACCCGAAGTGGACGACTCGAGAGGTCTAAGTATTTCATCCAGCTTTAGAACTTGGGCTCGTCGTAACGGCAAACCGTTATTGTCCAAGAGATTGAATTTGGAGGCTACTTCATTCCACGGCGACACTGTTATCTGACATCTCTTTACGCAAGATCCGTACCGAATCTGCCAAACATACTACACCCCGGGCCCGGCAATCTTTTGAGAGATCGTCCATCCAATGTCAATCAAGCTACAGGCGGTTACAGACTGCGTATTCCGTAATGTGGCGAGCCTGGTGAGTGGTCGGTGCTTGAACGTGTACGCTTTTTGAAACTGGAACAGATAGCAGCTGATCTTGACTATGTCGTGCCCACCGCAGCCGTGCTTTCTTGCACTGTCCCATTTTAATTCCATTCGAATGGATTCTAATGTTCCTGTGGCAGAACAGCGGCATGAACTCTGGTATACACTCTTGGCGCCGGGCGGGACCATGGCGGTGCTGCCGTAAATACCTTCCACATACTTCGTGTAGAATATATACATCGCCGCTAGTTATCATACTAATCATAATGACGAAACATTGTCAAGATGCTCCAAGACCAAGACCAAGCACTACTGGTCCGTATTCGAACTTTATGAAAACACGCTCCGCCCACGAGCCCGCAAGAGGATTTACGTTGTAAGTAGTAATAAATTCCGGTCATATTTACCGATTGGGATATCCGAGTTGGGTGGAGGACGGATCGAGGTTGCAGGTTGTTGCAGGCGCCCAACTTGAGGACAATCAGGCATGTCATCATGCTGCTAAGTTATCGTTATATATAAGAACCCTGCAAGATCTAGATAATACTATATAGCACCACATTTTGAAGAGATAACCATCAATGTATCATAGATTGAGCGCCCCCGGCCTTATAAAACAAAATACAAATGAAAGGACACCAACTGTATGGACCTGAGCGCCCCAATCTCAACCCCTGATCTAGCGCAAAGCCACAATCGGTAAATATTTCGATTTTGCATCTTTCTCATAGGCCACTCGTACATGTTTGGAGCTCATTGGTATTTATTTACCTTGCAGTCGCAAATTTCTATAGCTTGTATTGCGTCTACATGCCCCCATCCCCTTTCTTTTCTTTCCTTGTTGCTTGTTCACCACCAGCTGCAGTATATTGATACGGAGAGAATTAAAGACGTCGATTTTTGGCTCCTACCTGAAGGGACTTCGATGCCAGTCGAAATGAAGTCGCTAAGCTTCCCCCATTCCTTCGAAGACCCCGCATATCCTTTTCGTACAAATTCCGCTCTTGAGAGTCACTTTCAAGGTAGTTTCCCTCAGAGCACTGCAGAGCGATTAGATAAAGTTTGGTCCGCATCACCGTAACATACTTGAGTTCTCCATGGATTCCGTGCATCACTGTCAGACTCCATCTAGGTGCAGGTGAGCTCTGTATTTTCCGCGGGGCGTAGCTTAAGCTTCCATGTATCCGAATACAAGGTGGGCAAGTCTCTTGAAATCCGGATCTCCAATGCTGATATCACTCGCGTACGAGTATTCTGATTGTGGCTTCTGATGCTCCCTGGAACCCCAATACTCCTTTCAAGGTTTGAACAATGGCTAAGTATCATTAGACCCTTTTCTTCGGAAACTTGCACTTCCCCTAGGCTTCGCTGAGATCCGTGGAAGCAGAGTCAGTTGGTTGATCTAGGGAGATCGATTTACCCCTTTCTCTCCATGTAGGGTATGGTTTGCAACGCCATTCTTTGCGATGATCGCTTTTTACGCTTCTTATGACCTCAGTAAAACAGGACGCAACATATGTCATTGGATCTAAAATTTGCCTCGATAATCAACCTGAGAATCATTCAAGGGATGGAACTTTATCTCTTTAGGGTTGAGTAGTAGCATGTTTGTTACCGGAAGATAATCATACGGACCATTCCTCACTTTTAAGTTTGAGATTGACGATGTTCTCGTGTCTAGAATCCGGCAAGACTGAGAAAGCGGGACGCGTCATCAAAAAGGTGCAACACATGACAGCCAAAGGAATCTCAGAGGAATCAGCTAAGTACTAATCACCTTGTCAAATGTAGGCGCCGCTAAGTCCGTTGTTGTGACGCAATCCTCCAATCTGGCCAACCTGACAGAAAATGACATAGTTACCTGCCTACGACAACAAGCTGCGACCGTGCGTTTCACGCTAAGAAAAGGATTTCGATTTCGTCACAATTTACAACAAAGCAGCTAAGGGTACAATTCGTCTTTCTATAGAAAGATGGTATTAAGGTTCGTTTTACCAGCGTACTATAAATTAAGCGCACCTACTTCTCTATACGGTGGATTAGTGTACAATTTCGACGGTGAGATCGCCTTGGGCAATGGAGTCGCCTACACAAATACGTTGTTAGCTCCAGCAATACATGGGAACGACAGCGATGACATGCCTTCTTGAACAACAACCCGCTTGACGTGTCCAGAAACCGGCGCGGTCACTGCGGATTCCATCTATTATCGTTAGATCAGAAAATGTCACAAGTCGTCATGGATCACACTCACCTTCATGGCACTCAACACTGCATACATGTTGTACTCAGCAAGCGGCATGGCTTGGCATATACAATTCACTCACCACAAACGGGGTCACCCTTCTTGATCTCTTGGCCTTCCTTTACCCTTACCTCCACTACGACTCCGGACATGGGAGCGCCAACGGAACCTGGGTCCGTAGTCGCCTTCTCCCGCGACACGGTCTCAACAGCAGAATTCTTATCCTCCACGGACACGGCCCGGACCTAACATAAAACCATAGCACGTCAGCGGCACGCCTTCATCTAAGAAAAAGTCACAGGTACCTCTCCATTCACTTCGAACCAGACGTCGCGTTGGGCACGCCCTTCGACTACCGGTCCGACGGCCATAAGACGGATGATCAAAGTCTTTCCCTTCTCAATAGAGATGTGCATTTCTTCGCCAACATCTGGACGACCCAAGAAATATCTCGTGGGAATGACACTGGGAACGCGAGTCAACACATGCGTCATCAATTCCTACCAGGAACGCACCTGAGATCACCATATCTCTCAATGAAGCCTTGATACTCTTCAAACACCTAAACAACCTGGTTAGCACATGTCCCCGAAAACACGAATTCAGCATACTTTCGGGTACATCACATACGAAGTAACATCAGCATCTGTGATATGTTTTCCGAATTTGCTTCGTAACTCCGCCTTGATCTTCTTGAAGTCCAGGGGTTCCATAGTTGCACCCGGACGGCCGTCAATTCTGGGCTTATTCCTGATGATTTGGGTGCGCAAAGGCTCGGGGAATCCTCCCACAGGTTGTCCCAGGTAACCTTGGAAGAATTCCACGACAGATGATGGGAAGTCCAGATGCTCCGCACGTTCGAGAACATCTTTCTTGGTGAACGAGTTGGATGTCATCCATTGGGCAAAGTCGCCAACAACCTTTGATGACGGTGTAACCTTGGACGCAATCAGTATCTGTATTCAGGCCAAAGTGGCGGTACCACTCACCTTAATGATATTTCCACACTAGGGAAATCAATAATCAGCGCATGTTACCGAGAACCATATGAATTTACCAGTTCGTTGGCTTCAATGTACTTCTGCTTGATGACTGCGCGATTGTCAGGACACAGGCTTCTGAGGGACGAACAGAAAACACTTGCCGGTCCATTGTGTCCCCAAGCCGAGCTGAGAAGCTTGGAACTAACACATGGCCACTTAATCACCATTGATGATTAGAAGGTTAATGAGTGCGTACCATGAGGTTGGTATATTGTCCACCTGGCATCTCGTGATCGAAGACACTCGAGTCGGAAGCCCTGACGTTGGCCTCAAAACAGCTATACAGCATACGAACCTGACTCCAGTACAGGTTTAGTGCTTGAATGTCTTCGAACCGGATGCCTGTGCCAAGAGACGTTTGTTCGAGTGCCATACAAACGGCACCCATTGATGGTTGGGATGTCAAGCCCGACATGCCTGTCGCATAGAGAGGACGGCCCTAAGTTCAACCATACAACATAGAGAAATAAAACACACTGACTGTCTATAGCAACGTCAACGACATCGGCACCTGCCGCAGCACAAGCAATCATGCTCGCAGCAGCGATACCCGCGGTATCGTGCGAGTGAACATGGATAGGAAGATCAGGATGTCTTTGCCTGATGGCACCAATCAAGCTTGAGAAAGAAAGGAAATAGTGAGCAGGCAATTCTTGGATGAGCACTGATGGACACTCACATCTTGGCAGCCTCGGGCTTCAACAAACCGGCCATGTCTTTGACACCGAGAACGTGGATTCCTTCCTTGACCAATTGATCGACAAAGTCGAGGTAGTATTTCAGGGTATACTTGGTCTCCGTGGGACTGGCAACATCTCCACTGTAACAAACGACGGCTTCACAAACCCCGCCGGCCTTCTTCGCAGCATCTATGCCAAGTCTCATCTAAGAGGAGCATCAGAAACGGACCTTTTCTATGAATATCGACTGCTCACATTTTCTATTACGGAAAATTAAAGGCATCAGTGGGTGGACGCACACGATTGCAATTATAAACTTACCAAAGTAGTTCAAGGAATCGAAGACACGGAAGATGTCGAGGCCATTCTCCACCGCCTTCTTGGAGAAGTCGTAGATAGCATTATCGCTGAGGAACATTATAAGTTGACGGCATGGGAGATGATTGCGAAAATACACACGGATAGCTGGTGTAACCTACTCCATTGGCACCACGAACGAGGGCTTGGAATGGAATGTTGGGAACAAGCTTCCTCAAAGTCCTCTAAATGATCGATGTTATTGGAGCCAACTCCCTGCAAACTCTATAAACTTACCAATCGCTCCCAAGGGTCCTCGTACAGGAACCTCATCGCCACGTCGAACGTGGCACCGCCCCAACACTCCAAACTATAACAATTGGCCAGTGCGTAACTCGTTTCCTTGGCAATGTTGACCATATCAATAGTCCTCAGTCGGGTAGCAAGCAAAGACTGGTGGGCATCGCGCCAGGTAGTGTCCATGATAAGAGTTCCTGGATATTCACGAACGGCCTTCGCGAATGCCTCTGGACCTTTCTCCACGATGATGTTTCTCCAACCAATCTCACAAGGATATGTGGTATCGAGGGGTGCTCCATTGAGAGGGTCTTCGCGGTTTTGGAATTTAGGGATAACGACGTCGTCTTTGAGACCTGGTTCACCCTTCGGAAATCCGTCGTTAATGGTTCATCATGGAGAAACTAGGGAAGGCGCTTACAGTTTGTCCTTTAATAGAGCTGCCATTGACAGCAAGGTCTCCAAGATAGGCAAGCAGTTTTTGGGCACGGTTTTGACTTTGAACCAGCTTGAAGAGGTCGGGGGTATCGTCGATGAACTGAGAAGAAATTTGAATTTGTCTATACCTCCCCACAGAATCATCTTACCGTGGTCCAGGTCTTACCGCCAATGAAAACGTCATGCGTGAGCAGCCGGAACAGGAAGGGAATGTTAGTCTGGACAAACGCGTTATCGAGGCAAATTCAAATAGGCGCATCGGAACAAACCTTGACACCACGGATTCGGAACTCCACAAGAGCTCGAAGCATCTTTCGTCGGGCGACTTCGTAGGTCGTACCGCTGACGGTGCATTTCACCAGTAAACTGTCATAGTGAGGCTGAAAACTAGTGAGCCGCATCCGAATCACATTCCAGTGTACTCACAGTGATTTGGGCACCGGCAAAGCCGGATGATGCATCGAGACGAATACCGTTACCGCCCGCACTTCGGTACACTTCAATTTTCCCGGTATCGGGTTGGAAGTTCTGCGCCGCATCTTCAGTTGTAACTCGGCACTGTATAGCGAATCCACGTTTGGTGATTGCGTCTTGGGTAAGGCCAAGCTGTGGCAATGTGGCACCCGCCGCAATTTGGATTTGTGCGGCAACGATATCGATGCCCGTGATCTCCTCTATAGACAAACTATAAGTTGGATCAACAATCTCAACAGTAAATGACGCACCAGTGATCGTGTGTTCCACCTGAATACGCGGGTTGATCTCGATGAAGTAGTGCCTCCCCATCTGGTCAACCAAAAATTCTGCTGTTCCCGCATTTCTGTACCCAACGCTCTTGGCTAGCTTGATCGCGTCGGCCAGAATGGCTTGTCTGACTTCCTCGGGGAGATGGGTAGCAGGCGCCACCTCCACAACCTTTTGATGCCGTCGCTGTACGGAGCAATCACGTTCGAAAAGGTGGATTGTGTTGCCCTGGGCATCGGCCAGGAGCTGGACTTCAATGTGACGGGGGCGTTCGAGGAAACGTTCAATGAACACGGTTCCATCACCGAAAGCAGACTTGGCTTCACTGACGGCACGCTCGAACGAAGACTCAAACTCGGATTGCTCCCGTACGACACGCATACCACGACCTCCACCTCCCATGGCTGCCTTGATAATGACTATGGATGGAAATGAGAACTTGTCCCGGTCATATGCGAAGAAAGGAACGCACCTGGGAACCCGTATTCTTGAATGAACGCGGCACCCTCTCGGTAAGACTCGACAGGCCCTGGCGTTCCGGGAACAACAGGAACACCACATTTAATGGCTATTCGACCATCAGCGACGAAATTAATGACCCAACGAGATTAAAAAACAAGACGCACCAAGTGTTCGGGCTTTGGTCTTGTCGCCAAGACCATCGATTACTTCTGGAGAAGGTCCGATGAAAGCAAGGCCAGCTTGTTCAACCTTCCTCGCAAATTCTGCGTTTTCGGAGAGGAAACCATAGCTGTGATCGGTGATAAGAGATTGGTATTACCCCAAAAGCTGTTAGGCGTACCCGGGATGAATCATATCAACGCCGTGTTCCAACGCGATTCTGATAATATCGTCCTGGGCCAAGTAGGCGCCAACAGGAGTTAGACCCTTTCCAACTTGGTAGGCCTCGTCGGACTGAAAGCGACCTTAAGTGAAACTGCCAGACGGGTCTCAAGGAGAGCATACCTTCTGACGATGCGCCGATAAGCGATCCTCATACGAGTAGATGGCGACAGTGTGCATTGCCAGTTCGTGAGCGGTACGGAAGACACGGATGGCGATTTCCTAGATGTGTTAGGTCATGACGGAGTCGCTGAAGGAATACAAGCTGAACATACGCCTCTGTTTGCGACGAGAATCTTGGTCAATGGCCCGGAATGACCAGCCGACTTCCTCCTCATCGTCTGGATGGAATGAACGGGCGTCCCCGGGGCGCTGGGGGTGCCAGCAAAGATTGGGGCGAGCCTTGGGGGATGAAGGGTGGTCATGGTAAGGAATCAAGATGGGAAACGAAGGAAACGACGCGTTGCGAGAGGATAAAGGCGTCAAGAAGGCAATGCGAGATGATGGTGGTCAAAAGGAACTCCGAGACACCGTTGGGGTAATATGGTATCGGGCCTCTTGTGGCAATACTGATGGCGATCTGATCAAAATTATGATCTAATATTAAAAAATAAGGTCTCTTTGTGCCAGCGTCCACTCGTTCGACGGCAATAACGCGGTTTCCCCGCATCATCTCCACGTCTGCCAGCTTTGTATCCTTACCCGTCTCTTCGGCACAGTGCGTTGCTATAGATTGGTATCCGACATATATACGCGACATGAGAAGCCGCAAGGGAATGATAGAAAATTGGAAAGCCAAGGAAAAACTGGATTGATAGCCTTAGGGGAACCTCGCGGTCCGGACTGGCCAGCATCGTGCTAAACATCATGCGCGAAGCCGCGCCGCCGTTAGGAGTATCTCGCACATCCTTCGGGTCAGCTGGGGTCAGCTGGGGATCGATATAATATTTAGGGAAATATTGGAGTGTCGCATCTTGCCCGATACAGAGTCGGAGAACTACCCTACTTTCCCCGTCACGTCTTAAGCCTCAGGGCAAGGAACGCATTTCTTCAGGGGATTTGAGAGCGACGCGTTCATACTGTGAAGCTTAGTTGACATGAGTATCAAGTTCATCGACATCGCACGTTGCTAACTTGGTAGAAATTTACCGGCCTTAAAAATACGAAAGATAAGAGATAAACGGAGTCAAATGAACCCGCCACACGCGAGTCTCTTCGTTCCACGCAGTCATGTTTTGCACCCGAATACTCCACCCCCGGAAGGAATATACATGTCTATGCATGCCAGTAGACACCGAGCATTGCTTGGCTGCCAACGACGCACTTGTAGGCGATAAAATAGTACCGCTCCGCTTTGATGATTGGCGAGTCCTTGAAGGCTTGGGGGTGCAGGCAGTGCCTCATCGTATGGAAATTTCACTTCCCCGAACAGCTGCGCAGGCTAAAGTCTTTCATTCAATTGGTCGCTTTCTAGTTTAGTTTCAACAGCCGTCAAACTCACCATATGATATAAGTAGTGACTGCAATGAAGCGTGTCAAGTTCCGCGTCCAAACATTTGTAATGGGACCAGCGTTTCGTGAGTTCCCCGGCCTCGACCAAATCTTTCTTTCTTTCCTCCGCCGAACTATGTAGCTTACACCAACACGGGATCTGTACTACGAGTCTAGCGTCTACAACGTAATCCCTCACATTGGACTTACGTCTGCCCCATGCGCAACCCCGTTAAGGATTCACAAGTGGGATAAATGACATATATGGCTCTAATGAAATACTGCTCGGCTGCCAGAGATAGATAGTGTCTCGACGTCATTCATGCCCATAGGTCCATAATTCATGTCTCTTTCGTAACGTTTTTTTATCTACGTTCATTCAATCAACTCAAGCACCCCCAGCATACAAATAGTACGATAATTATCGATTTTCATTCAAAGATCAACATTTGAATACAGTGGGAGGCCATCCAGGCTAATAAACAAGATCTACGATAGGTATAGATAAGTTCGGAAGCTACAGCGTTAGAGAGGTGAGCGGAAAAGCTATGGATACATGTAAGACGTGGCGGATAGATATGCTATAACAAGAACAGTAATTGAAAGCAAGGATGAACACATGAAAGGAAGAGTAAAAGTCCTTGTGAGGTTAATTATTGGCAAATACACCGAAATCAGGTACGGCACCCAACGACATTTCCTCAGCGTTGAACAGGATATCGCTCAACGAAAACCTGCCGCCAGAGAGCGTCATCCTCGACCACTCGTCGCTAATCTGCTCCCAAGATCGCCCAAAGTGCGACGAAATGGAGAGGCGCGTCTCTTGGGGCACCATGGCCACGTCATGGATGTCTGCAAGAGACATCCTCTGCTCCTTGGGCATCCACTCAAAGGCTGGCATCTGAGGTTGGGGAGCAAAAACTGGCAGCTCCTCAGGACCTGGAGAAGATGCCTGGGAAGAGCTGCCTTGGGATGATCCATGCGAGGAGGAATAAACCGACGACGGTGCCAACGACGGAGGAGGGCAGTCGAAAGGACTGTAGTCGACTTGCTCGAACGGAGAAACGGAGATATGATGGAAGCCTGGCGCAGGTTCTTGACAAGTGGTAGCGAAGGGGTTAAGGTGGGAGAAGAGAGACGTGTTGACTTCGGGGAGGGTAGGCGCCGGGTAGTTCGGTTCGAATACCGGAGGCGGGTAGGGAAGGTACACGAAGGGCTGAGTCGAAGAAGGACGGCGAGGAAGACCTGAAGGCAGAAGGGACGGGAGTTGGATAGGACCTCCCGCGAAGTCTACGTCAGGCGGGACGCTCGAACTCCTACGGCCAATGAGACCCAGGGTGAGCCGTGTTTGATCCAATTGACGTACAGCCTCTGCGAGTTCGTCACCTTTCTTCCCACCGAGTAGGAGTGAGGCAACGTCCTCGCAGCGCTTCTCGTCAACCTCAGCCGGGCGCTGCTTAGGCGCCGACGACTTCTTGCTCTTGGTCGACTTGGTCTTGCCCTTACCCTTCGCCTTGGACTTGTTGTGTATGGGGCGGAACTGGTAATCGGGATATTGCCTTTTATGGCGAGCTTTCTCCTGGCGAGCGCGGGCTTCCCACTTTTTCTTCTCGTTAAGAGGCAAGCCGTGCCAGATGCCGCCTGGGAAAATATAAGATAAATCAACGACCATAGCAATAAAACGTACCGATGATCTTAGATAAGCTCCCGTGGTTAGTTTCGATGCTACCAGGGATGTGCTTCTGGCGCACGAAGTCGGCACGGAAGAGCATGAATGCATTGGCTGGGCGAGGGACGTGGTTCGGGTCCCTAGACTTGCCTTTTCGTTTGGGCTCGGGGCGCGGATCTGTGCTCGCCGGGAACAACATTTCTTCATCCTCACCCATCACAGCATCGTCATCCTCAGGCTGGTCGTACGAGACGGGGGTCACATTGGGTGCAAACGATATCTGCTGATTCGGTTGGCCACGAGCACCGTAGGAGCCGCGTGATGCTACTGAGCGTCTGCGAGAAGAACCGATGGAGATGCTTAGGCGATGGCGAGACATGCTGTCAAGGGAAAGTAATGGAAAGAAGGTGAAAGACGACGACGGGTAAAAGGGCGAGGGATCACACAAATTGGGGGATCAATGGGTCCGATTGTTCTCAAGCCTTTATACTTTCTACATCAGACCCCGGATACTTATTTGATCTACTTCGGCATCACTCGGCATCGCCTTCTTCGATCTCACCGATCAATACTCGATCCAAACGAAAACATATTCAAGGAAATTCAGACATATCTGATAAGAGTTTCCTTGCCAATAACATCCTAACTTCGCTGGTCTTGGTCCTCGCAGACTCTTCGCCGCCTCTGGTCGCACAGTTTCAACGTCTCACAGGCAGATATCAGGGTCCTTCCCAATCTAGCCACTACTTTGTGCGTCCAAAATAGGCCAATCCCTTATTCCCTCACACCGGCTTCCATTCGTATCAGAAAATGACGGATACAAATTCCTCGACGTACCTCTTAACTTTCTGAGGTGGGGGAGGGGAGGACATCGTTGCGAGCAAGGACTTCCTTCCTCGATGACATCTTTTGTACACTTCAAGTACTAGCTCAATTACAAGAAAGCTGCTTCTACAATGACTTCCAGATTGTAGTAAACGCTCCAGTACAACGTTCTCCCTTTTCAGACATTACACACATCTCCACGTGTGATCTCGACCTGCTTCTAAATCTATGCAACTCCGGACCCACCATTCGCACTCAGCATTTGATCGTTCTTCAAGGCCTTGTATTTCCTCCTCTACCTTGCATTTGATTTTCTCAGCGCTGGTATCGAGGGGTCCTCTCCTTCCCTTGTTTTCCGGGCGCGCACAGGCCTGTGTCGCGATACTAGTAGCATGCGATGCTCCTGCACTCCATCCTCGGTTCGCATCGACGATCTTGCGACTGATTTGCAAAAGCAGGGACGAATTTCCGCGTGTACCATTATCCTGGTCATTGTCGACTGTCTTTGGATAGAAATCAGGCATAGGTGAAGCCCCTAAATGCTCTTGCATGAAGAGTCTGAAGCAAGGACCATACAGGTACTGGTTTTAGCTCCATCTAGAACGCAAGTGATCTTAACGAGGGCCATTATGGCCATGGCAATTACGCGCCACTCTTATTTCCAGGCTCACGTATAGCACCGATAACCTTACGGGGCATATTTTACGAACCATGGAGCGAATGATATTCAGATTTGATTCGATACAGGCACACGCGATACAAGTTACAACTGCATACCCAACTGCTAATCTTTTCGGTAGAGTCTACCACGTTTGCCATCCCTGTTTGAATCTCCTCGGTCTTGCCTTCACGAAATGACTCGTACTTCGCTGAAGTGTGCTAAGCATCTAGATAACATGGTGTTTTTATCATCGGATGTCATCAATGATCAAAGTGCCGCTCGCGTCGCTTCACAGCCGGGAGTGGAGATCTCTTCCGAAACACGAAGATCATTCTCCCATCCTTGTTCGATGACCTCTAGCTATTCGTCTGCATGTGTGAGGAACGCGTTTTACACACTGTATCTGTTGTTCGATCTCACACTGCAAGTCTGAGACGATCAGGGGACATAGCTAAATGTTCATCGTCAACGACACGATGATAAACAATATCTATTGCCTTATGATTGATGAAGATTTGGGGCAAACGAGTGGATCGTTGTGGTCCCAGGATGGATTTCAACTCCAGGAATACACCTCGTCAAAGAGTCGAAAGTTGCTTACGCAAGAGGAAAAAGCCGCGTCAAGATATCTACTGATGTAATCCAGAATAAATACTACGTAATGTCTATATATGTCTCACTGATGTGTCGCGTTACAACATTGATTGCAGTAGGTAGTGTCCTACCCGTATAGGTCATGCGTAGCTCTTATCCACCAAATGCAAACCGTGGACCAATCACGGTTTGCGATTGGCTAAAGGAATGATCGAATCGGCTTGTCCTCGAACCTCTGCCTTCTTCTGATTGTTCTTCGCCACGGCATAGAGAACGCCAGCAAAAAATCCCACACCAATGGCCGATGTAGATCCTAATGTAACAGGATCTCCGAAGAACAACATCCCAGAAGCTGCAACAGGGAGTTTGTTCAGGGCCCCCGCCATACTGATGACATGATATATGAGCATAAAACATCAGGGACGAAGGGGGATATCTTCACCTATATGTCGTGCTACTGGTTGTTCGGATACACCAGGCGGTAGTAAACGAGATGCCAACAGCGGCTGCGCCCGAAAATGCAATGGCTAGTAGCAATACATGCCGCGTATTTGCTGGGCTATCAAATAACGTCAGTATTGTGATACGTACATCGTGTCGATTGGGCTCACAAGTTACGAGCGAGACTTTCGGAGCCCCAATCCTCCACGATCAGAGAGAAAACCAAGAGGACTGGTATTGACAGAAGATTGGAATAGAACATGGAATCCCAGTCGGAGAAGCCCGTTACTTTAATTTTCTTGCGCATCGTGAGAACCTAGACTGGCACTAAGAACTTGAGACATATTGTTTGGGAATAACACTTACATATGCTGCACTTGTTAAACAATTGACCAGCATCCAAAAATAACCAACATTCAGTTGCTGTACGGCGCCGGTCACCGACCTCAAATTCTCCAAGCTAACATCGCTGAACCCCACAGACGTGGCATCTCCCATGGCCGTAGATACATCGGACCAAGCAGCTATTACGGAGGATATGACCTTCACAGGTATTCATTAAATGTAGGTAAAGCGTCGAGCAGGTCAGGACTTACCATGAAGATAAACGAGACAAATGTCAACCCTGACACACGTCCCCCAAACCACAGAACCTCACCATACGCCTAGTCGACATGTCAGATACATAGTAACCGGCCCCTTGAAGACCTCACAATGAGTATGATCGTCAAATTCTTGAAGATAGTATACACTGGAATCGAGAGGAATTGCTTGAATGTTCAAGTTAGGGAAAGATTACAGCGTCACTGATTGTATCTCACCAAGCTCTTTGAACCCGTGTATATGACAAAGACGAGCATGAAGCTAATAGGAAACCATGCCTTCGCATCTTGCACATCAAACGTTCGAAAGGAGATGATTCCAAGTCTTTTCACAGCAGTGACGCATGCAACACAAACGGTCGACTGAATGCAGAGTAGCAAGAAGTTCATCGAAAAGTTGGCGCCTGACACAACAAACTATCATTTCCCTCAGAAGCAGATATTTAAGAGAACTTAGTCGACGGACCTTGTTCACGAGGGTCATGATGATAGAGGCACAACAATAGCAAGCTATAGGTGGTACTGCAAGGAGTGAGTAAGGCAAGTATGTTAAAAGAAAAATGATGGCGCACTTGAAGATGCGTGTCGTCCCTCGCTGGCGCTGCCATTGGCAATGGATTTTCTCATCTCAACCACGTCTCTCTCCAACTTGTCCTCGGATTTCCCAGACATGAGCGCTGCTGCCGCCTGAAAAGTTGTAGTATCGAGAAGAAAAACGCGTGTCGGTCGTGAATTAGGAAGTGAAGCAAAAAGAAAGTTGGTCTATAGGCCCCACAGGGTCGAATGAGTGGTAGAGGAGAGAAACAACAGACAACGTGGGGCGCGCTACCTCCATCTCAGAATCAGATAAACAGTAACATACATGCGATGTACTACGTCATAGTCTTCAAGCTCTCCTTACGGCCAATATGAAAAATCTGTTTGTAAACATCTACCGCCATCAAACACCAATTTCGCCTTTGAGGGCCTCCGCGTAATATTCTCCTGCATTATTTTCTCGTGCAATGGCTCCCCGAGTCCGGGGATGCATTCAATCATAGCTTCTGGATCAGGCTTGAAACCTTTCAGGAAGGAGTCAACGGTAAGCAGTAGTTTGGACCGACATTACAAAAGTACGCCACAGAATGCCGAGTCGGCGTTTTCAAAGGGTCTTGTCCAGGCTTCAGCGGGGGGAGAACGGCATGATGAACAGTGCTTTTGAGCAGATCGTTAGACCATCGCGTCAACTGTTACTCACAGTCAGCTCAAGACGCAAACTAGGTTACATACACACTATGTCTCCCACCTATATTTACTATGAGAGTCAGCCATCGGCTCGAATGCAGGAAGGAGACTCGCATTGACAACCAAAAACCTCTGATTCTGATTTAGGTTTTATATCGACCCACGAACCATCTGGTCCAGACACCTGCAGCCCACCGCACGAATCTTGCCATAGAAGCCTCACCTAGGAAGTCGTTGAGGAATATCATCAAACGATGGCACGAATATATGTTTACAGTCCCAAAGTCAGTGTGCGCACCCAAACGGCTGTGGTTTCCAGTTCGGAGAGCAGGCGAATAATGTAGGAGGCTAATTCGTTCTCAGTCTGTAGCTTAAGATACCTGAAGACCTATGGCTCACCGGAGGGTATGATAGCGCCCTTTGATATTGGGTAAGAAGAAATCCATGTCCAGGTTGAGTGAGAGTGCAAGTAAGGCCATCATGCGCAGGTGCAATTCATGGCAAGCGACATGAAACGCGTTCATCGTCTATTCTCCATTAGTCGTCTGCTCTAGTAATAAGCGAAGTTGAGCAAGACCTGCCTCTTTGAATCCAGGGTTCTCGTTCTCATCAGGCCAGTGTTCTGGATAAAGCGCGTCCAAGTCGTTTCCAATCTCGAATGTCTCTTTCTAGTCTTTGGCTACCTCTCGTTCGGCGGCAATCTTGGATGGATGGCCGCAGGTAGTTCCGTCGCCGATCAACCATCAAGTTATCTCAACTTTTATTGTACCCTACTGCAACATTTAAAACTCCGGGTATGTATTCAGCCAGGTTCCTTTCAGTACTAGTCTTTCTTGACTTACACATCCATAACTTATTTATGGAGCTGTTTCGCCGCTTCAAGGCCACTGCTCTTGATTCTGACTGGGATCCATCTACCAAGAGACGCCACTTTTCTTGGAAGCTCCCGAAACAGCAAAGCGCACTGGCGCCAGAGGGTGTATGGTCTAATGCCGGTAAGAACACCCTCCAGTATGCACCAGTGATAATGTCAAGCTCTTCCAGACCTAGATCCAACACCTCCTTCCGGTCAGAACTGGGGCGTTTTGACTTGGTGGACGTTCTGGCTCAGTGCAGTTGCTGACCCCGCCAGTTGGCAAACGGGAGCTAGTATTATCCCCCTCGGTCTCTCTTGGAGGGACGCTATCACGATAGTGATTGTTGGGAACATTGTCATCGCGATATCCATCATTTTGAACGGTGTCATAGGCAGTAAACTGCGAATCCCCTTTCCAATTGCTGCGAGGTTAGCCCCTGCCTGTATCTAGTTTCTTCGCGTAACTAACGGAGCCCTCATAGAGCAAGTTTCGGGGTTTATCTCTCTATCTTCGCCATAGTATCCAGGATCGTGCTTGCCTGGTTTTGGTTCGGAATCGAATGCTACAACGGCGGGTCTGCAGTTTCGCAAATGCTTCGGGCAATGTGGCCCTCCTATGATAATATTCCGTACGCTGATATCATCCTCTAAGCTGGTAGATCAAAGTAAATTAGCGCGTTCCTCTCCAAGGAACCATATACCCGAGTCGGCCGGTATAACCACTAAAGATATGTGTTCTTACTTTCTCTACTCTGTCATCCAACTGGGGTTCTTTTGCATGTAAGCCTTCTTTGTCGAGTGAGTATCATAAGAGATTGATACATGTTTTTAGCTCTCCATCCCGTCTGCGTTACTTTTTTGTCGCTAAGACAGTGATTGTGCCTGCAGTATCATTCGGTATGATGGGTGTGTATATATTTAAGCTTCCCCACACATCAGACATGTCAACTCTATTTTCATCAACAGGCTATCTGGTGCACAAGGCTGGCGGTGGCGGACCTCTGATTTCACAGAAGTCAACATTATCAGGAAGTGCGTACACATCAGCCTGGCACCTTTGTTTTGCCGCCATACAGGTATGTCGCTGCCGATGCTTATTGGACACCTCATGACATTGACAGGGAAATTGGGCAACGCTTGCATGCAATTCTCCGGACTTTACAAGGTATTCGAAGGGTACCCGTTCTCAACTTATTCAGCTTCCAGCTATCCCAGTCTGTGGGCTCTTCATTACTGTGTCAGTCTCCTTGTTTCCCGGATCTTGAGCGGTTCTTATAATCTATATGCAGGTGCGGGATTGTGGGAGCGAGTGCGAGCCAAGTTGTCTATGGAGAAGCCCTCTGGAGTCCTTTTGACATTCTGGCACAATGGAGTAACCGTACTGCTGTCTGGTTTTGCGCGTTTGGATGGATCATTGTAGGCACATGTCTATCTTTCTCCTGTGAGCCAACGCCGACGCCACTCGCACTAGGGATCCATTGGATCAAACATCACGGCCAATTCTGTCAGCGCCGCTAATGATCTCACTTCGCTGTTCCCAAAATACATGAACCTCAAACGCGGACAACTCGTAACAGCGCTCATCGGAGGATGGGCGATGGTCCCGTGGAAGGTTCTCGCTACCGGGGAAACGTTCTTGACATTCATGGTGAGCACATTGTTCGTGGCGGAAGTATAGACTTTCATCAAAGAACATTTTTCAGTCTTCGTACTCGGTTATCATGGGTCCCATTTCGGCATGCCTTACGGCCGATTATTGGGTTCGTGGTCTCCGCTACATTATTGTTCTGTCTTTATGTATTTTCCAGTTCGTCAAACGGGGAGCATACGACGTCAAAGCTTTATACGATCCTCACGGGATCTATCGATATAGTAACGGACTCAATTGGAGAGCATTATTGACACTAGTGTTGACAATAACGCCGAACCTTGTAAGACTTCGGGTCCGAATTATTTCAACCGTCTCATGTTGCTCCCAGCCTGGCCTGATTAACGCTGTTAATCCAGACATTTACATTGGGAACATATCGTGGTATTATGCTCCCGGTTTCATTACGGGATGTAAGCCGGTTTTCTTTCTTTTCGTCTGACGTACAGTTTTCTGATTGCTCTGGCAGACATCCCCGCGCTGGTCGTTTACACGCTGCTCAATCAATTGTTCCCCCATGTTCCTACACTGATTTCGAGAGCTATCACCGCCGAGGACTATCACGAGCAGGAGAATCTTGAATCTATGGAGAAAGAGAAGCAGAGGGATGCGAATGTTGTTGTCTTAGCGGCGTAGTAGCTTCTCTTTCACCTATGTTTATAACCTTATTGTATATGCCTATGTTCACATCCACTCTAAGAACAATAGTAATCCCCTGTAAGTATCGGGAGGAGCGGGCATTCACCTGCAACACCTCTTTTGTAACGAGATAGGCAAGTTATCGGGATTGAACGTTTTCCCACAGTGGAACATACATAGAGCGGTCGACACGTTATGTGCGGTGTCAATATACGCTGTGTCAGGGAAGGAAAACTGTTTTATTCGATGCAATGCGGGTCATCTACTGTACATGTACTAATCAAATCGTACCAGGGTTTCTTTCGCTTCTTACCCTGGAATTTCTGACTGACCGATAATGCTTCTTTGTCAGCTCCCCTGGGTGAAAAACATTATCACCGTGAAGTCTTCTCATAGCGGAGCCTCACCAAAAAAGTTATCCTGTCACAGGTTGGGGCACCATCTCACCGAGATGAAATCACAAGCGACAAAAAGCTTTGTTGTAGTGCCTGGGTTGCTCAATTTTGTCCGCCACAGAATATAGGACTTACCGATTTGCGTGAGAACCAGGTGAAAGGCTCAACGGCAGCGCTGACCAATTCTGGAGCACTGGGCTTCACAAAATGTAAGTAGGTCCAATCAGAAGGAAAGGGGAAAAGAATATCAATGTGCAGATTCTATTTTCATCTGCTTTTGCATGTCTACGATTCGTTATTTCCCCACAACTACAACCGGCGGGGCAAAAAGGAAGCAACCACCAGTGACGCACATACCGTCGCAAGCAGGACATAATAAACCATGTAACCTCCTAAAAAGCTCTGCTTCAAAGAAAGAGAAAAAAGAGAATTAGCACCAGCGGGGCCGATGGCCCTACAGATGCTGACTGCCATTTGACAAAGTCCGTTTGTTGCACCTAATGACGCTCGATTCGGCGAGGCGGCAGCAATATAAATGAAGATAGCGCCTGAGTAAGACATAAATTACGGGTTTCGTGATATGAAAAGGACACTGAACGCACCATACGATAAGCTGATGGCGATTGATGATATTATTTGAACGGCAAGAACCACCCATACCAGTGTACATAGCCCATTCGCTTTCACCAAGGTGCTAATGACAGGGAATGACACGAAAACGGGAATCGAAGACGCCATCCCGATGATGAAAGTAGTCTTGGAGCCCAGGGTGTCATTGATTCGGGCGAAAAAGAAGATCTGGAAAAGACCGTTAAATATGCCGTACACGGAGAGGATGTTCCCAATGAACGCGGGATTCAGTCCGAGGCCTCCGAGCTCCAGTGGCATCGACAGGAAGACAGGTTGAATAGCCTTGAATGCGATCTCGACCAAAGAGAGACACGCGTAATTGGCACCGGCGATGAGAACTCGCGGAATGAGGAGGGAACGCATAGGAAGCGGTTTTTCATGATCACTTAGCTCAGGTGTCGACTTGTTGGCACCCTGATCCTCCGATGGCTTGAAGAATAGACTGGAGACGGGTTGCGGGTGTTTGACAGTTTCTTTGAGATACTTGTATGTGACAAGCCATGCCACCGCAGAGAAGCATGCGGGAACCGCGCAAGGGAGAAAATACGGATACTCCTTCAAAAAGGCGGAGTTGCCGAAGAGGCTGGGGAATTGCTCTGCTGGGCGAGCGAGAGCTCCACCTATGATGGGACCCAGTGTAGCACCCGTGCACCAAGACTAGTTGGAGATTAGCTGTTGATATTTAGACCAAGTCTGCTCTTCCAACACTTACAATCGGAAGGTAAGCGTATGCCTTGACAAGAAATGAGTCAGAGATGGAAGAGGACGCTATGAGAGAAACGGACTTGGGATATATTTGTCGCATCAGTCATTTCCGCCATCATACTATAACATGTCAGAAGGGAACGACATCCGGAGATAGGTATAGGAAGTACCTTTTTATAACGCCAATGTTGCCGTCTACAACGTAACGTCGAGGTCAGAAAAAGAAGATGCTTCACGTGAAAAGACATACTAAGTGCGCCGTTAAGAGAGCGGCTCAAAACAAGACCCCAGAAGGTTTTAGAGAGACCGAAGCAGTACATCGAAATGCACAGGCCAAAGAGCCCACTCAGGATGACGGGCTTGCGTCCAACACGGTCGGAGACCCGACTCCATTGCAGTACGGTCATTGATTGGGTCAAAAAGAAAAGGGATTGCTAATAAATATTGAGTCGCGCGAATATTAAGAGAGATTCGTTCCACTTGCCATGACCCCCACATAATATCCGACTTTCGTCTCGTCGCCATGGGTGATTCCAATGTCTCGAATGAGCTGGAGAAGGGGTTACGAGAAAATTCAAGGACGGGGGAAAAGCATCCTTACCTGGGGGGCAAAAGGAAAGATAACTTGGGAGGTGAGAGGCTCCGCAAGCTGGAGAACCAGGACAATGCAAAATTGGAACCAGGGAAGAGGGGTTCGTTTTGGTTTGTGCTGAGGATGGAGCAATGGGGACTCTTCGTCGACAGTCGTCACGGTCATGACGATAAGAGGGAAAGAAAGAATGGAGGCGGCTCTTGCGGCCGTCCGTATTTCAAGCAAATTTGAAGGCAATAATGAACCGGCTCATAGCTCTGTCTGATGACTCGCGTACTGCAGTCTTTACCTCATTGATGATTTCAATCAACAAATGAGTCATACAAAAAGGCACCTACGATGGGCGCAAAATTCTCGAATTTCCATTGGCAGACAAGGACCTAATCGACTGATTCCTGTAAAAGACAGGTCAGTTCATCCGGCGCAACAATGGCGCAACGGTGCAATTTGGAAACGTAGGAAATACCACCCGGATCTATCGCCGTCAGATGACATTCAGAAAATCGGCCGATAAGCCTCCAAAGAGGGGATTTGAAACTCATGATAGGCAATTTTGGGTGTCAAGCATGCGCTACCGGGTTATCTCGACGTGAAGAATACGAGAAAACCGAAGGAAGAAGGCAAAGAAGGCGGCGAGGCAAGCGACTGGCCTCATGGAGAACTGAGAGGTCGTTGGCAAGCATGAGCATACACAGGATCAGCTCTCTCACCGCAACTTCAATGTCTCCCTCATGGCTCTCTACCGCCGCCTCCATTGGCATGGCTGTCGGTCCTCCATTGGTATCTCGCTGCCCGTTTTCACAGATATCCTTTGTTGATTGACATATGACGTTAGGTTTACGCAGACCAAGCCGCTTCAATCATCCGTAAACGGTCAGCGTCCTTGCACACATGGCTGGTCTCGTGAATTCGAACTTGTTTCTAGGGATGCGACGGGCTTTTCTCGTGACGTTTGCGCCATTCTGTCTGTACTAGCCTTTTCTCGACACCATCTGGTCCCTGACCGTCTTCTTTTTACCCAGGTTGCTGGCCAACATCACCCGATGCTTCTTTTGGCTTGGGTACGCTTCTTCTGGCTGGACCTGTCCGCGGATCGATCCTTACACGGTTACAGAAATCATTTCGAGCTCGCCCTTCTGATACAATCCGTTCTCATGATATTGGCCCAGGTCCGTACTTTGCATCCTAATCTCCTACGCTCTATATTCAATCCGACGCAGCTCGCCTTGCTTTACATATGCATCCGCTATCGTCCCACGATTAGCCCAGAGAATTTTGGCACGTCCACCAGGCCATTCTCATTCTGGCAGTGGTCGACATATACTCAATACATCGAATTCCTCGCCGGTTTCATGTACGTCTTTCCCTGTACCGCCTAAGCGCATGATGCCTTATGGCGAGTCACAGTTTACTAGAGGGGATTCTATTTCTGATATTGGGACGTTCCGATGTCTTCGTTTCACTATTAGGCTTCGTTGCACTAGGATTGGAAAGTACTCTACCTATACCTCAGCTAATAAGGTGAGTTGATTGTAGCCATCTGACCTCTCGTATTGACCCGTCATCTTCAATGAGTAACTTTAAACAGCGGTCATTGTATGGCTTCCGTATGTCGACATTGATTGGTTGGGCCGGGGGAGATACATTCAAGTGCGTAATGACCTTCAGCATAGTTCGCCTCTTATCCTATCATTAGAGCTGTCTACTTTTTCCTGCAAGAATCGCCCCTTCAAGTTCAAAGTCTGTGCTATTTTCCAGCTATCTATTGATTTCGGTAGGTCGCCAATGGAGCATCAATATACCGCGTATCTCATACGACTTTAATAGCTATCGTTGTACAGCGACTCTATTTCGGAGATGCCCCCCCTCCGACCGTATTGGTTGATGACGATGATCTCGAACAGGCCCTCGCATTGGCAGAAGAATGATACCGCAGCTGCGCTGTATGGGGGTGGTGATTAGACGGTATGTGGAATCCTCCAATGCCTCAACGTTAGCGTTCAGAGGGGTCATGTTTCTACTGGACGATCACCAGGTACGTATCCAGAACTGATCCCCTCTTTGTTGCCGGGTATCTTCATTTACATAACGCGGTTAGCAAACGTTGTTCCTGTACTTTTCTGTATCCACTGGAGTCGGCCAATCATAACTATTATCTTCGTACCTGCGCCCTGGATTGGAAGATCAACCGGAAGCGAATGGCTCCGCTTATGTCAAGATTAATTGGTTCCCTAAACTCACATAGACTGTTTTACGACCTTCTGACCGAGCATTTAGTCAACGTTAGAACGCTCATCGTCACAAAAGCTTTCAACTAACCCTGCGTTCAGGGTAGATGGTTCCGCGTGCCTTTACAGCCTTTCTCAATTCAATTTCTGACCTCCTAGATCAAAAGGAAAAACCTCATCGCGCCCTCCTGACGCTGCTGTGTGATTTAGAACTTAAGTTGAACTGCCTCGAACCTGCATGCGCCCGCCCTCCTTCTCTTATCTCGCCATGTCTGAATCAACTGTTGAGAACTTGTCGATGGAGACGGTTCTCCGTCTCGGGACCATAGCGATCTGCATTTACGAGTAGGCGATCTTGTTTTTCATCAACGCATCTCATCGTTTATCCCTCCATTAGTTATGTCAGAACTCTTCCAGCTGAGTACAAATTCTGGCGGGACAAAGGGCCACAGATTCGTCCTAAGTCAGTCCACCTTCGTCTTCCAGGCCAAACAAGACACTGACCTGTACTAATCTTACAGCCTCGTCCTCTTTGTCCTCATTCGCTACATCAGCATCGCTGTATTGGTTGTTAGCAACGTCGGGTACTTTTCACACTCCTTCGGTGAAAAGTCATGCCAAAGATACTACATGGTCCCTGTGGTCCTGAAAGGTATGGCTAACTTTCACTTTACTTTGATGATCAACTGACTGGGTTGTAGCCCTTCAGATGACTGTATGCCAGTTTATTCTTGGACTACGGTATGCTATGATACCATAGGTGCTTCCGCTCTTTGTTAAATGACAGATAGAACATACAGCATCTCTCGACGCTCACAACGAATCAAGATATTTCTTATCGTCGTGACAGTGGTAATCACTTTACTGGAGTGGTTCACAAATTCATATGGCCGTGTCATGATCCGAACGGACGGAAAGTGCGTACTAGAATGTATGATGTTGATCCTTCCTGATATAGGATCCGCCGTTTTCTCTAGTTGCACGTCGGGCAACGACCCTTCAAAGCTGGTGAACTGGACGTTTTACATCTGGGCCATGCTGTCAGTGACCTATCCCATCTCCCGCGCAGATGTAGCGGTAGTTGACGAGCAGCCTTTCTTGCAGTTACGATATGACAACTTTAGGGTTATCCACATACTTTTTGATCAAAGCTGGCGGCTCAGGACTGTCTTCGTAAGTGTTCAGCCGTCCCATCTGATGTTTCGAAATGCTGAGTACCCACTCTCAGTATGACTGGCCTAGTGAGGGCTATGATTGTTGATGGCCTTGGATACATCGCGCTCCTTACAGGTACGTGGTCGTTAAGTGACACATTAGACCCAATTACAATCCTTTTTATCATAGTAACGAACACCCTAAACCTTATCCTATACCGAGCCTCCAGTCTCAGTGCCCAAGCCGCTGCGTAAGTTGCTTGCCAGGAATCCATCTAGATGTGCCTCTAACAGACCCGATATTGCAGCGCAACTCTTGGTATCGCTTTTACATGGATCATGTCGCAGAACATTCTGATAAAGACCAGAGGTCGGTGCAGACACACTGTCCCTTACCATGATCTGACGAGAACTTTGTGATCAGACGCAGGTATGCGCTCGTACAAGAACCATCAGCCATCGAGTGGACGTACACCTTACAGCAGGTCCGATGATCAGAGTCCAGCAGCCGTTGCTGTCACGACTAAAGGTATTGAACTCGAGGTGCAGGTCACGATAAATCGTGAACAGGATGCTGACGATGCTGGAGTTAAGTGGGACGACTCGAGATCAGATGTGGAGAGTCAGAAGATGAGCAGGCTTACCAGGTGAAGAAGCTGTTAGATTTCTTTACACAACATTATTCTTTCGGGTTCCATTGAGCAGTTATGAGGGTACCACTGGTTGAATACATAGATAAATATACACATATTGCATTTAGAAAGTTACGTAGTCGGTAGCGCGAAATTGAGAAAAACGCGACTGTGACGAGTCACAATCACGTGGGTGACTCCATCCGAAAAATCAACTTTTGAAAGGCTCGCTCCCGTCTCCGCCTCCCCTCCTTATCCTACCCGATCGGACAGACGCAAATTCCAGGCTCGTCTGAGTCATCTGTGAATGCCCATGCACTTTGCATGACTGTTTTGTCTATGTTATGACCACCCCAAGCCATTCAACTGTTGAGCTTACAGTTGATACATACCTTGACATATCAAAGACAACAGTAATTCGTAGACAGGGTTTGAGGTGTGATTATGTATCACATGGTAAGGACTGTGGTGGGATCCTTTCATGCTGGCAGGCAATGAGTAATGTGTGTATCTGGTGTTGCATCTAACACATCTTCATAGCACAACTGACTGGATATTTACAGCATCTGTTTGTCCATTGCATTCGCAGGAGGGTCCGGGACAGAGGAACGGTGGGTACAACCAAATCCATTTACTTTCATTTACTCAGTCTTCCATATAGGGTGTCAAACACGCACAATATGAATGCCCGTTACCACGGTGCAGCGCCCTTTTCATGAATCTGAGCAGTCCATTCGTGACCACATAGATGCGTCACATATGCCAACATTCCATGCCTTAATCTGCCCGTTTCGTCAATGTGAAGAGATCAGTTTCACACGTCCCTCACATCTGACAAGCCACTTGCACGATGCTCATGCCGCCCTCGTAGGTCAAAGAGTGGATCCACATTCTGAACTTTTCTGACCTCATCGCGAATTTTTCGTTCATTGTCCGTTCCGGATCCCCCTTTGCTACAAGTCCCATCAATCGGAGCGGTGCTGGTATCTGAGGTCACAGCTGGGCCTCTGCGAAAAACTCTCAGCTTGGGAGGTGGTACCCTGGGCCATCCCTGCCTCGCTCTCCCCAAAAGCTCAAGCATACGGCATCCGAGTCGTTGATAGAAGATGACAAAAACACCCCCGATATCATCCTCGATGATCTCCCCACGTATGATCAGGCGAAGTTTTCCTCGCTTCAGACAGATTTCATCCTATGGCATCGGCCCCCCAGCTGCAGAAGGATGTCGCCAGGCCACTTCCAATGCTTGATCCCGCTGTACCTCGCCCCACTGAACCGCCCGGCTCCATCTTATACAAGCCATTCAAAAGGCGCGTTGATGCGTTGGCCCAGCAGATTGAGAAGGGGCTTCCCGTCAAGGAGGAATAGCGGAGGATGTAGCTCGATAGGTTTGCCTATCGCGCATGGAGGGAGTCTTGCTATGGGGCGAGCATTGAGTGCAGATGCTGTATTAGAAAATGTTCCCATCTAATGCCACACCTGATTATTAGGTGTAAATGTGGACGTAGTAGGAATAGTTTACAAGTAGCATTCTCGCAGATAAGGATATGTGGAAAGATATATAATATAGATTGTAATGCACAAATCAAGAATAAAAAAAGTCAATACATTATCATCACAATGAAGGTCATGCCGATGGCGTAGCAGTCGGGTCTCTGAACACCTGGATGCTTGATGAGTTCTGATCTAAGAAAATAAAGCGACAGCGCGCACCTTGAGGTCCCATATATTCCCGACGCCCTCCGCCTCCTCCATATCTGTCGTTGAGCTTTCTCCGTTCTGGATCTTGAGCCCTTGTTCGTTTGCAAGATGCAGAAGACAAATAAAACAGAAGCTTGTGCTTAATTCCTGCAACTTATCTTGGGGATAAGAGGTCTGCAATCCTGACAGCACAGAACCAAATTCCCGAGCTTCCGCGGGGTCAGTCGACGCCGCTTCTTCATCCACATCCTTCGATACGAGCATTAAACAACTGACAAGAGGTTTCGAAGAAAGAGACACACCATTTCGTCGTCCTCTTTACCATGAGACACTACGATATCGAGGCCTTTCCAGATATTCTCTTTCAGCTTTCTTACGTCGACCCTTTTCGCGCGCTTGGTATAATTCACAAAGGCAGGCTTGACGCGGCGCGTCTGACCTTGAGTAGCCGCCAAGAGATCTTCCCTTCTGCTGGCACACCCATTCCATCGGCTTCAAAAGCGTCATCGAAACCGAAGACTGGGACGTCATCGTCGTCGTCGTCTTCATTAAAGAACTGCGTGTTAAATGGGACCGCACCACCATTCTCAGCTGCTCGCAATTGGTTCAGATACTGAGATGAAGTGAATAAGAACCCCTTACTCTGGTCTATATTGCCCCGTCCAGCAGCTTGATCAGCGGCAGCTTGGGCCCAATATCTCTCGTCAACTTCTCCGCCCTCTTCATTGTTGTCAAAGCGACGGCCCCGCATTTTGAGCTGTATAACTTTTAGACCAAAGTGCAGGACAAGTAGTAGGACGTACCGAAAACTTGGGCTTCAAAAAGAGGGAGACCAACTGTTTACTCGTGAAGTGCATATCGTCGGGAAGTCTATGGTCATCGCGTTTTTCGGTTTCTTTCCCTTTCTTCTTGCTCTTCCGGGCAGCACCACTGGTTCCTGGAAGGTTGATACTGGCACCTCTGGTTGCTGGTGCAAACAGTTCCTTCTTTATATCTTCCAGGTCCTTGTTTGGGTCCGGTGGCGTCAGAAAATCGATCTTGAACGCTTCCTTCTTCTCTTTGCGAGGTTTGGGACCTTTGGTTGCATCTGCCTCCGCTGCTGTGATGCTCAAACCGTCAGGACTAGAACTTGCGACCGGATCACATGAAGCCTACGTTTCTTGAAGAGTCTCCTGAGCTTCCAGTGCTCGGGACCCGCCCAATTCGTATTGAAAGTCTTGTCGAAGGAGTCCATGGTAGCGTCGACTTCATCTCCCATGGCCAACACAACGGTATGGTCATTGGAAGCTTGACGAGGATCGAACGGCGCATAGGCCCCTGCACCATTGCCATCCGGATCAGCGTGGCCACCGTAAGAGCCATTAGAATGCTCGTCTCCGCCTCCAAAATCTTCCCCTCCAAAGTTATCGCCGTCGAACGATTCATCTGCATAGGCGTCTGCTGGAGCTTCATCCCCTTGGAAGAAATCCTCTACGGGTTGTTCTCCATCGCCGGGATCCATATCGAAGTTCTCCCCTGGGCCGAATTCTTCATCATCCTCGTCGAAGTCGGCTTGTGGATTGTCCCTGTAGAAAGTGGTATCCGCAGACGAAAAGGTTTTCTTGGAAAAGGCGAAATCTTTGAGAGAGTGGCAAATCTCCTTGGACTCTAGCACATTAAGATCGGGTAGGAATTCTTCTAATCTAAAGGTCAGCCAGGAGGCGGAAATAAATAGGCAGATCAAAAGCGTACTGCGAAGATAGCTCAGATCTATGAAATCCTCTGGTTCATCTACATCCTCGTCATCCTCACCCTTGCTTATAGAGTCACCCGCGTCAAAAACAACCCTTAGCCCGCCATCGTTACCTACACCGAGACTGAGATGGTTCATTAGAAGACCTTGGGCACCACCCTCATCAAAATCAGCGCAGGTCTTCTTAAACAACGGATCTACGCTGAATTCAAGCTCGAGCTTTTTCGTCCGGAGTTGAGAAGGGTCCTTGACGAGGTGGCAGCAGCAGAACGATGTTTCTTCTTCTTTGGTTGCGTCGGGTCCTCCTCTGCATCCTCTTGACCCGATTGCTCCGCCTCATCGCTTCGTCCGGACGCAAGATTGCTTGCCAACTTGGCGGTTTCAGTGCCGACGCTGTCAACCCGACTGGTCCAGATTTTGACACAACCGTCAAGAGTACATGACGCGCGTTGAAAGTTGATAGAATTGTCGTCGTTATTCCTGAGTAATGACATGTCGTGGAAATAGTCAATAAGGGCAAAATTCCATGAGTTGGCAGCATTGATTTTCTGATTGATGTTTCAACAACAGGGGACGATATCAAGTTACAAAACATACATTGTCTGTTGCCATCTTCATCCATTCTTCAAAGTTGGAGTTCATAACTTCGAACGGCAGCTTGACGAACGGTGGGGCAACGGTATTGAGTTGCTGCTTTTGTTTGTTGCTGCGCGAAGTGTCGCCCTGGTCATTAGGATCGCTCGAAGGGCCAGCAATCGGAGCTTCAACTCCAGGAATCTTGGTGCTCTTCTTCTTCTCCTCTTCTCGGCAGCGTCGTCGTTGATGCTGACTGATTTGAGAGGGACGCGACCGGAGTCTGAGGTGAAGCTGTCGTTTTCCGGAACGAATGCCTCACTGAGACGTTTGCGAACACCACTTTTCCGGGGTGGAATAAGCTCCTTCTCAGATTCGGCGTCAGTAGTGTGGTCATCGTCGTGGTCGCTGTCCATCGAGGCCCTCGCAGGCGCCATGGTGGTCTTCAACAAAGGGTTTGAGGCACGTGACCTTCAAACCACGACGCGTAACGCGTCACGGTCGCGTATTTCCGGTCCGAATTTGCAGGGAGCCTCGAACTTGTGCTTGATGCATCATGCAATGATGACTAGATGATGAACCACGGCTTCGGCATTCGAAGAGGACATCCAGGTCGACTCCAAGCTTCGTAAGGATGTAGTTCAGTCGTGCTTTCCCCCCACATTCAGTCCAAACAGTCCACCATCATTGTTTACGCTAACAACGTGCGCATCCCTGCAATGACACCAGAGATGCCGTACAAAACCGAGTCTTGATTTCAAACCGATGAGGGTTAAAGCAATCCTCTTGGTGGACGCAGACTCAGTGCCATTCTAAAAGGATCCCTCGCAGTGCTTCAATGTCCGGCGCTCGCTGGCAGGTCTACACCGGGCCCCCTACTGATGGTGAAGCCTAGTTAGGCTTCACTTTTGGCCTTGGTATTTGGCTTGATTTTACAAATCGAGATATTGGTTGTTACAATTGGGTATGTACTTCTTGTTTCGGTAGTAGCATCTAAGTTGAAGCTGGTCCTAAAGCCTTGCCGATACCTTCGATTTCTGATCATTCTTTTCCGAGACCAAGTCGAGGATCCAGGGGCTGACCCATCGACGAGCTAGCAACTCCTCTTTGCTCAAATATTTAGCGCCTTGAATGATTCTGAGGCAAGTCTGCAGAGATATTAGAAACTTGTCCAGATGATTGGAATGTGTCACCTTTGTCCCGCACTCGCAGGAGAATGGCTGATCCATGTCCCACTCCGTACTAGGGTAGAAAAAGCCGACTGCTCGCGTCAATGTAGGATCAACGTGCGCGACAATGAATGGTAAGTACTAACGTGCATCCCCAGCTTCGATACGCCTTAACGCCCGTATATGCCAGTCTGCGGGGTTGGAGGAGGACAAGTCGAACGCCGTGTTTGGCTCGCAAGAATGGTTCACTATGGAGAGCTGATCAATACTGATTCTATACGATGAACCAGTCGGCGTACCGTAAACGAAATCGCTGTTCAGCTCGATATGATCCTCGGGTCCGAGCCCACATTGAACAGTTCTGTAAGACTTAAGAGCCTTGGTAGCACCGTCCAACGATGCGATGACTTCTCCTTCTTTAAAGGCCTAAACTCTGCAGTTTTAAGAAAGTCGTAGCCTAAGACATGCCAAAGCTCACCTTGAGGGACTTGAGGAAGGATTTGTACTCGCCTGGCTGGACTTGTACAACAAAGTTCGGGTTTGCCTTGGATGTTACGGACATTGTGTTGGCTACTGTGTAAAACCTGGGAGATCTTCATCCCGTTCCGAGTCTACGAATTCGTACCCGGGATCGGAATCCCTCTCTCCGTCCTGATCTACCCCTATCTTGATGCGCGCGGCGACGCGATCGATTCACGTGGACCGGATCATCTGCACGCGTCGGCAAATACCGGCGGTGTTTGAACTCTAATTATCGACTGTACAGTTCGAGCTCGCTAATTCTCAAGAAAAATTAAGCATATTGATCGACAACTTCAAGACCACCGACGACGCAATGGCCCCATCAAAGAAATCCAAGGCATCCAAGTCCACCGAGTCCATTGCTGCCAGGCTTGCCCTCGTCGTCAAGTCCGGCAAATACACTCTTGGATATAAATCCGCCCTCAAGCAGATGCGAAATGGTAAAGGTATGTTGGTTTTATCCAATGTCTCTCGGGGACTGGAGCGTGAGGCTGAGAAGGTCCCTTGAGCTGATGCCTTGTTCTGTAGCCAAGCTCGTCTTGATTGCTGGTAACTGCCCACCCCTTCGCAAATCCGAGCTTGAGTACTATGCCATGCTCTCAAAAACAACGGTGCACCACTTCTCCGGCACTAATGTGGCCCTGGGTACCGCCGCTGGTAAACTTTTCCGGGTTGGGTATGTCTTTCTTGATCTCTGAAGGCATTTGCTTCACTGACAATACTTCAGTGTCATGACCGTCTCAGACCAAGGAGACTCGGATCTCCTCAACTTTGCTGAGGGCAACGCCGCATAGATGTGAGATAGTCTTATGGGTATTGATGTCATGTATGCTACATATCGTACAATATGCCATGCACTATGGGCCAATACGCGACGCAATGTCACTAAGAATCTCATTCCCAGCAATTACAGCTACAGCTACAAAAGTGCTGGTGTAAACTCGATTATTGCATGAGGTCCTTTAGTTGTATAATCTGCTTTCGACACGGAGTTCTTGCCTCCATTATCGTTGAAGATGATCTAGCCGCGATAAGTATTCATGGGACAGGTTTCGACGGTACACTACTTACTTTCGCTGTGATACTTGCACCCAGAAAAGCAGCGTACCCTTCTCCGGTGTCTCTGTATTCAGGATAGTACTCTGGCACGCCTAAAATTCGGATGCTTCGCGGCTGGATCTCTGTCTGCAACTCAGGATTGCTGATAAATGGAGCAAGCCGAGATTGCAGCGCGACAGCGATACCTGTAAAGATTCAATATGAGTTGAAGATGTAGTAGAAAGTACTCACCTTTGATGTTCTTTGTCAGGTCGCCAGTGACGAATAGACCCTGCCAGATGTACAGTCTCTGGTCAATGTCCGCAAGGGAGACAGCATGACCAGTCGCCTCTTGAATAGGACGGGTGTCGGCATATGAGAGGGGCACGTCCACATCGGACGGTGGTATCGTTGCCAACAGCATAGGGTCAAAAAGTGGTTCGCAGAATCGATGACGTTCCTTCCCAAGAGTTATACTTTTATCGCGAAATTGGATTGTAACCAAGTCCAAGGCTTCAATCTCCCTTGCTCGGGCTTGCTCGGCAGCGGAAGCCTTGGCGTTAGCTTTCTTTTTCATTCCACTCTCAATGACTGCCTTCTCCTTGCCCGCGACGAGAACGGCTGCAATGTCCGTGACGCCCTCGTCCTCCACAATAGCTGTTTCACCGGAAGACGGGACTTTGACATAGCCCGCGCTCCAGATATATTTTGAGAAGTCTAACAGAGTCTGCTGTAGGTCTTCAGGAGAAAGCATTGCTTCGGGAGGGGATAGTACCGACATCACAGAAGTGTTAGAGCGGAGGAGGTTTGCAAGATAAATTTCGCAATGGCGAATGCCCACATCAGTGTGTGACCGAGCAGAATGGATAATGAAACCCTCATAGATTGGGGTGATGTCGGTTGTGTTGTATCCGATGTCGACGACGACACCACTAAGACTGTTGCCGGCGTATATCTGGGCCATAGGACGTTCAACGATAGCAAATCCTGCAACATTGAAACGCTCGAAGAAGATCTGGCATATTTTCTCGTAGGTACTGCGTGGCATGCCAGGCTGGATAGTGAGAATAACAGGGGATTCATTTTGAGCACGACGACGTTGCAGTTGATTGAAGAGAACATGTTTCCTTGAATGCATGATGAACGACTGCTGTCGTGAAAATTCTGAGGACACACCATATAGCTTCAGCTTGTGCCCATTCCTGTATATTTTCGCCCTCAAAGGGCCAGAAGACGTGGATATTTTGGCCACTAGCCAGCGCTTCATCGAGTTGTGCTCCAACGAGGTAGTCATTCACGGACGCCTTTTGGGGCGGTTGCGATGATGCTCGACTAGTGGATGCCTCTCCATCGACTGCAATGGTGCCTTCATTCCCGTTTGACACGTTTGGCCGCAAACCGACACGCGCTTGTATTTCCTATTACACGATAAACTTGAGCTTCAGAGCAGCAAATGAAAAAACGCACAACGGTGGGTATCTTCAAAAGTTCATGAAGACCCAGACCGGCACGGACGACGGTCCTGCTCGTCTCGATGATGACGACGGTGGAATCACGAAAGGACATTGGACGCGACTGTTTGTTCGTGATGTGGCCGAGGAAGTTGTATCATGGCTGATCGCTCCATTCCTGTCTAATGACATTTTTGTGGTACGATTTCCTTTGCCCTTACTCCCATGTCCTACTCACCCCTCACTGTGCCAGATTCGCCTGCTGTACCCTTTACCGACTACTCTAGATGGCGTTTTATCTCTGGCGAAGGCGGTCGTCATACCTGGCGATATCTCAAGTCCGAGGAAGCTTCTGAGAGCTGGCCTCAGTCTGCTCTGGATAAACATTGGCTGGGTCTACCCACTGTACGGCATTTTCTATAGCTTTTCTTCCTTTCCTACTTATAATGATGATAGGATCTTCCCGCACTACCTCGAGCCAAGAATCCTTTAGAAGCCGCGCAAAATGGCTACACGTTCTACAAAAGCCTCCAATGCCATGATGGGCACTGGCCAGGCGAATACGGCGGTCCTATGTTCCTGTTGCCCGGGCTAGTAATAGGCTCATATGTCTCTGGCATGGGCTTCAGGACAGAGGAGAGACTGGAAATGATTCGCTACCTAATGAACCGCGCCAACCCTGTAGATGGTGGATGGGGAATGTGAGATCGATAACATACACTGGACGCATCTCTCCTCAACTTAGATTTAGACACGTAGAAGGCGAGTCGACCATGTTCGGCACCGCGTTGAACTATGTCGCGTTACGTATCCTTGGCGTCGATGCGGACCATCCCGTTTGCCGGAAGGGCAGAGCAACCATACACGCCATGGGTAAGGATGTTGCTGCTATTTTTCTACATTAGCCCTTATCTTGTATTCTTTCAGGTTCTGCATTAGCTTCCCCTGCCTGGGGCAAATTCTGGCTTTCCGTGCTAAACGTTTACGAATGGGAGGGCAACAATCCTATCCCTCCAGAATTGTGGTTTGTACTTCCTCATCGTGACAAGCCGCATCCAATAAAATGCCCTCAGGTTACTTCCAGAAGCACTCCCCTTTCACCCACATCGATGGTGGATACACACACGAACAGTCTATGTCCCTATGAGTTACCTTTACGGCGTCAGATTCAAAGCACCAGAGGACAAGCTTATTATGTCCCTCCGTGAAGTTCGTGTCATGTTCGTTTCCTCAGCGATGTCTTATTTTTTACTCAGGAGCTCTACACACAAAATTATTACTCTATAGACTGGCCAGCACAACGAAATAATGTCTGTAAGGTCGATTTGTATTCGCCGCATGCCGCTGTGTTCGATATGATTAACGTCGTTCTTGGGGCCTACGAGCTCTGCACACTACCGCCTCTCAGATGTAAAGCCGTGGACCGTGCATACCAGCTTGTCGTCCTTGAAGACGAAAATACTGGGTATCAAACACTGGGGCCCGTTTCCAAAATGATGAATCTCGTTGTCCGTGTTCACCGCGAGGGCAACCAGAGCGATGCGTACAAGCTACACAAAGAAAAGCGAGAGGATTTCATGTGGATTGGAAAGGATGGAATGATGATGACAGGGACCAACGGGAGCCAGCTATGGGATATTGGCTTTATCACTCAAGCCGTGGTGGAGTCGGGTTTGGCGCACCGTGAAGAGAATAAGGAGAGTCTCGTCAGAGCTCTGGGCTGGCTAGAACAGGCTCAAATGATTGCGAATCCGGTGCATTTTGAGACTTCCTATCGGCATATGACCAAAGGAGCGTGGGGTTTCAGGTAAGATTGACTCCCATCCTCCTGCTCGCAAAACTAATCGACGGGCACAATCTAGCACCAAGAGCAAGGTTATACTGTTTCGGATTGCACTGGAGAGGGTCTCAAGGCGGTATTATACTGCCAAGACCTTGAGTAAGCCAATATTGCCTTTCATGAATCTCTGCTTATTATGTTTGTAGCTTTACACCTAAGCTGATCTCCGAGCGACGCTTGTGCGATGCCGTAGATGTACTCCTTTCAATGCAAAATGCCGACGGAGGTTATGCCAGTTATGAACGTGTTCGGGGTCCAAGATGGCTGGAATTGCTCAATCCAGCTGAGGTTTTCGGTAAGAACCCTCCATTCAGATGCTAGTATCATCTGAGCCGCTTTCCAGGTGACATTATGATTGATTACACATACCCCGAATGTACGACTTCGGTCATCACAGCACTAGCCATCTTCAGAAAACGTTATCCTATTTACCGCAAGAAAGATATTGAGTAAGGATCTTTCTCGGTCTTCCTGCCTTGCTCTGACACGCCTCGATAGACAAACCATCCAGAAGGCGATTGTCTTCCTGCACAACATACAGAAACCCGAAGGCGCCTGGCTGGGGTCCTGGGGTATATGCTTTACCTATGCTACCCAGTTTGCGCTGGAGAGTCTATCGTTGGTTGGCGAAACCTACGTAACCAGTACCTCCTCGAGACGTGCTTGTGAATTCCTGATTAGCAAACAAAGAAGCGACGGCGGTTGGGGAGAGAGTTATAAGGTATCGTTGAATTCGTTGACGGCAGAATAGCTGCTGACATTCTTTCTAGACATGCGAGCAGCAATGTTGGATCGAACATGCTGATTCGCAAGTCGTCCAGACTTGCTGGGCTACCATGGCTCTGATGTATGCGGAATATCCCTATCCTGAACCCATTCAGAAGGCCGTCCAACTTGTAATGTCAAGACAGCTTCCTGTACGCTCCATATCGTCTTCTATCTGCGGTCATTTGACACTCAAGTATATTTAGGATGGTTCATGGGCACAAGAGGCAATTGAAGGTGTCTTCAATAAAACATGCGCAATCGCATACCCGAACTTTAAGTTCTCTTTCCCCATCTGGATGCTAGGGAAGGCGCATTCTTACCTTGCTGCCTTGAAGGCTAAAAAGGCGAATGGACGGACCAACGGAATGAATGGATTCCATTGAACCAAATACCTTATTTTTGTATTTTATTGTTCGTGGTGTTCGAAGTTCGAGTTTTAGAGTGGGCATTAATTAGTAATGAATGCCAACTAACATTGTCCCGAGTCCTCTTCATTCGGGGGCTTTTCGACTTTGATACCGTTGACGTGAGTTGGGATATTCTCAGCTATTTGTTGCATCAATAACAGTCGCGCAATTACTTCCGGCGTAATATGTTTTTAGCGGTGTGAGGAGGACCGCTGGGACGGGTCAGGGCAATTGACAGGCGGACGAGGGTTTGGACGGAGAGTATGATAAAACACCAGATTTGGCCACCTTCGTTGTTCACAAAGGCACAGGCAGCGAGCAGAGTAAGGCCCAGCATCGCAGATTGCATTAAAGTGACCAAAGTCGATGAGCAGGAGACACGGATTGGCGTGGCAATGATAGACGCCAACTATAGCCAGTCAGATGAGAAGATATGGATTAATTTTAGAAAGAAAACATACCCTTGCTCTCGAGCTGGCAGACCCGGGCCGACAGCGCGCGCGCCAGACGACTGCTGGAACCCACACCGCCGCGTCGAGCACACCCACCGTCGTGTACATCCACGTCAGGCGAGGCGTTTTGCCGATATCCCTGTTTGTACAAAGGGTAACGAAACGCGTATGGGTAAAGGAAGGGGTATTAGGCGACTTGGTAAGCAGTGTCGATATCTTGTCCATTGAAGTGACGTTGAACTGGATGTTCAGACTGCCTAAGAACTCCAAACGGGAAAACGTAATAATGTTGTAATAATGAATTAAAACGGTTGCAATAACAAGTAACGTGAAAGATCCACCAGGCAAGCCCCAAGTTGCTAATCAGTACTAAAGCTCCAATAACTCTTTCCTTCGCAATCAGCGTCCATTCACCGTGGCAGTAGAGTCTCGTCTCGCAGATGTAGACCCTCCGGGATGTTCAGCAGAGTTCGGCAGTGTGTTGGGATGGTCAGGAATCTTCTCAATCTCTTTCTTCGCCTCTTCCCAAGCCTCAAGATTCTGGAATATAGAAAATTCTAAGTTATATTTCAAGCGCTTCAAAGAGCTGCACTGTACCTTCTTACACCAGTCACGATGACTTCGTGCCATCGCTATGGCCATCTCCCTGAGATCAGCAACCTTTTGCCGCTGGAACCTATCCAAATCCGCCTGAATGGTAGAACTAGAGTACTTGAGATCCTGAGCAGAAAGATGTAAGGCATCCTCAAGCTGGTACAGTAAATTAACCGCAAGGCTTTAAAACAAATTTCAAGTCGGCGTACCTGAGAGATGTTCTCCCGCGTTTTCGTTATGCTGTTGCGACGAGCAGTCTCGGGGTCTGTGTCCATCATACCATGGATTGTATAGCTAAGTGCGTTCAACAGTCCCATACCGGGTGCTCGTGTCCTTCGTCGGGCAGGGTTCGGACCTGGATGGGGCGGGAGGTAGCCGGAGGAAGGGTTATTCTCCTCGTCACCAGACCTTGAGGAAGGATCAGTCTCATCCTCGCCTGCGGTTGGACTAGAAGCCGCAGAGGAACCATTGACACGGCCTCGTCCAAGAGCCGCTTCTAGGCGTCGGGCTTCTCGCTCACTCTTCTCTAGTTCTTCAAGTTGTTCTCGTTTGGTCTCAAGAGCATCTTGGGTCATTTCGTATTGGACATGCTTCTGGTGTCGATATGCAAGAAGCTTCTTGATAATCAACGCAAACTGAGAATACTCGTGAAGGGGCTCGGCCCAGTCCTGCTCGAGCTCCTGAAGCTGTAACGTATGTGAGCTCGAGATCAACCCGGTGCTAAATGAGCCTACCAGCTTTGTGGTTGAAAGATAAGTAGCATCAACAGCCTGTCCAGTTTTCTCAATGGCACCCGAGAGCTCGCCGTTTTCATTGAGACTGAAACCATTTAAAGCTGCACCAAGTTCTGAATGATCTTGTCCATAATCTGAAGGTAAGGTTAAGATTGTTGTTCTGGGACTACATCACAAGACGCACCTGACCATCGCTTGATGGTCCGACGTGTGACCTTTTCCATGGGGCCGCTCAGGTGTACAGAAAACTTGTTCGTAAATGCCTCAGAATCATGAAACCTCTGGTCCGGATGTCTCAGAGGATGGGCGGCTGATGGATTGGGGAGAGCAGCATAAGCAGGGGAGGTATTCTGATCAGTTGGATTGTGTGAAGGTGCCTTGAGGATGTTCTTCGGAAGCAGCGACAGCGGCGGCGAGTTGAGAACCTCGGTCTATTAATGATGATGAGAAACAGCACAATGGATGAATGTCGTGCAAGCGTACCCACGAGACTTCGCCGTCCAAAAACCGATGAAAGACATGCTCATTGGATAGAATTGGGTGACGAGCCAGACGGTTTAAAAATGTTTGCAGCATCCGCTTCCTCCTGGCTATCAGTGCAGCATCCTCCTTAGCCTTTCCTTGCTTGATAGCGTAATCACCCAGTGTCTGCTTCGACGGTATAGGTGGAATTATGAGAGTAGGGTAGAGTTTTGATAAGCTGATCCTCAATGATTCGAATTCTGAATATCGATGGTGTGCTTGCGCGTTCTGGATGATTATTCTAGCCAAGAAATACATGTACATGTAAATGAGAACTCACACCGGTTTGAATGCTATATGCGATATAAGGTGAGTTCGAGTTGACAGACGTCTTAACTGCGTCAGTTATCTTGAATAAGAAGATTATGTCAGGACAAGGGGACTCTATCGGACTTGAACACTGACGATTATCTCGACGTCGTCGCCGGAATGCAGGACGCGGTCGCGAGTACAACAGAAGTCACTCTTGTAATTGGACTGCACTTGTCGACTTGAGGAAGGAAATACAGAGCCCTTGGCAGAGGCCGACGAGGAAAACCTGCGTGACATATTCGGAGGCGGAGACGGCGGTTCAGAGATATCGACCTTGGATGGAGAAGAAGTCTCGGACGAAACACGGTCAGCATCTGTCTCGAAGGGGTTTTCGTCGTCGAAGGCGTCCATTGATTATTCGAAATTCAATGTATCTCGATGCTGGAGCTCGTTGAAAGAGACGCAAGGTGTCCGTGCGGCGTCGACGAGACAATATTTGGCACGGTGAGCAAGAGCAGGAAGCGAAGCCCAGGCTTCACGTTTCTGGGAACAAGGACAGTAAAAGTAGGACACAGTAATACTGCGGGAGGCAGTGATCAAGTGCGCGTCCCAGGGAAAGGGATGCAGTGTTTGGTCATGTTATATTACCCCCGGCTCCAAACTAATCTCCAGTAAGTACTCTATTCGAAGACTTCTATCCAAAAACTCTGAATCCACTCTTCGAGATCCCTTCTGAATCATTCTGTAATCCAATACCGTCATTTTCCCCTCCGTGGCGGTCCAAGGCATTTTCAAACCCTACACCAAGAAGTGACCCAAAGAGCTCGTCGATTTGCTGGTCATGCCATCCACCATTGATGGTGACAGGCACCATAAAGTTTTGCAATTTCTCGTGCACTTCATATCTATAAATCCGTGAGTATGAGCGGTCTGGAAATATAAAAGAGTCATACCGTATCTTCCTCCCTTTACTTGCTTTCGTATCAACTTTCTTCTTCGCCTTCTTCTGTTTTTGCACGACCAGCCAATCATCTGCTCCGTTCTTCTCAGCATCTATCACATCCCGGAGCAACTGCTGATATAAGTCTGTGTCGTCGAAGATTTCAGAGTCGTGCTCTTGCTCCCCTTCGTTTTCGAGCGCTCTTCCCAGCCGCTCCGCCTTGCCTCGCCATATCTGAGTTCTTGCGAGCATCTTGTTCGTGTCAGCCAGGTTTTCGTCGATTAACTGAACAACTGTCTTCGAATTATCAGAATTCTTGGAAAATGCATTGCGATTTGATGGGAGTAGAACAGATGGCGCGACAGCCTGTATTTTAGAAGACCACTTCGAAAGAACCTGCAAGGCGTGCCGATGATATCTGTCGCATCTTTAGTTTATGCATGCACCCGAAACAGTGGGGTGAAGACTCACGCGTGCTCAGCGTCAGACGACGCTTTAGTTGCTTCGCAAATGTATGCTTCATACTCCTGCAAGCTATCGTCAGACGAAAGTCTCCGTCGTTTGCGAGGTTGAAGACTGATTGACTCGAGGGTTAACATTGTCTTGGAGAGAATAAATCAATGACTGCCGCATAAAGATTCCACAGATTCCAACCTGCTGCAGGTCGAAAATATCTTCGGATAACAGCACTGCTTCCTGGAGCATCGTGGTTAACGAGCTCTGGTTCCCAACAACCCCTTCTTCACTAGGCTGTTGACGCGCGTTTAGAGTAAGCATTCGTGTATCAGGGGGACGACATTACCGGTGGGAGTCTGTTGGCGGCAGTGACCGACTTTTGTAGACGGATCCGAGCATTCAATAAAGAATTCCATATGGACTATGTTACGCACATCAATATACTGGTATTGAGTCAAAGGATAGTTCTCACCAATTGTTGGGCGACTGCAGCGCCCTTTTTCCGATCTTGCTCCCGACCTCGCTTCAGTGAGGACGACAAATCATCCTGGTCGACGTGTCTTTGATTGTCGGATGCAGACAATGAAGTCTTCTGTATGAGGGCGTCGTCTCCACCATGGTTGGAAGATTCCTCGTTCTCGACTTCATCCTCGCTGACCTCGTCTGCCTCATCACTCTGGACAGAGTTCTCCTCTTCGTCCTCGCCTTCGTCCTCATCCTGAGAGCTCTCTTCCATTATTTGTTTCCTTGATGTCCGAACCGAATCATATTTCGGGTCCAGATTACTATCCTGTTGCAACCGCAACGTACTCGGGCTGGTATCTCAATCAGAGCCATAGACCTCACAAATGCCAGGGCACGCACCCTACATCCACATAATGGTCCCTAGCTGCAGGATTTATGTCCTGAACGTCGTCATCTTCTACAGCAGGTTGAATGTCCTCGGGATCAAAATCTATTCCAATGTTAACGGTTGGCAGAAATTGCTGTCTTTGCACTGAACACACCTGGGGCGGTAGCTTCCAGCTGGGCAATTTGCTGGGAAAGAGATAGGCCTGGGCACTGAGCATGTACTGACGACTTTGAAAGAAAAGTCTTAACTCACGAGAGGTAGTCATGACGGTCAACACCAAAACGGAAAATTTTGGACTTGATCATCATTGATGACACATCACGCGCGTACTACGACACCAGGATTACTGTTTCACTGATACATAGTTGCGATATCCAAGTAATAACTTAATATAACAGATAGTAAACTACAGTTAATAATTACCACGACTCCGATTCAAACCGCTCTAATACTGAATTGGAGTCCTCCACGTCCTTCTGCGCTTTTTTCCTCATGTAGAATATTGGACAATCTTTACTCGTGCACAAAACATCCTACTCAAATGTGAATATGGCATTGCCATCGGAAATTATGGCACGCACCTGGTGAAGGGATCCTTGGCAACGTTGGCACTGAGTCCAGAGCCGCGAGAAACGGATCTGTAGCTCTGAGGACGTCGAAACCTGTTTCTGGTATAGTTCGCCTATTCGAGGTCTACAATTGTTACAGACAGCACCGTCTGGAATGACATGAGATCCAGAAGAGGCAGAACGTTACGAAAACATACTTGTTTTGCTATTCGATTTTCGGAGTTGCGTCTTACATCCCAAGCAAGTCACCGATTTCACCGCGAATTTCATCAAACCCCCTACAGTAGGCGTCGCAATTTGTATAGTTCTGGTGTGATCCCCGGATACTGCAGAGAATGAGTCATAAACTCGGGGGAGGCAGTGATAATAGAGACGTACACAATGAATTGGCCTTCTCTCCCAATATAGGCTCGAATATTCTCATCAGAGGTTTGGAAAGTTGGTTCTCCAGATAGTATCTTGTATCCACTGGTATGCTGTTGTCAAGGACGTACAACGGATCTTCCGACTTCTCGTATGCCGCAGCACCTGCAACACTAATGAGCCGGTTTCGAAACCCGGAGCTCGCCTCTTATCTTACCTTTGATGCCCTTGACGATGACATATGCCACACGATCACCCAAAGCAGGCGCCGAACCTTGAAGCACATCGCATGTAAATAATAAGCAGCAGAACGTCGAGTCGAGACATACCGGCGTCCCGTTGTTTCATTCTCTCAGCCAGTTCGACATGAGCTTGTTTACCCGCATAGTCTGAGAGTCCCTTAGAACTGGCATCAAGACGAGGAAAGCGACACTTACCACTCTTTGCAAGTGCCTTCGTTATTACCAACTGAGACATATCGACTTTGTTTTGAAGCAAATCGGATATAGTCTGCTTAACATACCTGAAGTATTGCGTTGTGAGCCACAAATTGACATCAAGATGGCAGTGTAACGTACTCCTCAGCACCTCGAACATCACGGTCGATAAGCATTTTATGGAGGCACGTCTCAATGACAGTGGACACTAGGCGACAGTTATCCCGACGCACAGTCTAGCCACAAATGAGCTATTGCAGATTTAGATAAACAAATAGATTGCCAACCTCAATACCTTTCGAATCCATCTTGTCATACTTCTCTGGACGTGTCCAATAAAGGCCGGCGTAACGCTTTTTGCTGATGAGCAGGTAAGGGAAGTACACTTTCTCGAATTCAAGCTTGATAGGCTTGATGAACTTGGCCGTGACGAATTCAGCAGCCTCTGCACCTGCGGAAGGCTTTAACGCAAAGCAGGAGAAGGTAAAACAGCACTCCCACCTAATTCCATCACTTTGACAAGATCAGTAGGCCCAAATTTGACCATGACAGAGTCTGTGTCGCCGTAAATAACTTCTGCGTCATGAGAATGACCATTCGCGACACTGTACTGTGCTTCAACCTCCTGTACAATGGTAATTGTGTTCAGCCTATAATGCACAAGTGAGAAAAGTGGCCTTACCGATTTTGTTTTCTCGATCATTTGTCGACCATAAGACGTAACGCTAGATGAGATCGCTAAGCAAGGTAGTTTCCCAATAGTGGCGCCAGTAAACCCGTAGACGGAATTGGCACTGATCTTATATAGAGTCAGTATAATGGTCACTGCAGAAAAGTCGGGGTACAATTATACCTTCAGGGCGAGCTGCCGACCATCGAGCACAGCACGCTTGAATGGATCCGTTTCCTTCTTCAAATCTGCTTTTGCGCGTTTACGAGCTGATATGAGATCTTCCAAAACCGTTGGAAGCAGACCCTTTCGTCGGCTTGATTTGACGAACAGATCTTGTGTGGGATTAGTAACGTGACTCGTTCACGATAAAGCAACTACCATGGTTAGGTGTCCTGATGTAGTCGACATCTTCAACTAGTTGAAGACGCTCAACGGTGCCCTTGTCTAGCAGCGTCGTGTAGCACAGATTGTGAGCCATCATGATTGAGGGGTACAAAGAACTGAAGTCGAGCGTGGCAATGGGCGCGTCATAGTAGCCCTTCTTCGGTTCGATAACCGTTGCGCCCTCATATTGGTCGTCCGCGCCTGCAAAACAGATTAACGGACGAGGCATCTTTCAGTAAAGGTGCAGACCTTCTCCTTTCAAATTCGGAACAAGATATCCCTCCTCGTTCGCTTTACGGAATAACTGCGATAGCACTTTGATAGATTGACCGCGAGCCAGCAGAAAGTTGAAAGGGACTCCTGTTACCCTGGACATTTCAATGTAATTGACAAAACACATAAGTTTGTCCAAGAGACGTTGAGGAAGATATGCATCCTATTGTGAAAGAATGAGAGAGGAGTCGCTATCTAGCACTAAGGTCAAACCTTTAAACAGTAAACGGCAAGGCGTCGACGAGATTCTGGAGTCCCGTTTTGGAGCTCAGTGATCACAGAATGATGTACATCCTCCTTTTGTTCCCCCAAAAACTGTGCACAGACAGAATTCAAGGTATAACTGCGTAGCTTGTGTTCACGTTGCATGAACTGTAGAACATCGAGCTGGAGACGTCCATCCAAAGGTGTATCTTTCGAATCGCGCTGCCCGTAAGCCTTGGAAGAAAAGTGCGTGTTCACGGTTTTGGTCTCATTATCTGTAACAAATGATGAGTAGTGTCACGCGTAGTGGTAACATTAGATCTTCACATTTCATCCGGCCCAGGAACGGGAACTTTTTGAGTTGCAATGCTTTGGCTCGATCCAACAGGTAAGGGAAATCGAAACCTCCGATATTGTACCCGATAACCACGTCCGGATCCACTTGTTCTACGAACTTGCGCCATGCCAGTAACAACTTACCCTCGTCTTTATGCTCAAGCACTTGAGAACCTACAATAGGCGAACATGAATTGAGGGTAAAGATATTCCGTATGAAGGGTTTAGATTCGCCTAAATGAAGAAAGTGAGTAGCGTTGCCATTGCCTGTGCTGAAGCAAATGAACCTTGACGAGTGACCATGTTGGCTATCTGAATAACGGGATCGATGCTTGCTTCAGGGAAAATGCCTTTTCGACCCGCGCACTCGATATCAAAGCTGAGTATCCGAAGAGGCGCGACCTTAGACCAATTTCCCTCCGGTGTATGAGAAACGAAGGCGTCCCATCTATTGCGTTAAATAAGAACATGAAGAATATGATAGCAATGAATCTGACCTCATGCTGATTTCTAACTGACAATGCGATTTCTTCCCTTCCTCGCTTACGATTTTATATTTTCCCCGGTACTTCGATCCAGTTCATCCCGACGACCTGATACGCAGGGACGTTAAATTTTGGTAGGAACAGTACAGAGGAAACCGAACCTTTGTGTCAATCATGAACCGGAGTGTATAAGCAATGTTGCTTTCAAACGTGGCTATCCCATCACCATCTTTTCTTACGAAGAGGCCGTTGAAATCTACGGTGTTCTTCTCGAAGAGACGTGATCATTACAGAAATACGGTGAGCCAAGGGAGCGGTCTATCACAGACAATAAACTTATCTCGGACTTTCGGTAGATTTCTGGGCTCGTTGACGGTAATCTTCAGGAAAGGTACCCGGTCATCACCTCGATAGCCCCAAAGGCTTCGCTTCTTGACGATTTCAACCCTGATGACCACATCATAACCAACTTGTGTCTAGCAACTAGTCAGTCATGTCCGCGGTCACTTCCTAACAGAAGACTTGCATTTAGATATGACGCAAAATCATCAAGATCGTCTTCGACAAAGCCGCGGGGCTGACCGACGTAGAAATAGGGCAGGAAGTCAGTGACATAGGCGAGAACACTATGTCCAGCCTAGAGAGTACATCAGAACAAGACCACCAAAAGATGCCGCGACATACTTCGGTTACCCCAAACATGCGCAGACTGATGGATCCTCCATGGTTCGTCTCGTCAATGTCGATTTGCTGGAACACTACGCCGCGTAAATGGCTATTTGAAGAGAGAACACGGAGTCTGCTTTACCCAGCTTATCTTTCTTTTCGTTTATGGGTGGCAAAGCGGGTCGTGCCCAGTAGTCAGCGCCACCTTCGGCATCTTGTGGAAGTGCGGTGAATGGAAGTGAACATATGACATATAAGAGTTCGTACTGGGTGTATCCCCAGCCTCCTCCTTAATCCGTTCGAGTACCTCGGTAAACGATGATTGCGTTGGCTGAGAGTTATAAAGCGCACTCGACGCTAGTTTCCGTTTCTTCGAAGCAGGCCCTTGCTCACCACCATCGACTCTGAAATCGCGTCGTCAATGAACGCGTCTTGGGAGGCCTGAGTGCAAATGAGCAAACCTGGGGCGGACCAAAGGTACATTCTCCTTGATTTCAGAAAATGCCATGTCTGCGCGACGAGGAGCGTGATGGAGAAAGGGAAGTGAGGTGGCGAAGACTTGGTGATGAAGGTAGAGACAGAGACGTGACAGAACTGAACGCGTCTGAACAGCGTTATGCTGACTAATTCAGTATTATGTAAGGGTGTAAATTCTGTCTGGTGCCAAAAAACATTTATTCCAGAATCCACGTTTGCCTTCCTGTCTTCCAATTTCTATTCAATCGTCTATGCTCTCAAGGATCTAGATAAAGCTCCTTCAAAATGCGGATGGTATCTAAAGGACCGGTGACTGTGTGGCCAATAGTCCGAGGGTCGGCGAAGATTTCGTGGTCGTTTCCTCCCTACGAATAGGCGTCACTTCAGGCTAACACATTTAAGTGCAAGACTTACCTTGTAAGTCTTGTCTCCGAAGAAATGAATCTCTTCGAAGCCTTCATCTTCGACGTGACGAAGTGCATACGTCTTATCCCAGCCGCGAGGGAAAACATCAAAAGAGATTTGGCCACCAATTGAAAACGTTAGGTCGTAATCGGCAAACTTTTCTTGGAGAACCTTAACAAAGGCGGCGCGTAGCCCGTGGATCTGGAGCAAACTTAGTTAAGCGCATGGGGATACCAGAACTTTATACCTTGTCATAAGCTTCGAATTCATTGCGCTCCTCTTTGCTACGAACTGTCAAAAACTATAATACCAGGGCGGATGATATAACATACGTTGCGTTGCGTCCAATAGGACTGATGTTAACCATGCCATTTCGGAATTCAACAAAAGTGCCGCTGGAATATAGAAAAGTTAATAGAAGCAACAGCACCGCAAATAGGGTCCTGCTGACCGTTTCACCGGAACGTCCATATCAGCGAGATAGTGAAGAATAAAGTTCACGAGTTTCTTATAGTTGTCCTCGCCGAGATACTTGATGAATGACTGAGATTGAAGTGCGCCTCCTAACTTGTATGCGGTCAAACCATTTTCAGCGAAGGCGTAGTCAAAGTCTTCCAGAGCTGGCATAGATCATTAGAGAGGAAAGGAGGCAGTATAGAACACACACCATTACTTCCATGCACGGACAGCTGCTCTGAGATTTTTACCAGATCAGATCCTCCGACGAAACCAATGACAAATTTTTTCCTGAGCTCGCGCAGAACTTGGATCATCTCAGGTGAGGCAGGCTGGCGACACGTCAGTCAGTCGCAAGAAACAAAGGCGCTCCCGTACTTGTCGAGCATGAGAAAGCGTTTCATCGACATCGAACAGGAGAAGTTTCTTGTGTGGTCTATCCGCAAAAACTGAAGAAACCATTAGGGATGTGGTGGTGGTCTACAATTGAATCTGATCAGACGTTACATCAAGACCTGAAATTTGAAATCGATATCCGGCTCTCGTGCCGTCGGATCCGGTGTGCTTTGGCTCTTGACTCTGACCGTACTCATAAGTATCTGGATTTATTAGACATACTTAGCTCGAATAATCCCCCACCAAAGATGCAGAGACTACATGTGTTCTCCCTTCCTACGGAACTTCTCGACACTCTTACTCCCAGAAATCTCGTCAATCAAGAGCTACCGAGACGAACGCCTTCGCCCACCCCCCCTGCTGAACCTACTTTGACCAGCTCTCGAGCCTGTAACATATGTAACGGTGCCACATTTCTCGATGTCGCTGAGCAAAGAAACCATTACCGATCCGATTGGCATCGATATAACGTCAAAATTCGTCTAAGTGGTGGTTCGGCTGTAAACGAGTCGGAATTTGCTCAGCTAGTAGACGGTATGTTTTTCCGTAAACGTCTTTATTCATCCTTTGAATATTTATAGCCCTCGATGACTCGATATCGGGGTCTGAGTCCTCATCTGACGAAAGCGGCTCTGGAGATTCCGATGCCGTTGCTGCTCTCGTTGGGAAAACAAAACGCGCCATTCGTTCTCCGTCCCCCGAGTCTGTGGCTCGGTCAAGTCCTCAGACCGCCTTAGCTTGGTTCCATTCCCCACCTGCGACGCAGATTGGCGTCTATCGGGCTCTATTTCCACCGGCATCCCATCATCTGGAGGAACTAAAAGCAATGCAATCGTCGGCACAAGGTAGAACATGGACTCTGTTTATGGTTGCTGGTGGTCACTTTGCTGGTGCGGTGGTGCGTGTCAGCAGATCAGACGATGACAAAAAGGAGGAGGCAGAAGCATCCCAGGGGAAGAAAAAGCCAAAACGCCCGAAGCCCGAAATAGAGGTCTTGAAACACAAGACATTCCATCGATATACCAGTTCGTATTCCTTTTTGTTTTGTGGCTGCTTCTTATGACTCCCTTTAGCGCGTCGGAAACAAGGAGGATCACAATCCCTCAACGACAATGCCAAGGGTAATGCAAAGAGTGCCGGTGCTTTGCTCCGCCGATACGGTGAACAAGCTTTGCGGGATGTGAGTACTATCAGCCTATGATATCTGGTCACGCCAACAGTAATATCAGGACATCCGCAATTTGATTAATGACTGGCAAGAAGAGATTAATGACAGCGAGAGGATCTGGATCCGGGCCAGTGGGTCTAATCGCAAAATTTTCATGGATTACGATGGTTCCATCATCAGCAAAAGTGATACCCGTCTCCGTACTTTCCCTTTCCCAACACGTCGCCCCGTAAGTCGCCACGTTATTTGTTGAGCTCCGCAATCTCAAAAAATTTGGTCAGACCCAGGCTGAACTTACACGATGTTTGAACGAACTGACGGCAGTGAAAGTATCGCACCTTACCGAAGAAGCCTTACGTGCACAAGATGAGGAATACTTAGCTAGTCTTCCAAAACCCAAACCAACTCCCACCGTCGCACCGCCCAAAGAACCCACGGAGAAAGTAAAGGCTCCACAACTTTCGAAGGAAGAAGAGTTATTTCGCGACAAGTGGTTCCGAGTTATAGACATGACTCGGAAGGGAAGGCTTGAACCGCTGAAGGCTTTCTGGGAACGCGAGGGCCCGGGCATGGGAGGCATTGATGCGTCAATTCCGGAGTGGGCTAATGAGCGGTGGAGCACTCTTCTTCAACTCGCAGTTCATGCCGAGCAAGAAGACACTGTGCATTGGCTCCTTGAGGATATGAGAGCAGACCCCACGATACCAGTCCCTGCTGGGAAAAGTGACGAAATCCCTGAGGTAGAATCTACCGGCAAGACTACCGGTCGCACAGCTTATGATCTTGCTCAAACTCGGACCATCAGGGATGTTTTTCGTCGTTCAGCTGGGCTTCATCCTGAACGCTGGGATTGGTTCGGGGTCGCCCGAGTTCCGAGTGCGTTGAGTAAGGAAATGGAGGATGATCGGGAGGAGAAGAAGAAAGGTCGCAGAAAAGCTCTAAAGGATCGAGTAAAGGAGCGGGAGACTAGGGAAAAAGATAAGCAGGTGGAACCGCCATTTGTCGCGTCTGATGTTCCATTGGCGCCATCGGTTAAGGCCGATGTTCCTTCAGGTCCTAGAAAGCTTGGAGGGACGGCAGGTTCATCAGAAGCTACGGCAGGTTTGAACTCAGAGATGCGGGCTATAGTGGAGCGTGAGAGGCGTGCCAGAGCCGCAGAGGCTCGACTGAAAGCATTCTCGAAATAAATTTGACGGGCGAAGACAATACATCATTTTCTTTCGAGTCTAATGAGCAGAACCTAAAATTCAGGTCAATGAAGAGAGTTTGACAGCATAGATGTTTGTAGGTTACAACAGTTAGCACGGCTCCGAGATAGATAAAATCATAATAGTGGATTCATGATGATTCACGACATTGACTTTGAAAGTCGCTTATCGTGGAAGCTATTTTGGTTCTCGATCCTTACGTCCATCTTCAGTCATCGTCATGTTCTCATTCCAATCGCAGGCGGCGACGTCGACATCCTTCAAGCCTTCTCTATCATCGAGTAGTGGCGATGGCTCGGAAAAGATCGTTTTGATATTGGTGGGCTTGATTGGCTCCGGCAAGGTATATCAATCTCTCCACCTTCTGTGTTTGTTGCAGATTGTACTAAACAGCCATTCTAGAGTACATTCGCCCAAGCTCTGCAAGAACATTTCCCTACCTTTCGCCGATGCAACCAAGATGATCTTGGTAATCGGCGGGTGGTCGAGCAGCTCGCGCGGGATTCTCTTCGCCAAGGCCTGTCTGTGTGCGTAGATCGCACCAATTTCAATGAAGCGTGAGTTACGGCCTGTCATAGTAAATACCAACTGATGTCTTGGGGCCTTAGGCAAAGAAAATATTGGATCCAAATAGCCCAGGAATTCCCCGGAACTCTGATCTGGGTTATTGTTTTCGATACCCCCTATGAGGTGACCATGCACCACAATTGTGGTGCCCATTACTACTTGCACCAGGCCGTCAGCTAAATTGGGATCTCGCTCACAGGTCTGCGTCTCCCGGCTCAGAGAACGTAAGTTCGATTCTTGTCATTTGTATGTAACAATATCAAACACCGATTCACTCCATACGCCTTTTTCAACAGGGAAATCTCATCCGACCATCAAGACACCCGAGCAGGCACTTGATATACTTGCACGCTTTGCTTCTGACTTCGTGCCCCCAATGAGCCACGAAGGCTACCACCGCTGCCTATATTTTTCTCCGTCAGACCATCCATCACCCACCTACTCTGAATCTGATATCAGCACAATTCTCCAAAAGGTTCGCGATTCTGTGCCTGCGATTCCCTCGGTTTCGGCGCCATCTCGTACCATCATTTCTAAGGCTCCTCGAGGCTCGCGCCCCTTTCCGGCTTTTTCCAATCGGAACAGCCGTGGTCGCGGCGGTTATAGGCGTTACAATTATCATCAGGCCCACTTCGGTGGTGGTGGCGGTCGCAGTCAGTATGGATCGTTAAACGGGGACTACGTAGACGCTGAGACGGTAACACAAGACCGTGAAGTCATCAGTGATCTACACAGTCAATCCACTGCCACTGAGCCTGCAGGGCCTGTGACCTAGAAGATCGTAACCATGAGGTACCTTCGGCTATGGAGAACTCTAATTGGACGAGAGGAACTCCACAGAGAGATATTCCATGCGCCGTTTTGAACAACGAATTGATTTTATGTAAGAGCGGTACTTGCAATACTGAGAAAATATGCTATGACCGATCACATTTGTCTCGGCCTGTGGCTTAGTGACTCCCCAGCGACTATAACCGGACAATGGAAGACATTGTGTATGTGCAGATCATGCCTTTCTCGTCGACCATAGTCCGCGAAACGCACTCGGGTCGTCACGAAAACAACGCCAACGTGAAAGGCAAGAAAATATGTCATTCAAGGCTCAGGTTTTTCCGAGTCCTCAGCGGCTTTCAATCGTTGGCCAAGTATTTTTGCACTGACCTGAAACGACTATTCAATTGTCTCTCAAGAGCTGGAAGGAAGATGGTATACATTACGGATGTGCATTGCCGCACGCTCAACTCCGAAGTCTTTACTACGTTGATATTGCTCAAGGGCTGCTTCAAGTTGCCCAGCTAATACATTTCGGTTAATTATAGTCACAAAAGGTCGAAGAGAAGTGAAAAAAAAAGCTTACTAGCTTCGAGAACCGCTGCGAGATTGAATGCAATTTCAGGGTCTTCCGGTGAGAGCGAGGATGCAATACTGTATGATCGAATGTCGTTAAAAACGCTTAACAAAAAATGAACACATTTGACATACTGTAAATGGTGTAATGCAAGGTCAGGGCGAGGTACTGGAGAAATAATATATGCACTAGCCAAGTCTACTCGTAACCGGTGGCGGTCAGGTAAGGAAAAAAGGTTAGTACGACATTACATACTGGTATGGGTATCCGGACTGGCGGGCTGAAGGGCTATGGATTCCTTCCATACCGCAATGGCATCATCAAACTCCTCTATCGAAACGAGATGAATGTGCAGTCCACATCCACAAAAGAGCGTGACGAACTGAGATGATAATGCGTAACGCCTAGATTGAATAGGGAGCTGGCATTTCGTCTGATGTCGGCACTCCGCTTATAAAGATTTTTTGCAGCCTCAAGATCGCCCTCTTCAAGTTTCTGAGTTCCCTGTTCGAGACAACGGGAAGCCTCGACTTCTGCTGGATCGGTTGCAGTAGAATGTGGAGTAGTAGACGTTGCCCAGCCTGTAGATACGTGTCCAAAGCCTGCATCAAGATACACCCGCGGAATAACTTACGCTTTGATATTCCAAGAAAAACCGAAGACCTGGATCCAGGACATGTCCGTTTGGAAGCAGCGATTGGCCGAGAAGACAAAAGAGATACACGGTGCGACTGTAAAACAATTTTGTGGGTACTGAGCCGAGAAACCGAGCGCCTGCAGAACGACATGAAGATACGGTTTGACTTGTGTTTGGCTTTTGGTGAACCTTGACAATTAGAGTCTGGACGAAAAAGGCATCTGGGATCACGTGCGATGACGCGGTCCTTGAAATTTTTGAGCCGACTGCCGATCAGTTCAGCTTGAATTCAAGCCACATCCAGCTTCTTCGGAGCGCCCCCCTTCCCTCTACCGTCGCCATGTCGTCGTCGTCCCAGGCCTCGTCCTCGAGAAACCCAACGGATTATCTGCGAAATGCAACGTTCTCTCAGTCCCAGGATTCGTCGTCGTCGTCTGACGGGGCTCTCACCGCCTCTGACCTGCTAATGGGCGCGTATGATCCAGCAAAGCTGCACCCGCTCGCCGAGTTCGGTGACAAATTAGATTATCTTCTTCTCGAAGATGAAAAGACAAATGATATCCCTGGCGCTGGTACTGCTGTTCCCTCCAGGGGGTTCAGTGATGATCTTTGTTATGGAACTGGTACCATGTATCTCGGTGGTGCGTAAGATCTCTTTCATATTACCACTTTTGCTTTGCCTTTCTCGCTTTGGGCCTCATTTTACTCCCTGAATACACTCTCACCTTATCTCGACATCTCGGATGTCCCATCTTTAGTCCTCTTATTGTTTTTCTCCGTCACATGCTCACCCTGGTTTACCAAGGTCTGGCCCTTGGTGGTTTGTGGGGCATGCGCGAAGGCGCTCGAAGACCGCTTGCTGTGTCAAACACCAGGCTGCGGATCAACAGTATCCTCAACTCCGTGACTCGACGAGGCACATTTATTGGCAACTCGGCTGGTGTCCTCGGTCCGTCCTATCAATCTACCGATATCATCTCGTACTCATACACTACTCCCTGTATAGCCCTCGTGTATAATGGAGTTAATTCTTCCATTGACGCTATGAGAGGAAAGCACGATATTCTCGGAAGCATGGGAGCTGGTGGAATTACGGGAGTTCTCTACAAGTCAACGGGTACGCAATTTACGTTCTGAGAGCCATTTCTCCGTGATCTTCACACCTTTTCGTCTTCCATAGCCGGAGTAAAGCCTGCGCTCTCAGCAGCAATTTTCATGTCCGGGGTAGCAGGAATCTGGAGTTATGTCAAAAAGATCGTTTAATCGACACGTTATGTATTGTCTAATACTAATCCTACTTCTTTGGACCTGGCGCTTGATGGTATCTGTGAGCGGGTTCTATGGAATTTACATGAGACCCGACTGATGTTAGCCATTCAAAATCATCTGTTCCAGCTAGATGGCGGCATATCCTTTGCCATATCAGGCCCCTGATCTGACATACTTCCAGAACGTTAGGTGATCTCTACAACCTCGTTTTATTTCCCTCGTTGGCATTGGACGTCATCCCTTTGGGCAAACACTATAAATCATTGTACCCTGACCACATCTGATTCCACTGTTCATTGCCACGTACTTGAGTTGCGGGGCAGTTAACAATGCTTGATCTTTTCACGCCTTCCTGCCTCTTGCCGCTTCATTCTCTTTATGACTTCCCTCTCAGTGATGAACGTCATGACTCCAAACATGTTGCTTTCCAATGCGGTCATTCGTCCTCCCCCGATTTCCCTCTTGTACGGTCAAGATATGGTCGACAGCGCCACCGCAAGATTAGGGTATGTATTCAAATACGTCGCTTGCGTTGAATTTGCGCTAACCTGTATTACCCGCTAGTTCCGTCTTAATGCCGTCGTCTATTACAAAAACAAGCGCTCATTTTCAAGGACATACGCTTTACGACTAAAGGTCAAAGGCATCGCCTCACGCCAGTTTTCGCATTCACGCCAATCTCCGCACTCAACGCGCGTCTGCAGAGAAAGTATTGATTCCTCGCCGACTCCGCAATCTTTTAGCAGTCACGTATATTCGCAAAATCTATCTCAGTCTTCTTCTACTTCGTCCGGGCGCAGATCTGCCGCAGAATATCCTCCTCCTCATTTCGTTCGAAGGCAGCCACGGATCCAAGTCTCGTCCCTGTTGTCCGAATCCTATACTCGGTATGTACGAAACCATTCAATTGGTTCATGATCCGTTGATATACTGGTGAACCATATAGAACCTATCAGCTTGAGGTTGTTCAACAGCCACAGAAAACAGCCGAGTTTCGGAACGCCAGCCTTTCCCGACTACCGCTCACTCCACCGCTAGTTGCTAGACTTGTAGTGAGGGATCCTTCGGGCAATCCGGTCATTCCGTACGTGGCACTGCATCGCCGCATCTTATAGACTTACTGACCTCGAATGCCCAACAGCCAGGCGGAACTTCCGTTTCTTATTGCCCATTTGTCGCTATATACGGACAATGGGCTTACGCGCATGGACGTCGGCTATACAATGGGCCAAGGGCCGCCTCTGTTGTATGGGAATTTAGTTTCGTCTCTAGATATCCTCGAAGACCTTCAAGGAAACACCGGCCTGTTCTTTATCTTTCCGGACGTGAGTATACGGTGGTGCGGACGTTTCCAACTTGGTATATCCCTGTTGCGAATTTCTAGGCGAGTGGTTTTCACCTTTCGGCTACGTAACTTTGCTCATTAGTATCAGCCCCTTCAGTACAGACTCATCTGGTAATATCACCTTGGCTGAGCAAGGCACTGTACTCGCCGAGACACGGACTCTTCCATTTGATGTTCTACCACAGGATCAGTATACAGCAGTCCGTGTGTTATTTCCCTTTTGTTATTGCCCTCAGTTCTCGCCACTTACTTTACTCTTCCCAGCTCAAACGAGATTAACACAATCCTTTCTTCGGCAAGGCGCCAGGATGTTTTCATTTTTGCCACAATCAAATCCGTAGACACATTAAATCCTTCGTTCTTCCACGACGCATTTATTAAAAACTTCGCCTTCGTTATACACCTGCGCGTCCCGCTTAGGGATTTACTTTTTAGACTTGCAAACCCAAGCCAATATGCTTATAGCCTTCGTCTTCAAATGTCTTCAATGGAGTTATTATTCCCTGACCGTTGGCAGGACACAGCATTAAGCTATTTTTGCCGACCTTTGGCCTAAGAGACAGGTCTAAAAAAAAACTGATCGAGCCGGGTTGCATCGCTTTCACTGCGGCGGCACGTGGTGGATGAGTACATAAGATCTTGCCTCCTCCCATCGTCACATCGTCTACGTTAATGGCTGCCAACGATTACTACGGTGGTGGAAAACCCCAGAACCAGTACTACCCCCCTCAAGGTATGCGTCCCGTCCAGGTGGAGACTACGAGGCTATATGCCACTTGAATGTCCTTGACCGCCACTTTGGAAGCTCTACGTTATTGACACCATCTGACTTGACATATCCCTTGTAGGTCCACCGCCAGGACAGGGGGCTATTATCCCGGTCCGCAGGTACGTTTGGGTATCCTTCAGACAGACGCCCATTCATATTTGGTGATTTAGGCACCTCAGCAGTCTTACCAGGGCTACCCCCAGCAAGGCTACCCTCAGCAAGGCGGCTATGGTGGAGGATACCAGCCCCAGCCTCAGCCTCAGGCAGTCATAGTGTTCGTCGTTTTCCTGAGACGGTCTTTGTGTCCGCGCTGACCAGTTCATACAGACAACAGCCCGAGAAAGGCGGAGGTGGGGGAGGTGGATGCATGGCCTGCCTGGCTGGAATGTGTTTGTGTTGCTGCGCCGAAGGTCTGTCAGCTGTATCCTGGAAGTACATGAAACTGAATCATCTGCAGAACTGTGCGAATGCTTGTTTTAATCGAGCCCTGTGCAGTGCAGGCTGCGGCCACAGACATTACGTTTTTCTTTCCACATGCGATGCCTCTGTTTTCTTTCACTTAGTTCTCCTATTATGTGTTTATATATCTCTTAGCCTTACATGTATCAGTGGATATCGAACAAGTACATCGTAAACTCCAGAGCTCCCAGTCGTCAGATTTTTCAAACCCTGAGTATATGCGGCTTCCGCTGGCGGTCGGCAAGGCGTTCAATGCGGAGATTATGATTGGACGACGGCCCCTGTTCCGCCTGGTTCCGAAGCTGTGAGCCGTGACCGTGACGGGATTTACCTGCTCTTTCCTCCAAAATCCTACATCGAAAATGCTGTCAAGGCTACCCGCTGGGGCCTTCAGGAATGCAGGCGCCTTTAGAGCTTCACGTTCGACGTGGCAGGCAGGCTCGCGCTCCTCTGCGGTACGAGCAATATTTCCTGACACTGAAATGACATTCCAACACCCCTCAGGTCCGCTTCGCCTCCACGCATGCTGGTTCCAGTTCAAGTGCATTTGAGGTTAGCATTTTCATTGTTCTTTATCGCTCTGATTGTAAGATAAATTGCTGTAGGCCTTCATGAACTCTCGCGTCACTCTCGCGTCGGCAACTCTCTTCACCGCGGGCACCATTGCCTGGTATACCCATCTCTACGGTTCTCTCCCTTTTATTGGCGAGGCCCACGCCAGTCACCTCAGTGATGCAGGTCTTCATCCTCCTGCCTACCCATGGTCTCACAATGGCTTTTTTGACACGTTTGACCACGCCAGGTATTCCGGTTTTGCCCGTCGTCTGCGCGCTCATTTGACTTGAACCTTGTTCTTCAGCATCCGACGAGGCTATCAAGTGTACCGTGAAGTTTGTGCCGCCTGCCATTCACTTGACCGTATTGCCTGGCGAAACCTCGTTGGGGTGTCACACACTGCCGATGAAGCACGCGCCATGGCTGAAGAGGTTGAGTACCAGGATGGTCCTAATGACCAGGGAGAGATGTTTATGCGCCCGGGAAAGCTGGCGGACTACATGCCCCCTCCCTACCCCAACGAAGAAGCTGCTCGGGCCGGAAACGCAGGTGCCTTGCCACCAGATCTTAGTTTGATTGTCAAGGCTCGCCATGGCGGTTCTGTGAGTGTGTCTACACTTGTTTAGATGCACTCTGCTCACATACGTCCCAGGACTACATCTTCTCGTTGTTGACTGGATACGTCGATGCTCCCGCTGGTGTTGAAATTCGTGATGGAATGAACTACAATCCATTCTTCCCTGGCGGCGCTATCTCCATGGCTCGAGTATTGTTTGATGGCATTGTCGAGTATGATGATGGTATGTCGCACTTTGTGGTAATTGAAAGTACTTGACGCCTCGATCCAGGTACCCCCGCTACCACGTCGCAGATGGCGAAAGATGTCACCACCTTCTTGAACTGGGCAGCTGAGCCGGAACATGATGAGAGGAAGAAGTATGGAATCAAGGCTGTTATCTTGTTCTCCACTCTTTTCGCTCTCAGCGTCTACGTCAAGCGCTTCAAATGGACTACGATCAAAAACAGGAAGATCTGTAAGTTTTCATCACTTCATCTATCGCATTTCGCTTACGGTTGATCATCCAGTTTACGACCCTCCTGTGGACAAGGGCCATTAGATACTGTGTAGCCAAGTGTACTGTAGATAAGACGATCTCAATAATTAGTCAACTTGCACACGGATTATTTGAATTTGTCAATGTTTGGATCGGAAGCCTGATTGCTCCAAGTGGCCCTCTGTTAACTTCCACCTGTGACCACATCGTGCATTTCTTCTTCCCCCCGCTAAAGCTCCCGCTTACTCGCAATGTCCTCCGCTTCATGGCCTCCACAACTCAAGTGCGTAGGACGCTCTCTTCTCCGGCTCTCGTTTACCTCGAATCACAGAGATTGGGTCGCAAAATGCCTAGGTCAAATGACAGATACCAACAGAGTGGAAGCCCAAGAAGAATTAAGAAAGGTAATTGCTGATGCTTTCGCGGCACAAACTCTCTGGACGACGGACTGGGCTGGGATACAATTGCAAAGGTCTTCGAAGTCCTAAATTTCTTTCCTGCCACATTGTTCGTTTATGCCCTGCTTTTCCTCCCTGTAGTTTGCTTCCCAAGCAGCCTATGCTCAAGCGCAAGAGGTACGTCATATATCCCATGCTTTTGAGTTGAACACTCTAATCGAGCCTCCCACAGTAACGACCTACCTATGTCCAACAAAAAGGCCAAGAAATCTGCGCTGAAGCAAGCCTCAAATCATACTTCAGACTTCAACAATCCTGTGGCTTTGAATCGACGTGCACAACGCTTCCAACGAGAACATGAAATCGAACGACAGAAGTCACTGGGCGGCAACGCTTCTCTCAAGGCAAATCAACAGTATGCTCACCTGAGTGACCGACCGACAAGTCGCCCGTCTTCGCCATATGTGAACTCTGCTGACGATCCTGACGCTGACCCGGTGCGTGCACCTCCAGCCAGCACTCGTCATCGAGCTAACTTCAATGTCAGAACGTGATTGACTGGGACCGGTACACAATAGTCGGGAGCTCCCAAGAGCTATTCAAGGACTATCTGCGACTAACTTCTGTGCGTTGTGAGCCCATCTTGCTCCAGCATCTAATGCACCCCTGCAGGAACCCAAACCGGAGCAAATAAGACCCTACGCTGTCCTCCAACAGACTCTTTTGGAACTCAAGAAGCGGTGGCGAGAGAAGTGCTCGTATAGCTGGATATGTAATCAGTTCAAGAGTCTTCGACAGGATCTAACGGTGTGTATCTCGTCGTCCTCGCCATTATGGTCTTGCACGTTTCCCTACATTTTACTCTTCACGCAGGTTCAGCGAATAAAGAACGACTTCACCGTTCAGGTCTACGAAATACACGCACGAATGGCTCTAGAAAGTGTATGCTTTTCTTTCTCAATGCCTGCACATATTTTGATATCGCGACACTCCAGAACGATATGGTTGAGTTCAACCAATGTCAAGCCACGTTGAAGACACTATATGAACTAGGAATACCGGGCAAACAAGAGGAATTTACTGCTTACCGCATCCTTATGTTGCTACATGGTCGCAACAGAAGTGGTCCGTCTTGTTTCCTCTGGACCGTAAACGACCTCTGACCTTGTTTGTTTTAGAATTGAATCTCTACGTAGGTCAGCTAACACCTCGACAGAAATCGGATTCCGCCGTAAAGCATGCACTGGATGTGCAAAAGTCTTTGGCTATGGGGAACTACCATGCGCTGTTCAAACTGTACATGAATGCCCCGAATATGGGCGGATACATCATGGATCATTTGATAGGTCGAGAGAGGGCCAAAGCTCTTATGATCATGACTAAAGCGTAAGCATTCATCCGTTGTCTGTGATCCGCTATTGAATGGTGTAAACAGCTACAAAACTCTTCCTTTGAGTTTCATACACAGCGAACTGGCTTTTGACGACATCGAATCCGCGCACAAATTCCTTACTGAACATTCCTCGTCTTTTTTCACCAACCCCAGTAGTCCCGATATAGAGAAGACTCTCGACTGTAGGCCTATCTTACCCAATCTGACCCAGGCTTACGAGGAGAAGTATCGGAGAGTCGGCATCAGAGGGGCAATATGATTTTCCTACTCCATCTCCTATTATCTATTCTTATTGTTTTCGACGCTTTTTCTACATCCCACTGGCGATACTACCTTTCTCTTACAGGCCTCATGCACCATTCCCCACGACGCCAAGATAGTCATGGCAGGTGTATCATTGTTGGGCGGGATGAGTACGGTGTAATGTCATGTATGCAGCATTGCTTTGTAGATATGAATGAAAAACATCAATCGCGCATTCTCGCTGGAATGAATCTGCGCACGACGACCTCCCTAACGGAGTAGTGCGAAAAGCAAGCAGGAGATTTAAGTACATCTATGGACAGTCGTGATCGTGCTGGTATGGTCACGTAGGCAAGGATAAGTGTCTGAAAGGAGTCAGCATAAACTTGTTGACGAATGTTCATTGTACCTTTTGCACTTGGGTGTTGGCACGATTGATCGTGCTGAGCCATGACCATGCAAATGGTGAGGCATTTTGGACATTGAGCACCGAGTTTTCTTGATCTGCTGGATCTTCGTACACGGGACAGATGACCACGGAAAACCTGTAGGTAGACTTAGCGAGTGCTTTGTCAAGGATGGAAAACTTACTCCGCATGCGAGAAGACGGGACCCCGTTTATACAGAAGATAATCAACACAAAACTTGAGGCCTCCTCTGACGACCCAGCCGAGAGAGCGATAATGATGATACACAACATAGTTAATCAGAAAAGGATTGTCGAACTGTAGCAGTTGCACTGGGGCATTGGGTATTGGAGGGAACAAGTGCACTTGTTGGAACGTATTCCATATTTGCTCGAGACTCATGGGTTCGTGCTGGATAAAAAGATATTTGTATTGAGAAGAGTGGATAAGATACGCAGTAGCTAACCGTATCGGGATTCAACACAGTGAGACAGTCAAAATTCCATATGAGAAAAAAGGCTTCGGGCAGGGTGAGCTGAAGATGTTCAAGGTCTTCCAGCTCTTCCTCATCTACATCTTGAGGTGATGGCAACGGAAGAGAAGGAAGGGGGTCGTCCGTTGTTTGCAGGAGTTGGTTTCCATGTCGCTGCGGAGGGAATATTGGGTCCAGAAAGAGCAGGAGTTATGACGCGTCCTTCGGATTCAAAGATGGCCTCTGCCTCAGCGGCGACGGCAGCAATAGCACGCGCACGGTCCAGCTTGAATTGTTTTCGTTCCGCCCTTCGCTTTTCACGGATCTCCTCAGATGTAATCTCTGCAGCATTTTTTAGGGAGCGAAGTTTCCGGGGAGATATGGAACTTACGTTTTCCTCGCATGGTCTTCTGTCGGGCGAGCCAGCTGGGTTCACTCCGTGATAGGTCGCCCTTGCCAAAGAAACCCCGCCTCCAAAGGAGTAAAACATCTGGGGAATTGGTAACCCAGACGGAGCAAGTCGTAGAGTCGAAAATAGCTTCGCAGTGAGGTGTTTGAACTCGGGCTAGAGATAGTCCGAGAAGGTTGAGTACCGACCGTATTGGCTTGGGAGAATCGTCGGTGAATAGGATGGGTAAGGGATTCGCGTAAATCCTGTTGTTTTCATTTCGGCGGCCCCCGCCTTTGAAGGGGCCTTTGGAACGTCCAGATGGCATGATACGGAGGGCTCTGCGAGTTTGTGACTCCAAAAAAGCCAAGTCCCGGAAAAAGAAACACGCGCAAATACACCGGTCCGGTCCCCGGTCGAATTCGGGTGATGATCAGCCAATGACAGTCCCTGCAATCAGTAAGCCCTGCACCACAAGGCCAAAATTCGCAAGGATACAGAAGAATGAGGTGCTCGTTACAAACAAAATTTACACCTTGGGTGCCCGTTCAATCAACAGCGTTTGCTGGGAATTCGGAATTCCAAGGCGCTTCCCATGTCCATGATTTCTCCAAACAATCGCAAAGGTATGAGGTGCTTCATACGACAAAATGATTTTTTCAGAATGCCGATCCTGCCTGTGCTTGCACTTGACCTTGTACGGCTACCATTCCCATTTAACTGAGTGGTATGTCGCTCGTTGTTCTGTGACTTTGATTTCTTTACTGACGAGCTTTTGTAGACTATCATGACCAGCACCGTTGCTCGGATTGCCTACTTGGCGTCGGACGCCCTGGTGGACCTTCAGCTACCTTCACCAAATACTTCGCTCTCTGCTCAAATTTTTACATCTTTGTCAACTGCCTCCAGACAGAGGCCAACCATCGTATCGGTCCCCTCCGGCGGTGATTCAGTGGGGTCCATCCTCCGAAATGCCAGTGCTTCCCTCATCTCCTTTACCGCATCAGCAACCCCCGGACAATCACTAACGTCATCCTTCGTATATCGGAGTTGTCCTCTCTACCACTGTACTTCACCTTTCCCTAGATGGGGACCTCTCGGACGTCCTTCTCCTACGGACCGCCATCCCGTTCTTCTTGCTCTCCACGACAGCCCAACAGGCTCATGACAATGCTCTACTAGCATCGAAGCTAGCCCGGACAGAGAAAAAGGCCGTCGTTCATGCTTACTATTCAAGCGCCGCGGATACGGCACAAGAAGTCCCAGAGGACCAGGTTATCCCATTCCTTCTCGATAACAGACTATCTAAACACTCTCCAACGGCCAGCAATGGTCAGGTGTATGCCGCCAATGGAAATGGTGTCAACGGACGTACAAATGGCGTCAACGGCCATGCGAACGGCCATTCAAACGGCCACACAAATGGTCATTCAAACGGTCATTCCGAGGAGTTCACGGAAAACTCGGCCGTAAACGATCTTTTCAAAGCGTACGAGATCGTGGCTTTGAGTACTGTATCCCTCGTTCGTCGGCCCCTGAGACCTCTCATCTCACAGGGTACGAGCGATGCAGAGACGGTCATCTTCGCTTTGGGCCATGAATTGCCTATTACCGCTCCGGGCGTGTCCATATATCCGTATCCCTCGTTACCCCTCTCCCTCCCTCGCGCATTATCGCAGCCATTCCTTCTACAGCAAAGAGAGTCATCGTTTTGGAGCACATCTCTAAATGGTCGATGAAATGGACGCCATTGTACCTTGACGTGGTCAGCGCCCTGCAGAGCCATGAACCACGCCCTATAATTCAAAGCGGTGTTTTCGGTGCTGTCGACGGCATCACCTCTGTCGACATTCTTAAGCTCGTACAACATGCGTCGGCCTCCTCACCGTCGACGCGTCTGGAACTGAGTCCACCATCAACCTCAACGCCCAGTAACGTCGCACCCCTAGTCCCAAAGCACGAAGCATCGTACAATAAAATTTTGGCCCATCTCTTTGACGATCGACTCGAAGTCGCGAACTCGCCGTCGCTCGTCGCATCCCAAGGCGAGATTGCTACGACCCCGGAGTTTGCACTGGGTCGCGTACGAGCGCAGCTGGAGCAGAGGCAACAGCTCATTGACGCCGTTCAGGAATTGCTGCAGAGTGGTGTAGTGGATGCGGAACTACATTCATTGCTGAGTAAATGGATACTCGCAAAGGATGACAGCAGGAAGAGCAAGGGTCTCGGGGAGGAAATTGTGGCATCGCTGAAACTTGCTTCGCTACACCACCCGGCGGCCGCGCGCATTCTTTCTCTCCGAGCACATTTTCCCGTCGTTTCTCGGTGGATTATCGGTTCCGATGCATGGTCGTACGATTTGGGATCGTCTGGGCTGCACCACGCTGTTGCGTCGGGCCTGAATGTTAATGTCCTCGTTATCGACAGCCTTCCGTATTCTTCTCGCAATTCTGGAGAGCCAAGCAGGCGGAAGCATGACGTCGGTTTGTACGCTATGAACCACGGCGATGTTTATGTTGCCAGTGTGGCCGTCTATTCGTCATACGCGCAGGTTTTGCAGGCATTTACAGAGGCTGATCGTTACAATGGACCGAGTGTCGTCCTGGCTTACTTGCCTTATCTGTCGGACAAATCCCCTGCTCTCGAGGTACTCAAAGAGACCAAGCTCGCGGTTGATTCCGGGTATTGGCCCTTGTATCGCTGGGATCCTTCAAAGGATCGCGAGGGCAAGGAGCCATTTTCATTAGACTCCGACTCGATCAAGAACGACCTCCAGCAATTCCTTGATCGCCAAAACCACCTTTCTCAGTTGGTTCGCTCGAAGCCAGCGATGGCCACTGAACTAGTCAGCAGCTTGGGGCAGAGCGTGAGAGAGGCAAGGAAGCAAAAGGCGCAGCAGTCATACAACGAACTCTTATCGTCGCTAGATGCCCCGCCCCTGCTCATCTTGTATGCTTCTGATGGTGGAAATGCTGAGAAGAAGGCCAAGCGCCTCTCCCATCGTGCCCAGGCTAGGGGACTTTCTACTACCCTAGCTTCATTCGATTCCATGCCGCTGGACAGTCTGGCCCAGGAGGAGTACGTTGTTTTCGTTACGTCTACCGCCGGGCAGGGCGAGCCGCCTCAGAATGGGCGTCAGTTTTACAAGGCGCTCAACGCCGCGGCTGCTGAGTGGCGATCGGACATTGACGAAGCTCAAGTTTAGTGTCTTCGCTATGGGTGATAGTCACTACTGGCCCAGACCCGAAGACGTACATTATTACAATAAACCCGGAAAGGACTTGGATGCTCGTCTAGAGAAGCTGGGTGGCGAGCGTATTGTCGAGTTGGGACTTGGTGACGATCAGGATGCAGATGGTCCTGAGACGGGATACAAACCCTGGGAGCAGCTTTTGTGGAAAGTCCTCGGAGTCGACTCTATTGAGATCACAGAGGCCGAGCCTGAACCCATCACGAACGAGCACATAAAAGCCGCCTCGCAATATTTGCGTGGAACGATCGCCGAAGGTCTCCAAGACTTCAGCACGGGCGCTCTCGCACCCAGCGACGGACAACTCACGAAGTTCCATGGTATTTACCAGCAGGATGATCGAGACATTCGAGATGAGCGACAAGCGCAAGGAGCAGAGCCAGCATATAGCTTCATGATCCGAGTGAGGATGCCTGGAGGTGTTTGTACGCCAGAACAATGGCTGCAGATGGATGAGATCGCGGACGAGCATGGGTGTGGCACGTTCAAGATTACGACGAGAGCTACCTTCCAGTTCCATGGTGTCATCAAGCGACACTTGAAGCCCGCCATCCAGGATATTAACAGGGTTCTCCTCGACACGCTCGCTGCCTGTGGAGATGTCAACAGGTACGTGTTGGTTGTATTTTCACTGTGTGTAACTTGATTTCTCATGTAACGCAGAAATGTCATTTGCTCTTCCATTCCGACAATGTCAAAGCTGCACAGCCAAGTGTTTGCGTTCTCGAAGGCCGTCAGCGAGCATCTTATTCCGAGGACGACTGCGTACCACGAAATCTGGCTTGATAAGAAAATGGTCGCAGGCGACGCCGTCAAGGACTTTGAACCATTATACGGCGAATTTTATTTGCCCCGAAAGGTACTTTATCCAGCTCTTGTCTTCTTGTCCATGCTTACAGCGTTGTCTAGTTCAAAGTTGCTGTCGCCGTACCACCTACCAACGACGTCGACGTTTTCGCCAACGATCTGGGCTTCATCGCGATTGTTGGCGATGACGGTGAATTGACTGGTTTCAACGTCTCTGTTGGTGGAGGCATGGGGTTACACACGGAAACAAAAAGACGTACCCCCGAGCTGGCAGTATCATTGGTTTCTGCACTCCAGAGCAGGGCACACTCGTCGCAGAGAAGGTTATGTTGACTCAGCGGGATAACGGAAACCGTGCAGAGTACGTTTCTACATCGACTCCACGATCTCTTTGCTAACTGCTTCTTGTTTAGTCGAAAGGTAGCGCTTAACCATGGAATGCTTCCTTTGATTATTCGTGCTCATTCCTGCATCTAGAACGCTCGTCTCAAGTACACAATAGACCGCATGGGACTCGACGTGTTCAAAGCAGAGGTTGAGAAACGACTTGGTTACGCCCTCCAGCCTGCACGGCCCTTCACCTTTGACCGAAATATCGACGACTACGGCTGGGCGACGGGCGAGGATGGCAAGCACCATTTCCTGATGTTCATCGAAAACGGACGCATTCAAGACGAGCCTGGAAAGGACTTCAAGACCGGTTTACGGGAGATCGCCAAAGTGCACAAAGGCGCGTTCCGGTTAACAGCCAATCAACATTTGGTGATATCGGATGTGCCAAACGAGGAGCTTCCGCTCATTAAAGAGATCCTGGCCAAATATAAACTGGACAATCTCGTACATTCTGGGCTCAGGCTGTCATCCTCGGCATGTGTAGCATTCCCGACATGTGGTGCGTAGAGCCTTCTATCGTTGGATTTTGCCCACCTGACGACTGCTCCTTAGGTCTTGCCATGGCCGAATCGGAACGGGTAAGTGGCTTCTGCGTTGACGCTTTCAGTCATTCTGATTCTGTTTTCCTTGTAGTATCTTCCTTTGTTGATTGACAAAGTAGAAAGAATATGTGAGAATAATGGTCTCCGGAATGATTCGATTGTGATGCGGATGACTGGATGTCCGAACGGGTGTGCTCGCCCTTACCTTGGAGGCACGTCGCTCTCTGTATTCTTAAAGATACATTTCTGACTTCAACTTTACAGAGATTGCCTTTATCGGCAAAGCTCCGGGCTCATATTCAATGCTGCTTGGTGGCGGGTACTACGGTCAAAGATTAAACAAAATTTACCGAGGTTCGTTCTCTTCAATTCATTCTGTAACGCCACATTCATCTTGTGTTGTAGAAACGGTCACTGAACCTGAGATCTTGGCTATCTTAGAGCCCATGATTAAAAGATATGCTTTAGAGAGATTAGATGGAGAGCGCTTTGGTGATTTCACCATTAGGGCTGGGTACATTTCGGCCACTACCTCGGGTAAAGAATGGTACGTGGGGATGGGTGGAGAAGGCCAATATAAAGAATCATCTTAATGTTGTTGTACTGATTAGCTTGACGAAATTGAATGATATTTACGGGAGAAGACTTGTGGTGCAATGAGACAGGACCCTTTCCCCGAAGGGGTCACCATTGTTTCATCAACGTCATGAGCATAGCTCTCGGGGAACTCGGATAATCTCCGGTTATGATCCATGAATCGTCGAAGCAATTTGCAGGGGTGTGATTTTTCTGCAAAACTTAAATTGAAGAGCACCGTCATCGGTGTCCGGACTCGGGTTCTTAATAACCGATAGTATGATCGGTCGATTAGCTGATTCAAAAATCTCATGCTTCTTGTCACTCCTCTTCAGGCATTCTATTTAACCACCTCCTCCTGAGCATCCGACATCGTTCTTCCCCTTTTCTCTCTCATCCACGACAACGATAGCAATGGCGGTCATCACTACACCCATTACGGAGCTCTTCGGAATTAAGCATCCAGTACTTCTCGCTGGTATGAATGTTGCAGCAGGTCCAGAGCTCGCTGCTGCTGTATCCAATGCTGGTGGTCTGGGTGTCATTGGTGGCTTTGGATATACCCCGAAAATTTTACGTCAACAGGTACATATCCGTTTGTCTTGAGCAGATTGTACAGTACTGAAAGACGTCTCTGATCAGATCAAAGCAATCAAGGATGACCTCAAGGATCCCAGTCTGCCATTCGGTGTTGACCTGCTACTCCCCCAAGTCGGTGGAGGTGCGCGCAAGACAAATGTATGTGTTTGTGTATAGGCGGGGGCGATAAACATTAACAGAATCTCATATAGTACGACTATACCAAAGGAAAGCTCGACGAACTCATTGATGTCATTATCGAAGAGAAAACGTCTCTCTTTGTCTGCGCTGTTGGAGTGCCGCCCAAGGAAATCGTCGACCGGTTACACAAGGCGAAAATACCCGTCATGAACATGGTCGGTCACCCAAAGCACGTTGCAAAAGCACTAGAGGTTGGCGTGGACATCATTTGCGCTCAGGCTGGCGAGGGCGGCGGGCACACCGGAGACACGCCCGCCAGTATTCTGATCCCAGCGTGTGTGGATGCTGTCAAGGGTCACAAGGCACCGCTAAATGGGCAACCGGTATATGTCATCGGGGCAGGCGCGGTTTACGACGGACGTAGTCTGGCGGCTAACTTGGCTTGGGGAGCTCAAGCGGTTTGTGCGTTGATTATACTTTCTCGCATTACCATTCGTGAGCGCTGACACGTAAGGTAGGGGTTGGAACGCGTTTTGTGGCATCGGTCGAGGCCGGAGCGCCCAAAATTCATAAGGAGCTAATCGTGAAAGCTGGGTACGATGATGCTATCACAACTCTTATCTTCACTGGTCGGCCGCTACGCGTCCTCAAGACACCTTATGTCGCAGACTGGGAGACAAATCGCCAGACTGAAATCAAGGAGTTGACATCGAAGGGGGTTATTCCAGCAATTGGGACATCGAACAGCATCCCGAGAAATCTATGGAAGGTCGTCCTTGGTTAATGGGTAAAGTTTCGGGGGTACGTCGTTTTGACTTATTCATCCTGATTCCAAAACTCATTAATACTTTGCAGCTTATCAAAGACATCTTGCCTGCGAAGGATATCGTGGAGAACATGGTGAATGAGGCGGCTGAAATTTTACAACATAATTCATCTCTTGTCAAGTCAGCCAAAGCAAAACTGTAGCCCTTACATTCTGGTGGATCTATTTATTCGCATGTGTACATACACTTCAATTATACTCTGGATCATTCATCTTCGCGTTCCAATGCTGGGAAGTTATTCCTTTTCTGCTCTTCCTCCCATCTTTCTCGCTCACCCACCTTCCGCGAGTTGCTATTATCTTTCGCTCTACTTACTCGAATTCTACCCCCAAATGCCAACGTACCGTCCAACTTTTCGGCGGCTTGTCCAGCTTCTGTGGCACTTGGAAAATCTACGAAGACATAAAAGTGGTTGCGCGGACCAGGTCTGTGGACGGGCGGAGAAATCATCTTACTAACAGCCTCCCTATGGACCAACGGTCAACGGTATCGATTTATATATTGAATACAACTCACAATTGAAAGCCGTGGAAAAGCTCACGAATGTTCTCGTTGACGACGCGATGGGAAGCCATAGTCGGCAGCCCACCGACGTATAATCGCCTCCCTTGAGCAGCATATCCTTCCCAATGGTCTGACGCATTTGCTTCGCGCCAGCCCTCGAAGACAAGGGGGAAGATTTTCGGTGGCCTCGGTCCCTTCTTAGCTTTTCCTGGACCAATCTTCACCGGTCTTCCCAAAAAGTCGCGCTGGTTTAGGTCTGCCATGGCACGATCGGCTTCCTCTCTGCTCTCAAGATCGACAAAGCAATACGAGAGGTTCCGGCCCGTGAAAGGGTCAACGGAGATATCAATTCGGTTTCTGTAAGACGCGTTATTGAGAGCACTGAACAGAGGATAACAGTGGCGAACACGGTGTAGCCATCTCCTTCAAATAGCGCCTGGACGTCCTGCTGCTTCGCCATGTAGGGAAGATTCCCCACATATAATCGGCGTCCTTCTTCGATGGCTTGCAAAGCGCCAGTGTCATTCTCCCGGTAATCTTCATTTTTAGGCGCAGGCAATTCCTTCTTAATGTTTGACTGTTCGAATGGACGACTCGGAGGTTCACAAGTCGTGCTGCTATGAAAGGCAGGCTTTCGACGAGAATGATAATTGTCGGGGGAGCGCTGTTTTTTCCCAGGAAAAGATGGCGACGGCGATGAGCTACTATTGTTTTTCGAACGCCAATTTGACGACGCGTCCGAGGGGCTGAGTGAGTTGCTCATGGTCGAATTCATGGTCAAATTCAAGTTCAATCTCAGCTCAAATATTGCTGTCGGATCGTAAGGTGAGGGGTATTGCTTGCAAATTACACGACTCTACATGTTTATTACCGGAATTCATTCTATTTCGTGAGCGCAGCCTTGAGGACATCCTGCAACGACGTAACCAATTTATCTACGTCTCCACGTTCAGCATCGACTACCGTAACTCCCATATGCCTGAATATCCGTTAAGCAAGAGTTAAGAAACGGATGAAATACAATAAACGCACCCAATACGGAAATACTTGTCTCAGAGAAAGAAAGAGTATTTAGTTTCAAGGCATCGCGCAAGAAGTTAACAGAAGTTACCTTTAATTGCCGTATGCAAACCTCCTGCGATGACAATTCCCTTTTGATTCAAGGGACCAATGATGTCTGCCGCACTAACACCGGTAGGGAAATATAGCTAATGAGAATATCAAGTTTAACACATTGAGGGAGTGGAGTTAATAGACGCACCGCTGTCATTCCATTAGCAGCGTATGCGGGATCCGTCGGGACCTGCTTAATCCCTAGGTCTGCTGCCACGCCCTTGATACGCTGGCTCACTTCCTTATGTAGCTTGAACCGTTCAGGTAATGAAGGCTTTGACTTCGTGATTTGGCTAAGGGAAGCGTGGTACGCGTAGATGAGGTTGACAGGTGGCGTGGCAAAGTAGGCTGCGCTCCCGCTTTCGTAAGCTTTCATGATTGGTAGCCATCTACAGGGGAGGATTTGTCAAAGAAAAACGACGAATGATCAGGACACGTACTTCTTCCAGCTGGCATAGTATGAGGTTACAGGCGTCTTTCGTGATTCGAATTTCTGTAGAAAGGTCTATAAAACCTGGGGGTGATTCGATTGAAAGTGCTCACCTGAATCGCCCTCTTGCTCGCTATAAGAATGCTCAACCCTGGAGGGGTGCCGAGACCTTTTGACTGGCAGTCAAAACAACATCAAGATCCCATTCATCCATGAGTATCTCTTCACTGGCAACTGAGCAAACGGCGTCCATCACGACCTAAACGGACTTTCAGTACGCGTCACGCCGAGCGGGAAACGCGATGCTCACCAGTGCATCTGGCGCAATTCGGCGAACAGTCTCGACAACTGCCTTCGCGTCCGACAGTACCCCTGGAATAAACATCGATAAAGGTTCAGGTAATTGTGATGTAGACGCACCTGTTGAAGTGTCGACATGGGTGAATGTGACAACCTTATAGTTTTTCGCCTTCAACGCCTTCTCTATTTCACTCTGGCTTACAGCAGCTCCAATCTCGGCCTTGACTTGAGTTGCTTTCCCGCCATACGCCTCTATACTACTCCGGAAATCAGTATAGATAAATTACGCGAGATTTATCTCACCAATCGGCGAAGCTGTCCCCAAAGTAGCCGCTATGCAGTACCAGTACATCCTCTCCGGGTTCTATCAGATTAGCCGCGACCTGGGAGAAAATGGTACGTTAGAGGATATTCTGGACCGCAAGCCACAACATGCCTGGTCCCATCCCAAAGTCCCACTGCCGCTAATCAAAAACGGCTGACCCTCGGCTGAAAACACGACGTCCCTGACCTCACACATAAGCAAGCTACCTCCGGCAATGGCAAGAAACACTCGAACCTGGTCATCCGGATGCAGTCGCCAAAGACAGGAACGAATTCTGGCGACACATGCGACATGGATGGGTGGGCATTTGCGTAGAGAACCTGGACAAGGTCAGGTAGAGCCGGGGAAGTTATGACACAGTCCTTACTTCATCGGATACTTCGATGGGCCCCGGAATACTTTGGAGGGAATGAGAAACGGTTACTGAAAGCGGTACAGTCGTCCTTACACCAGTAATCTTTGCCGACGGGTTCAGATTGAAGACCGATACCAAGGGATACGGTCGCGACTCACTTGTGGGGTGCCTGCTTGAAACCTTGTGTGGCCATGGTATACGTCCGTCGGGATATACGACGGGAAAGGGAGGGCAACACGGCTGAGATGGTGGTACGGAAGGAAGAACGATACGGCAAAGTGAGATAGGGCAGGAGCATTATTTATTATTATCAAAATGGAAGAAAGAGGCAGTCTGGCAGGCTGAATCAAATATACGCAGGCTCGGCCGGCACAAAAATAAAAATCCCCCCATGGGTTGCCTTTGGGCCTCTGCGTCGCGCCGTACGGACTTCCGCTTCTCGACATCCTTGAGGCGATCAGGGATTATCAGGAAATATGCAAATATATCTTATCGTTCCTGTCGGAATATCTTTGTATTCGTATATATGCACAACGGATGCCCGTCATATTTGAGTCCGTCCTTTGGACCAGACTCCTCGAGCATCAAGTATCTACCGTTCAATTGCTTGTAGTGGAAGTCTACTGTTGTATGACTCATCATCGTTTACTGACAGTAATTTCCAGTTCCTAGTAGACAATGTCTATGATCATGCGATGAGTACCATTCTCTCACGAACTTGGAGGTTAGCAGTCACCAGTCACATTTGCCAGAACTTCTGGTCGCTTTGAGCACATCCCCCTGGCTTCTATTTGACTGAAAATGTACAACAGGCTGAGGCTACCGTCGCACCGATTGACACGAGATGGTTTACGGGCAACCCAAGCCTTCCATACAATGGTTCTCAGGCCCGGGTCGGATTTACCGAGTGCATGTTATACCTAAGAAGGTTTTCATGTCTTCGTCTGAACATCTTCAGCTGCTCCGCCGTTTGTGTTCCGGAGTTTGGGAGCCCCGTGGTCACTAGGTCTCTTCGGCGTAAAGATGATACAGTAGGCCTATCAGGTGGGAGACCATGCTGATTCATTGTCATTTCATCATATCGCAGTGTGGGCCTAGGATTTGACACTGACAGACGTTGCTACACATGTACTTCTTCATTTCCTGACCGAGGCTTTCAACGCCTTCTCAATAGTTTCGACATCTCCTCTTCTTTCATCGACAACAGAGGTGCCCATGTGGCTAAGAGACGGTCAGTAAAGTCTACTTTTCACAGTGAGAATGCGAGGCTTACCCTATCCTGATGTATTTATCTGGGGTACGGCGTCAGCGGTGAATGCTTATCGTCAAATGATACCAATCGACACACCTTTGACTTCCTTGTGCAGACCGCCAGCAACAACGATACCATGCTCTGTCAACCGAGGTATGATCTCTTTTGGTGCGAATCCGTCGGGAACATATATCTAGTAAAGTCTTAGTACTCGAATGCCTGAGGCGCCATTCCCATTCTCGTGCTCACCGCAGTCATCCCGTTCGCTGCAATACTTGGCCTCTTGGGAATCTGGGTATAACCCAATTGCTTTGCTACAGCCTTGATCCTCTCACTGGCCCTCTGATGTGCTCTAAATCTCTCTTCTAATCCGACCGTTATCTGCTTTAAAGATGCATGATACGCGTATACCATGTTCACAGGCGGCGTAGCGAAGTACGCTGGTGAGCCAGAGTCGTATGCGCGCATGATAGGCAGCCACCTGTACGCCTATTATTCACAGGATATTCGGATCAGAAGAAGGTCGAACGAACTTTTGCCAACTCGCATAGTAGGATGTCACAGGGACTTTCCTGTTTTCGAATACCTGGATGTAGTGTTAAAGCCTTTCTAACCGGAAATAGCCCAACGTACTGACCTTGATCGCTCGCGCACTCGCGACGAGGATACTTAAACCTGGCGGTGTGCCTAGTCCCTTCTGGCTCGCAGTGAGGACCACATCGATGTCCCAATCGTCCATGCGAATTTCTTCGCTTGCCACCGAACACACTCCATCGACAATAACCTGATAATCGGATTCCTCATCAGTCCCAGAACATATTCGAATGGAACATAGCTAACCAGTGTTTCTGGCGAGACTTTCCTGGCGATTTTGGCAACCGCTTTCACGTCTGACAGGACGCCTATAAATTCGTCAGCAGGTAGTACACGCGGTAAATATAAGAAAAGACTAACCGGTGGACGTATCGACATGCGTGACTACAATAATCTTATATTTTCTCTTCTTTAGTGCCTTTTCAATTTCTATACTTGGCACCACGTCGCCCAAAGCGCCCGGACGTGGTCCACGCTGGCACCATATGCACGGAGACTAGAACAGCGGAAGCAAAAGAATTACGAACAATCCCTCCAAGCTCGGAATCAGGTCGGATCGACAGGCTACGTACCAGTCAGAAAAACCATCCCCAAAGTAGCCAGTGTTCACGACTAGTGCGGCTTCACCAGGCTCTACAAGATTGGAAGAAACCTGTGATCTCCGTTAACTTCGGGGTGATGGAAAAATGGAGAATTGAACTCGCCTCGTCCCATCCGAGAGTCCCGCTGTATGTTATGAGGTAAGTCTTGGCTAGCAGAGTTAAGTACACACCTCCCGGCTATGATGAAAGGCATGCCAGTGGTTGTGTACAGTACCTGTCTACGCAAGCCGAGTTAGGTATTAGTCGGACGATCGAGTCATAACGGAAGCAGTGGCCAGCGCACCTGGTCATATCCATACACTCTCTAAATATCTTCACGAATCCAGGTGAAACGTGGGACATAGGCGGCTGAGAAATCGCATCGAGGACCTGTGCGTAATTGAGCACGGTGTAGTCAAAATTAGTGGATAATACATACTTCATTGGTCACTTCAATAGGTCCCGGGATGCTGATTTATTTCTTCAGATTCTAGTCTTGTGCTGTAGAAGATTTCACACGTACGCCAATATCCTGTAAATCAGGAGGATGTCAGTTCTAGCTCAGTGTGGGGTGATAAATGCACGAAGCTCACTTGTGGGGTGCCTAGGAGGGGCGGATGAGTGTTTTCACGGGTCATTACATGTTAAATGGTCATACCTGCTGGATCTTGGATTCTGGCATGGTAGCAATGTAGTAGGGTAGTAGTGTCGTGGAATAATATACAAAAGTCAGTGTGCGCTGGACCCGGAGGATGGCCCGCTGTAGAACGGTGATGCCGGCGGCTGTTAGAAAAAATCCAAAATTTGGGACTGCGGTCCGATCATTACCGGCCCAGTGATCACGGCGCGCGCGACTGTTGGTCCAGTGACCGACATCTCAACATAGACAGGTACAATTTTGTGGACCAGGATATGTGTTTGTGCCGCCAGGCAGTTTTGTGTTAGTTCGGTCCAGTGTGATCTGGGTCATAAGTAAGGCCCAGGTAGATTTTCGGAAAACACAACTCCATTTCCTCTCTTGTAGTCCGACATACATAATACACTTAAAATTATAAAGTATTTAATCACTGGCTGTCTCTGCTACGCGCATTCTGTCCAGTATTTCTTACGATAACTACCAACGCTCAGCGACTGAACAATGGGGGTGTGATCAAAAGGAACTCGCGTTCAAAACTGGAGTCAGTCGCACTATGATCGTCATCAGAAAAACTTTGGCAAGCGAAGGAGAAACTCGACAAGAAAAGAGAATCTGAAACAAATGTCGAAACGGAGCTAAACCACCGTTTTGGCTTGCCAATGGGCTTCCCAAGGTGCCATATTGATACGACGCTCGTGCTTGCGGGCATCTTCACCAATGGGTGGAAGAGAGGTTATATGCGGCTGGAAGATATCAGTACATAATCCGTGTCAGGGTAGATGGAAGCATACCGCAGCGCTAGATGGTGCCACATGAGGGCTAAACGAAGGTGTCTGCAAAAAATCGGAAGATTCTTGGGATGGGTCGCTTGCCGGTAAGCCGGTGAGTTGGAATGTGCTCATTGGGCGGTTAGCATAGCTGTGCAGGTCGAGAACTGCGAAGCAAGATGGGAGACCGAGACAAGGAAGGACAAAGAAGATATACATACTGACGCGAGAACTCATCATGCTCGTGAGAGCTATCCCCATGGCACAGAGTATAGTTGAGTTACTGGTATTCTTGTAATACGCATAGAACGCCAGATTAAGGGCATTAAACAGGGTAGTAGCGCCGAAATATCGCATAGAGGAGTGCCACAGGACATCACTGAAACCCGAGCGCAAGTTCTGCTTGTTAGCAAAACTGATGGCAAGGCCTCGATAAGTCATCCCGAGGATTGCAGCATCGAAGACCAATGAAACCTATCGTATTTATGATATCAGCGTATGAACGGGCAAAAATATTATGAGATCAAACCATATAGTACACCCAGCTGATGTTGACATCGTCACTGTACTGAATGAGGCAGTTCCCTGAAGATCCCGCCTTGAACTTCCTAAACGAGTACAACTGGGCGAAGAGCTCTAGTCCGGAAACTATGATGGCGAGAGCAGACAGGGAAACTGCGTATCTAAGCCCATTGTTGCAGATAGCAAGCGTACGGACAACAAATACCGCATGGCTCGCCCAGGATGCGAGGCACTGTGTTATGGGCATAACACGCCAATAATGTTCACAGGTCTTCATTGTGAAATCATGAGAGAAGAAGCCGGCAAAGTTCAAAATGAGAGCGGCGAGTCCCAGGTACTGGGATACAATCAATTGATGCCTGATAAGAATGCCCGAAGGCTAGGAGGCGCTTACCCTCACAAGAATAAGTAGTATGCAGGCGGTGCTGAGGCGAAAAATTGAAGACTGTCTCCTGTCTGTGAAGGATATCCTTCAGCAAGTCGGTTATCGCAACAGGACGAGGACTCACAGAGTCGAATCTCCGCAGGCGCGGTCGAAATCCAGTCATACGAATACCAAGACAACGCGACCTAGGTGAAAACAAATAAGAACCCAAGAAGACGGACAGAGCAGTGCTCACAATCCGCATATATTTAGTAGCATCGTTCCACTCCGTCATATTGGCCGGTGGTTCGAATACAAGAGGCCAGCTCTAAACAGAACGAAGGTATAACAAGAAAAGCGGGAGTGACGGCCCTACTTGCTTGCCGACCGCAACATCTGACCTGTCCGATAATTGCGTATTCAATGTACGACATAATAGACTCTGTGAATTCCGACTTGAGCGTCCATTAAGTGTCGTGCCTTGCGGCCCCCGCTTGTTCGTCACCAAGCAATCAGAGGACCCCAGATACATTTCAGATATGTGGGCAAATTTCGGCCAAGTGGGCCATGTTAGTCTTCTTTTGAATCCGTCATATGAACTTGAAACTTGTGGTTCTGTCAAACTAATAGGCCACCAGAAGCACGGCAGAATACTGGGCTCTTGCAGCAAACGGCTCTGAACTCTAATGAGATGTCAGTGTACATTCTAGATTATTTAAGCGACGGTTACCAAGTCGCAGTGAGTCGGACGACGGAGAATGGTTACCGTCTGACCATACTGGCAGTACCATCGGGTGGCGCCAAGGGGAGCAAATGGCGGGGAACTCGCAGAACGCCACCTTGTGGAATTTATGATTTTTGCCCAGAAAGACAATCTCCAGAGTTGATAACTTTTGATGCCTGGGCGATTTTTCATAGATTGATTTCTTGTCTATCACGGCTCCCGGGGCCGAATGGTCTAGAGGCCAAGAATGTTCGGTAAAGCCGCATTTTTCGAATCTTCGTTAGAAAACAAGCGAGCACTTGAGTTCCGGACGGAGTCGCACTTGGCCAAACGCGTACACGATCCTCGGCATTTCAGGTACGGGGTCTTGATGTAACGCAGGGCGGGTAGGGGGCGGGGAAAGCGTGAGATCGGAATCTCGAAGTCGGTGACAACGTCGACATTAAAATTTTCAGGCGCGGCGCCGTCCTCGGTGAGTTGGTCGCTACCGTATTGATCCAGAATGTAAAGTTGAACTTGGAGCGATTGGGAATTACCGACCTTTTGCAAGCGCAGCACCGATAGATTTCCTGCAATCCGTACATATGCGCAGAATATCAGGTTGCTACGGCACTGGGTCCCAATCAGGAATCCACAAAAGCAATCGCTAAACTGGGACTTGTAATCACACACCTGGCGCTGAGTATACACACCACACCACACCTAGAAAAAGAATGCAGACTTGGAATTCGAAGGTCTGTACACGGTCTGATTTTTCTGTTCCCAGAGTCTCAATGGATCCGTGAATATTACTAGAAATTTGAACCCGGTCACACTTTTTTTTTTTTGCAACGTACCGCTATTTGATCAGTCTCCAGAACTTGGAAAACGGAGATCTACCTCCGCTACTTACGGGACCGAGCGATGTCGCAATGGGGAAAACGAAAGAGACGGGATTTGGGAGAGCGGCTAGGAATTTCAAAAAATTGTGCTCAAAACATTGGTAATGAGGATTTTAGCCCTGATCCGAAGAGATCGCAAGAGAATGGGATGTACAGTATCTGCTGCGGTCGACTGACAGTGACTGAGAAATCTATGGAAAGCGTCTCAGCAACAGTTCGGGGGAAGCAAGATGCCAGCTAGCTCTGGAATAGACCTTTCCTGGGATAGGAAGTGCTTACTTGTCCTCCATCTCTCATCTCTTCACCTTCAGGCAATAGTATGCAATGTGGATTATGTACCAAGGGGTAGCGGAATTGGCCGATGGCTTTTGTTCCCAAATGAGGAACCGAATATGTTTAGACTATGATGCCAAGCCATTAATCCCTCCTTTTCTTTCAAACGCTTTACGCGTACCAGGCATTACTGCAAATCTCATGCGTATCGAGTGTGATATTGAGCTTAACACTGCACTGACAGTCAGGCTTCCTCGTACAAACTCACTTACAATTCTAAGGGGATTTCGTGTCATATACGCCTGTCGTTAAGCTTCGTTGGGGCTCCAAAGTCTCGCGATTCTAACATTAGGCCCCGAGAGCGGAGAACGAAGGAGATGAACTGCTACCAGTTAATCATGCCTGGAAGAAGTGAGCATCTTCAATTTGTCTACGTTGTGTTTGAACGTACAGGTCCTTCTGGAATACAGTATGTTGAAACGATTTGAACATCAGAGCTCGCACCCAGCGTGATCTCAAACTTACTTTCCAAGCCCAGGACTTTCCAACGAAGAAACAATTGCTATGGGACCGAAGCGTTATCGCGAGCGCTCCAGAAACAGGCTTTCTTTAATTAATACCGCCACCGTTCTTACAACACCTACTCAGATTCATCATGAATGCCGTACGCAGCATGGGAGAACGGAGATGATGGATAATTCTGTTACCGGAATTTAAGACTCACCCACGTCCCTCTTGTGCGTAAATGGATTTGCCGTGAGAACGAGTGCTGAGACAGAGTTCCAGGTAAGCAAAACGTTATATTCTCCGAGGATCATGCGACGGCGGTGAGGCGAAAGCCTTTACACACCAAGCAGGCCATGAATATGTTGCGGTCAGAAAGCGAGGAGGGCTTGACCTTTGTGTCACATCGGAGCATTCCCCTCCAACGGGTAAGCCTAGAAATGTAGAAAGGAACAGCAGAAAAAGAAAACAGCCGGAAAAACGACGGCTCGGTTCGATGACTTGGGACCGGGTGTTGTCGCGGGTGCGTTTGGAGAACCAAGTACGCCGAAAGTTTGACTTGCAGACGAAGAGAATTGAACCACGAAGGAACGAATGCCGTCCCGTTAGCACATATGGAAAGTGTCCGGTAAAATTGCGATTGAGATTCCACGCCCAATTCTTCTCCATACGCGTGGCGGATTATCGACCAACGGGTAGATAGTAGAAGGTTCAGTTGCGAGTGGTGGTGGCGGAAGGAAAGAAGGTTCATTACCCCAGGCCGTTGAGAACGTGCCGGCATTCACAATGAGCTGGGAACGAACGGCCTGAGCACCGTCGTGAGAGAACCGAGTTTGATATTTCAACGCCGAGGGAGTCGTAGCTTTGTAATGGAATAATGCTCGCAAAGTCGAGTGTTCCATGGAAATGAGGGCACGAGTGAGACCTAGTGAATTACGACTCGGAAGAGACGCACTCCTAAGCTCAAGCAGAACGAAAAAGGCCTGGATCGTCGCTACCAAAAATTGTTCACTATTCCTTTTTTTTCATCCACTACGACGAAACTGAGGTGAGAAAACCCCCAATTCACACGCGGACGACTCACCGGCATACTTGGTGAAATGGCTGTTGAATCCATCTCTCCTAGGCCCGGCTTCATAAACGAAACGCAGGTGTATTTTGGTTGAGGACTCCTACGAAGAAAAAACCCGCTACGGGACCGAAGCAGCGTATTCTCATGCGTGAGAACTCGATCTGGGTTCTCCGCGAACGAACGATAAAGCGCCAGACGATGGGTGTCCGGTAAAAGCGTGGAATCATGGTATGCCCAATTCTCCTTCACACAGGGATAGTTCAGTAACGGAAGGAAAAAAAGGCTTATTACCCCAGGTTGCTTAACAAAAAACGCGCCGCCTTCCACGATGAGCTGGCAAGGAACGAACCGGGATGGCGTAACCTTTGTCGAGGTAAGTAAACTCAGGCAGAACAAACAAAAAGGCCTGGAACGTTCGTCGGAGGATGCGGAATCCACGTAGAAAAAGACTGCGAGCTAAGGAGAAGGCGTGATTCGTTGGCGAGATAGACCAGTGGGCTACTACCCAGTATCGACTTGGCCGAGAAAGATCTATACCCTAGGCTCGATACCAACTCACCTGTCGCTTGAGGAGGAAAGGCGCAACATAGTGTTCACGACAGGGAATTCTAGAACGTTGTCAGTGGTACGGGGCAGGAAAACGGCCTAACACAGTCCTTTTCCTTAGCGGTTGTTTTCGTCGCCGGTGACCTTGCGATAGATGGTGGTGTTTAAGACGCGATTCTCCTCATTAGAAAGGTAGATATCATGGAGAAATAGATACACAAGCAAGCCGAGGGAGTAGAAGGGTATCGCGTTGGGAGAGACGTTAAGGTTGCGTCGACGATGCTTTGTCAGATGGCCTTCCTGGATAGGTATCCGGTCTCCTCCAAGCATCTCTTCATCCCCTCAATACGACCTGGTTCGAGAGATCGAAGTCAGGGTTTTCTTACATAACACTGTCACTCCCAAGAGGTCTTCGAAAGCGGCATTGAAGTTGACAAGATCTGCACTGAAGAGTTCACTTCCGAAAGGTAGGCCTTCCTCTTCGACCTGTGTTTGCGAATTTAAATAAAGCTCACGCCGAACCGCAGGGCACAAAGCTCGGCGAACATGTCTCTGAAATCCAAACTAGCGCAAGTCCCCCAGACAAGACAGGAGTGACGAGACTGGCATACGATTTGACGATGCAATGCGCATGAATGTCGCACGACAAGTAACTTTTGAAGAGAAAGCGCAAGTAAGGACATTCAGCAAGATGCTAATCAGTATAGCGAGAGGTAAAGAAGACCGCACTTGGGACGCTGTAATAAATAGCATTCAGAGGGCTAACTAACTAAAGACTCTCTCGATAGACGACTCTTTGGCCTGGGAGTAGCTGGCGACAATGAGTTGGCTCTAGAATGCACCTTTGTCATCAGGATAGGTGCACCTGCCCACCTCTCCTCCATACCCGCCTTGACACTCCACGCCCAGACCGCAAAGAAGACGGGCGTGCAGACCAGGACGTTTGCCACGGCCCACAAATCAGGATACCGCGCAGGGGCGGGAATGAGGAGTTCTGCGAGGTGGAGTGTAAACGCAGCAGCGTAGACGCCCACAGACAAGAGTTTGACAACGTCCCGCTTGTCGAATCGCGCGAAGGGGTTAGATCCCACGAGACGGTTCCAGAGGAGGAGAGTGGCGATGTACTGGAGTCCGAGGCCGTCGCGTTTGAGGAGAGGCCACATGCTGAATGCAGCGGTGTTGCTAAAGAGGGTGATCCACTCTGATTTTGTGGTGAGCATGAGAGCAGGAAGGAGGGGGACGAGGATGGTCTTTTCGTGGACCTGGAAGCTGAAGAGGAAGAAAGCGAGCGAGCTGGTAAGGAGGGCGTACGGGAGAAGGCGGGGTTCCGGGGCTTGGGCCATGAGGAGGACGGCGGGGAGGAAGGCGAGGACGGTCAGGACGGTTGACAGGCGGACGAGGGTTTGGACGGAGAGTAGTAGGCGCCATTTGATGAGGACATTGGTAAAACACCAAAAGTTGGCGACCTTGTCTTCGAACAGGCCACGTGCAAAGGGAAATATACGGTGTATTGCCTGGGGAAGGGTGGAGAGAAAGGGAGCAAAGACGAGGAGAAAGGTGGCTGTGGTGACGGCGGCGAGTTTGGGGAAGAGGAGCGGTGTCTGGATGCACGTGGCGAGGAGGAAGATGCCAATGGCAGGAGCGTAGTACAGCGCCATCTGCTTGAACGAAAGAGAGAGCGAAAACAGAACAGCGCCGACAAGATAGCGCTTGTTCACAAAGGCACAGGCGGCGAGCAAAGTAAGGCCAAGCATCACAGAGTTGTATTGAAAGTGGCCAAAGTCGATGAGCAGCAGACACGGATTGGCGAGGGTGGCAATGATAGACGCTGACTATAGCCAGTCAGACTTGAACATACGGAATAAAAGAAAACATACCCTTGCTCTCGAGCTGGCAGATCCGGGCCGACAACGCGCCCACCACACGACGGCCGGGACCCACACCACCGCGTCGAGCACCACCACCGTCAACCGCATAAACAGCTTCAGACCCTCGCTCTCGATGCCCCGACTCGTATCCAGCGCAAACCACCTGCTGTTCCCGACAAAGCCGCACAGCCAGCTCACATACGCAGTCAACGGCGGGTAGTCCAACCCCCACCACTCCAGCTCGTACCAATACCACTCCCTCAGTGGTAAGTGCAGTGTAATCTCCATCCAATGCCTCTGCGCCTCAAAGTCGCCATACATCGGTGGCGTACCCTGCCCCGAGTACGATCCCAGGCCCACCAGTAATTTGATCAGCGTCGTCGCGGCAATTGCGAGTAGTAATGGGTTGTGTTTCACTAGCCGCCGTGCTGCAGTGGACGGGGCATGTGGGGCGGAAGGAGGCGCTATGAATCGTACGGACGTAGGTGATGTAGCGCGCGACGATGCGGGGGATGGGTCTTGGTCGTACAGCCACAGAGGGAGGTGTCGTCTTGGACGGGGTGCGTGCAGTTCTGGGCCTCGGAGCGATGCATATCGAGGACGGGCAGGCAAAATTGGGGATGGAGTCGCCCGCCGTACATCAACGTCCGCCATAAGTTGTTTGTGTTACGCAATTAGCCCCTGACCGTATCATGCCCTTCACCTTCTGACCGTGACCATCTGCTCAACAACCATCGCAGAACGAGGTGTTCCTTGCGTGATTTATTGTCATCACACCTAGACCAACTCGGTCAGCGCCTTGAAAACGCTTCCAATGTTTACGGTCGACTTCTTCCGCTATTCTTCGCATTCTTCTCTATTTCGCCCCCTCCTTTTCAATTCCTGTAACGTTGAAATATACAAATATTGAGGGCGATTCACAGGTGAGATCTTACAAGTGCCAAGTCACAATGGACCCAGCATGTCAAGATACGCAAGTCTGTCGTAGCGGCTTCTCAAATCTAACAACCCCATCTACAAAAGACGCTGCATTTTACTGTCTCCCTTCATGCGAAAATCCTCAATCAAATGTGCCCTCTCCGTTTCTGTTCACTACTACTACAGGAGCCTTGCTACAAGTACTTGGGAAGACGAGATATTTATACTGCATCACTACGGGATGTGGGTCAGGCTCGCACGTACTCTATTGGCCCACATTGATTCTTGCCGATGCTGTTTGCGGCTGTGGCATATATAAAAGGACCACGGCGCACGGCGCTTAAACACATCTTGAACTCGTACCACCATGACACCAACTCCGTCCACTCATACTTCCCCAAACAACCCCCACGAGACTTGCTCTCGAGCGTCTGATAGCGCTGAGAATGTCGGTCGTCCAAGTACACCTCCTGTCTCTGCAGACAGAGGTTCTATCCCTGCCACGCAGGTCGATAAGGGCGATACTGGTTTAGATAATGCTGAGAATTATGATCATTACAAAGCATCTCGCGCCTCCAAAGGCCGCGGGAGTCCTGTTCATGCCCCAAAGGCTGATAGTGACGACAGCGGCTCGAGTACATCCGACGACTCTGAGGATGATAATCATTCTAGAGTATCTCGTTCCAACGGTAGTTATCAGTCCGACGGCGCCCAGCAGCCAGAGGTCAATAACCCAACGCGCCGCCGCCGACGAAAGTCGAAGCGCAAGACAATGGGTATCCACCGTCCGGAATATGTCGTCAAAGGTGCGTCTTATCACTGCATGGCTTACCGTAAATCTTATTTTTGAGTAAAGGGAGCGATCCATTCGACTACGAGCAAAAATTCCCCGAAGATAAGAAGTATGAGGAGATGGGACCGATGGCCAGGGTATGGAGAACGCTCCTTGAAGAGTGCGGGCCATTTGATTTGGAGATGGCGGAAGGATGGAGGGACGCCTTAGATGTTCTTCTCGTTTTTGTCAGTGCTCAAAGTGACTTGTCGTCGGCTTCTTTGCTTACACTAGACTGATAGGCTGGTCTCTTCTCGGCCGTGGTCACCACCTTCGTCGCTCAGACGTCACAGAGCCTGCAGGTCGACTACGGCCAGGTGACAGCAACACTTCTCATTGAGCTCATTGATGTTCAACGCTCAGCTGCAAATGGTTCCCTTGTAAATAATGTCCCTCGTTCAGACCTCACCTTTCGTCCCTCGACATCCGACTCATGGGTTAATGGGTTATGGTTTACCAGCCTCTCCCTCAGTCTTGCCACTGCACTCTTTGCTGTTTTGACCAAACAGTGGATCCACCAATATATGTTGGTCCCATCAGGAACACCACATGACAGGTGTCGGTTGCGTCAGTTCCGCTATATGGGACTGCAGCGATGGGGCGTGGACTTCATTATTGGACTACTCCCTGTCCTCATGAGTGTATCACTTGCTTTGTTTCTAGTGGGCTTGATTCTCTTCATCATCCCACTTCGTGTGTTGATTGCATCCATTGTTGGAAGTATCACCTTCATATCATTTGCTGCATACTTGATCACAAATTTCCTTCCAATCCTATACTCTTCATGTCCCTACAAGACACCACTCTCACAGTACATGTTCCCTGTTTATGCCTATATCACACACAATGTCTCCTTTAAATGGATCAAACTTGGTGATGCCTCTGACAAGTCATCCTCAGAGTTGTCCTCATTGCCAGAGCCAGTCACTCTCAAAGATGCTGAAATTGCTGCTGTCAAGCAGTATGCTGATGAAACAGATGTACATGCTCTGTCCTGGCTATATTCCATGTCATCCAACCCTAGTGTTCAGTACATTGTTGTACAGTCAACAAGTGCTCTACCACTCAAGTCTGTGGCATTACTACAGTGCCACATACCTGATCTTTGGCAGAGAGGCTATGATCCTCTTGAAGATCTTATATTCTCAAAACTAGAGAATAATAATTTCCATGTCCAGAAGGGCTGGTTGATCGTCTCACCCGAGTACCTCCGCTTCACAGATACCTGGAAATGTATCATCTTTTTCTGGTGATAGAATGTTAAAATCCTTAAAGGACTGCTTATCTCCAGAGGTCTATGCACAATTTCTGTGTTTGTTTTATAATGATGGTAAACAGATCCAGAAACTGCTTCTATCTGATAATCATACCTTTTTGCTTGAGCCTATTGTATGGGCATGTCTGCTTCAAAATTTCCTGTCATATTATTCATATGACCATGATATGATGCAGCATCTCTTTCAATTCATTCCATTCTATTATTGGAAGGCCACTTTGTTTACCCTCCTCTGGTTTATGAACAGAAAAAACAGGATGGAGCAAAAATATTTGATATTGCAACTTCTCACAAAAACTGTGAAGCAGTTAACTCTTGAGACTGCTATCAGTGACTATCTGGCTCCATGGGTCAGAGACATCATGCAAGGTCATATCACTGACAGCATTTTTCATCCTGAAAACCCTGATGAATATCCTTCACCTCAGGATCCAAGACTTTGTCTTCTCTTGACTATGGCTGGTTCACCCTCAATTCAATGCATAGAAAAAGTCTTTTCTCAGGTCTTTTCAAACATTAAAACATTTATTGACATCAATTCTTCATCCAAACCAATGTCTATCATAGATCTAACCAACCATCATCATGCTGTTCTGAAAGTGTTATACACCTTGGTATCAGCAGATCAATTTGGCACAGAGAGAGATGTATGTAGGATCCCAGTGTATGATCCTATTGCTTTTTCTGCACATGGTGCAATCATATCACCTCTACCCTCTTTCATCTGCCAAGACTGGTGCACCCCAGACCTGGCTGCAAAGTTTGTCCAGCTTGCCTTGAAGGATGACACATGGCTTGGCTTAGATGAAGATAATGTTAACAATCCCACAAATGACCTCATTCACCATCTCTTCTGGTGTCCACCTCTCATGAATAAAGCTTTTGAGTATGCTGCTGCTGAGCATCTCTTCCAAGCTGATAGAGTAACAAGGCACTTCAATTCAATCCTTTCTCTGTTTATGATGCATCACAGATAATAAAACTATTTATTGATACACTTATGACACCATCCTCAAAATTGGATTCAACTATATCTCAAAAGTTTTTAAAATATCTCTTCAAGCCTGACACTCTGTTTGCTGTCTGCATTCCTCTTGTTGAAATGGTTCAAGAGAGACTCTCTATAACCTTCTGCATCTTTGTCCCAAAGATAACACCACATGGCCAGATTGCTTAGCAAAGCTTCAGAAATTTGAATATATCCAGTAGTTATCATATCGTTCATATATACCTGGTATTCTTGCAGATCTTGCAACCTTTCTTAAAGATGGCAGTGGTCCATTTGGAAAAAAAGCTCATCTTCTCATGGAACAAATACCTCAACAGATGTCAGTTCAACTCCTGTCACTGCCAGCTCTTCAAAGAATCTATGGCATAGGGTTCAACAATACATTACTAAAAATACTGTCAATGAGGATGTGGCACTATCAAACTTGAATACTGGTATGGTATAAGGATCTGGCATGTAAAAAACCAATTTGTCACAGACATGGTTATATTATATTTGTTTATCAATTTAGAAGCAAGAGTAGCACCACAACTATGAATACCTGTTGGAATACCATAAGCTTTCAGCATAGGTAGGTAGGTAGCATTTACCCTGATATCAAAAGAAATGTGAGTTTATAAAAGTTAAAACAGTCAAGACATGTTGCATCTTAGCAAGGTAAGTATCTGTATCAATGACCAATATTTTCATAGCTATTTTCCCAGGTTACTACACAGGTATGCAAGTCCCATCCTACAATGCCTTATACCCTTAACTTTTTGCAAGATCACATGATACACATCTATGCTAAAGTCTTCCAATCATGGATGACCCTCCCCAATGGCACATTTGAGGCAGGCAAGCTCTCCCATGTTGGGCAGTTCTTTTTAAACAACAATGTGAATCTTCAAGTCAATAATATGTCCCCCACCAACATATTCTCACCCTATCTCACTATCTGCCCCTTCCAGATGCACCCATACACTACAAACCCCATTAGAGCTGCACACCATAGCCATACAGTATGGTTATCGGTAACCATGATATGGTATACAGGCCAAAGCCGAGAGGACCAAAAGGGCTCTTCATATGGAATGGTATATGGTGATTCCATCACCATCATAGGTCCTCAGATATGGCCATCCAACAGTGTAATACAGCTTACTGTTGCATGTATGCAAACAGCCAGGCCACAGCATCTGTCGCATCCATCTCTCTCATTTCTGTACATGCTTTTGAGTGCCTACATTGCCGCAGCAGCACCAGGACCTATTGGCTTTCCATTCCTGGACCCTCTCTCAACTCTATCTGATCTGGTTCAGCTTGTGAGTTGCTCAAGGAGTCTCAAAAATTTTGTGGAAGGATTAGGGCTTTGCACTGTCACCATATAATACAGTTGTACGGGTACCGTTGTATGGGTACCGTAACCATACCGTCAAGAGATTGAGATGCACTGTATTGATGGCCGTCGATGGCCATATGTACGGTATGCAGCCCTATATCGCATGGAGAGCGAAATTCAGCGATAACTCGGGGTGTAGCAGCCCAATACAGCACTATAACTTTCATTTCCATTCATTTTTGGGTCGTTTGTGACCCATAAGTGTTATTCTTATGTATTTGGAACCGATGACACATTCCTGCAAGTGTTAGGAGTGCCTTTTTGCAGTGAGAATCTCTTCTCTAAAGACAGTAACAATGTCAGATTGTATCAGAAAATGAGCTAGGTGGGCTTTGATGTCTATACAGTATGGTTTCATATGGTTCTGATGCACCAAGCCCAGCACCTAGCATATGGCCGTATGCACGGCCGTGACGGATGTACTCATATGGTCCATATGCCATCGATGGTTTGGAGCTGACAGCTGTATACTGTATACGGTACAATGCGAAGCCCTAGGAAGGATATCCTGTCCTAAAATAAAAGATACATGTAAGAGAAGTCTAGGAGTACAAATTTTAATGCATAACTCTCACTCATTACAGAGATATGGACTGTTTATTCACAAAAAATTCACCCAATTTTTGACTATTGTACCAGATGTTTTACCTCATTTTGAGCACTTTTTGAAAAATCTGACCAATTGTGTGACAGAAATACTATAAAATGCATGTCACACACCATATTGGGTGATCACATGACATTTCCCATGGGAGTACCCTGTATCATGGAATGAAATCCTGGAGACTCCTTGGAGTTGCTGAGAGTGTCATTGAGAGAGTTGTGCTATCAGTGGAGATCAAGGTATGTTTTTTTGAGCCTATACTCTTTGACTATCTCTCTGACACGTCCCAAACAGTTTCATGCTAATATTCCTTACATATTGATGCCTTTTTCTGAATCTTGCCATCTCTGTAGCTGCCTGGCCAATGTCAAGCCCTCTGCTGGTGCATGAACTATTCCAACCAATTTTATTACACTCAGATAGCTGCTAAAATTATCATAATTATACTGGCACTTGTGCTTTCTTGGTGTTCCAATTCCTCCTAACATATGGTTGACCATCCAGCTTGTAAAAAATGGAAAGGTAGCCATTTTCTCTATCCTTCATTCATGCAAATTGACTTTGATATATTTAATCCTACATGTACATTCGTAAATGGCCATCAACAGCCATAAGGTATCTGTACTGACACCGATAAGGTTTGAGACTTCAGTTGACAGTACAGTATATGGATGTTTCCATAACCAACTGAGACCGTGACTTTATGGCCATATACCGTATACGGTACAGTGCACAGCCCTAAACCCCATCAAAGACACTATTGGTCACACATGGAACTGGCATGATTCACTAAATATCTTTGAGGACTTGCAAGGTCTGGAGGGGGAATATGATCTCATGTTCAGGTCATTTTCATGGATTACCTGCACTCAGTGTGCGATTCCATTGTGTCGGCTTCTTTTCCATTGCTAACAGCATGTGATTTGATTATAGATTGCATTTACTCAGTGTGGTCATTGACCAGGGTCTTACAGGGTTCATCACAATGGGCATCAATACAAGCGTTGAGGCCGATATTTGGTGGAAGGGCAAGCTTGAAGCAAATACTTGTATACAGCATGTAAGATTATGTGGTATAGACTCATGTATTGCGCATAGTGTGCTCAGATTTGACAACGTATAACGTACTAAAACTGGTGAGGCCACCTACAGTCTTTGAGATGCTGTCGATAGATAGAATCAATGTCATTGATTAGATGCTTGCCGTCAGGGTTATCCATGACCATCACAGATAATGACGAGGACGACGAAAAGGTCGATTTCTCGACGAAGGGAGGAGCAACAGTGAAACGGAAAGCAAAAACTGTTTATTGAGACTACTACTGTACACGGTGTAACAAAAAGAAGAGAATGAATTTCTCGAAGATTCACCTAACACAAAATAACACACGGGTGGTGCTCCAAAAACCCGTAAGTCAGCAGCCATTCTGCCTCGTAGGTTTATAATTTCCCTGCCCCGAAGGTATTCGCAAAATGTACAAACGGTAGGGGGCTTCCTCCCGTTTGCACGCCGGCCAAGCATAGTCTCCCGTTGAAATCGTTCCAACGGGAAACCGAGGCGTGCCAATGTGGGTCCGATTTACCCAAAAAACAAATAGAATGACTGACCTGCAAGTCATTCAGTATGCCAAAAGCCAATGCACCTACCTTTGAAGAGACGTCAACGAGCTGGAATATAAGCAAGTCAGAATCGCGTGTAAAAGAAATCAAAAGCAAGCTTACCTCGGGCAAATCCAAACTCTCCATATGAGTCAAACACCCACGCCGTCACCCACGCCGTCACCCAACCCCGCGTCGCCCTCGACAGACGGCGGCTATTTAATCAGCCGCGACGGGTTCGACGGGGTTGAGCAAAGGCATAGGCTGGTTGACTCCTCGTTGTTGAGATTCATGCAGGGTCGAGGCGAGTCTGGAAATGCTTCGTAAGTTGATGTTGTGTCTGATGGGAACGGAAACTTACCATGTTCTTCAGCCCAGGGGGTACACAGATGAATAGGCGGCCTGTGAGCACAGAACATCACAAAGGAACGGTGGAGTGAAACATACCACTTGCATATTTCCGAGTACTTGTCCTGGAATTACTAATACTTCGAATTGTTGTTAGTTTGAAGGAAACATAAATCCTGCTCGTCGGACATCGATAGGTCGTGGTGACATGTAGGTCGTCCCAGTGATGAGGACGTCGTTCTCGAGTCAGACAGCTGAATACAATCAATTAATGATGAAGGCAACTGCTGACATGACAGCGACGTACCTTGGGCTTCGGTGTCTTCGAGCTCCACACTTCCTCATCTCCTTGCTCGCCGGACATCGATACGTTGTGGCCCAATATTCGACGACCTCGATGGCTGTCAGATCATTAGAGTACAAGTCTGCAACTAAACATTAGTGAGAACATAGTTGTAGATGATGCTTACATACCTCGACACCGTGTCCCTGCTCGCCGGATGTCTAGTTAAATAATTAGAACGCAGTCGTTGACAACGCAGACATGTACTTTCCGCACCATGAATACACTCCACCACCTCGAGGACATCATGCCATTCCTCGCCGGACGTCGATACATCGCATAATACCCCTCCCTCCTTCAATATATCCATAGTCATCCTTGAGCTTGAGGCCTTGAGGGAAGATGGTGAACGAGAGAAGGGCGCCGAAGGGAGCAGGGGTGGGGGATATCCAAGATCTCTTCCTCGCCACTGACACTCTGCTCGCCGCCGAAAGACGATTTGTCGTCTCGCATCAAAAATCGGTGATCCACGCGTATCCACCTGTCCCGTTTGCATTGCCCTATCCACGGCTCCATGTTCATGGCGGTAAGGTCTTCGTGACTACGTTATTGAAGGACTGTAATGAAGAGAATGTTGTGAGACACGGAATGGAAAGGAAGCGGAGATGGGAGAGGATGGCCGAGGTAGGAAACGTCCTCCTCCCTGACGTCGACACCTTGCTCGCCGGAAGACGATGGGTCGTCTTCGGCTAAAACCCATCCCATCCGCCTATGCCGTCAAAACAAGAATCGTGATCCACAGTCAGCCGACTCAACCCCGTCCCTGGTCCCGTGCTAGTATCCTCCCTCGAAGCCTGGTAGCTGACTCAAGCCATTGTTTGTAACTCGTTGTGAGATCTGGAAAGGGAATGGCGTCCTCAACACCATCGTGCACAGCACTGTATAGCGTAGGGTACCGGGGATGGTGGTAGCCAGCCTGCGGGGATGTGGATGTGATGGGTGGATGGAGAGGGAGGAAAGTCATGGCTGCATGTCCGTGCACTCGACACGGAGAACCAAACGGGATAATCACCTTGGGAAAGAAGGGCACTCACAGCATCACTAAAGAAAGAATTAGTCAATAAACTGTAAGCACAAGTATAAACCACCTTTTGAGTTTCTTGTTGCTGCCACTTGCTTCGCCGTTACTTTCCAGTGGTCGCTTCTTATCCATGGTGGAGTGTCAAGAGGGTAAGTGTGACGTCACGTCACCTGCAATGTTTTCCCTCTCGTCCATCACCTCCCTCCTCCGGCCCTCCCTCTTCCCCTTCCGCTCGCCCATAACCCTCCTCACCCGGTCCCGTGGTCAACTAGCGCCGCAAAAAGTCAAGTACCTCAAGCGGTCTCCTCCATACCCGCCTTGACGCTCCCTGCAAAGAAGACGACGGCCCACAAATCAGGATACCGCGCAGGGGCAGGGATGAGGAGTTCTGCGAGGTGGAGTGTGACCGCGGCTGCGTAGACGCCCACAGACAAGAGTTTGACAACGTCCCGCTTGTCGAATCGCGCGAACGGGTTGGATCCCACGAGACGGTTCCAAAGGAGGAGAGTGGCGATGTACTGGAGTCCGAGGCCGTCGCGTTTGAGGAGAGGCCACATGCTGAATGCGGCGGTGTTGCTAAAGAGGGTGATCCACTCGGATTTTGTGGTAAGCATGAGAGCAGGAAGGAGGGGGACGAGGATGGTCTTTTCGTGGACCTGGAAGCTGAAGAGGAAGAAAGCGAGTGAGCTGGTAAGGAGGGCGTACGGGAGAAGGCGGGGTTCTGGGGCTTGGGCCATGAGGAGGACGGCAGGGAGGAAGGCGAGGACGGTCAGGACGGTCGAAAGGCGCACGAGGGTTTGGACGGAGAGTAGCAGGCGCCATTTGATGAGGACATTGGTAAAACACCAAAAGTTGGCGACCTTGTCTTCGAACAGGCCACGTGCAAAGGGGAATATACGGTGGATTGCCTGAGGAAGGGTGGAGAGAAAGGGAGCAAAGACGAGGAGAAAGGTGGCTGTGGTGACGGCGGCGAGTTTGTGGAAGAGGAGCGGTGTCTGGATGCACGTGGCGAGGAGGAATATGCCAATGGCAGGAGCATAGTACAGCGCCATCTGCTTGAATGAAAGAGACAGCGAAAAGAGAACAGCGCCGACAAGATAGCGCTTGTTCACAAAGGCACAGGCGGCAAGCAGAGTAAGGCCAAGCATCACAGAGTTGTACTGAAAGTGGCCAAAGTCGATGAGAAGCAGACACGGATTGGCGAGGGTGGCAAGGATAGACGCTGACTACAGCGAGTCAGACAAGAACATACGGAAAACAAGAAAACATACCCTTGCTCTCGAGCTGGCAGACCCGGGCCGACAACGCGCCCACCACACCACAGCCGGGACCCACACCACCGCGTCGAGCACTACCACCGTCAACCGCATAAACAGCTTCAGGCCCTCGCTCTCGATGCCCCGACTCGTATCCAGCGCAAACCACCTGCTGTTCCCGACAAAGCCGCACAGCCAGCTCACATACGCAGTCAGTGGTGGGTAGTCCAACCCCCACCACTCCAGCTCGTACCAGTACCACTCCCTCGGTGGTAGGTGCAGTGTAATCTCCATCCAATGCCTCTGCGCCTCAAAGTCGCCATACATTGGCGGTGTACCCTGCCCAGAATACGGTCCCAGGCCCACCAGTAATTTGATCAGCGTCGTCGCGGTGATTGTGAGCAGCAGTGGGTGGTGTTTCACTAGCCGACGTGCTGCAGTGGACGGGGCATGTGGGGCGGAAGGAGGTGCTACGAATCGGACGGACGTGGGCGATGCTGCGCGCGACGATGCTGGAGATGGGTCTTGGTCGTACAGCCACAGCGGGAGATGTCGTCTTGGGCGTGGTGCGTGCAGTTCTGGACCTCGGAGGGAGGCATATCGAGGACGGGCAGGCGATATTGGGGACGGAGTCGCCGAGGATGCCCGCCGTACATCATGCATCAACGTCCGCCATAAGTTGTTTGTGTTACGCAATTAGCCCCTGACCATCAGGCGTCTTCTTCTGCTATCCCTCTTATTCTCTATTTCGAGACAGCTTCAATGCGGGACGCCTTCAATTCCTGTGAAACGTTGAAATGCACCAACATTGAGGGCTATTTCACAGGTGCCGGTGAGATCTTAAGTACTTCGATACCCTCCGAGTCATGTTAACCTTTCACACCCAGAACTCGTGCATCAGATGTTCTTTGTTCGCCTGTCGGAACAGATACTGAAGACGGAGTCGCCCGTCGTACATCAACATCCGCCATAAGTTGTTTATGTTTACGCATTCAGCCCTTGACTGTAGCATGACCTTCTCCTTCTGACTGTGACTATTGGCTCAACGCCATTGTAGAACAAGATGTGCATTGCATGATTCACACCCAGACTAACAGTAAACACGGAATCACAGAGCGGGCGGGGAATATCGCATATGAGAAAGAATCCGATAAGCAGCTGAGGTTCTTCCACAACTCCCGGTACTCTGGAAATCTCGAACAAAAGCTCACCCGACGGTCCGTTTCACTTCGGAATTCTTCATCGCTAAGCAATTCGGCGCTTCTAATATTTATGGCTAACCTCTTCCGTTATTCTTCGCATTCTTCCTTACCTCGAGAGTTCAATTTTGGCTGCCATCAATTTCTGTGAAACGTCGAAACGTACCAACATCGAGGGCGATTTCACAGGTGTGATCTTACAAAGTGCCGAGTCACAATGAACCCCAGAACCCATGCATCACCTGCCTCACCTCATGTCAAGATACGCAAGCCTGTCGTAACATCTTCTCCAATCCAACAATCCCATCCACAAACTTAGGCTTGTATTTCACTGTCTCCTTTCCTGCGAAAACCTACAATCGAATGCGCCTTGTACGTTTCGTTCAACCATCCGTACGGGAGCCTTGGTATGAGTCCTTGGGCGGACGAGATATTTATACTGCATCACTATATGTGGATCAGGCTCGCACGTACTCTATTGGCGCACATTGATTCCTGCCGATGCTGTTTACGGCTGTGGCATATAAGAAAGGACCATGAGGCACGGCGCTTAAACCCACCTTGAACTCGTACCACCATGACACCAACTTCGTCCACTCATACCTCCTCAGGCAATCGCCACGAGAGTCGTTCTCGAGCCTCTGATAGAGCTGAGGATGGCGGCCGTCCAAGCACACCCCGTGTCTTCGCAGACCAAGGTCCTATCCCTACCATACAGGTCGATAGGGGTGATACTGGCTCAGATAGCGCTGAGAATGATGATCATTCCAAAGCATCTTGCGCCTCCAAAGGCCACGGGAGTCCTGTTCATGCCCCAATGGCTGATAACGACGACAGCGGCTCGAGTACATCCGACGACTCTGAGGATGACAATCATTCTAGAGTATCTCGTTCCAAAGGTAGTAATCAGTCCGACAGCGCCCAGCAGCCAGAGGTCCAAAATTCGACGCGCCGCCGCCGACGAAAGTCGAGGCGCAAGACCATGGGCATCCACCGTCCCGAATGTGTTGTCAGAGGTGTGTTCCTCTCCCTTGTACGCTTGCTAGGAGTCTGAATACTTGTCCAGGGAGCGATCCATTTGACTATGAACAAAGGTTCCCCGAAGATAAGCGGCATGAGGAGATGGGGCCAATGGCCAGGGTATGGCGAACGTACCTTGAAGAGTGCGGTCGATTTGATTTGGAGATGGTGGAAGGTTGGAGGGATGCCTTGGATGTTCTGCTCGTTTTTGTCAGTGCCCAAACTGACTTGTTGATTTTGTTACTCATACTGGGCTGATAGGCTGGTCTCTTCTCGGCCGTGGTCACTGCATTTGTAGCACAGACATCACAAAGTCTACAGGTTGATTACGGCCAGGTGACAATGACACTTCTTATCGAGCTCATTGACGTCCAACGCTCAATGGCTAACGGTTCCCTTGTGAATGACGTCCCTCGTTCAGACCTCACCTTTCGTTCTTCAACATCTGACTCATGGGTTAACGGTCTATGGTTCACCAGCCTCTCTCTCAGTCTTTCCACCGCACTGTTTGCTGTTTTGACCAAACAGTGGATCCACCAATATATGTCAGTCTCATCAGGAACACTGCAGGACAGGTGTCAGCTGCGCCAGTTCCGTTATATGGGACTACAGCAGTGGGGTGTGGATTTCATTATTGGATTGCTGCCTGTCCTTATGAGTCTGTCACTTGCTGTGTTTCTAGTGGGGTTGGTCCTCTTCATCATCCCACTTCATGTGTCAATTGCATGTGTTGTTGGAAGTGTCACCTTCATATCATTCACCACATACTTGATCACAAATTTCCTTCCAATCCTATACCCTTCATGTCCCTACAAGACACCACTGTCACAGTACATCTTCCCCCTTTATACCTATGTCATGCGCAAAGTCTCCTCCAAATGGAAACTTGGTGATGCCTTTGACAAGTATGTGAAGTGGCACTCATCACCAGAACCAGTCACTCTCAAAGATGCTGAAGTTGCAGCTGTCCAGCAGTATGCCAATGAAACAGATACACATGCTTTGTCTTGGTTATATTCCATGTCATCCAACCCTAGTGTTCAGAACATTGTCATACAGGCAACAAGTGCTCTACCACTCACATCTGTGGCATTACTAGAGCACCACATACCAGACCTTCCACAGAGATGCTGCTCTCAACTTAGTGATCTTATATTTAACAAAATCCATGATAATGATTACCATTTCCCAGAGGGTTTGGTTGATCATCTCACCCGAGTCTGTCTCCGTTTCACATCTTACTGGCCCTTTTATGTCATTTCTGATCCTAAAACATCAGAATGCATTGAGGGCTGCCTATCCCCTGAGGTCTATGTGCAGTTTCTGTGCTTTTATGGTCACAACTATAATCAAATCCGGAAGCTGCTTCTACAACCACCTAATTACCATGCTGATAATATTCTTCTGCTTGAGCCCATTGTATGGGCATCTCTGCTACAACAATTCCTGCAATTTGGTTCACGTGACTATGACTCTGTGGTCCAGAATCTCTTCCAATTCATTCCATCCTCATATTGGTTTGCTTTGAACTCTGTTTCCCCTCCCCCCATTTATGAACGGAAAGGAGTGAAGATATCCAACAATCCACTCTGTTCAAACAATTCAGTGGTCACTTTCCAGACTGCAATCAGTGACTATTTGTGTCCATGGGTGATAGACATCATTGAAGGTCATATCATGGACAGTATTTTTAATCCTGAAAGCCCTAATGAATATCCTTCACCTCAGGATCCAAGGCTCCGTTTTCTCTTGACCATGGTCGGTTCACCCTCTATTCAATGTGCAAGAAATGACTTTTCTCAGTCTTTGAGCATGTTCTGTCAGGTCATCTCAAACATTGAGATACTTGTTGATATCATTCCTTCATCTGAATTAATGCCTATTATGGATCTAACCAATCATCGATATGCTGTCCTGAAACTGTTATACACCCTGTTATCAGCAGTCCAGTTTGGCACAGAGGAGATGCCAGCCAAACACCAGCGTGCCATCCTACTGCTTTTTCTACGCATGGTGCAATCCATATCACCTTTACCCTCATTCATCTGCCAAGACTGGTGCACCTCAGACCTGGCCACAAAGTTTGTCCAGGTTGCCTTTAAGGATGGCACATGGGGTCTGAATCTCACATCTGTCCCAAACTGGCAGACCCCACCCACACTAACATGGTCCCCTGAACCTGACCCTGCCAGTGATCCCATATATAAACTCATTCACTATCTCTTCCAGTCTCCACCCATTATGAATAAAGCTTTTGAGTATGCTGCTGCTGAGCATCTCTTCCAAGTTGACAGGGTAATCAAGATAATTCAACACAATCCCTATATTTATCCTTGGCATTTACTATCATGCATAATACAACCATTCATCAATGGACTCATGAGTCCATCCTCAAAGTTGGATCCAAACACATCTCAAAAATTCTTGGAATACCTCTTTCAGCCTGACACTCTGTTTGCTGTTTGCATTCCTCTCATCAGAAGTGGTTCAAAAGAGACTCTTCATGACCTTGTGCAACTTCGTCCCAATGACTCTGCATGGTCAGTTTGCTTACAGAGGCTCCAAGAACCCACATATTCTGGTTGGCTATCACATCCAATGTATAACAGACCTGGTCTCCTCATAGATCTCATAACATTTATTGAAGGAGGTGGTGTTGGTCCATTTGGAACAACAGCCTTATCTTCTGCTGAACAAATACCTCAATGGGATTGGGATGTCAGTCCAACTTCTGTCACTGTCAGAGGCTCTCCAAAGAATCTATGGTCAAATCTATGGTCAAATCCATGGCATAGGGTCCAATGATACATTACTAAAGATACAGCAAATGTGGATGTGGAAATGTCAAACTTGAACGTTGGTATGATAGAGATATAGCATGTAAAGAACATTACTTTTCAATGATTTGCAACAGACATGGTCATAGCATAGTCATTCATCAACTTAGAATGAAGAGTAGCACTGTCACTAGGAATACTATACCTGTTCAAATATCATACTAGGTTCTCAGCGTAACATAGCCCGATATCAGAAGAAATGTGAGTTTATAAAATGGTCGAGACATGTTGCATCTTAACAAGGTAAGTATCTGTTGAGTATCTGTACCGATGACACAAAGTCAGTCTTGATAAAATGATATTATACTTGCATCAAAACAGCTCCTCCTCCTCACCCTTCCAATTCTTCGCCTGGTCCCAATAACCCTTCAACCTCTCCCCAAGAGCTTCCTTCGCAACAGAATCCGTAGGACAGCTCTTTGCCTTGAATGAACTGAACGCTCGTTCCCTCAAATCACCCTCCCATACTAACCAGCACTTGTTATCGTCCAAAGACACCTCTTCCTCCTTCTTTCCATCTCCGTCTCCATCTTCTTGCAGCTCTACCTCCTCCCCACCTCTCGGTCTCGACGCTTCCGTCCAGACGATCCGATGCATCATGAGTCGCTTGTAATTTCGTATATACTTGGGTGCGCCCTCCACGTAAATCATGCTAAAGTTCGGATTGAAGATACAGAGCCCGCTGAGGTTCATCTGTTCGGCATTCTTCCGCACTTTGAATCGATGAGACCCGTCCGTGAGTGTTTTCACCCTACAAGTAATCAGTAACAACCAATGAATGCGAGGGAGAACCCATACTTGAACACGGCCCCATATATGCCCTTCTTCTCCTCGTCTGTCTTCTTGTTCTCCACTTTTCTCTCCTCTGCTCGTCTGTAAGCTTCCGCTCCGCATTCATCTTCTCGTGTCCGTGTTTACGCATCGCAACCTCTCGCCTCACCCGCGCCTCAACCCGTGTCGGGTCTTGTACCGCATCACTCGTTAGAACCCTCATCAGATTCGCGAGACGCACTGCAACCATCGTCAGGCAACGAAATAGGATTGGTAATAACACCTACCTTTGGGAGGATCAGGGGGCAACAGTCCCATACGAATTCGGTCTCGTTTATCTTGCAGCTCCCCTGCACGACGCAGTTTACGCATCTTCTTTTGCTCCTACAGTCCTGATTAGCGAAACTTCCATCCATAACATCAAAGACATACCTTTTTCGTCAACTTCATAGGCTTCAACGCCACCTTGTCCTTGTCTCCAGGCGCAGGAATAGGAATGGGATGCTGGATATATATCGTAATCGGCGAATTCGCGGTCTTGATATTCATCGCTTGTATTCCATAGGATAAATCATCATACGTCTTGTTGGGAAGCAGCGCAGCATCCCACCACTCTGCTTCCGGCGGAGGAGCACGCTAAAATCACATCAGTACAACGTGCAAAACGCCAATACCCTACTCACCTTGACACTCTTCTCAATCCCCATATCACTATCCAACCCCGCCTTCCTCGCGCTCTCTGCAATTCTCTGCTTGAGCGCCTCGAGCTGCGCCTCCTTCCGCATCTGGTCTGCCTGCGCGATGTACTTGCCCTTGGGGTTGAATCGAAAGTTGCGCCCCATGCGATCCTTGGGAGCCCCTTCGATGGTTTCCTTTGATGCGTAGGGATTGGCGGACTCCATGATAGGCACCGGGGTAGGCGCTGGAGGGGGCGTTGGAACGTTCCGCGTATTAGCCTTCCATAAAGTTAATATCTACACCAGATGATATAGAAAATCATGTACCTTGATTGACGCAAACTTGGGCTGCATAGGCTTATACCGATCCTTCTTCGACTGGGGTGCAGCCGGTGTCTGATCTAATAGCAGTGGATGTGCGGCCATCTTCAGACCCGCGCCTTGCTGAGCAGGCTCAGCAGGCCTATTCCTATTCTTTCCAGTTTGCGGAATCGACTGTAAACAATTCAGGTTAAGATACATAGAATAGCATAGCCGATATGTTCACCATGTACGGATTATCTTTAACGGCCAACTTGCTCTGAGCTGCCACAACCTTTTTCTTCGCCTCTGCGATTTTCTTGGCGAGATCATCAGGGAGGCCAGGGGGCGTAGACGAGGCGCTCTTGACCATAGGCACAGCGGACGCAATGGGTTTCACGGGTGTTGGCGCAGCGATACTCGCGCCGCCGCCCCTCATGGCAGCGACCTTGGCGGCGATTTCGGCGCGTTTTTGTGCGATGACTGCTGCATGCGACTGAAAGAGTCGTTTAGTGGGAAGAGATACTTGTCGGTAGAAAGACTCACAAGAGCTGAGCTGCTCGATGTCTAGGTGAAGAATAATCATAGAAATGTGAATCAGAATAAAGAACCAAACGGGATAATCACCTTGGGAATGAAATGGCACTCACAGCATCACTAAAGAAAGCATTAGTCAATTAACTGCAAGCGCAAGTATAAACCACCTTTTGAGTTTCTTGTTGCTACCACTTGCTTCGCCGTTACTTTCTAGTGGTCGCTTCTTATCCATGGTGGAGAGTGTCAAGAGGGCAAGCGTGACGTGACGTCACCTATAATGTTTTCCCTCTCGTCCATCACCTCCCTCCTCCGGCCCTCCCTCTTCCCCTTCCGCTCGCCCATAACCCTCCTCACCCGCTCCCGTGGTCAATTAGCACCGCGGAAAGTCAAGTACCTCAAGCGACACAAGGGTCGCGTGCCCATTCCCATCGGCGGCTCCACCCGAGGAACGACACTAGCTTTTGGCGACTGGGGCATCAGGATACGCGGGAATGGCATGCGACTGAGCGCGAAACAGCTAACTACGGCGGAGGACGTGATCAAGCGGAAGTTGAAGGTGTGGAAGGGCGCCAAGGTGTGGCTGAGGTGTTTTCCGGATATCCCTGTTTGTATAAAGGGTAACGAAACGCGTATGGGTAAAGGAAAGGGTACATTTGAGTATTGGGCGACTCGGTAAGCAGTTTCGAGATATCTTTTACTGAAAGTAATATTGACCTCGACGTTCAGACTGCCTACCGGGCGTGTCATCTTTGAAATCGGTGGTGTACCTATCCGAGAGGAACTTGCGCGCCAAAGTAGGTTTTTCCATCATGCTTTACTTTCCAAAACTGATCACTTTTGCAGTCCTCAAACAGGCTTCATCGAAGCTGCCCTGCAAAATGGAGTTCATCAGTCGCAAGACGTTACCTCGTCTGGGTCGTCTCCTTATTGAGCCGCCGAAACCTCCAAAGATGCCAGAGGATATCGTAGCCGCCGCTGAAGTAGCAAAATCATCTAGTCAGATACGAGCAACAGTATAGATACAAGTCCTGTGCGCTGCCAAAAAAGAGCTTTATGCCCTAGCGATTCAGCGTGAACGACCTCCCTGAACTGAATTTAGCACAGACCGACATGAAGATTGTTTTTCGGAAATGAACGTTGAATGTATCAAATCCAGGTGGTGTCAATTTCATCCAATGCCACGGAGACGCATCCGTAGCGGCTCGCGCTCTTTTTCCGACTGGGCTGTATCGTTCTAAATTATCAGGCGCTGGCTTTGTTTACTTCAGGCCGCGTCCATTCACTTCACAGAACCCCCTGGGCTGGGAGTCTTGCCGAAACTCGAAAGCTACGATATCAAGTGTATCGAATTCCGTACTAGCGACCACGAATCGCTTTCTTTCTTCAGGTTCACCTTCTGCCAGTTAGGGACATATTTCGCTCATAAACACACGAACAGATAATTCAAAGTCAAAATGGATTGGAAAGTGACACTACGCAGAAGAACAATACATTCGCATGCATCTCCTCCACCATCAAAACATCGATAACTACATGGATTCTCGGTAAACCAACACTCAACGACAGAACAAAAAGACTAACCTAACGTTTTGCGATCGACATCTCCAGCACACTCAAGTACGACGACACGTTTACTCACTGCACGTGTACCCAAAAAATCAGCCAAACCCTCCAAATCCACACGGAATACAAGTACTCACAGGAGGGAGAGGGTGATGTCGCCGTTGACCTTGGCCTGGATGGCGATCTCAACCTCGAGGTTAAGGTCAAGACGAAGCTTCAAGGCAGCGGGGGGTGCAGCCTGGCGCTCAGAGCGACCGACGATCTGTCCGCCGAGAACAGAGGAGGATTGGGTAGGTGCGAATTTGGTAGCGGTTTCTGGGGCAGACATTGTTGTTGGAGGACTTGCTAGCCAGTCAAGGCTCTTTTATTTTGTGGGAGGGTGTCCAGAGCGTGTCCCAGTGTCAAATTAGAAGCACCGTCGTGCTGCAACGAGCTGTCGTAAGCTTGGAGCGTATCCACAGCATGATTGTTATCATCTGTCGTGGAGCTACTCTTCTCCATACCTGGGCCGGACGCAGAGAGGTAAAAGAAGCGCAATAAGGCGAGAAATGGTGGTGGTGGCGATTGGCGAGACTCGGGCTAATTTGTTGCAACAGGACGACGAGCTTCGAACAATACCGACTCACGAAACTGTCTCCCTCTTTTCTGATTTTGAGAGCGCGTTTTTGATGTAAAAGATAACGAGAAGGGGTGCGTCGAGAACGAAGACATGCCTTGCGGACCATCACGCGAATTGATGGCGTAAGAGCAGCCGAATCGTGGATGATGGTGATGATGATTGCAAATCAAACTGGACGCTTTGGAGCAGAATATTGGACCCACATGCACATACATATGGCTACTCTTTCCGGCCATGCCACTGCAGCGAAATGTGGTATTACCTCCTTCAAGCGTTCTACTTCACCGGTCTACGTTCAAAATGCCCCGAGTCGCAAGCAGGGGTATCTTCTGCAGCGTGTTCGTTATGAAATAAGAACCGTTACGTTTTCTTGCCGCTTCGAGACGAAAAAAGTTAAGTTGCTTGGACGAGGCACCCGACTTACCGAGCTGCACTATGGCGCGACAATACCCTCATTTATACCTCGGGTCGGTCAATTTTCATATAAAAGCCTACCCAAAGCGCCCTACTCAGTATCAGTAAAACATGTCTGCCCCAGAAACCTCCTCTGTTGCCACTCGCTCCACCCAGGGCACCGTCGCTCCCAAGGAAGCTTTGAAGCTCCGTCTTGACCTCAACCTCGAGGTGGAGATCGCCATCCAGGCCAAGGTCAACGGCGACATCACCCTTTCCCTCCTGTGAGTCGATCATTAACGCCGTTTGGATGCCCTCCATGCTGACTGGCTCATTCTTACAGCGAGTAAATGTGTCGTAGGACTGGAGAGAGCGTATTGGACTTCGATTGTCACGTTCGGGTGAGATTCACTTTGTCAAGGACCAGCCGTTGCCGATCCTGACCGCCTATCTGTCTAGCACATTGCCATGTCGATTACGTTCTTCCCATCCTTCGCTTCCCATTTTCACCGGCGTTGTGTTAGTAGTATCTGTTCGGAGTTCATGCGCATAGTACATACCAATATCAGTGTTACTTTTGGGATTTCACACAATAAATTCAGGGTTTTACGAGTGTCCAATATAGTTGGTTCCGAATTCAGTATTCCATTATGTCGCAGCGACACCTCCTGCTGACTATATGACTCGAACGCATCCTCCGTATCGCTCGTCGTCCGCATGCTTCAGAGTACCACCTTCCGCCCTGTCCACAGCCGCACAATGACTAGTGAAACACACCACCCGTCGCTATTGAAAATCGCAGCAACAGTGCTAATCAAAAACTTGGTGGACTGGGACCATATCCTTCGGAGAATTGTCATCCCTTTGAGCTATTTGTTCAACGGCAGATGAAGATATTCTTCCGATTCCCTCAAGAACGGCTATGAGATCTGCAAGGATACCAGGTATATTATGATGATCTGATAGCCAGGCAGGATATACGTAGTCTCGGAGCCTCTGTAAGCAGACGGACCAGGCGGGGTCGTTCGGACAAAGGCGTGCAAGATCACGAAGAGCCCACTGAGACCCTCGCGATGAGAGCAACGCAAATGGCAAACAAAACGTCAGGCTCATGGAGGTACTCCAAGAACCTCTGAGATACCTCCGGATCCAATCTCGAAGATCGGAGTCCAGTGATGAATGTCTGCACGGTACATAATGGGTGATACAAACGATCGTAGAAGTCGTCTGGATGGTAGCGAAGTATCTCGACCACCCTGTCGAAGTGACGCTCGGCGACAGCATACTTGAAAGTTTCGTTCACGATGGGTAAAAATGGAAGAGACGGCGAACGAGTGCGTATACGGGATGGGAAGGATGGTCAAAGGTAGCCCATGCGCCATCCTCAAAAGGTGAGCCGGACAACCTCTGCAGCCAGGCCGGAGTCTTGGCAGATGGACGGAGGGAGAGGGAACGTGGATTCCAATATGCTCAGAAAGAGCAGCAGGCAGCATGCCGGTGCTTGGTATCCTTGCCTAATGCACCTGATGATAAGAGGGTATAAAACAGCTTCAGGACAGCATGTCGATGGCTGGTGAGTTCTACCATCGCAACCATTCAATCAGATGAAGAGTCGATCCCGCAAAATGTCTCGATCCTCGAGATGGTCTGGCGGAATATGTTCCCAGAAGGTGCGCATTGAATGAAGGTGAGCCAGCCTGGGTCAAGAGAAACTGGAGCCTTAGATCTGAGACGAAGGGTATTCATCGGGATTGAAGATGCTGTCCGTGATATTCAATGAACCGCGGATGATGTTTTCTCCTATCCATGGATACAGATGATTATTGATAGCAGCCTGAAGACTGACCGCTTCGCTCCCTGTGTTATCTGAATATCGACATTCCCTGCTGTTCAAAAACTCGGGGAGGGCAAACAAATTCGGCCTGCCAATATGACGATGGAATAGCTTGCAGTAAATACTGGGCCACGTCACGGTCATCCGGACCAAATGGCAGGAATCGGCAGAGCAGACGTGCCCATACAATAGGTTGCAGAGCAATGCCCTCGGCAGACGAGTTGGATAGAAATCCGGATCTTGTCATGACCCGTGTCAAAACACAGAAGCTGAGCATAGACCTCTTGGGATAAGCGGTCCTGCATACTATCGTCAACTCCAACGGAAAAGGAGCTTCCTGAGAAGCGGAGGGATGCTCGAGTGAAACGATAAATTTGACCTTGATGATTCTCGTACGGTTCTGAGAAAAGATCACTGAGCGCAGAGTGGCATATTCCCGGAAGGTCAGGTATTTGGTAGCTGAGTGATTCCACAGACTTGAGGGGTAGAGCACTTGTTGACTGTACGACAATGCTCTGAACGCTGGGGTTGGATGACATGGAATACAGCCAGGACAGAGCGTATACATTTATTTCGTCGCATAGCGCTCGACAGCTGCAATTTCGACATGCTTGAGTGGGCAAGAAGCTGGTTTTGTCGAGGCTGTGGGAGAGTAATCTTTAAGATCGCTCGTTTGAAGAAGGCGGCACTGTCCATGATGTAGGTATAGAGAAAAAACATGTACTGCGACAGCGGCGTCTTGTAGGGACATGAGGGGTATAAGACTGAAAGGAAGCTGGTAATCAAGTACGCGGCAAATGAAGCGAAAGTGATGGCTCCGACGACAGATGCGATGGATATCTGAAGAGGGATGATAAAGAGAACCAACCCCACCATGAACACAGCAAGGGATACGCTCATGGGGATGGGTAGAAATCCAATGATAAGGTCCACGCCCCACTTCTGCAGTCCCATGTATCGGAACTGGCGCAACCGGCACCTGTCACGCGGTGTTCCTGATGAGACCGACGTATATTGGTGGATCCACTGTTTCGTCAAGACAACAAAGAGCGCTGTGGCAAGACTGAGGGAGAGACTGGTGAACCATAGACCGTTGACCCACGCGTTTAATGTCGATGGACGAAAGGTGACGTCTGAGCGAGGGACGTCATTGTTAGTCACGACGGAGCTATTCGCCGTCGAGCGCTGGACTTCGATGAGCTTGAACAGAAGTGACGCCGTCACCTGGCCGTAATCGACCCGCAAGCTTTGGGATGTCTGTGCAACGAAAATGGTGACCACGACCAAGAAAATACCAGCCTGTTTATCCAGTGTCAGTGAAGAATGAATACAAACTCGTCCAGGCACTGACAAAAATGAGCAGAACATCCAGTCCCTCTCTCCATCTTTCTACTATCTCAAGATCAAATGGAGCACACTCGTCGAGATATGTTCTCCAGACTCTCGCTGTTGGTCCCATCTCCTCATATCGCTTCTCTTCCGACAACCTTTGCTCATAGTCGCTCCCTTGACTCAAAATAAGATTCGGGGCGAGCTACGCTGCGAAGAAAAGCACCTTGATACTGACAGTGAATGCCGCGCCCCGACTTTTGTCGGCGGTGAGGCGAGTGTGATGTCAGATTCTCGACTTTTGCTTGCTGGCCGTCGTGGCTACTGACATCGCGATTGGTTGAGGCAGTACGAGCAGATGTCGTTGGTGTCATGGAAGTACGGGTTCAAGGTTTGCATAGGCGCCGTGACTGATCACCCAACAATCTATCGATATCAAGCAGTGCAATACCAGGGCAGGGTGAAGCTGTCATGACAGGTGAACAAAGATCAATACGGTCTTGGGCAAGAGGAAGAAATCGGCCCGAGAATGAGTGAATCAGAGTTGACCCGGTACATCGGTCCGGTCAATGAAACCTTTTCTTCCACTGTAACATGCTTCGCCTGGGAACCTGTCGCATCCCACTACGCTCACCTCATCGATATTATTCAACAAAAACACTAAAGGTAGATATCTCTCGCATTGTTCCACCTTATTCTGTATACAAACCCAGGTGGCCGTTGAAGGATGCTGCCATGGCAAGCTCGACGATATCTACAAGCAAGTAGCCAGCATGGAGCGCAAGGGCAAGTACAAAGTAGACCTCCTGCTCATCTGCGGCGACTTCCAAGCCACGCGGAACGCCCAGGACCTCGAATGCATGGTCGTCCCGCCTAAACACAAACACCTGAACGATTTTCCAAAGTACGACCCTTTCTCCCATTTTGAATATCTCTTCTCACCGCTGACCTGACACAGGTATTATACAAGTCAAAAGACAGCCCCGATCCTGACGGTATTCATTGGCGGGAACCACGAAGCATCCAACTACCTCGCAGAGCTGCACTACGGCGGGTGGGTCGCGCCGAACCAGTACTACCTCGGCCGATCAGGGTGCATCCAAGTAAACGGAGTGCGAATCGCTGGCGCGTCAGGAATATACACCGAAAAGCAGTATGAAAACGGATACTTTGAAAAACTGCCGTACAACCAACACGCGCTCAAGTCAATATACCGGATTCGCCAATACGACATTCGCAAGCTTTCCCTACTTACGAATCCGCATATCTTTCTCTCGCATGACTGGCCCCACGGCATAACCGAGCATGGCGACCTCGCAGCCCTGCTTAGAGACAAACCAGCATTCACGTCCGAGATCGCCGACGGCACATTTGGCGCGCCGCCGCTCATGGATCTGCTCAGGCGCTCCAACCAGAGTGGTGGTTCGCTGCGCATATGCATGCTCTCTTCAAAGCCACAGTCAAACACGATGACTCTGCAACCAACTTCACCGCTCTGGATAAATGCCTCCCCGGGCGCAAGTGTTTAGAGGTCAGCCACTGCCCCTTCCTCGCTATAAATAGCGCTAATGACCCCCTTGGCAGGTCATCGACGTACCCGCCAATGCCGGGACCACAAAACTCACCTTTGACCCCGAATGGCTCGCCATCACACGCGCCTTCCAGCCGTTCTTCAACCAAGGCCAGCCCAGAGCGCTACTTCCCCCGCAGCATCTATCTAGCCAACTCGTAAAGAAGCATCTCGAGTGGGTGCTGGAGCACGTTGGAGAGGACAGGCCTGTGGGTTCTGTGCAGAAGTTCCAGCCTACGGCTCCCGGGCCGGTAGGAAGAGAAAGCAGGAGGCAGCGTGAGTTCTTTTGTCCTCTGAACTTGTATTTTTTATTCATTCCGAACAGCATCAGCATACTTCAACCAGCAGACAGAGGCGTTCTGTGATATGCTACACATTTCGGATCTCATTAATCCTCGCACGTCATTTTGGTCGTAGAATACAATCTATTCGTATGTATCATACTAGTCATTATAATCGAATCCTCATCTCGTTAACCGCGTCACAAACGCATTACATCTGAAGGAGGTTCTTACAAACCCGAGCTTCAGAAGGAGGCACCTGTGATTGTAATTCCGATTTCCTCAGCACTGTCGGTGTTTGTGTCGTTATAATCGCGGTAAAGAGAATATTAGTCGTCGTCCACAAGCGCTGAATGGTTGCCCGTACCTTGATGCTTCATCTGCGGTAGCGTGCCTGGTTCACGAGGGTAGATTTTTTTTCATGCACGGTCTGTGAACTGGGACGCCGCTCAGTCATAGAAGTATGATGAGTTCTCGAGTAGATCTATTCAACAAAGCTAGTATCATACAGTAAATGAGTGTCGGCCTATACTATATACCTGCTACATATTGATCAATGATAACAATGAACCTGAATGGCAGCAAGGATTACTGGACGGCAGCAGCAGCAGTCGGTAGACCCTCAAGCAGTTCAATGCCCTGCTGCTTTCTTACGCTCCTTTTTTGAACGCGTCGTTCTCGCGCTTCTGCCTTGACAGCCTTTTTGCGCTCCTTTTTTGCATCGCGATCTTCGTGCCGGTGGCCTCGAGGGCGTTTTTCCCTATCCTGGTTCTTCGTCGTCTTCTGGGTATCGCCCGCTGATCCCTCGTCGACATCCACCTGCTCATTGTCCCGCTCATCGTCAACTGGCACAGTCACTACCGCCTCCAGAACCCGTCCTTCCTCAATATCTCGTTCCGGATCGTACACATCATCCAGCCTTCGCGGGATATATGTGTGCTTGAACGCGCCATCATCCTTCTCCTCCGGCTCGCCCATCAGTTTCCTCAGCGTCTCTTCGTTTTCTACCTCATTTGTCACCCACCCAAACGACCTCCTTAGCCCCAGCACGGTCACGCCTCGCCTCCCGAAAAATGCCTCGACATTGCTCAGATCACTCCGCAAAAAATCAAACGCACTCGGATGGTCGTGCTCGACGCTCTGTCCAACATCAATGATCCAGACATGGCCTTGGTGCAGGAGCAAGTTGTACTCGGACAGATCGGCATGTACCAGTCGACATTGGTGGTATATCGTCCTGATCGTGAGCATCAGCTCAACGTAGAGGCCTTCCCACCCATCCTCCGACTCTGCATCCTTCAGCCGTGGACTCGCTTGCGATGCTTCGCCTAAAAACTCCATCACCAGCACGTTCTCACGGACCTCCACCGGCTCAGGACACCTCACCCCAGCTGCCCTCAGCCTCTTCAAATTACGCATTTCCTTCTCTGCCCACATGCGCACCATCTTCCGCGGGTTGTGCCGAGCGTAGCCCCGACGGAAACGGTGCTCCCCAGCCACGTACCGGTCGCGATCCTTGAAGATGAGAATAGATGTTTTATAGATCTTGAGGGCAAGTTCGCGTTCGACGGGTTCATGAGCGACACCGTGGTAGACGTTGGCTTCCTTTCCTGTGCTCACACAGCCGTTAATCTCTGCGACGATGGCCCGTCCCACCATCTTCAACAGCACCACACGCGTTCGCGCATCGAGAACCTGCTCTGTCGTCGCGCGATCAGCTTTGTCTTTGATGTTCGCGTGGGCGGATGCGCCTTTTCTGTTCACGCCCACGCCTAGGCTATTGTCCATGTTGGCGATTCGTGAGCCATACTTTGAGGAGAGGAGGGCGAGTTGCGAGGCTGTTTGGTCTTTTGCAACCGTACTCGCGGCTTTTCGAGCTGCTGTTGATTGAGAAGGGTGATTGACGGCCGGGAGAACAGCAACATTGCTCCCTTTTCCACCTGCAGACTTCGAAGGCGTCGTCGTAGCCGCGCTCGTTGCTGATCCAGACCGCACTGCGAGGTGCTGCCTTAGACGGTTATATTGTTTCGTGAAATCTGCACATCGTGTAAGCTACAAATATCAATAAGTTTGGCAAGTCCATACCTTTCTCAGCGACTTCCCAGTCTTCGTCCTCGACTCTGACTTGATCATATTCTTCAGAGTCATCGTCGTACTCGTCCTCCTCATCCGAAGTCAGATCGATGAGCTCGGTGTCATCAATGCGTGCGTGCCCCACATCCTCGGGTGCATCGTCAAACTGGCCGTCTTCAACGTTGAGGGCAGGCGCGACTGTGGTCATGAACGACAGGAAAAAAGATAAAATCGATCGCTGATGTCATACATAGTCAATTTGGATTCCAAATCAGGACTTGGTACTTACAGTGATTAACAGCGCAATATCGCCTTTATACAGTGAAGATGTTGGGGGATATCGCTTCGCGGCGCCTGACCGTGCTGTTCCGTGCTGTGATATCGCCCGTGGGAGAGAATCACAGCTAAGGCCTACGGCGCCTATACTCGCCTTCCCTAGTACCACTCTAACACCATGCCTTCTATCCACGATATACAAAGCAACAGCGACGACGACAATGTCTCGAGAGCCTCCGATGTGTCTGGGGATGACGGCCATCCAAGAACATCTCACGACAATAATCAGCCTCAACAGTCAGAGGCTGAGAATCTGACATCTTACTCGCGGCGCCGCCGACGAAAGTCGAGGCGCAAGACAATGGGTATCCACCGTCCTGAATATGTCGTCAAAGGTGTGTTCCTCCCGCTTGTTCGCGTGTCTTGTTAGGAGTCTAAATGTGGATCCAGGGAGCGATCCATTCGACTATGAACAAAAGTTCCCCGAAGATAAGAAGTATGAAGAGCTGGGACCAATGGCCAGGGTATGGAGAACGTACCTTGAAGAGTGCGGCCCTTTCGACTTGGAGATGGTGGAGGGATGGAGAGACGCCTTGGATGTTTTGCTTGTTTTTGTCAGTGCCTAGACTTACTTGTCGTCGATTTCTTTGCTCACACTAGACTGATAGGCTGGTCTCTTCTCGGCTGTGGTCACCACCTTCGTCGCTCAGACGTCACAAAGCCTACAGGCTGACTATGGCCAGGTGACAGCGACGCTTCTTATCGAGCTCATTGACGTCCAACGCTCGGCGGCTAATGGTTCCCTCGTGAACGACATTCCTCGCTCAAACCTCACCTTTCGTCCTTCAACATCCGACTCGTGGGTTAACGGTCTATGGTTCACCAGCCTCTCCCTCAGTCTTTCCACCGCACTGTTTGCTGTTTTGACCAAACAGTGGATCCACCAATACATGTCGGTCCCATCAGGAACTCCGCGGGACAGGTGCCGATTGCGTCAGTTCCGATATATGGGACTGCAACGATGGGGCGTAGACCTCATCATCGGACTACTGCCTGTCCTTATGAGCACATCGCTTGCCGTGTTTCTAGTAGGCTTGGTCCTCTTCATCATCCCCCTTCGTGTGTCGATCGCGTCCGTTGTCGGAAGCATTACCTTCATAGCATTTGCTGCATACTCGATCACGAATTTCCTTCCAATCCTATACCCTTCGTGTCCCTACAAGACGCCACTGTCGCAGTACATCTTCCCTCTGTATACCTATATCACGCATGATATCTCCTTTAATTGGATCAAACCTAGTGATGACAATGACGAGTTGTCATTACCAGAGCCGGCCACTCTCAAGGATGCTGAAATTGCAGCTGTCGAGCGGTATGCCGATGAAACGGAGGTACACGCTCTGTCCTGGCTATATTCCGTGTCATCCAACCCCAGCGTACAGAGCATTGTCATACAGTCGACAAGTGCTTTACCGCTCACTTCTGTGATGTCACTACTACATCACATAGCCGACTTTTCGTCCGTATGTCGCTTTACCCTTCAAGATCTTCTGTCCGATGCGTTAGACGGTGGCCCTACCCTAGAAGGCAAAATCGATCGCGTCAGTAGGGCTTTCCTACGCTTCCCAGGAGAGGAAAATGAAGCTTGGGAGGCGGGCTGTTTGGCCTGTGTGCCATTCCATGTCACGTCGCGCTTGAGGGGCCGCTTCTCCCCGGATGTATATGCTCAGCTTCTGTGTTTACAACACGGCACTGGTCATCTCGAAGAGATCCGGGAATTCCTCGCATCCAATCTCTCTGGCGAGGGTATTGAACTAGAACCCATTGTATGGGTGCGTCTGCTCCACAAACTCCTTCCATTTGGTCCGGATGACCGTGATATAACTCGAATGTTGTTCCAACATATTCCATCGTCGTATTGGCAGGCCGACTTTGACCCTCCCCCAGTTTTCGAATGGGAAGAAATGAAGATATTCGAGAACGCAGATAGTATGGCAGACCATCTTCTGCCTACTGTCTGCAACTGTCTGTATCCATGGATAGGAGAAAGCATCATCCAAGGCCAATCAAATGTTACGGACAGTATCTTCAATCCTGAAAGCCTTGATGATTACCCTTCAGCTCAGGATCCGAGGCTCCGGTTTCTCTTGACCATGGCCGGCTCGCGCTCTATTATTGTCCTTCCGAACATATTCTGCAAGGCCATCTCAAATATCGAGACGTTTTGCGGGTGCAGCCTTTTTTTCTATTTGTGTCACTCTCCGCTGCCTATTGTAGAACTCAGCAGCCATCGGCATGCTATCCTGAAGCTGCTATACACCCTGTTGTCTTCAGATCATTTCGGCAAGAAGGAGGTACCTGTTGAACACCAGCGTGCCGCCCTAGTGCTTTTTTTGCGCATGGTGGAATCCACATCCCCTCTGCCTCCGTTCATGGCACGAGACTGGTGTACCCCAGACCTGGCTGCAGAGTTTGTCCGGATCACCTTTGAGGATGGTGCATGGGCCCCAATGGATGCCTTTGACGATTGTCCCGATATAGTATCTGAACTCATTCATCTTCTCATCCAGTTTCCACCCATTATGAGTCAGGCTTTCGAGTACGCTGCTACCAAGCGTCTCTTCGACCGGCTGGTCGAGAAGCTTCACTACAGTCACCGCAACCTATTCAACGGGTTCCATTGCATACAGTTCGTCCTAGAAATGTTCATTACTGGACTGCCACCCTCAAAATCGGAGCCACAAATATCTCGAAATTTCTTGGGATATCTCCATGAGCCTGATACTCTGTTTGCTGTGTGCGCTTCTCTTGTCGGGAGCAATAGCCGCAAGACTCTTCATGTCCTTGCGAGCCTTTGTCCCAATGACCCCGCCTGGCCCGTTTGCTTACAGAGGCTCCGAGAATACGTATATCCTGCCTGGATGTCAGAACGTCGTGACACACCACCTGCTATCCTCCTCGCAGAGCTCACAACCTTTCTTGAAGGAGGTGGTGTTGGTCCGTTTGGAAGTAAAGCTCTACCTGCAGCTGAGCACATAGCTCAAGTGGACGACAGTCCTCCTGTTAATTTTCCGAAGGATCCATGGCGGAATGCATGGCGTAGAATCCGAGGGTACATTACCAAGGATGCTGCTCATGAGGACATAGCATTATCAAGCATCGGTGCAGTATAGTGCTATCGAGACGTTACAGAAACGATCTTACTAGGTTCATAATAATCATTCCCCAATTTTGGACCAAATGAGTAACACGCAGCGCAGCATCGTCGCTCGTTGGACTACCACAGTGATCCTCTCGGCTCGGTTCGACTCTCAGCTCTGATATCAGAAGAAACGTGCATTTATTATAGATAAAGTGACCCGTGCCCGACACAAGGTCCTCATTTTCCACAAGTAGGAGGAGAAGGTGACTCCGTGATCGAGATGACACCGACATTTTAGAGCATCGCCTCACCCAACCTCTCAGTGTTCCTTTCTGCCATGTCGACCACCGCTCAGGAACAGAAACTCGTCAAGGTTGTACATCTCCGCCCAACGCGAAATGATTTTGCAGGCCCCGACGCCATCTACTTTCCTGGCGCTTGCTACCTGCTATGCATCGTCCAGGTTCCTGATTTTCCTGAGGGCGATAAGTGGTGCCAACACAACGAAGACACTCTGCAACATCAAAAGATGAAGGGCTTGTACACTTTATGTCTCGCTGATCGCATACATCTCCCACCATCCCCATCCTTCACCGTCACCCTATCCCAACGCTTGTGCGGCGGCATTCGAGAACATGTCACTCACGTTTGGACTGCTACACCAAACGACGCTCCTTCTACGATCGTCGCCAAGTTTTATGACCCCCTATACTTTCGTGACGAGTACGACAACACTGATCCTCTTCGACTTGCTGCATGGTCTGCCGCGAACGAAGTGAGAGCATACGAGAAACTCCAATCCCTCCAAGGGGCTTGTATTCCTCGGTGCCTCGGCCTCTATGGGACCACTCTTCCTGAACAGGGGGGAAGGACCGTGTATGTCCTACTGGTGGAGCATGTCACCGGGAAGGATTTGCGGTTCCTTTGCGAGATGGGCGACGAAAGGGACAAGATCGTCGCCGATTATCTATGCGAGAAGCACTGCAATGCTATATTTTCCATCCATCTTCCGATTAGTTATGGATTTCATCAGCCTTGGTGTTGCCCATGGTGATTTGGCCCCGCGGAACCTTATCATCAAGACCCCGGCTCGTAGAGGGCCTTTCTGCTCCACGGAGCGCTGTCCGGCCCGGCATGAAATCGACGCAGATGATGTTCAGGCAGTGATGGTTGACTTTGAGAGGGTCGTGTTCCATGATCCAACGGATCAGTCCCTCATTGATCGTTATAGGGAGCGCTTTGTGAATGCTGTACGCAAGGAATACCTTTGTCACTGGTTTCGAAACATGTACGAGTACCCGCAGCCGTAATGGAGCAGTCATGGTACCAGGGATTGGAATACTTATCATCCTAAGTCATAGTAATAGCGTTGTTTTAGTTAAAAATTAACAACATCTGACCGACCGAACTTGAGCATCTCGTGCTGACAAAGCGCCTTCCACCTTGACCAGAACTTTCAAGCTCCTGGTATGCCAATACTGGCGTACTAGCTGTCATGCGAGGATATCATATTCGAATTATCGTATCGTTGAAGAAAGACTCACCCGACACCGCTGTTATTCCATCTTTCTTCCAGCATCTTCCATCTCACAAACCCAATTCGACTTCTCGTCGTCGCAACGCTACATTCAACCCTTGGAATAAGGATTATCGTTTTGGACCCATACGGTTGGATTGGTCGGATAGAATGAGTGTATCTACTTCGAACGCTGTAGGAAAGGAGAAGGCACATAGTCACGGTGAGTCTCATTTGGTCCTGTGCTGTGTGTTCCCTCAAGTGTTGGTTGACATGTAGTACAGGACCCGCAGTAGCAACGTTCAAGCCAGTTAATACTCAGCTAGCAACTGGGTCGACTAATTTACCGGAGGGGATAGTTCATGTCTTTCGAGAGTCCGCCAAACAGCCCGATGAACAGGATACGTCCACATTTACCAGGACAAATGCCGACACAGATGGAATCATGCTAGGCGTGTTGGCTGTACCATCGTGGATGACACCATCCGATTTCCTAGCTTTTGTAGCTCCAGCCGCTGAAAGCATTCTCACTTGCGTATGATTCGGTTCGTATCACCTTGTTGTTGTCATGTCTACTTCTTCGAGCCACCTCCGCAGAGATTCAGCACCAAATCGCTCACTGGTTGTTATCAAATTTCCAAAATTAGAGGATGCCACTGAATTTATCGAGGCATATAATGGCAAGCCATTCAACTCGATGGAGGTGTGTCGTCAGCTCCTTTTCATTCTACCAAATTTGACATTCTACCGGCAGCCAGAAATATGTCATGTTGTTCATGTTTTGTCCGTAAACATAGAGACGGATGACCATGTATCGCATTCAATATCACGTCTTACCTCTGGTCCGGGGTCATCTTATGAATTACCTACATGTCCCGTCTGTTTGGAACGAATGGACTCCGCAGTTACTGGACTGATTACTGTTCCGTGCTCTCACATTCCACTGTATGTGTTTGAGCAAGTGGGGCGATAGCAGGTATGTGGAGCTTGTTAACATTGCCAGGCGTGTAATAACTGTTCGCTCTGCAGGTGCCCGGTTTGCCGATATTCTCAGACGCTTCTTACGTCCCATCCGACCTCTTCCTCATCTACTCGCTCCATTCCCTTTGCAAATCCTTCCACGTATTCTCTGTCATCGTGTTCCTCTTGCTCATCTACCACCAACCTCTGGATTTGTCTCATATGCGGCAATATTGGCTGCGGTAGATATGGCCGTGCTCATGCTCAGGAACATTATCAGTTGACGACACACCTTTACTCATTGGAACTTGAAACACAGCGTGTCTGGGACTATGCCGGAGACGGATACGTTCACCGTCTCATTCAAAACAAGGCTGATGGGAAGCTAGTAGAGCTTCCTAGCGCGGCCTCGTCCATGGGCACGAGTCCAAGAGAGGGTGGTTTGGGACCAAGCCCCGCTGACGCGCTCAGCGCCGAAAAGATAGAAGCCATCGGAATTGAGTACTCCTACTTGCTGACCTCACAGTTGGATTCCCAAAGATCCCACTACGAGGACCAGACCGCAGAGCTCAAAGCCCAAGTCAATGATTTGAAGCAGATAGTATCGAAGCTCAGCGCCGACTTTGAGAAAGCGCAGGCCGATTCGAGGGAGCGGGAGCATCGAAGGATACAAGAAGAGGAAGCGCGCGTAGCAGAGTTGACCAAAGACAAAACCAAGGCTGAGAATCGAGCCGATACGATGTCTCAATTGGCGAAGAGATTGAAGAAAGAACTGGACGAGGAAAGGGCGGTGAGCGAAGGCTTGATGAAGAATCTGGGGAAAATGAAGGAGAAGGTGGAAGCTGGGAACACGCAGTCTGCGGAGGCTCAAGTTAAGATCAAGGATTTGGAGGATCAGCTTCGCGATGTGATGTTCTATTTGGAGGCGAAGACTCATATCGAGAATGGGGATGGCGTTGCTGGAGAGGCTCTGGGTGGAACCATCCAGGTTCCTTCACAACCAACTACCAAGAAAAAGTCTCGTAAAGGATAACATTGGTGTGTTTGCAGTGATGTTCATCATGCTTGTGGGTACCAGAGTCCAGTATATGTGGTATAACGAATAGCTTCTGTATATGGCCTACGATGCATAATGTAATTTCGGCTTTCTACGCTTCGGAACTCATGGCGCGGCGGCCTCGGGCCGATAAACCGTCGAACTGACTCCTAAGGTTAGGGTTATATACTTTACGAAGTTCTAACCACCACCACCACCACCTTCCCTACCGCGAATACGTGCAATGAAGGTATCCCGCTGTTTGAATTCCATTATGACTTCTATATTAATCCTAATGCAGGTGGCAGTCGAAGGATGTTGTCACGGCGAGCTTGATGACATCTACGCGCATATCTCCAAGTTAGAAACACAACATGCATACAAAGTCGACCTTCTTCTTATTTGCGGTGATTTTCAGGCCGTAAGGAACCATCGCGATCTGCAATGCATGGCAGTTCCAAATAAGTACAAGGCTCTGCAGACATTCTACAAGTGCGTTATACTGCTTTACCGTTCATATATCAGACTCACGTCCGCTCAACCCAGATATTATACCGGCGAGAAGACAGCTCCTATTCTTACTATCATCATTGGGGGAAACCATGAAGCGTCGAACTATATGTGGGAACTGTATGTTGTCTTCTCTCCGTCCATAATCGTGACGCTGACATTAAATGCGATTCTAGCTATCATGGCGGATGGGTAGCCCCTAATATCTACTTCCTCGGTCATGCTGGATGTGTCCAGGTGAATGGCATACGTATCGCTGGTGTATCCGGAATATTCAAGGGATATAATTTCTCATCAGGTAAATAGGCTGTCATCTCTCCGGTCTCATTCACTTCACGCCTTGTGTAGGAAACTACGAAAAGATACCATACGACTCCAGTACGATCAGAAGTATATATCACATCCGCGAATTCAATATTCGAAGGCTTTCACTTGTCAGTCTCCCGCGTGTTATATCTTCACTGCATTTTTCACCTATTGCCATGTTTAGCTCTCAAACCCTGATGTCGTCCTGTCTCATGACTGGCCACAGTCCATAGATCAACACGGAGACGTGCGAAATCTCATCAGACGCAAGGCGCACTTCCGTTCAGAGATAGAGCAGGGCACATTTGGAGCCCCACCGCTCATGGGGCTTCTTCGCACGCTCAAGCCTTGCTGGTGGTTTGCGGCGCACATGCACGTACGATTTGAAGCGACCGTTGTTCATAGTCCGGGTCCTCCTGCTAAAGCTGATAATCCCGATGAAATTACCATCGACGATGAGGATATCGACGGACCTCCAGCAGAACCACAACCAAGCAATCCAGATGAAATATCTTTGGATGATGAGGAAGTCGAAGTCGCGGCTCCTCCGCCAATACCTGCACCTCGATCTGAAACCAAGTATCTAGCCTTGGATAAATGTATGCCCAAAAAGCAGTTTCTGGAGGTATGCATCCGACAGTTATGCATCCTTTGTAATTTAACCCTATTGCCAGGTTGTCGATATATCGTCGCCGAAAGATCAATCTGTTGATTCGCCGGTTCTATGCTTTGACCCTGAATGGCTGGCTATCACACGGGCCTTCAATCCTTGGTTCTCAACTACAGGTATCAGCGACCTTTCCCTGGACGAGGCGGAGGCACGTGAAATGGTTCGCAAGGAGTTGGAATGGGTGAAAGAGAACGTCGGCTCAGAAAAAACAGTCGAGTCATGTCAGCAGTTCTGCCTAACCGCACCTGGGCCAGGTAGTGAAGGTGACCAGAAGTTGCAACAGCGTCAGTAGTTCTATCCTAGTTGTGACGAACGTGTTTGGCTGACCGTTTCTCTTTCTCTGCAGCGGCGATGTATCCCAATCCACAAACTCGCAGTTTTTGCCAGCTGTTGGGAATAGAGGATAAAATCAATAAAGGTGTCTGATGTTTTCTATCTTGTGTACCTGTTGGCTCTGTCGTGCGTCGCAATTTTGTAGCAGTTTTGTAAAATTTGAGACTCGTCTAAGAAGTAATGAGGACTGTGCATGTAACAATTTGGTAGAATTTGATTGTGTTAGAGGAATGCCTGTTACGAATCAAATTTAATGAATATATAACAAAACAACTCATTTACTGTGTAGCTATTGAACGAAGTGTACTATTCAAGCTGACCCGACTTGACTGATGCTACCACCCGGTGCACCAGACCAAACATCAGGACCAGGAGCGACATATTCGGTGGGATCCTGGTCATACACGTTCCACAAGATTCCCGGAGTGCTATCGGTGTATGTTCCTGGGAAAGCAGTATTCGCCGATAACTCGCTCCCACTGGCAGACTCGGAGGTGACCCGGATTTGCGCACAGCTTATGTAGAACTGGGTTCCTTTGGAAGGAACCTGCGAGTACAACGAGTATGCTTCGTGGAGTGCAGCAATTTCCGCTGTGAATCGTAGTATCAGGTAGTGTTTCAGATCGACAAGGAAGGGGGTACTTTACCTCGAAGAAGGTAGTCGCCTGCAGGTACTTCGGGGATGACGACTGTGTGTTGACCGTGGGCTGAGATGAGCCGCGTTGTTGCCCAAGTACCGTTATACACATCCTCGAAGATCTTGGTCCAGACGGTTCCCGCTCCATTTGAAGCAGTCGGTGCAATATAGACGGCAACTATAGATAGTATTATATTAGACTTTCTAGATCACATTGAGCAGATATGGCTTACTAGGGCCGAGGTGAGATGCTGCGATGATATCGTCGTCACGGCTAGTAAGAAGCTACATCACGCATTGTCCCTGTATATAGGATATGGGCAAACGTACTTGTCGTGATACCATTCAAACGTGAACCTATCTTTCGGCGTGAGGATGGAAGATGGAAGCATAAATGCCGCTACATACCTGTCACCTCCCACAACGCTGAGGGTAGTGCCCACAGCTACAAAAATAGTGTTATTGAACTTTCAACTTTGGCGCACACGGTGGTTACACTTACGGCTATTGTTCACATTGCACGCCATGGCGCTCGACGTGATATCTTTGACAGGATCATTATTTGGGGGAGAACGAATCTAGGCATCTCTGCAACTGAGCTAACACCAGGAATGAGCCATGCGCAAAACCCACATATACATCACGGCCGTCGCCTTGGAAGACGCCGTTAATCCATACGCCGTACACTGTCGTATGGGCAACTACAGAAGTTACAGCAGTGGCGATCAGAGTGAAGCAGAGGGGTCCTCGCATGATAGATTGTTGCTTGGCTAGTATCGATAAGAGGACTCCGGTTTTATCTCACCAACTTCATCGACCATACCGCATAAATTTCGCATGAGCGGTTGAAGACTATATAGTTGGACCTGATCCGAGAAGCCCCCACCTCTCATGACGGAGCGAATACGGAAAAATAGGTCTTGGCGTGTTTTTGCTTGAAGGACAAGAGCGACCTTATTGGTGCTGAACGATGAATGAATTAGAAATGATGACAATGTCCAATATAGTACGCGCATCTAAGTTTTCCGTTGTAGGATCAGCAAGAATCAGTATACCTGGAAGGACACCGACGTACAAGATAATACAGATATTTCATACTTTCTAATTACGTGTTTGTCCGACCGCGTTTACGGGGCCTGTCGCTCTCCGCAGAGGATGTCACATCAGCAGATGTACTCTTCGCTTTAGTTTGGCCTATAACGCGTTGAACAACAGTATCCCACATCGTGTCATTCAGCCCTTTCGCCTTCCCGAGCTGCTCTCTGAGATGAACTATTTCAGCCTCGAGAGTTGTCGCTCTAGAACTCAAAGAAGCTGCATCTTGATCTCCTTCTGCATTGCGCGAGGTCAAGGGCTTGATCAAGAATTCCTGGTCCCGAAGGAGAGACGATAATGGGTAAAATTCTGTTTCATCGTCGTATACCTGAAACGGCGTAATTAAATAACGGTACAGATAGAAGTGAAGATATCATACCGCGTTTTTTGAAGGAAGGAGAAGGGAGACCTCGTGCATATCGCGTGTTTTTGCGTCTCGCATCCTCTGGAAAGGAAGCACCGGTTTCACCGGGATGGTATCCCGAGCATCTGCGAAATTCATGCTGAGACTGATATGACCAATTAGGTCCGGCGGTTTGAGCATGGTTGCGATATAAGTTATTGAAAATCCTTTGTGTAGAGATGGTACGCAATAGTTGATGAGATGCGATATCATAGATGTGGATTAACCCTAAGGACGTTCCCACCAGTAGAAGCGAACCAGTAAAAGAAATTGAGAGACAAGTGACGTCTTGGCTAGATGTGGGATAAGTCATAAGTCTGACCAAGATAGCTGAAACTAACCCAACAGTTATCAGTCTTTTGTTTGAAGGGATGGGACCTTCATCATCAATACGGATAATCTCATGAACGCCAGCGCCACCGATGGCTTCCATAGTGCGCCCTTTCATTGCGTCTTTGGACTGTCTAAAGAGGTTCATCTGGTATATAGACCCATCTGATGATGCAGCGAAAAACATGCGTTCCGTAGGATCCCAAGCAAGACAAGCGATTGCTTTGGGAAACTGAAAAACAGTCAAAAGCGATTTGGACGATAAATCCCACAGCTGGAAACGCGTCAGAGACCATAGAACTTGGGCTATAGTGCAAAAAGACTACCTTGACTGAATGATCAATAGACGCAGTCAGCACTCTGCACGTCGGGAAAGTACCAAGACCACAGACGATATCTGTGACCGAGAGGGTATGGTCGGCCAAAGTGCAATAAGGCAAGACAAGTTCATTTTGTAAATCGTCGTCCAACAATCTACGGAAAAGTTAAAACTGTCAAGTTTTCCAGCTAGGCTCAGATTGACCTGGATACGGACCAGACGCTAACGCCAGAGTCCTGGCTGCCTGATATCAATGCAGCACCATCCTGGGTAAATCGTAGCACTGTTACTTCGCGGTAATGCGCGTCCCACGAGTTGAAAAGAACGCCAGAAGACACCTTGTCTAAGTAAGTAGAGCTTGGGGTACTGGGCAAGAGTATATAATTACCTCCCACATGTATATCCGTCCATTAGATGTCCCTCCAGCCGCGAATTCTCCCCTGTGATCTACTGCGATACACGACAGTTTTTCTGGTAATACCATTTTCAAGCTGATTTGGTCCTACTGGCGCTTTTGAGTTCACCAAGCTGCGCCAAGGGAGAGTACGACGGACCTTTTGAAAGTTATACACGTTAAGAAGTGATTTATCTGGTTGCGCAGCTAAAACGAAGCCTCCCTGCGAATCGCCAGACTCGACGAATGCCGTGCAGTGTGCACCGGCATTGGTTTGCTTAAAAGAAGCTAGGGGAGTTCCAGTTCGTATATCGTGAATGGCGACAGTGCCCGGGCCATTTGAGGTGGATGCCGTTGCGCAGAATATAGTCTCATGGAGGTGCATGTTGAGCGATACTCCACTCGAAAAAATCATCCGTGACATCATGCAGAGAGCACGTGATATGCCGATCCCGCCTTTGAAATTCCAGCTCTTTCCGTGACCTGAAATAGACGAGAATAGACGCCTTGCCTCTTGACCTCCTTCCGTCACCAAGACCTCACTCATTCACCGTGATATCTGCAAGGCAATGGCAACGAATCTCTACGAAGTCCTCGATTTGCATCGCAATGCAACCCCGGAAGAAAGTAAGATTCCTCTCCATGCTCGTATCTTCATATAGTACTCACAGAATACCGTAACCTAATTAGTTCGCAAGGCATACAAGAAGAAGGCCTTGAAGACACATCCGGACCGACTTTCTCCCGACGCAACACCTGCTGAAAGGCAGCACTCTGCAGAGAACTTCCGCCAGGTATGTGCTGAACATACCCCATACCACAGCTGCTAACTGGTACAACAGGTGAACAACGCCTACGAGGTTCTTATTGATGCCGAGAAACGAAGAGTATGCATGTTTTGCGTCTGCTTGCTGTGCAGAGTTGACCTCATGGCATGCGCAGGTCTTTGATTTACATGGCTCTTACCCGCCCCCGGAGGTTCCGCCTCCTCCCCCACCAAGGACAAACTATGACGGATTTAGATCCCAGCCCCGCTATCGCTCGTCATCTCCATCCCCTTACGAGGAACCGGGAATTCCTGATCCATTTGTGTTCACCGATCCCTTTGTTCTCTTCGACAACTTCTTTAATACCCAACCCCACCATCATCCACACGATTATGCGCCTCGGCGAAGTTTTACAGATGATTCATTTTTTGATGACGACCCATTCGTTTCCCGTCGTCGTAATGGTATCAACATCCTGTTGTCTGGCATGGGTGGTGGTCTTTTCTCGATGGGAAGATCCATGCAGCAGCATGCCCTCTCACGCCCTGCACATGAAGCCTCGAGGGCGTCACGTTTCTCTTTACATGGTGGAGGTCAACGGCGCTGGACAAGCGAGAGTACTGTGACACAGACCATTAATGGTGTAACCCACAGTCGACGCAAGCGAAGAGACTGGGATGTGGGTTAATTTCTCTAATCATTTCGAATTCTATGTTTATGGTCTTCTTTAATTCTAGGGTAATGAACACGTTACTATATCATATCCTGATGGAAGGACAATTTACACGCTCAATGGTGTCGAGCAACCCCAGCCGCAAGCTATCGAATCTTCTCGTGGTTATATTGCGCCTTCGCACCCAGGTAGTGTTCCACCTCCGCCTGTTCTCCAATCTACCATGCCTCCGCCGCCGCCGTACGCAACTCATCCTAATTCCTATCATAACCCTGGTCAGTACTTAGCATGAGATGTCTTCACGATTTGACGTTGACGCGGGCAGAAATGAACGCCGGGCCCTCTGCTCCTGTTCCAGACCCAACCTACTCGGACGGTCATGAAACTGCGCGCACACGTTGGCGCCACGGTGGTTAAAGATGGCGTCTAGACTTCTTTTATCCTGTAGTACACCCGTTGAACTTGCTCTTCGTTATATACACGATCGATGGAATGTTTGAATATGTTACCTAGCTACTGCTCGCTTCTTATCACGACTAACCAACCTACACTCTTTCTGGATTTGCTTTTCACTGTACTTATGAAATGTCTGTCTTTGTATGCTATTCATAGTTGATGAGAATATATAATGTACCCCCATAATATTTGATGTAGCGAGTGTGTAGATAATCGAATAGTAACGTACAGGCGGCGCGAAGCAGGTTTGATATACATTGAAGCCATGGTGTCCATTGCGAGCTGTGGGGCGCCCAAACGCCGATGGAATGGGGATCCAGACCCATGATTACGCTTCAATAGTGAATAAGGAGTGACCAGGGAGCAAAGCTCCAAAACGACGAGGACTGCATTTAAAATACAATGTAAGTGCGTAAATATATGACAAAAACAAGAGAGATAGCGTTAGGAAAAAAACCGAGAGCAAACCAAAAACCCAGCGAAAGTAAGTAAATAATGGATACGGATGGGTCAAATTACTGCCGTCGTGCTCCGTTGTTGGACTGGGGGAAATGCAGACGACATTGGCGATGGTTGACCGTTGGTATCGTCCAATGATACGGGAGCAGGCGCATTAGTGCTTGGTGTGGGGGGCTGCTGAGGACCATTGGTTGCAACCTTCCCTATGAACCATGACTAGAATGACGAAAGATTAATACGGAATTCATCGGGAGATGAGCCAGATGAAAACTAACCGGCACCCAGCCACGATCACCTCCTTCTTCTTTGACAGCCTAACATAAAGTTAGTGGCGCGTCGCCAAAGAAATGTAGTGCTACATACGTAAGACCAATGGTTATATCGCTTGAAAACGCGCAAAGCGTCGTCTTTTGCCAAGTCCAGTTCCTCTTCTCCCTTCTTCTTGTAGTCCATTAACGCGACTCCCGGGAAACTCGTCGAAATAATGCTCAACGGGAGAATGGGCGTCTTCGATACCGGCGTCGATGGTGGCGAACCGCTAACGATAGCTGTACTGCTTTTGGCGGCCGTAGCCTCTGCGATAGCGGAAGCCACGGGAACATTAGTTTCCAGCAGACACCCTGCAGGTACCCATCCTTGCTTGACAATATCCGTGTCTACGATCCCAGAACCTGTGGGATCGCGTTGCACGACCCACCAGCCTCGAGCTCGTGAGAGTATAACGAAGGTGTCACCGCTAGATCGTACATGTTAGTAAGGAATGGATAGAAGGATACGAGACCGTAATATTTACACAACGACATCAAATTCGTCTTCTTGTTCTGCCATGTAGGGATATATCGCTACTGCATACGATACTCCAGACGAAGCGACTGGCAGTTCCCGTCCACTATGAAGTTGCTCTGTTGGCGCCTTAACACCATCATGTCCATTTGAACTGGCTACGATGGTTGTTCCGGTCATCGCTGAATTCGTTGATTGTAGTGTGTTCTGTGTGGTAGCCGATCCTGGTGCTAATGCATCCTCGCCAAGTCTTGGGTCCACAGATGGTGAGGCGACGCCAAGTTCCGGCCATCCTGGCTGAGGGCTCAAACCGCTCAAACCGGTAGGCAGTGGAGCAGGCGCTGAAAGATCTTGTACCTCAAGCTTCGGTGGCCGTGTTATTGGACGTGAAGGCTTCCCGTGACTGGGTCCGGTGGCTGTTCCGTCATTGGACATAACCGAGGAGGCTTTCCGAGCAGCATGCTTTTGTTGAGCAACCACTATCGGTGAACGGATATCTTTGATGTGTTTCAACATAAAAACGGGGTTTTTCTTGCCCTCCTTCAACTTTTGGAAGAGAAGCAAGGGTTTTTCGTCGTAGCTGAGACAGCGTTCTATCCTATTGCCTATGAACGGATCAACATCAAATGAAATGTGGGAAAGGCTGTGGACGTACCTGCGGACCCGAAACATATGAACATAGCATAGTTTTCCCAGTTATCGTTATTGATGCGGTATTTCTTCAATGCGGCCGGAAGGACCTTCCATGTTGGATCGTCTAGACTGACTTTGAAGCTCTTCAAATTGTCCGAACTCTCTTGCCGTAACGGCTTCGTCACAGATTGGCTCGGATTAGGGGACTCGGAGGAGGAACCTGACCGCGACTTCTCCGGTGCTGAGGAAGTGGAAGGGGCTGGTTGTGGCGGCTGACCGTTCGAACGAGTATACGGAGCTATATCATGTTCGAGTTGCTGCGGGGATGAGTGGGGAGTGTCAAGGTCGGCCTTGGTTGGCGACTTGGCAGGTTTGACATATTGAGCCCATTTAAATGAAGGCTGACGACGTAGTGGGCTATTATCATCTTGAGGAATCTGCGAAATTATGGGAGGCTGCTATAGAGAACGGCCGACATAGAACGTACCGATCGCGTTATTGACCCTCTGAAATTATTGTAGTCGTCAAGGAATGATTGCAAAGTGATGTTGATATTTCGATTCTCTTCTTCCAAAATACGCAATCTTTCGGCTGTAAAATGGAAGCTCAGATTATAACGAGTATCTGGGAGAATGGTGGCGGTCTCACCCTGATCCCTAACAGTGGCATGGAGTTTCTCTACCGTCGCATCTCCTAAGCGCTCTGGGGCCTCAGCTAATGAACATCATGAGGAAGTCTGATAAGGAAAGGTAGATGGGCGGACGGACAAGGCGGTACGTAGTCATCGGCTTCTAACGGAACATTATGGGCAAGTTTTATCATGTACACGGCTTTAAGAATAGCCAGACGCTGTCCGACGGTGGCAATTCCAATGTTCTTGAGGGTTTCGGCGTCGACCATGCAAAGGACATCACCGGATATTCTGTGTTCTGTGAGAGACTGTTAGAGCGGTCACCACCAATGCCAACGATACACACCTTTAATTTGACTTTCATACTGCGGGTAGCCGAGATTTGTTAGCCAGTTGTGTACGTCGTTCTCGTCCCAATCGACAATGTTGCGCTCAGCTTGGCTGTCCATGGTGGTGGGGAGAGAAGCAGAGGATCCTGCACTGCAAAATGTCATGCACGTGATGACCCGTTTTGAATTTCAAACTGCGTCCGGGCCTGGTCCTTCCCTGTCATTTGATGGTCTGCCTCCATCGTGTTCAACATTGTTGAATGGACAATCCCTGGGCAAATGCTTGGGGAGACGATACGCGACCTCATCAATCCTCATCACCTACTACATCCTGGTCTGTTCCAGCCACTTTGAACAATGATCACGAAGAAGCCGATATTGGTATTCCTTCCTGGTCATCCAACGCCCTGCAATGGACGGAGCCGACGACCTCATTGTGGGGAGAGAAGTCGAATAGCGAGCCTACGGTGGCCAACATTGACCATGATATGCACATAGAATCAACGGCCGAGCCGGACGTGGGATTGTCCACGGAGGACGTACCTTCACTGCCTGACTCGCCTCAAGACCTCCTGTTGGGTCGGAAGAGCTGGAAATTAGCGTTTTTACTCCACCATCACTGACACTGCCATCCTTTCGCGACGAGAGTACTGAAGACTCCCGGCCAGAATCACGACCTGGCAGTCCAGATGCCTTTGGCACTTTCGAGACTGGCTTTCGTATGAATAATGTAGAGGCGGATCCCTGGACACCGTCCAAACCATCCTTTTCCGATCTATCCGATTCAGCTTCAACTTCTTGGGAGACCAACTGGGCCCCGGCAGACAGCAGTTCTGATACGGAACGTGTTGACGAATGGGAGGCTGCAAAGCAGGAGAAAGCAAGGCGAGATTTGCATGTTGTACGTCTCTTTTGTTCAGCCTTGCGCGGCTCGTCTTAAAATGATGCAGCCTCCAGAATTGTTGGCATCTATTGTAGAGCGATTCGAACAATTGTCTCATGACCTGTGGCCTGATGATCCACCGCCGGATAGCAAGGACGAAGCTAAGCTTCAATCCGTTGAGGATATGCAGGAACTGTGGGTTCCTATTCTCTCTCAAGACATCTCGGCACTAATCACTGTGTGAAAAGTTCTTCGGTCATTCACAAATTTGTGCCCGACAACCTCACAATTCCGCCTCATGCCGACTTTTCCAAGACGTTCATATCCAAGAAAACGGCAGAAACTCTAAAGTTCACTAGACATGCCCCCATGGTACGGCTCAGTCCTCTGGCCCGTTACGCGGCGTCAAAAGGTTCCACGGCCTGGGAGGCTTCTGTCAAGGCCCGGCCTGAGTTGTCACAGGATGATTTGGTTCCCGCGGGGTGGCGAGTGGTACCGAAGGAAAAGGATGTTACCCCACCAGTGATAGACACGAAGCAGAGATCCGCAGGAGGTTTATTATCCTTTTTCGGTCGTAGATCTATGACCCCACCTGTTACAGACAAGCCAGTTTCTCCAGTGGCCAAGCCTAGTGCGGGCCCGTCTGCATCTCCAAGGCCCAGTCTTGATACGCACAGGACATCCTTTTCTTCTTCGTCCCCTGTAGTTTCATCACCTTTATCACCAACCGCATCTGCAGGCCCTTCAAGCGTTTTGCCGCCACCGCCTGAACGCGAACCTACACCACCTCCTCCATCAGCCGTTTCTCGATTCTTAACCCGGTTTTCCAGAACTAAGTCATCTACAACAAGTCCTCGCAATTCCATTGCATTATCATCAAATGATCTAGAATTCTTGTCTGACATTGTGCCTAGTGCGAGCAACGATGTAGATTCTTTTTCACTTTCAGACATGGTCGAGTCTCCCCCTCTACCTGAAAAACTTCCACCTTCGCTAGCTCCGCCACCAAAGAATCACTTGGCTAACGGTGTTCCTAAGCCGAACACCATCTTTCAAGATAACCCATCACCTCTGTTGGGCATCTCATCTCTGTCCCCTTCTCGCCCTCTCCCGGCACCTCTACAGACATCCTCCTTAATGGACGCCATGATGTTCGTGCCTTCAGTGCCAGAACCGGTGAAGAGCTCACAATCAGCGTCTTCCCGAAACATGACCCCCGTTTCTAAGCCAATGCCTTCTCCAACTTTGCGCAGCACCCCTGGCCCATTTCAACCCTCCAAACGAATACCTACGGCCATAATGACTTCCAATCCTACCATGCAGTCTGCAGTCTCACCATCCTCCTTCACTATTCCGCCGCCTCCTACGTCACGTCAGCAGACGCCAGTTCCCAGCCCACCGCCTGCAGCTCCAACAGTACCCATACACAATCCGGTGCCTCGAAATGCTACCGCACAATTGTCGCTGTTCGATGACGAAGAGTTTTCTGATTTCCATACGATCCCAACACACGGCAATGGAACTGCGTCGTCTGCATATGCTGACGCAAGCTTTTCATCTTTCTCATCAGAGCAAAGCCTCTTCTCTTCCACAAACAGCGACAGTCCGTATAAGGCGGACGGCTTTGATGAATTTGATGACTTCGTGCAACCCACGTTACGTACACCATCTCCACCCGCTGTACCCGCGAAAACATCCGCTCGTCCTCCCAAAATCACATTGGCTTCGAACTTGCCCGTTGGGTCTCCACCCCGGTTGTCTGCGCAGCTTCCTCCTCCTCCGAAGCGAAAGGTCAATCGATCAGAGCATCAGCGAACGCTCAGCTTGATGGAAAGTGCTGCTGCTCATGGGAAGTGGCCTTCACCACCTTCACCCCTTCCTCCCCCCTTGGAGCCTCCACCTGGCGGTGTGAAAAAGTCAGTTCAGCTGGATATTTTTGGTGGGGATGAGAGCATATCATCGCCGATGCAACAAGCCCAGATGAATGCTCTTGGTGCGCTAACTGTATCGCAATCATCTCCTGCAATACTTGCGCCGGTGCCTGCATCTGGGCCTATGTTACGGCCACCACAAAACCACGTCCACATGCCTTTCCAGACCTCAAATAAAGCAGTCTCGACGAAGACGGGAGGTTTGTCGGCTCAGGATTTGTCATTTTTTGAGGGGCTGTAGCTTCCATTGTATCACGAGGCTTTTGGATATACTTGTAATTTACATAAATTGTTTTGTTAATACGCATGTTTTGCTAGCTGCTTTCTCTTCTACGACGTTTGCTATTGACGGGCCCTAAAGATGTGACGGGTGAATATGAATAGTGTAGAATCCATTCAAGTCAGAACTAAGATAATATCATCGTCACGTATCCATTAAAGGTAAACTAAATTTCTCATGTCGCAGTGTTCATGTGGCCGCTTCAAATTCGTTGTCTTTGGCCTCCTCCATTCTGACCCACATCCCAGCCTATCAGGTGAGGTCAGTAACGGAAGGGAGTCACAGAAGAGTTGCTAATGCATACCTTAGCGTACATTGTCAGGTGTAATCCAAACATTATCTTATCCCTGCCTTTAGTCGTTCCAGAAGACTTTACCCAACTGGCCGGCGGAGTGCCCTCGGCTGGCTGAGCGTCCATGGCAAGACTGAAAGAAGAGAACGTCTGCAGGAGTCGAATAAGGTAATACGAGGCTTCATTATAAGCGAACTAATAAGAAAGTAAGTTTCTTTGAATGCCTGCCACACAAAGCAAGCACTCTTACTTGTTGGCCCAAGCATATTCTTGGACCCGCATTGAAGGGGACGAAAATAAAAGGGTTCGGAGTCAAGTACTGGTGTAGACGGCTATCGAGGAAACGGTCCGGATCAAATTCGAGAGCTGGATGTAGTTGACACTAGAATCAGTAAAGCTAAGCTGAAAGATAGCTAATAACGTACCGTCCGGACCCCACAGGTCCGTCCGTCGATGCATTAAGAATACAGAATACACTACCCTATAGCAGGACATTAAAACAATTTATGAAGTAACACTGACAGGACTGACCTCGTGTCTTTCGGAACGTAGTATGGTGCGTGCCCTTTGTTCGGAAGAGTGGTAGCTACCTTTGCGGTTCTAGGACATAAACATGTTATCAAAGGAAATCAGGAAGGCTTGGCAAGCGCCTCTTACCGAGAATTTCCCGGGCTTAATTTTTTGAGGTGGTCAGCCGCTTTCAGATCAAAGAGATAGTGTCACATACACAGGCGGATACAGCCGCAAAGTTTCTACAACACACATCCGATGAGTAGATGAAACAAGGATTGATAATTTAGTAGCGCACCGTTTAAAAATGCTCGTAAATATTTCATGTCGCGAATATCCTCGTACGTTGGTCGTCGCGCACCAACTTTTGTCAGTATCTCTGAACGCAGACGAGCAGCCATATCTGGATGTTCACACATCATATATACTGCAAAGGTTAGAAGGGAAGCGGTCTGCATCGTGGTTTCCGATAAGTTAAATGAAAATGGAGCTAGTATCGGTCAACTCACCGTGTCTCTTCCGGCCACAAGGATGTTCAGAAGCTCGTCTTGGATGTCTTTAGTATCTAGAGCAATATCGACAATTAGCACGCGTTTGATGAGCAGGAATTCACACATACTGTCTGTATTTTCCACAAGACGGTCCAACAGGGACATATTCTCCCCGACGTCTTTCTCTGAACCGGACGTCTTGACGCCCTTTGCCTTCTTCTCAAGAGCTTCGGCCAGCATGGGTTGGACGAATTCGTCAACAACCTTTCGCGATGGCTTAACAGCATCTGCCCAGAATTCACGGAGTGGCCAAGTCCGTCCTCCCTGGAGTCGAACAGCACTCCGCTCTTGTCCTTTGGCAAATGCCTTAACGAACGCATTCGAAGGATGGTTGACGAAATGGGGATGATCTGCCAGAGGAGAACCGGCTGGATAAGGTAGACCAGCGGACATCGAATTGACATCCTTTCCGAATAGATATTCAGTAGCTGAATCCAACGTAAATCGGGCTACGACATCCTGCAAAGCATGTTTACCCCACGTTCGCCAATATGACTTAAGACCCACCTGGAAGTCGACCGGATAGCCTTCCCTCAACCTAGTTTTGATTTGGGCAATTGTACCTGCAGCATGTCGCTCAAAGTTGTCGAAGTCACTGATGCGGTCTTTATTGAAGAGCGGTCTTGTCATGTTCCGGTGAAACCTGATTGGAATGTTCAACACAAGCTAATGGATCGAGGAACGCCTGAAGCATGCTCACTTCCACATGTCACCTGTTACAGCCATCACTCAGATTTCGTTTGTGGCGTTTATTATTGAATATTCTTACCGTCAGAGTTAAAAACACCTGCACCAAGAAGAGACTCAAACATGGCATAGGTGCCGGGACCTATATTATTTGTCAGATCACGACGCTATATGAGTAGCTTTGATAAGACCTTTCTGGAAGTCTTGAAATTGGGTAGCTAGGATGGCCTGATAATGCAAATGAGATGGTTAACATTGTAGAGTCTTTTGGTATTTACCTTGACATGCGAAGGTTCCAGCGTGACCATCTTATGCGAAGGTAAGAATGGGGTTTGCTGAAAAACCCAGGTACCATAAATCACTCACTCGCGTCTCGCCAAATATGCTGAAAGAGAAGGTGTTTCCATACTCCTCACTCCATTTCTGGAACCGTTCAGCTAATACACTGTTTGTCAGTCATCAGCAACACCCTCACTCGGCGATTCAACGAACCGGGATATCCGTTTTTAAAACTGTGGAGCATGCTCCGTACAATAGAAAGACTAGTCTCCTGAATGGAGGGCATCATGATGGCGCCCTTGGCAGCAGCATCCCGAAGTGTGAAAATTCTGGAGAGCAGGTTCCAGACGATACCGATGATCAGTTGAGACAAGAAAGGAGCGACCAAGTAAAGCCATGGCGGAAGAATGACTTCGAACCGTTGTAGTCCAGCTTGGAGAGCCCAGAAAGCTGAACAAGGCAGAATTAGGACGGTGGTGATAGTCCTGAACAGATACACGATCCCCGGGGTGGGTTGGAAGATAGCCATGGACACCCACTGAAGTAAGGTAAAGAGAACCTGCTACTTATAGCCGCGGGGTCTATGATGCAATCGGCACCAACATGAGTGTTCCCAGGTCCATGTGGCTGACAAGAAAGTACATGTAGTCCGAGGTACACCTAACGTGATGGGCGTTCGGTTGTGATATCGCCGGAACCGTGCTTCCGTCCAGGTTGTGGGAACATATCTAGGGTTGCGCCGCTGAAAAAGACAGGCAGAACAAACCACCCGATGGCGACGCGTGGCCCTTTAATTCCGCCAGATGGATTTTTAGACGGCGCTACTGTTTCCCGATGCGGGATAGCCAATATTATGTCTTTACACATCGGTGCTGAGAGAAACGGCAGTCGGACGTTGTTGGCAAGTGAGTCTGGATCGAAGATTGATACCTACCGGCTGCACATTGTGGCAGATCTCTCAGGTCGGATGACCTGGCTCAGTTTTTATCCAATCTGGTCCTATCATCATGATTGTCATCGAATCAAGATATCTACTACCGACTCGGACTTCCGATTCCCCTTGACCAAACTAACCAGTAGTCCAAGCGCTTGTGCGAGCATAGCAAAGGCTGCTGGAGAAACTCCTGCGTCACTTCTCGGCAGGATGCTTCATATCGGCGAAGGCCTTCCGACCCAGGCTCAAGGGACTAGCGTCTCTAGTTAATATTCTGCCTGGCAGACTCCGAGGAGTAGTAGCTCACCGAGTAAGAACTTCGCATCCGAGAGAATAGTTTTATGCAGTACCCGACAAAGAGTTCGTTCTCATTCGCCAAGTTCTGGTCCAAAAGCTTTGAGTTAAGAGCAGAAAAAATCGCTTTACGCAAGTTTTGAATGGTCATCACATCACATTAGAGACAAAAATACCTTTCATGAAGGCCGGGCGCAATAATATGAAGTCTTCTTCAGATATATGATAGTCTCCATCATCGTTCGACTGAAAAGGAACATCTTTCAAGAGAGGGTGCTGACAGCCATCTATGCTCAATACTTGGGACAAAAATCGGTGTTCGACGGTGATACTGATAGGAACCAAAGATTCAAGCATTGCTTCGAGGAATTTGTTTTTCCATGCCTGTGGGTTAAAAATGTCATTAGTTGATGGACCGCAAAGCATCAGATCTTGAAATACCGTATATATCATTGGGTCAAGTTGGAGCATACAACGGAGTCCTTCCAAGTGGACATGGTACTTCCAAGAAGCGCTTTCGTCATGATTGACAACAGTATCCAATAGTTTGAGGTAAGATTCCCAGTTCTATGGGTATAGAATTAAGATATAAGGATCGGATTTTCAAAAACAAGCGCAGCAGACCTTGTCATTACCGTTGCGCACAACAACGGAAGCACACCCCAACCAGGTCATAATACAACGATCGAGCTCAGTAACTCTGGTCCCCGGAGACGATGATAATCTTTTCAATAGCTGATATGGTATCCAAGAGACTTCGTGAAGGAACTACGCATACATTTTAGTCCACGCTCGAGACAATCAGTAATAGAATCACCTTGGACAGAGCCTGATCTTTAGATTTGAAATCACAAGTAGCAGTGGGCGGAGAGTTTTCGCCCAAAGCGGCCAACAGATCCGGATCGTTCATATCCAAATCAAACATCCCGTATTCATCTTGGCTCTCTTGACTTTCTATAGTCGATGGTAGTAAAGGGCGCTCAGGAGGAGGCAGGACCGATGTCCTCGCATCAAAAAACCGGGCAAGGATGTCCACAATTTCCCCTCCGATCCAACTTTCTTGGCGTAGCTTGCTGTTCCTCACGATCTTAGCGATGCACACTGACAAAAGATCAAAACGAGTCCAAAGAAATCAGAAACGACGCACGGAGTAGTTCAGGTTCCGGATAATCGCGAGTCGCAGGGTCATTATAAACCTCTAGTATTCGACGTACACATCGCAACACGGTCTGCACAGGTAGAACAGTGTCGTTCTTATGGTCAACCGCAGGATCATATTCGTCCACCACGACGCCCACGATGGCGCGCAACCACTCTGCGACTTCGGTCAAAGGTAGTTTAAGCGCGACCATAACGCGGGAATAATGCATCAACGCCTGCATGGCTACCAAGCGCGTACCAAAATCAGCCTCGTCGAATTTGACATAGGAGCGCGCATGTGTGATTCGCCTAACGTGATCTTCAGGGTCCAAATAGATAGCGATCACCGTCGCAATATGGCGATTATGCAACATCGATAGGTCATTGGCGCTCGGCGGACAACGCTTAGAAAATGCCAGAGTCCCAACAGGCACAGCGAGAGATAGAAATTTCTTGACTTTCATAGGTAAGACCGAGGAGTCTGGGGGTTTGCTCTCACGTGCAAACTGGACAATAAGCTTCAAGAAGAGGACGAAGGCGCTGTCATGCTTTTGAACCTGCGACAACATGGATAGATCGTTGTGACGCATGAATCCGGGGAATTTAGACTTTTCGTGTCGCAAGTTCGCAAAATGTCGACTCCGAAAGACGTCGGCTAGATGAGTCAATGTCGGAGAAACGTCGTCCAATTTCCAGTGACATCGGCTCCATAGTTGAAAGCAGCGTCGCACAACAGTACCAATGTACTGGTCGCGCTTTGCTTTACTCTCCTCCTGGAGTGCAGCATCACGGGCTTTGTTTTCGACGAGACAAATTGTCTTCAATGCCGTGGCGACGATTTTCCACGCAGCCGGAGCTTGAGGGGCAGATCCTGTACATCCATGCACCGAGAACTGGGACAACGCACAAAGACTGGACACGGTTGACCATATCCATTCGCTAACCTGCAGGTGAGTAGCGCCAACCGGATCCGATATTAAGACTTGTTCCACGATTCGCCAAAAGGGATGAAGGGGACTATTGGGACCCTGCACCGTTTCTCGGAACGTATCGGCAACATGGAAGACACATGTCCACAGCTCAACAGTGCGAGTAGCAGTTGTCACTGTCTCGAAAGTCCCGCTATCCGGAATTGAAGCCATGCTGCACTGCAGACCATATTGAGACAAACATTGAACTAAGCGTGTAATTGACTTTAGCAGCAGGTTACTATCTTCTGGAGCAAGAGGCAAGCGAAAGCCGAGGCGAACGGACCACTCGACGGCCAACCAGCAAAGGTTCAATGCGGGAATCTCCGTTGACGCCGCGATGAATTCTGGAGTGTGCGTCTTTTCCAGGAGCCGGCTAATTTCGTCTTGGACGGCTGCGCGTAGAACTGCACTATCCTCCGCTCCGATATGGAGTTGCCGTGACAGGTGAAGAGACGCAGTACGCGCTAGACCATTCCATCCTTTGATCGTTACATCACCATCCACGTCGGGTATGTCGACGGCAAAGTTAAACAGACCTTCCCATATCTTTGGAAGCACGTCAGCAACCTGAGAAATAGACATATCTGGGGCGAGGGTGATTCCCTGGAAGGAGTAATGCGTGGGATCGGGGGCTTGCGAGTCGGACGACTGGCAGTGTATTAACTCGAAGAGCCACCCTTTCCCAACATAGGTATCCCGTGGGAAGGAGATACCTTGGGATAAGAGCGGTACGTCCACGGGGAACTTCGTCGGATGACCTGGATGACTCGAACCGTGCTGGGAACCGCCGATTTCGATCTGCGGTTCCGGGTCTTCAATGGCAGATGAAATGTCTCGACGTGGCTTGCGAGGAGCAGCTACTCTACGATCAACTCCTCCTTGTGAAGATGGGGCTAGGGCATTGTTGAAATCCTCGTCGGTCAAGTCGATGTTGAGAGATACGTTGTATGATCGTCTTCCGGATCCGTTGGCTATCCTGGTGCCTTTGGCTGCCGTGAATACGTATAGTCCATTCTTGTCTCGATGTTGCTCTCTCCTTTTCTTCTTCTCCTTGGCGGCCTTTTCTGTGTCAATGTGCTGAATTCGAGGCTCTCCATAGGTATTAGAAGTCGAAAATTCCACGTCGGAATCAGAGGATTGGTAGTCGTTGACAGGCCTATGTCGCGAGGATGTGGGCTTCGCTGATCGGTGAAAAGTCAACTTGGTCTGACGTTCACGTCTCTTTCCGCTGCTCCGATGACCCGTCGCAGAATGATACACCGATGATGATCGGCGCCTCCTGCTGGTACGCTGAATTTCCGTGGACGAAGCTGGATGACGTTTCCTCGACTTTTGGCCTCCGCCTTTCACCATCAAGCATGAAGTCGATAATGTCCTCTGTTTGAGGATGACTCTCCTCTTGGGCTGAGACAATGGCTGTCGCGCAGCATGGCCGTAATCGTCCTCATAGAAAACCTCCTCATCCGACGTATCCGATATCTCAATAACGTCTGACGCAGCATGGACGGTCTCGAAGTCGAACAAGTCGCCATCAACAATGCGAGGTAGATCACCAGTGTCGTCGCCATCATTGTCGTCCCCTTCACTCTCACTTTTTGGAGTGATTTGTTCGTCATCTGAGCTCTCTGAGTCCCCGAGAATTTGGCTGTTCGACCGCGGTTGCTTGGCGATCCGAGAACGGCTTTGTCCTGGGAGCAGATTGACTTCTTCTGCTTCACTACCTGATAATACAGCAGAACTTTGACGTCGGGATTTGCGATTCTTGGCAGCAGTATTTCGGCTGCCAATTTTTCCCAACATGAAAGCAGGGTACATTCGTTTGAGCACCTTCATTCGTTTGCGATCCTCTGAGTTCAGGTCATCCTCTGAATCGCTGCCGCTGGGAGAAGCACTCCCTTCTGAAGTAGGTTCCTTGGCAGAAGATGGTGGACGACTGACCGGACCATCTTCGATGATAATCGGGGTGTCGTACGTGTTGGATGGCATTGGGTCATCATCATCATCATCATGGAACAGGTCAGGACCACCTGGGGCTGGGGAAGACCTGCTGGAAGAGCCAGGGAATGGGGCGGCGGAGAGGGAGAGCGGGGGTTAGCACGATCAAGCGACAGTGATCGCACGTCTCTGTACGGCGATGGCAGTATTGGAGCATCAGCCTATAGCATAAATAAGGTTAAAGTTATCCAACACTGGAGAGGAGCACTTTACCACGATGTCAACGCTTGTGTGTCGTGAAACTGTTGTTACCATTGCCCGTTTCTCTCTGCGCTCTTCCTTGGCTGCAGCTGCCTCTCTTTTTTCGCGTGCCTTCCTTTCCCTTTCCACCCTCTTCCACTCTCTGCGCGTCGCCCGTATCCCCTTGTCTTCGTCGTCCGAACTAGACAGTTGATCAGGCAAGCCTAAACGTGAAATGTGTTCTGGACTCCGACTCCTGGTTTTTGTTCGAACGTGTTCTGTATGAATATACTCCTGATCCTGAGTTTCTTCTTCATAGTGGTCTTCACGGGTCTTGTGATGATGGTCCCGGGAGCTTCTCGGTTTGACGATGGCCTCCTGATTATAACGGAATTGTTTCTGATACATAACGTTATCGTATTCATACGGTTTGACTTGACGAATATTTCGTGTACGGAAAGAATAGCGGGACTCGTTCTGAGCAAGATTGAAGCCTTCGAGCTCAAGAGCTTCGCGTTCTTCAGGGGATATGACAGGCGGCGAACTTGGGGAGCGAGGGGAAGAATCATTTTTTGGAGGGCTGGGAGGGTTGGTCCTTGGTGAAGAGGTAGGAGTGAGAGGAGACGATGGCATGTTTGCTGAGCGGGGCTTCTGAGGTGAAAACTGGAACAGGTCGTCATGATCATCATGGGAGGTTCCTGTGATAATCGAAGTGGACCGTGGAGGAGTGGAAGTTGAAGCTCTGGGGGAGCAGGAAGCGGTGGCATGGAATTCGGGATGCTGTGGACTTTGTGGAGTCAACTTTGGTAGAGCAGGTGAGAGGAGGCGTCGATGGGCGTCGATGTACATTCAGAGATAAAGGGGATGATAAAAATAGGTGTAGGTTTCTTTCAGAGCTTCTAGTATTGGCCCAGGCGACGGTGTCCCATAACCGTGCAGAAAATCCAAAGGGTCTTGTGAACCTTCTGACCCTGGACCTAAGTCTTCCTCTGCTTCAAAAAGTTGCCCAGATACAAGAGTTACTGTTTGATCCAGTATATGGCGAAGAATGGGCGACGAAGGATTTGGAAGTCGCTTAGGAGAGCGTGGAGAGGTAGAGTTCTGTGGTACTGAAGCGAGCACCGAAATGACAGGTCCGCCGTGCGATATCTATGATGGTATTAGCACTACGAGACCGTCCAGCAGTGGACCCACCAACCTTTGCACGCTTCCTTGGAGGGCTGTCCACGTTCGAGTCTTCATGCGCCGCTTGCCTACTACCAGTGACGACTCGGACCTTTGGAGAAAGCCACGTACGCCGGGCGATAGCATTGAGTTCTTCCAACTCTTCCGGATCTGAAGTTTCTACCACTTCATCATCTGTCATGGCACTTGGAGAGATCAGGTCGCGAGTCGCGATGCACGTAGGTCGTGGTACCCTTCAGGCACTGCGTTGAAAGTCACAGAAACGCGATAGCACGTGATGTGACACTTTCAGCGGCCCGACGGCCCGATAGCGCGTGGCATCGCGAAAAGCATCGACATAAACGTCTAGAGCAAGTTGGATATTAACTGTTTGTGGATTTTTAGCTGGACAAGCTCTCACGGTACTGATATACGTGTCTATCAATTAGTAATCTCCACACGAACATTCACGTCCTCGTCCCTAACATGAATTGTGAGATCATCTTACTCGCATCTTACACAGCGTTCTATATAATTTATTCAATCATTTGCCTTAGAATAGCCTGATTACTCCTTTTTTGTTCGTCCTTGAGTTCGAAGTTTAACTGCACGGCGTCGAGCTGTTTTGCGCAAAAAAATTATTATAAGGAATGAATGAAATCCCGTTTTAAGTATTCACGCCCTTTAGGGCGTATGCATACAATTATAATCCCTTGCACTACCACCACTACACTCTGCCTGCGGTGTCTGGAATACTCTTGAATTTGTCGCTCAACCTCCAAATTACGAATATTGAGATATGGCATTGAAAATGTACTCTCTTGTCTGGTGCAATAGCCCAGTCAACATAAGTATATCGAAGCTAAACTGTAGGGAGGAATCTCTATCATCGACTGAGGCGAATACTTCTGGCAACGCCTACGAATGATTGATGATCAACTGAACTGAAGCTTCGCTGATCTCCTATTTCTTTCTGTTCCATCACACGAGCTTGAAGACGTAGGGAAAAACAGTTCTTCCTTATAATTTTCGCGACGGAGTAGGCTGAGGACCTAAATGATGCCAGGTGAGCATCCCAACCGTACAGCTAAATACATTGCTTAAGGGCATAACTTTTTACACTCCAGGACAATGAACATTCGGTTCTGCATGTTTCACGATAGATGGAAGAAAAATTGGATCGCACGAAAGCCAGAAGTAAGGCTAGCCAAAATATTCCGCACGGCGCAATCCGTTTCAAACGACCAGATTCCTCAGAAATGGACTTCGAGGCGAACCGAGATGTGGGGGCTGTGCCCGGCCCGATGTCGTGAACTTCTTGGTCCGCTTGCAGACTAGTCGAGCTTTTGCAGCTTTAGCAGCCACGGGAGATATTCGGTCATCAGTGTAATATCTTGGAGCCAATGTATCATTCTACTCATCTGTAGACATCCTTTAAGAATGTTCTCCTGTACTTCTACTGCGCTGTTGGGGCGCTGACGTGCGATAGCACCGTCAGGAGCCTAGTGAACTCGCGCTTCTATTTCTCTGCGTACCGGCAATGCTCCCATAGCGTGTAATTCAATACATCTCGATAATCACTGCGACCTTCGCACCCGTCTTGTTGCCACGAAACGGGCTTGTTTGAATTCCCATGCCAAGGTATGTAGAAGGATAACTCGACCAGACTGCTGTCTTCTAGCATGGAAGGCACATCGCATCGACTGCGCACACGACATAAGTGACATAGCGGTGAATTACGGCGGGTCGCCCAAGTTAGGGTTTGCGGGAACAGCCTTATTAGGGTCCGAGCCCCTAGGTAGCTCCTTCAATCATCATCCATCACCACCAACTCAACAGCCACGATCCGTTTACCTTTTTTCTTATCAGCACCTCTTATTTCTTCTCTTTCATCTGCATTGGGCGATAAGAAATCGATATCTGCCATACACATATTCTTCCACCTTTTTTCGCCGTCCTGATGTCTTCCACACAACCGCAATCCGCCAGTGCAAGCCCCATGCCTGCGGGAGTCACCGATCCCAACTACAAGCCTGGTCCCGGCCGTTTGGGTAACCTTACTGTCATCCAGCTTCATGCTTTGGAGAAGTTCAAGAAAGAAGTCAAGGACGAGGGGTGGTTCGATGAGGAGAGAATGGACGATGAACTCATGCTTAGGTCTGTCCCTATTTCTCTCCTAGGCTCTAATTTTGTCGTACGACAGGATTTTAGTGCCCACGATGCTGGCGGATGACTTACTCCGCTCCTATTAGATTCTTGAGAGCCCGCAAATTTGATGTGGCGGCCGCAAAAAAAATGCTGCATGAGTGCGAGCAGTGGAGAAAGGAGTTTGGTATTGAGGAGATTATGAAGTACGGCGTCCCTTCTCGTGGCGTCATTCATTCTTATTCCATCCCAGGAACTTTGACTTCAAGGAAAAGAGAGATGTGGACAAGTATTACCCTCAGTATTATCATAAGATGGACAAGGTTAGCCCTATCGACCAATCGATGCTCCTGTCCCTAACAATTGCCCTTTTTCTTTCTACAGGATGGTCGACCACTCTACATCGAACGCCTTGGCTACCTCAACATAAAAGAGCTCTACAGGATCACAACTCAGGAACGTCAGCTCCAGCGTCTTGTCTACGAGTACGAGAAGAACTACAACGAACGCCTGCCTGCCTGTTCCAAGGCTTGCGGACATCCCGTAGAAACATCCTGCACGATCCTTGATCTGTGGAACGTTTCTCTCAGCAACTTCTATCAGGTCAAAGACTACGTCATGTCGGCCTCATCCATCGGTCAAAACAGGTACCCGGAATCCATGGGGAAGTTCTACATCATCAACGCACCATGGGCATTTAGTGCCGTATGGCGGATTATCAAGCCGTGGTTGGATGAAGTCACCGTCAGCAAGATTGACATCATTGGGAGCGACTACAAAGATAAATTGTTGGCTCAGATCCCGGCCGAGAATCTTCCCAAGGATTTCGGAGGGCTGTGCCAGTGCGAGGGAGGGTGCTCGTTGAGCGATGCCGGTCCGTGGAACCATGTCGATGCGGCCGCGCATGCCCCAGCAGCAAATGGAGACGGTACACCAAATGGCAATGCTGCGTAGAGGTTAGCGGTTGTCTTTTCATTCGCTCATTCTTACTGGGACAGAAATCTAATTGTACAGAGTAATTCAGATATACCACTTTCCTTGTACTGCATTCGCATGTTAAGATAGAGCCGGTGACAGTGATGGGGAATTCAATATAATCTTAATACACTCATCATGAAGTTGGCTTTGTCCGTCGAAATATTATTCGCGAAGTAAAAAAACATGATGTTATTCTCGACCACCACTGGCTAAATGACTCAGCACCAGCAGAACCTGTGGACAACTCAGTCAAAGTCTCTGAAACAACAAATAGACATACCTCTCTCTATTCAACCAGATCACGTCAGTGGGGCTCTCACCGTCGGGGCCGTACCACTTGAGCGCAGGAAGGTGCTCTTTCCTTTCAAAATTGATCGCCCCATGATTTTGTGCCACACTCTTGAGCGCATCAGGTAAACACCATATTTCTATCCTCTCCATCCCATGTCTTCCAGCGACATATTTCAGGACTGCCACCAGGTCCCCAAAGTTTTCCTGATTAGCCCACAGTCGGGTTACCAGGAGGGTTTTGGGTGGTCTCTCGAATGTCCAAGTTGCAAAGGCAGATTCGCCGTGAGCCTTGCCGGAAGTCCTGGAAATGACGCCCCAGTGCATTACGGGTGGCTCTAGCTTTCCCCAAAAATATTTCGACCTCGTTCGCTGAAACATTTCGACACCCTCACCAGGCAGAAAAGTGAGGAGGGTCTTTCCAGAGTCCAAGGTCATCGATTTCGCGATCAGCTCTTGCTTGAGCTTCTCTTCATCGACAGGATACAGCATTTGTAAATCATCCACAGTTAACCACCTCCATTTCTCGTCTGAAACCGAGTGTGCAGGAGCATCCGGTTTGACATCCCAGATCGTGGTGCTAGCGTCCCTCAACACCCACCCTTCAATATTATCCGTGGGCCCGCAAGACCGATAAAAGTCGCCGACATCACTCCAGAGTGCAGAGAAATGGCCTGGGTGTACCCCTATTGGCCTTTGAGGCGGCGAACCCCATGCTTCTGGAAACGCGGGAAACAACGAGGGATCGATAGCAAGGACCCAGTGCAGTAAACGCACCATGTGCTTCGCGTATCCCTGACGTCGGAATCGTTCTGGTGTGAAAACGGCTGCAAGCCCATAGCAAGATACCTCCTCGGGGACGATAGTGTCTCCCAAAGGGGCATTAGGCCTTCGAACTACGAGACCCTTGCGCCGAAAGCTACGAAGTATGTTAATCGATGGTGAACAACGCTTTGAATGTCCAAGTCGAAACTCACGTCATACATGAACATTTAAAATCCAATGATCCTGGATCATCTCGCGGAGATAAAACCCTACGCGTGAACAGTTTCTGATGATCTCTGTGGGAGCAAACGATCCTAGTACTAGGCTCACCATATCGTCAACTTCCCGTTTGTCGCACTTTCACCTTGTTCCACCTCGGTGCCGCGATGGAAGTACTCTTCTTCGCTCATGGGTCCTCCCCATTGTACGAAGGATCTACGCCTTGACTCTTGCACTTGGGCCGGTGTGGCAGGAAAGATGGACAGAGATGATAAATTCATCAGATCGCGATCGTCAGGAGCAAAGAACTTAGCCACGTTTTGTCCCTTATCCGCAAAGACCCTGGAGTAACCCTGGGGAAACGTAAGGAGGCTGCTACAAGAACTAGACGACACGGACTTGCGAAGCCCCGGCTTCTCATACAAGTTCATTGATGATGCATTGCGACTTTCTGATTTGTTTCTGATGGCCCCTGCCGCGCACCGCTTCAGCAGAGATGCGACTTCATAAAATAATATACTAGTAATCGGGAGGTTGGCCATGATGTTCAGCACCAGCAGAACCTTGAATACATCAGTCAAAATGTCTCTGGTGAATGTCGAAACGCACTTTTCATTATTCAGCCATACAACATTGGCCGGGGCCTCCGCTCCATTCCACTTGAACGCTGAAAGATGTTCTTCGCGTTCCATATGTACTGCACCGTGGTCCTGCGCTATGCTCTTGTGTACCTCTGGTAGATTCCATATTTCTATTTTCTCCATCCCGTGTTTTCTGGCAACGAACTTCAGGACCGACAGCAGGTCCACAAGACTTTCCTTGCTTGCCCGAAGACGAGTAACGACGAGAGTCGGCGTTTTCATCTCGAAAGTCCATGTCGCCATTGCAGGATGCTCGTCGAGCGTTGTCGTGGTCTTTCTGGGCTCAGAGACGATACCCCAGTACTCCACCGACTTGAACTTTCCCCAGACATGCTCCAACCGTCTTCTTTGGAACTTTTCAACGCCTTGCCCAGGCAAAAAGGTGAAGAAAGTCTTCCCAGCGTCTGAAGCCAGCGCCGTGGCCCCATGTCCACCTTCATTCTTTGTTCATCAATAGAAAGCAACGTTTCCACATCACTCGCACTGAGCCATTTCCACCCCCGACCAACATCGACGTCCGCATCACCGGATCCGACATCCCATACAGTAGAAATCGCGTCTCTGACCACCCAACCTTCGGCGTCAGTCGTACTGGGCCGCAGGACCCATAGAAATGGCCGACATCACTCCACAGGGCTGAAAAACGACCATGTGCTAACCAGGGAGGTCTCTCCGGGGGTAAACCCCATGCTTCCGGAAATGTGGATGGCAAAGATGAAGGGGGAGCTAGTACCCAGTGTAGCAGGCGCATCATATGTTTTGCGTGCCCCCGGCGTCGAAACCGTTCCGGTGTAAACACCGACGCGATTGCATAGCAAGATACTTGCTCCGGTGCATTGTCATCTAGCTGCGCACTATTTCTTCGAAGGACTAGGCCCCTACGCAGGAAGCTAGCTCAGAATAAAATATTAGCTATCGGCATTCTACTAGTTCGAGGTTACTTACGTTTCGCACGAACATTTGAATTCTAGTGATTCTGGGTCTTCTCGTGAACATAAAACCCTGCTACTAATCAATATCTGTCGTGATTTGCCACAGTTAGGACCATACCAAGTTGTTAGTTTTCTATTAGACGCGTGCTCATCATTATCCATGTCAGCGTCCCGACGCAAATATGTCTCCTCGGTCATATATGATCTCCCCCAATCTTTAAACGATCGACGCCTTGATTCGATGACCTGCGCCCGTGTGGCGGGAAAGAGGGACAAAGACGAAAGGCTCATCAAGGTTCCGAATCAAGCTGACTTGCACAGCCACACCAAAACTTTTACCTGAGGCTCCAAATCTCATGTCATAATATACATACATGGCTACGTCGTTGTATAACCCTTGACTTCCTCTGCCTGTATCGTCAATTCCTCTAAACCACTAATTCTTTGCCGCAGAAAAGTGTCAACACGCTCGATGACACGATCTACTTGCGTGTATGACAATCGCTGACTGGAATGGGGACCACCAGGATCGACTGACGACGAGGACGGCGTGAGCTGTATATGTATTGATCCAATTGTCTTTGAAGCATCTTTGGGCCAAAATCGCGGCTGTGAGTAGGAGGCGAGACCCTCAATGGATGTTAACTGAAGAAGGGTACGGTTAGCAACATTACTAGGGTATCCTATCCACCCAGACGAACCTCAGACAAGGCACTCTCAATCTTGACATCACGTCCGGCAACATCGAGGCATAGAACTTTGCCTGTATCGATGACTAAAGGCAGGACACTCCCCGCAATCAGGACAGCAATGAAAAGAGAGGCAATAGGATCAAAGCCCGTCCATCCGTACACCTGGATTAGTAATGTTGAGACGATGACGCCTACAGAGCCCAGGGTGTCCTGCAAGGAGATCAGTAAGAATACCTTTATACAAATTAGACCATACCGCCATGACGTGCAGGAAGACTCCACGCATATTATCGCTGTGGCCTTCGTGTTCATGATGGTGAACCGAAGGAGAATGAGATGTTTGGAGATGGTGATCATCGCCAAAGCGATACATCGGGGTGATAGGCGAAGAAATATCATCATACGCAATAACATGCGGTGCAATTGCTGAGAGAACTGGGGTGTCCTTTGCCAAATGAATTTTTAGTGAAGGAGGAACATGGCGCTTGGTACGCTCCGCATACGCGCTCGGAGGATGTGAAAGCTCAGGTCCGTGAGAATGGTGACCGTTGGCCTGTGGAGGTGGCGAATGCGAATGGCTGTGGGAATGCGAGTGCGAAAGATCAGATTCGGAGTGCGATCCTGGATGTAAGTGTGGATCCGAGTGAGATTCCTCGTGTGGGACATGCAGAGACTGTGATTCTAAATGAGAATGCGAGTCATCACAGTCTGGTGAATGGGAATGTGAATGTGAGTGACTATGTGAATGGGAATGGGGACCTGGCGACAGAGGTGATGTAGAAGGTGAGTGTGAATGAACATTAGGCGGAGAGATATTATGAGAGTGATGGGGAGCTTCATGATCGTGATCATCGTGCGAATGAGAGTGTCCATGAGAATGAGAATGGCCTCCCTAAACATATGTTAGACCAGAATCATAACTACACTGCAGAGACATACATGGTGATGATGACCGCCCATGGCGAACATCCCAAACAAGTTGACGGCCAATCCCAAGGAACTAACCAGTAGCAACTGGCTTGTGTTCATTTCAGGTGGTTCCAAACTATAACTTGTCAGTATATGTTTCTTTGTGCCAACCAGAGGCTTACATTCGTTGGATAGCTTCAAAGACAATAAAGATAGATATCAAGATCAAGAATATACCATTTGCAAAGCCCGAAAGCGTTTCGATACGACCGTATCTGGACCATATGAGTACACCGAATATTTACCGCAGGTTTCACTCACCCATAAGTATATCGCTCGTTTGGTTCCCAGGTTGCCATGACGGAGGCGAAAAGCCCTACACCAATGGCCATGCAATCAAATGCCATATGGATCGCTGAACATCCAAGATAAGCACCGTCACCCATCGAACCCACAATAAGAACTGACCATCGGAAATTAGGCCCAGACTATTGGTCCATACACCATACAGCATTTGAACCAACATGTACGCCATATTGAGCATCAAAAAGTAGAAGATTTTTCGGGACTCTGCGTTGGACAGTATGGTCTTAAGGTATGATCGGATTAGGCGCGAGGTGGAAGTACGAGGAACGGCAGTCATAGACTCCACACTTTCCGGTTGCAGACCTGTGGATTCGATTAGCATTATTTGCATCACAAAGCAGCATCCAAATACCGATATAGATCAAGGAGGCCACGAAGAGATCTGTCCAACATGGAATCTGCGAAAACGCAAGAGGGCCGAATACTGATGCAAATATAAAAGTAAATGGATAGGATAAAACAACATGTTGCGGTATGGGATACACATGTGCCAGTGATCGCGCGGCCAATGGATGGAAGAATAGCAGCGAATAGGCTAGGAAAGGAATGGCAGCCAGCGAAATCAAAGGGAGTGCCGGAGTTTGGTTTGACGTGAGCTATGTGGGGAATGATTGATGAATATAACGTTTGAATCTCAGACAATTCAACGTACAACTGTCCTAAAGATGTAGAACGGTAGAGCAAAGATAGAAGCGCCGAACGTGGTGGCAGCGATTGTGAACGTGGTGCCAAGAGAAGCAGTGACGACTCCTAGAGTGTGGTCGAGGGCAGCTGAAGATACTCCATGGATGAGTAGTGCTACATAGCCGGGCATTAAGCGGCCGAAATTTTCAGCATCGAACTCTGCGTCTGAGAGAACAGATAGAACAAAAGCTACGACGATGACGAGAGCCTTCGAGGCTGGTTGACCTATTATTAGACAAAATATTGGAGTCCGATACATGGAAACGACGCACAGAACGCGTGTTGAGGACGCTATCGACCCATAGTGAGGAAAATTGAGTGAAGAGGGCGACACTTCAGTACTTTGTCAGACACGCGCAGTGAAAGAGTGGTATAGGCATACCGTATGGATGACAGCCTATACAGAGCGGTGAATAGACATGCTTGCTGGGCGAAGAGAAGCAACGATGCTGTTCCCAGTGCAGACCACTGGCCGGATAAGCTACGGACGTCCCAAGACAATAGAACGAACGCACCTCGATATTTTTCCGCCGTGCCAGCTGGCCAGTCAAGCCCTCCCAGACCATTACGCCCACACCACCGCACGCCAACACCCTCATCACGACCCAAAAGATGCCCACATCGTACTCCAAGAGCCAATCTTTCCCCAGGTGCAGTGATGTCGCGAACAGGGCGTTTGAGATCAGAATTTTCGGTAAATGTCTGCTGGGAACACTGTTCGCGGAATATCAGTGACGGTTGGGTGCAGACATAGAGGGCACCCTACGAGGAAGATAGGACTTTTGGGTTCAAGCTTATTTTGCTACGCGTTTTAGCATCTGGGACCGGCATGCTACGGAAAAAGAGAGACACTGAAAACGAAGGGAAAGAGCAAGCGGTAGATCTACAATGGCCCGAGATGCTGTCACCCTCACAGGATAACGCGTTTATGTAACTCGGTTACGGTATGTTATTTATTTGCCGGCTCGAGGAAATTTACAGATATCGATACAATTTACGACAATTTACGACACGTTACTACTTACACAGCGTCAACAATTGTAATTTCTATGTAGTCTTCTTAAGTCGCTCGCTCACTACCTCCAGTTTCTTTTTCACCTCTGTTGATCGTCAGCGTCGCGCAAAATCTTTGAAAGAATCAAGTCGCTAACCTGTTTGCTGACTGGGAGATCCCTCAAGCAGGCCCACAGCGTTCTCAAACGACTCCTGCGCAGCACTCAGCATTTTCTTCACCCCCTCTGGATCAGTCTCGTCTTCCCCGATCGCAAGCATAACATCGCCTAACCGTGCCCATCCCTTACCCCACCGTTCATCCAACTCCGTTGCTTTCACCGCATCAGCAAGCGCCTTGGGCAAATTTTCCTTGCCTCCCAGACGAAGATATGCTAACGCACGATTCGCATATAATTGTGGGGATTCTGGCGTATGAGATATCGCGGTAGTATACGCTTCAACAGCAGGAGCATAGTCTCCCGACGCAAAATGCTTGTTTCCCTCTTCCTTTGCGGTCTCTGCTTCCGCCGACAGAGGTACCACTCGAGCTGCATGTCGAGTAATCAAGGTGGCAAGGCCTCGTGGGTCGGCGCCCTGCAAAAAGTCGACCTGTTTACCTGCCTTGATCACGATGAAGGTGGGCATCGCTGATATCCGGTATTTCGACGCGATAGCTTTCTGTGCATCGACATCAACCCGCACGAATATCGCTTGGGGTTCTTCTGTACGAACTGAGCGAAAAACGGGGCGATTTGCTAGGGAGGAGTTCAGGATACGGGATCGATGAATCAGAGATTGTACGTACCTTGCAAGGTCCACACCATACTGCGTGAAAGTCAACAAAAACTGTTTGTCCTGCTGCTGTCGCAGAACGGAGAGTCTCGTTCCACTGGGTGACAGATTCAATTTCGACTGGGCCAGACATTGTGTAGAGATACCGACAGCACTCGCAGGCGCTTTATATAAGAGTACAACAGCAGTTGTACGTCAAAGAGAGTTAAATTGTAAGCCACCTATATGATGACATCATCTCAATCTATGTCGCAATTATTAGCGGCGTGACCGCAACTCGGAGTGCAATAAACAAGACGTATATTTGTCCTCGCGACGATAAAGATACACAACCAGATATGAAGCAACAACTAGAGCGATACAAGTACATGCCATAAACAAATACACAAATACATCTGATAATCCAACGACATCAAAACAAAGTACACCGAAACCATGTTAGATCTGTTTATATTGCGCCATAAAATTCGACCACGAAACCTGCAGATCATGATCCGGTGGCGTGCTGTACTCCCCAGGATGCTGCATGGTATACTGCCCATACCCGATTCTAACGTTGGCCCCGTTCCCGTTGCTATATCCATAATACTCGGGCATAACATCCAACGTCATCCCGTGTTGGTTCTGTGGTATGTTATACGCCATGGCGCTCTCGGATTGAAGGGGTATGTGGGGGTATAACGGGTATTCCGCCACCTGATAATCCTGTTGCGGCTGAGGGGTATAGGTCTGCCACTGGTTCACGGATTCTTGCATCGATTGATATCCGCTTTGCGGCTCTTGAGTCATGGGTGAAGCGGGGCCGGGCGGGGATGCAGGCTGAGATGCGGGACTAGAGGCTGCCTGGGAAGATGGGGAAGAAGGCAAAGAAGACGTTCTCCGTGAAACCAGTCGTGTCGTCCCACCAAGGGCTGCGAATTCATCAACTTCTTCTTTGATATGGACAACGGGGTAGGGACGGGGTATCGGGTCAGGCGGTACGAGCCCGCGCACCTTCGAAAGAGCCGTATGCGCTCGTTCTTTGAGTTTCTGGAGGACAGCCTGTAGCAGAGATATGAGATAAAAGTAACAAGAGAAGCAATAAAATGTCGTACAAGTATTTTTACAGTCCTGGAACTTTCCGAAACTTGCGAGAAAAGTTGATGGGCAGATTCCAGATGCGACAACGCCGATGGAGCAAGGGCCATCTGCGCTTTCATAGCGATTGAACCAAGAACGATCTGATGTCAATTTAGTACTGAAACTCATAATAGAAGGCACGCAATGAGAACTTACTGCACAAGAAAAAACGTGGGTAAACAAAAACCACATGCGCTCCGTTATAGCGGGATGTTGTTTGAATAGGCTCTTGACCAAGCCTACGAACGAGCAAGCGCTGGTATACGCAGCCAGCACTGACTGCGCATACTTGCTACCCATAGGATCTAAGGGATGATCCTCAAGGGCCTGGGCAAAGAATCCTCGATGCATATAGAAAAGTGCTTATAGCAGATAAGGGTCAACTTCAACCGCGGAAGCGGAACCGTCACGTACTGATCTCCTTGATCGCAAACGCAGTGTAGCGCTGCATTGTCAATTGCGTCGATGGTTGCTCAGGCTCCGGTCCCATCCTCGCGCCGCCGAATCCAGGTACCTGGAGGCTCGGAGGAACATAGTATGACCGTACCTTTCTATCCAGATCCTGCAAGGTTTTGTAGCCGGGTGGGCGTGCACCAAAAGCTTGATCATGGACAATAGACAGGCAGTCCGAAGCGAATGTGTGCTTCCACGAAGAGACTGGCAAAAGTATGCAAAAGACTAGATGACCAAATATGAAACCGGACTTACAACTCATTTCTCCATGGACATTAGTACCGGGTGCATCTTGAGGAAACTTGGCGTCCACATGAACATTGGCGAAGGATGGAGGCCTTCCGTAAGTGAGAGACTGAATAGATGTCACATTCCAACGCCATTTCATCAGGAACAGGACCATTCACCTGCCATGAATCATAAACATATAATTCCCAGAGCAGACAACGCCTCCGGTAGGATTCTTCTGGATCAAGGTTCCACTTTCCACTATCACGATCTACGGGTGCAATCACCAATCATAAAGGCAAACCTCAGTACGCTGATGATGCTTACGAAGTCCAACCTGTGGAACAGATGTCAGGCAACGAGACATAATTTAAAAAAAGACATTAAATGACAAACACTTTGCGCCAACTTCACCACGATTCCCATCATCACCCAGCGAGCTTCGATGTCATTCCAAAACATGAAATGACACATGATGAACTAATTTGTGCGTCATTAAGATGCTCGCATGATTTATGAACGAGAACTCACTAGTGCCTGTATCCCCGGTATTGACTGCTCCTCAAAGACAGAATTGATGGATAATGCGGCCTTGGCTAGTTGATAATATTGCATTGCTTCAGGTGAATGCGCTGGCAGCTCCAGGTCCATCAGTGCACCCATGGCGAGGACCATGAAGAGCAAAGCGAGACTGTGAGAATTGATCGCTTCGCCATAAGGGTACTCTTGTTCATATACAGGGCGAAAGATGGTATCAAAATAGTCTTTCTGGTTGATGGGTGTATACCTATCGAGGCCGATGAGTTAAAACTCAGAAGATATGCGTGAAACGACTTACATCCAAGCCGCATGTCGGTAGTATTGTTCTTGTGAAGACGTTTCAGCTTGACTGCGGAGACTGAGAGCACAACCGAAGAAACCATACCGGACAGTCGCCTAGCCACAGATGCGCTAGGTAAGTAACCGTGTAGAGAGTGCCGAATCATATCGGCACATCTGCTAACTGATGGAGTGAACGGAAATGCATGCTCAAGCCATGGCAGTTCCACTGGGATCGTGATTTCAAAGTTAGTGGGCACATCGTCGTCTTCTTCGGAACCTTCTTCGTTCTGGAAACGTAGAAGCTCGAAGTTAAGAACAAGGAATTTGTAATTCTTACCTTCAGGAGATACTGGAGGAACGTGATGAGTTATGGAAGAGATCAGCGATAGAAAGACTTACCCAGGAATTGGCAGCTTGGCCAAAGAATGAGGATCGTCCTCGTTCTGATAATGACCTACAAATGGATGCTTCAGTAGAGGACGGGAAAGGGTGATTGAATCATACAGGGAACCAAGGGCGTTGATGGCGTCTACATTTTCCGCGTGATTCTCCTTTTGAGTTTGCTCGTCAAGTCTCTCTCGCTCCAATGGCCGCTTGATCTGTAAGAGCTCTTCGCTTAGTAGAGGATGAGGATGGGGGGAATTGAGAGAATGTGATTCAGCGAGGGCATCTTCGAGCTGTCGCACGCGGGTGGATAATTGTCCAATCTTATCGTGGAGAGCCTCTGTATTGGCGAGGACGAAACTAGGGCAACGATTTAATGAAACCAATAGATGCTTGGTTACGTGAAGACACACCGATTTCCCTTGCCGGTCGTCAAAGACCCTGGATACAGTCGTTACAACGAAGACCAGATAAAATCCGTTGCATGAAATACCGTCAGGACATATGGGACCACATCCTACACAGCGGGTTCTGAGCTACTGACGCCGGGTCGAAGGATAAATGCCATACCCTTTTTCACGCAATTGCTGGTGCACAGATAATAAGGATGCACTTGCCACTGATAACACGAATAAGCTTTACCTGCAAGGAAACACACGACTACACCTGTACGGGGCGTGAGCTACGGCTGGGAACGGAAGCAAAATAAATCGTACTTGAGCTTCAATCTATAAATTGAGCAACGGATCAGCTTTCAGAGGGAAACAGCGAAGACGCGTATCACACCTCCTGCACTGTACAGAAGAAGACACATATGAATGAGCCTCTCCGAATCGGAATACAAGGACGCGACCACTATACCTCGGCACAGCTGAGAGCAGCCCCCCTGCGTTTGTGTCGCTGTACTAAAGACGAGTCCTGCGGGTAGGCAGATGCCATAGGATGGTGGTAGTGGTGGAGAGCGGTGAAGCAGTCAGCAACGAGCCATTCGAGGATACAGTGCGTGCTCAGATCTGAACCCAATACGGCAAGCGTGCCGGTGACGTTGTCCTTGTTTACCCCTCTCCGACTATTTGAATTCTTAGCTCTCACTTAGTATACACCTTAGTACCCGAGCGGGGCAGGCTACCCGAGCGCTATTCCAGCGCTCGATAGAATTTATCCTTTCTACTATTCCCAATATATGTTCCGGGGCTTTGAATTTTTTGTTTTCCTAGTCCCACATGGTGCCATTCGGTATCTGGTGGGTCCACTCTTCCGACTCCTTTAGCTTCTCTGTCGGCCCTGCAAGATATACACACATATCAGTCAACCATCAGCTCCTTAATTTTCGCTGGGGGAGGCGCCAGCGGCATCCGGAAAGGCCGACACTGGTCACGCTACTGTTTCACGCATGCGCAGTAACATTTATCTTTGGTCTACATAGAAAACCAATTTTCCTCACCGGTCCTTGGCATCGAGGTAGCTGAATTACCAAGAGCAGGTAGGACCCTGCAGGTACTTCCCCGCCCTTACTCACCCCAAGCCACAAGGAAGACTGACAATACTGGTTTTGGCCTTCCCTGACTTTGGTTTATTCTAGCACCGACCTTTGCCCGTGATTCCACTTGCCCGCAAGCCCTTGATATTTCCTAACCGGTCTCGGGGCCACTATATATTCAATACCGGCTCAAACGAACTCGTCTTATCTTCTGCATCTTCCACGTCGGATGTATAGACAGTCTTCGCTCATTCCTAGTATCCACGATCGGGTTATAATTGGTGAACATTTCAATTTCAGTGGCGATTAACAGCATTGGGGCGAATTAGTCCATCTACCAACCCTCGAAAGGACGACTATCACTCATACATATCGGGCGGCATGTAAGTCTACTTAATTAGTAAGGACATGCTCGAACCAATAGGGACCACGCGGTCGTTCCTCGGAAACCTCCAGGGGACTTTCAACATCATTCGACTTGTTCTATGAATCTTTGTCTTCATTTCCAGCGTTCTTGTTCGCTTCGACATCCGAAGAACGGAAGTATGTGTGCAAACTGACGCAGGGCTATCGAGTATGCTTGATCTTCTTTCTTTTGGTGAGTGAGATTCACCTTACCTGACTCGAGTCTGCTGCTACATTGGTCGTCTTCTGGTTCAATGTCTCCTCTCCATCTGTCCGAAAAGGGTTCAGGCACCGGTATACACGTTCTTAATCCGACGAAATCACCGAAATCCGCACGTTGTTGTTCGGAAGGGCGGGATCATCGACACTTTCGTAATGGCGGCGGTTGGCCGCAATTCACAGTTAATCGAGACGTGTGGGTGACACTCCGTCGAAGTCTCGCCACTGGACTCTGAAGCTACGGCTCCGGCGAGTCACCGTTCACGCAATGTTATTACATCCCTGGTGGTCCGATCTTACTACATCCCATCACCGTCCAATTTTGTGCAAGTCTCTACTCAATTGTCGACCTCTGCTAGACTGCTCGCTTGTTCTGTGTGCTTCAGGGCAACCACGTGGAAATTCTTTCCCATACCTTCTGCCAGACCGCACTGACAACGACGTCGGCGACAGGAAATATTATTCTGATATTCAAACCTATTCAAACACGTTGCCTGACGTCAAGATCTAGACCCATTTCCTCTGTGTACAGGCGGTTGCTTACAGACGGTTTGAGCACGAAACGTTGCCCAGTGATCGCGATCATGGCAACTAGGGGAAGTTCAAATTACTGCGTAGACGTACAATAGTCGTAGTTACTTTGTTTCTCCACTGTAATACTGCTTTATGTACGCAAGCCCGAGTCGCAGGCAAGGATATTTGCTTCATAAGCTGGCCCATCCATATCAGGACTGCGCTGTCGAAATTGGCATCAGATGATGGGAGAACATCAACCCTGCGAAGATTTTTGCTTCTCTTTTCTGCTTTCTTTTGCTGTCTCTATGTCACTTTTCATTTTCTTTGTTCTACCCCCCGCTCACGTGTAACAACATGTCCCTACTATCTCTGCCTGTGGACCCGGGCAACTTGTCCGATTCTGGAGAGCATAATAATGCTTTAACCCAACCACGATTTCCCCACACTCGAGCCCAACTGTCGGCGTTGTCGCGCCAGTCCAAACCCATAGATGGCTTTGAGAGTGATATCGACGGCGAAGAGATTCGACGAGTCTCGTCGTCGTTGGTGAATCAGGTCGTGGCCCTGCTGGTCGAGGAACGCGAAGACGAGCTCAAGGCGCTTGTGAAGGAATCATTTAGCCTGGATGATGAGACTGTGCGCCTTTTTTTCTCGAGTAATATTTTTTTCTTGACCACAGGCTAGGCGGAGCAAGGTGTCTTAGACCTGATGCATAAGCACCGGGACGACGTAGCAGGTGTTCCGTTTCTCTTCTTGACGCCCATCCGCCGTCCTATTTCGAGACCGTCATCAAGGGCGTCTACTGCGTCGGGCCGCCTCCATCAAGCTCGTCCAGACACACCGTTGTCGGCGCCCAGCTCACCGCGAGCTCTTGTATTTCGCCGCCCTCACACCCCGCTCGTCTCCCCGCTTGCCGTCGGCCAGGCATCGTCTTACATGTCGGCGCGCGGCAGTGACTACTCGCCTTCGTCGTCGCCCGTCCTCTCGCATGCCCAGGCGACACACGCTCATGCCCAATTCACAGCGAGCTTGCCAGCCTCGCCGTTGTCGTCCCCACGCTTGCTGAATGCCAAGGCCTCTGAGTTCAAGCCAATTCAACGACCGCTCTCTGCGGCATCATCCAATCCGGGTCCTCTACGTACAGATACCCCATCACCAGATCTCTGGTCGCACAGCCCGTTCAGAGCCACGTCTAATCTTGCCATCGCGGCGCCCCTTCTTCCCGAACAACCTTCGCTTACACGGTCGCTTACGCCCAGTTCCTCTCTCCGTTCTCCGCTCTTCCCTGATGAACACGATAGTGATGAAGAGGATCCTTTTGATCCCTTTTCTCAAAAGCCTGTTCCAACTTTCAATACTTTCCATACCTCGGATTTCGATGCTCAATGGTCCGGATCGTCTAATTCCTCCATGTCCCCCGAAGATCCTAGAATCGGGGAGATGCATAGTCAATTCCAACCCTCGTACGCTTCGTATGAATCATTACTCTCTGAAGACCCCCCAGAGGAGGATCCAGAGGCTGAAGCCGAAGCTGCTGCAGTGCTTACCGATGGAATGACGCCATTTGACGTTCTCAGTTCTGTCTTTGGTTCTACTCTCGCACCTTCCGAGTTGGAGGAAGCGCTCGCTGCCAATGCGTACGACTTTGATCGCGCAATGGCTTGGCTCGTTGATCGAGCTTTGCCAACTGCGCCTCAGAATCCTCAGGTTCGTATGCAGAATATGGGTGGCAGAGTCACCCTTGTCTCTAGAGAAGCTGTGCGTGGTCGAGGAGGCTTCCCAACTCAAAATGCACGGCCGGCTCCTAGATACGTCAATGGACGACCCGTTCAGGGAGGGAACAGAGTCTGTCGGTATTTTGTTGCTGGCGAGTGCCTTCGGGCCGACTGCAGATTCAGGTATAGCCCATGTACTTTATGTGATGTTTAAATCTAACTTTGTTATTTCAACTAGTCATGATTTGGAGCGTGCCCTGTGTCGTTTTTGGCTTCGGGGAACGTGTGCAAAACAGGATAGCTGCGAATTTCTCCACCATCTCCCTAAGGACGTCGATATAACGAGCCTGAATATTGCCATGTCCCGTGCTAATGTAATGCCAGGCACCGGTCCGCTTGCTGCTCATACGGCTGCATTAGAGGATTTCCCCGTCTTAGGTTATGAAAATGGCAAGGGTAGACGGGGAGGATATGTTGACAGAGCTTATGATCCTGGGCGAACGAGATTCGCCGCGGCTGTCAAGAAGCCGATTCCTGCAGTTCATACCGATAGTCCCGCCCGTCGCGAAGCCATGGGCAGTTCAGCCGACAATCTTCATACCCGATCGGCGATTGTCGCACCCAAACCATCGCCTCGGCTCAAACTCCGTCCTCCAACGCTTCTACCGACGCTCGCCACAGGCGAATCGGTGAATTCCTTATACATGGCATACCGTGCTCGCGCTTTACAACTTGGTGCAGCCCGAAATGCCTGCTTGTCTCGTGCCGCAGACGCGTGGAGGCGAGGAGATGGCGCCGCGGCGAAGAGGTTCAGTAGGGAAGGTCATGATTTGAACGGCAAGATGAGTGCGGAAATGGCGTCAGCTGCCGCGCAACTTGTACGCGAGCGTGCAACGCTGGCTGAGCAAGCTGTTAGGAACAGGGAGGCCAGCTGGTCCGACGACCCCGGTGATCGCACAGCTCGAGGACGTGTCTGTGGTGGGGTTACGGTGTTATTATGGGAATCGCGCGAACTGATACTGGTGACGGTAAATTGACCGCTGAGGAGAGGACGGAGAGTATGCTTGACTTGCATGGGCTGCATTCGAATGAGGCGACTGAGGTTCTAGAAGATTTTCTACTGGCTGTGAGTTGCCGGATGTTTCGTTTTTCTGAGTACGGCTGACCCGGATGTTTCTCGTAGTTGGAGGCTGAGCACTTCTATGGTTTGGGTGAGTTGCGGCGCAATTACGGAATTTTCTTGGCACTGAGTTTTTGAATTTCTTCGCAGCATACATTATTGTCGGCGAAGAAAAGCATACTGGTTCGCAAGATGTGGCCCGCGGGGCATCCCGAGCGCGACTAGCAACCGGAGTGCGCGAATGGCTTCACCGATGGGGATACCCTTGGAGCGAGAGAGATGGCATAATATGTGTTGATGCACTGACACACGCGTCTGAATAGAAGAAAAACAATAATGGATATCGTGTACGAGGCGTAGGCTGAGCAAAAGTGGTGTACAATTATGATAGGAAAACTGGGACCATTGATTTTCGTGTAAGTATAGTCATTGATTTGTATATACTGATCTTCTGCATATGTTTGGAATATACGTTTTCTTGTTGCTACAACCCAACGGGGGCGGTGGCTGCGGTGGGTTACATCCGAGTCGCATCGCCGGGTGGCTATTTCCGACCTGGAACACGTCGCGAAGCAACCACGTGCAACGATTCACATGGCAGGCGGTGGCAAGCCAAACGTCCGGAGGCCGCTAACCAAAATCTACTTTCATTCACGACCACGATGACCTTCCACGCGCAATCCGAACAAACTGATATTCACCTAGAATTTGAAGTCCCGCCTACCGCCATATCGCAGGAATTCCACTCCCCTTCTTCTCCAAAGGCCCAACGACCGTTCTCTATTGATCTCAGTCTCGAACTTGAACGGCAACTAGACATGGAATCGCCCCCAGTAACCCCCTCATATAACGCCCAAACGCACGATACACGTCCAAGACGTGAATCGCTCGACCCGCAGGTTCTTGCACATATTGTCATGCAGCTCCGCCATTCATTAGCCGAAATGACCAAAGAGCGGGATGACTTGCTTCAGTTTGTCTCAGGAGCGCACTCGAAGGAAGCAGAGCTAAAGGACGCCCTGCAAGCCGTAACAGATAAGGCAACGGAGTTGGAAGAGGAGCTGATGGTGGCGAGACGGAAAATGAAAGACGATGAGGATGCTATTGCCATGTTGCGAACCAAGGTGGAAGAGAGCAGGTATGTCTTGACCTTGGCTCCTTGTTACTGTAACTCGTTGCTTACTATGCTATCCAGACGTGGTCTAATGCGGCTGCAGTCCGAAAATCAAAACCGCAGACAAAGTGTTGGACCAATGCCGTTGGACTTGTCTCGTGCGGGTTTCAACAATTTCAGCACCCCCGGGTCGTCCAAGCGAGCATCGTTCACGCCTGCTACAGGTTCTCACACGACACGTCCGAATGCTCATCGGCGCATTTCATCAGTTTCTGATACATGTATTGATGATCAGTCCTCACAAACGCTAATCATGCCCCCCGAACTATCAGCCAACTCTCGTCGAACATCGGGTCTCTATAATCGCTCTCCCCAAGCCGACAGAGACGCGTTCAATTTGGAGCTGGAGACGCTGCGGAAGGAACTGCGGGCGGTGAAAGATGAGCTTGAAGAGACTAAGCTCGAGCTCTCGGAGGCTAATGAAGCCAGGGAAGCGTCTGACACGTGTGCAAATGCATTGCGGGAATTTATTTCCGAAAATAATGTTGGTACCGTCGACCTGGACGCCAGGGACACTGTAAAATTGCCTCCTTTGCCTGCCACTACAACCGGAGATGAGACAGAGGCAAAGAAGGCGAATGCTGGATGGGGATTCAAGCTGTGGAAAGTCGATACCTCCGTAAAACCTGCCAATGGTCCTACCTCAGCTGTTTCTACAGCCTCACCTGTTGTCGCGCCTTCCGCCCAATTGAACGCCTCGCAGGTACCGCTCACACGGAAGATCGGCGGCTTCTTCAGTTCCCGGGGGAGCGTCTCTTCGACCGCTTCGAACAATTCCAATTCGGCCCTTCAATCAAATGCCGCTACCCCTCAGGTTCCTCACCGTGATTCGGTCTACAGCTTCTCCGACGCGTCTTCCATGAATGAACCATTGAGTCCTACAAGCGAAGAAAATTCTCATAATGACGTGGTGGTACGCTCACTGTCGGACATGGGGAGTCTGGGTGGATCGTCACCTCCGTTCAGTAACGGAGTGGCAATGCACGTCGAGAAGGAAGTTTTGGCATCATGATGGAGCGGTGAATATATTTTTACCCGTTAGATCGCTTAACGACCCCTTATGAGTTAGTAATGAGCATTATATTAGTCCCTTGTCCCGACCTTTTTACTGCTACAATTCGAGTGTGTAACTTTGGCCTCGCAATAGTTTTGTATCTCACGTCATTGCTGGTCTTGAACAATCTATACAGCCTGAGTATGAGAGAAGCCTAAATTTTTTTAACGGGACAGCATTACGTGACGACTCTAAAACAAACTTCTTCACTAGAACATGGACCCTCGATGTACCAAGTATCTAAGCGACAGAGATACATCACCGACACATTTTAATCCGCCAATTGTGGACTTCCGACCTCGATCTGCCGACTATCTGTGCCGCTATCCCCGTTTCAAGGTGCCCGTGATGTCGAGTTTTCAATACGGCTCGGTCCTCCGCACGCTTTCATACCCGTGCTAATCCTTTTCCATACTAGGACAAGTTGAATGTTCCAAGCCTTTTATTTGACTGGTACAACCGAATCCCGAGAGAGATACAGGGTCAACATTGGCTGAATGTACGGATCACAATGATCCAGATAGAACTTTCCTCGGAGCCGCAGGATCACAGATTCGTCGGCGGATGCGTCATTACGTGTTCTTCGAAGGTCCTTGTATTTTCGATATGGTAGTAGGTATCAAGGGGACCCCCTTACCCCAGTGGCGTCACACTTCAAATGGTATCAAGTTGGTCGTTTCATCCAAGCGCCCGTGTATTTGTGAAAGATTCAAACCGGTATTCTCAGTGGTGTAGATATTATCGACAAGTCAAGACGATGTGGGGTAAAATTGAATATCAGCGATAAATTTGCGAATCCGATCGCGAGCTAGCCAGATCGGGGCTCATGTCCGATAAACACACGTGGAAAAGATCCCACCTATCGCTCTTTTCGACGCCCAGGATAGCATACAGTCATGATGGCCTTGCGTCCAGCTCTGGCCTGCCGCCTTCTGGGTCTTCTACAGCGAGCTGAATGCAGAAAGGCAGTGTGGATGCTGTACACCTGTGGCTTTAGTTAGGCTGAAGGTGGGTCACACAGATAGTAATCCAATACCACTTCCAGGTAAAGGCAGGATCCCGAATCGACAAGAATCCCCCCATCATTCCCTTCTAGTTCGCATCTTATGCAATCATTCGGTGAAGGCGGTCGCCACCTGATTAGGTTTGGGATTTCCAGCTGTATTGTCCTGTATTGCGAAACGCTACGGCGGAGTACAATCCTCTAAAAGGTGTATAGAGAGAGCGCTGGGGGGTTTGAAAAGTTTTCTGACCGACCAGGAACACAGGAATGGAAGGAGGAAACACGTCATAGCCACCGAACAACGGCAATACCGGCGGTGGTATTGCTTCCGCGGCATTAACTCCGGCAAGGACCGGCAACCATTTTGAAGTACTTAGAGCTCAAGCAAATCCGCAAACCCGGTCCGCTTCTTGTGATTCCACCCACCATGTCATCCCCAAACGCTGCAAAACGTGCAGACTTACATGCTGATGACGGGGTCCAGAAAAAACGACGGAAGGGAGCTACTAGGCTGTCTTGTGCAGAGGTGAGATACATTTTGACGCCTATCAGTATCACCGTTGGCTGATTAAAATTTGCACTTGATAAGTGTAGAAGGTGCAGCACCTTTATCGCCCATTTCTCCCGATAATGTCTCATGTTGGCCTTCAGATTGAAGCTACGCTGCGATCGCTCGATACCTTGTAGCTCTTGTGTAAAGCGAGGATGTGGAGCTATTTGTCCCGACGTATGTCCTTTATCCTCAAGTTCTTCGCTCGCATCTCAACGTCTGACTACTAGGGATCGCTGACGACGGGCCAAGGAAATCGGTGAATTTAAAGCTCCGTTGACTTGTCCTAACGACTGACATATTTAATTTACTCTAGATTCGTTCTCGCCTCTACTCAAGAGTTGCACGAAAAGATATCTGAATTGGCTAACCGTGTCCGTGAACTTGAAGATGCCCTACGCTCTTCTCACTGCAGACTTTCTTCGGATACACATCCTCTCCTTTCTGAAGATCTCTTGCGGATCAAAGCTCCCCTTCAAAGGGAGCCGCCGTCCATGCGGAATACTGAGAATGCGGCACAGAAAGAAGAAGAAAACAACCCTGACGTCGTAGACGCTTTCGGCTCATTGTCACTAAGTTTATCCGGGGGAGCCAAATATTACGGCCAGATCGCCAATTCTTGGGTAGGCCAGGCCAATTACCTTTGACAAAAATCAGGCTGACATGCCCTTCACAGTATTTCTTGCAGGTTTGGAACCTTGACCTATGAGGCGACGAAACTCTAACGTCTTCTATCTTAGAACGAAGATGGTGACGATGATGAATATGAAGATCATATGCTCAATCTCCAGAACATCCTCCCACCGGAAATCCTCGCTCGTGCCGCATCCTTCCCTATATCCGCCGTTCCCCACACCCTAAACGCAGAATCCGTTAGTATTCAAAACCTATTTTGGTACTTACCGCCTGCGGATAAAGCTGCTGAACTGCGGTCAATATATTACACGAATGCTGCATGGATGTATGTCTATCCATGGATCATTACTCCCGTGACTGATGCTATCTATTGCTATAGGTACAACCCCATCCCTCAAGAATCCTTTGACTTTGAGGTGTATCATCAGTTTTACGATACTAGCAATGTGCCCTCCGCGGACGATCCCCTTCTTCCCCATCGACTATCCCTTATGTTCATGATTCTCGCCATCGGTACTCTGATGGATACATCTCTACCGGCGTATAGTATTGAGGCCGAGAAGTACCACCAACTCGCCAAAGCCGCCTTGTTTCGTGATTCATTCGTCGATTCCCCAACAATCAATGCCGTACAAGCCTTGGTGAGTTCCTTATCTTACTCCACAAATGTGCATATTGACTAACGTTGTGGGGATTCCCAGTATCTGATGACCTATTACCTATTCTTGTCGGATAGGAACGGCGCCGGATCAGGTTCTCGATGGGCTCTTATGGGCATGACGGTTAAGGTCGCACAAAGTGTAAGCCCTCATCTTACATTACAACTACAGTTGTGCTTACCTTTCCATTGCTCCCAGATCGGTCTTCGTAAGTCCTTGAGTCTATTTCGTGCTTTGACAGATAGTCTAACCATTTTCGGAAGATCGGGATAGCGGTCGATGGAAAGGAATCGACCCTCATGAAGCCCAACGCCGGCGGGACCTTTTCTGGGAGATGTACACGTACGATTCGTGGCAGTGTCTGACATACGGACGGCCAACGTCCTTCACATCAGCACATTTCGATTGTAAATTGCCCCACGGGAATGATCCTCCTGACGAGCAAAGTTGTAAGTACCTCCGATCTTTGACTTGATTGCCTCTGAAACGAAATTACTCCGTTGTAGTCCATGCATGGAAGCATAGATTCTCTTCAGAATGCATGAACCTTCTCCACGATCAGGCATTTGGGGCCAAGACTCCCACTTACGCCACTATCCTTCAACTGGATCGTAAACTACGTGCATTCCCCGTACCGCCGGTTCTTCAGGTAGCCGGGTTTGGCAGCTCAGAGCCCCGACCAGGAGGGTTCCCTCAGACGATCATGCTGACGCTACAGCGCCACGTCGTCCTCGCGCTTAGGGAAATGAGTAAGTATTTTTGCTTCACTCATGTATCAGTTTCTGATGTGCCTGGGTAGATTTATTGTACCTTCATCGCAGCTTCTTTGCTCGAGCCATCAGTGACCACCCAAAGGACCCGCTTGGCAGCCCGTACGGAACATCAGTCATCGCAGCATACCGCAGTGCCGGATCTTTGGTGGCCCTTATGCGCAATCTCCATACACAACTTCAAGAGCCCAGCGAGAGAATCTGGTTCCTGTGGGGTCACATGTTTTCTTGCGCGGTGTGTAATCTCTCCACCATCATATCCTGATCAGACCCATTCATCGAAGATTCAGATTGTGTTGGGATCCATTGTTACTCGTTGTCCATCCATGAGTTTGGCGCCATCTGCACTTGTACAGCTCGATTCAGCCTGTGAGCTATTTTCCAAGACCGCCCGAGGTTTCCGTGCAGGGAAAGTTTTGGTAAGGGTCCTCTGATCAATGAAGGTCCACGGTTGATTGACATCTTTCACTTACAGGCGATCATGCTTCGTTTGCAAGAAAAAGCCCACATGAGTCTGGATGATTTCCGAAAAGGAAAAGGGTCCCCATCAGTCGGTACTCTGCCCAAGATCCTCAGTCACCAGTAGACGAAGATGACGAGTTGGCGATGTTGGGCGGAAAGTCGCGTCTGGTAAAGAAGGAACCTCGTCCCCACCCCTCATCAACCGTTCTCCAAATTCGCATGCCCCCGTCGTACCTCTCCCGCTAGCTCCCACTGCCGATATGGACTCTAACATGTTAGCCTATTTGGGCTCCTTCGGAACCAATCACCAGCCAGAACCAATGTCGGCAACGTCGTCCCATAACTCATTTTCCGACACGGACATATCCCCTGTGTCCATGTACGGCATGTCTTCACTCCCCTCCGCAACCACCTTCCAGTCGGATCCGTCGTTCCTCTCGCAGTCACAGACCATGTTGCAGAATCACCATCAACAACAGCAGCCATCGCCTCCCTCGCATACGCATCGGCAGAATGGTAGTATGAGTAATGGGCATTCGCATGCTTTGAATGGGTTCCCGCAATACTTCCCTGTGTATGACTATGGTATGGAGAACGGGTCAACGGATACGGGTCCACGCCATGTTGGACCACAATCCTCGGCCGGGGCAGCAGCGTAGATCAAGTTCAGGGTCTCCAGAGGCCAACACGTTGCACACGACTTGGAACGACTTTGTTGAGATGGCTATGAATTAGGACATGTTTTGCGCCCTCGGTTTGGGAATAGACATACCTACTTTTACGACGTCAGTGTAATATTTTTTCTTGCTTGTATGTGATTGCTGTTATATTAGGATCTTTCTTGTCTGATTCTGTAAACTATTGTCTATTGTTAGGATCTATATGTACCGCTTAGATCTACTCTTAAAATTTCTTCTTTGCGACGCACTCGCTATGTGTGAATAGTTTAGGTGTATGGGTGAAAACCAGAGTTCTCCGGCTCAACGCGTAGACTTCTTGGGGGGAGACAAACGTGCTGAGGATCCCCCCTTCGAAAGCTATGTACGCTAAGCCAACTAGAGGTAGATGGGCGTGGGTGGGAGGGTAGCAATTAAATGAGCTTTGATGCTTCGTTACGGGCTGAGCTCAGGTATGAGCGGTCTGGCTTGCCTTCGGTGTGATGGCTAAGGGAAGGTTCCAGTCTCCCGATTACATGCTCACTCGTACACAAACCCTATTCTTAGATCCTAGATCTCGTATACTCTAGAACGTCAAGCTGTCTTCTTTCATTTATAGATGGTTTGCAACCTCGAGTCGAAGATATTGAACAACCACGCTCGAAAAATGTACACTGAAATCTAACATGCAATTTGCTGATTACACTTCTGCTTTTTATTAATTCTTACTAACCTTCCATACGTATTGTAATGAGCGAGTAGGGGTAGTGCACTATATCCTGTGCGAATAGTCTGTATATCTAGCCTCGCCACCACTTGCCAAACTTCGCTAGGCTATACCGGACACTCTTCCCTATACCGGCGCTGACGAGACCTTTGGCAGTCTGAATTGTTGCAGGTAGGCGGACGATACGTTTCATCTCTGTGAGAACAGTTAGGTGAGGATGAATGCAGGAAAGAGAATGAGACGTACCGCCCTCTAGTAGGGTATCCAACCTCTTGTCCGCAGCCAGGCGAATCCAAAAGCGCTCCTCCTCCTCATTCTGAGCCATATGCCGGGTCCTTAAGGCCTCCAGCAAGACCCTCGGTAGCTTACGGAGATGTTTCTCCCTGGCCAGAGGGGAAAGGTCTTGTTTCAGCCTCCCAGCCTCGCTTGTCCAGTCCACACCAGGCAACCCACCCACAAGCCGTCCATACAGTTCTTTGAACTGCGCCTCCTGTTTCCGCACAATATTCCCGACCTTCCCTCTGTTCTCCGCCGGCAACACCATCCTTGGATCCCCAGAGTAGCTGATTCCAGCTATCTTCTCATATAGTTCTCGTTCTGAGAACTCTTCGGGAAGGAGGAGGAGTGCTGATCGTAGGGCACTGACGAGATTGACTTGTTGGGTCAGCCGTACCCGCGCATCATCCTTGATTATCCGGAGAGGTTTGTGCATGCGTCCCGCAAGATAAAGTGTGCGCCAGTTGAGCAGGTCATCGCAGAGGTTGTCAACTGTGGTCACGCCGTACTTGATCGTCACCCCCTGATTCTGCATGGGTACATAGGCGTTGAACCATACCCTGCACCGCCGGAAGACTGCACAGTCGAGACATAGTCACTACCGAGCACCCTTGCGCTGAGCGGGTAATGCGACGGAAACTGATGCATATTGATGGAGTGGAAATGGCTTGGATGGGTGACGGCGAACATGAAATCGAGAACCGGACCACCTTTGCCAGGCTCTGCGGTTGTCTCGTAACCATCCTGTTCGAATACGCCGCTGCCATAGGCAAATGCGTAACGGATGGGAGCTTCAAATTCAGCAACGACACTTTCTAAAAGGGCACGGGTGGAGTTGCTGACGGGAAGAAGCTGATTCTTGCCAAAGCTGGGCGGTAATTGGGGTCGGGAGAGCGGGGATGACGGTTCGTATGGACGGGGAGCGGGATGAAGCCGTGTTTGTCGTCGACGACGAGGCGGCGGGGAAGGCGGGGGAAGACTGTTGGAGGCTGTCGGGACGCTTTCTGTAGCAAAGGCCCGTATGCAGCTGCGTGCAGGGACTCGAAGCATGGCGTGATGAAGATTAATTAATGATAGTCGTGTGAGGGCTATGACGGCGCCAGCTTGCCAAGTTGCTTGATAGAAAGATGATGGAAGCAGGGAAAGAGCGATTTCTCGTCACGTGCAGTATTGAAATCAGTTTCGGCCACAAACGGTGCACTCTCCTTCAACCGTGCCGTGCCGAGTTCCTTCTATCCAGCAAAGCTACCCAAGAGCCAGCAAGAGTCCTATTGCTAATGCATTTCACCCGCAAGGATTCATCTGAGGATATTGCAGTCTCCGGACCCGAAGAGTCCAGGCATTAATTAGCTGGGTCTATTAACTGCCGTCATGGTATCAGGATGTAAGTACTGTTAATGCCAAGTTTACAATCTTCAAAGCCCTTTTCCTGCAGTGGTGCGGCTAGTGCTACTACTTACCACGACCTTACCGGTTACCTCTAGAACCCTCGAACAATTTTAGTTTGGGTCGCAGTAGTGACTCACGACAATGGTTATGGGAAGGTCCACCTGCCACGATATGTACACGCAGTGATGAGACCGCGACCACGCCCCTTTGCGTTTTGAATATCTTTCATTCGCGTCTTGTGCACCATATATACCGGTCCCGGGCTGCGGGAAAGACATCGAGTCAGCCTGAGCCCCGCTCGATCGAAGCTCTAACTCACCAGAAATTTGGGATCGCATTTGTTTATGTAGTCCCCTAGGCAGATAAGACAGTCGAGATTTGAAATAGAACGTTTGTTTAGGAGATGATCAAACAAGTAGACACTAACGTCCTCACTCAAGGAACAGCACGGGTAAAACAGCCACTTTTGTCATTCCCTCACTGCAACAAATCGATACTTATTTCCAAGCCCAAGATCCAAGCCCTGTTTTTGGTCCCGACACGAGAGTGTCAGTATACAAACACAATGTTACCTACGGAAGTACTGTTCCTCATGATCAGGCCTTTCCTTCCCAGTACCTTCGCCCGGGAGTAGTGAAGGCATGCAATATACTTGTAGCATAGTACGAAGAGTTCAAGTTGCGAAGGTCTCAATAAACCTAAGGTATGTCGACTGGATAGCGAGTTCTCCCACCCACAAGTGATTGTAAGGTTCCTCCCGTAGTCAACATTACATTCACGCCCGCGCTTGTTGCAATTGATCAAATGCAAAAAGAAGAAAAAAAAGTCGAAGACCGGTGCTAATCATTTAATAGGGGAATTCAAACCTGCTGAGTTCGCGTTGATTTCGCGGTCAGATGTCGATTAAAGAAAACGGAATAAAAAAGATGTAAGGTGAAATCGGATTTCGCGATGATTTTCGTCGAGTTCGGCAAATGCACGGACAATACCGTCTGAGTTTTAAAATCCGTTGACAGGCACGCGGCTTTCGAGCGGCAGAACTAAGGCATTTTCCATACATCGGCATTTTCGAAACTCCGCAGAAAGAGACTACGCGAAATCAGCGCGAACTCGGGCTGGGGGCTGTCAAAGCAAAATCGGATTTCGTTCGGAGTTCACACAACAAAACCCACGAAATCAAAGACGAAATCAGAATCAGAGTGAAATCGACGCGAAATTAGCAGGTTTGGATTCCCTATTGGTGGCAAAGTTTTAGGTATAACCTCAATGTCGAAGTTGTGTGTCGGCCGGCTAGCGTAATGGTTAACGCGTCAGTTTCCGGTGCATACCATAAGCTGAAGATTCCATGTTCGAGTCCTGGGTTGGTCGATCTTTTTGTAGGTTGTTTTTTTCGATGTTTTTCTTTTGAAGTTTTGCTCCTTCATTGTCCAGGACCTTCAAGCCTTGGATCTTGACCAGGGCAGCATGTCGAGGAGGGTGCCTGGAGGAGGAACAACAAGCGTCGTATATTTACGATCGGACAAATTTCGATTGATCAAGTAACCGATAAGTTGCCGGTTAATCTCAAGTCTAGACGGTCGCATACAAAGACTTGTATTACTAAGTCCGTTCAAACTGGTGGACTCTTAGTCTCCGAAGAATGAAGATCCCGCTGTTCTCCTTTACATCCTCCGTCTCAACAGCATCATGCCCAGCCAGCAGCCCAGGTTGCGTCCAGACACTACAGCAATAACTCCTTCGAATGTCATCTAGGTGCTGTGTCCGTCAGAACTCAGTCTCCTGCAAGCGGTATATTTGGCCCGCCAAGGATAGAAGAACTACCATATCACAGGCACCAAAATGAAATTGATTGCCACAAAAACGACCGTCCATAGTCGTCCATTCGTCCTGATCGACGATGATCGCGTTTGCGTTTAAGCAACTAAAAACGAAATCAAATAGGTTGATTATATTGTGTTCTGTGGTATCCAGTTGACTGCCGAGAGTCGTATGGTATGAATGGATGAACATCAAGGGATGAATATTGGATCTGGAACTAGATGCGTCCAAGCATCAAGTGGATGACTTGTTAATTAATACATCCGGACCACGGGAAAAGAGTTGTGGAATGCTCGTACCTTTGTGAGGTAGCCATTCTGTGCCTCGTAAGGAGCATCGAGGACAGTATCATAGGCCCCTGACGTGTCTGAATGATAGAAGCTATAGCCTTAGACAGTCATGAGAGAGGACAAGGTGGATGTGCCTAGCCGTGCCGGGGATACAGCACGAAACTAAATTGATTCTCCTCTCTTGGGAAAAACAATGCCCGAGTCGGAGGAATGTGGGCTCACGGAAAACCCACGTCTGTCCGTCCGTGCGATGGAAAAGCTCCGTTGACTTTTGGGTTTTCTGGTGCGCCAAGACTTGGCTTGAACTTGCGAACATCTGCGTATCAGTGAAATCAAAGATTGTGCGACGGGCGGTGCTCCGAGGAGTTGTACGTCACAGCTACCCTTGTAGCTCTGGCGACGCAACTAATGGACGGCGTAGGCAAATATCTCAGCTTTTCAAGGCAGGCAGCTAATCGCCAATGCGAAGATTGAACGCAAGCGGCGTGCCGCGTCTATGCTAGGTCTGGAATTTCGGACGGAACCAACAGGCAATTTTACGTTAAACGACTTGTAGAATGTCACGAATGAATTACGCAGTCTCTACTCATAAACTGAAGCGAAGGCCACTGCAAGAACGATCCAAGTGGGAGTTGGCCGCTCTGAGAAACTGTTAACGCCCCACAAAAAGGTGGGGAAACAGTCTTCTGCGGATACCTCCCCGCGTTGCAATCACTCTGCGAAGCTTAGGATGTCCTGATATGTGATCCTGCATCGAGCCTTCGCATGTGTGTTAGTAGGACAGCCTGTATCAACGTGTCGGCCAGAACCGGAGCACTGAGGATATTACTACCTTCTCTTTTATCCCCGCAGGGTTGAAAGGTGCTTAGCCACCGAGTATGAAGATCTAAAGCGAAGAAGAGTCGGAGGGTTCGGCGATTGAGGAAACCCAACAGCAGGCACGTTGTTCAACTCCAGACTTGAGCTTATCTATGTTATGTTTTTCTGATGAACATTCGCTGTCGCCGTCTTTTGTTTCTTGGATGGGTAGTATCATACAGCGTGGCGGTAGAGACACCACGTTGTTACGTCTGCCATCTGGCATCAAAAGTTCCGCAGGCGGGATAACACCGCCTCTAGACTTTGAAGTGTATGGATTGTTATGGATACGTGAGACTTGGTTGATAAGAGATAAGACCCTCAAAACGCTTCTGAGCCAGAGCATGTCCAGAGCATGTAGTTACAACACGTTTTAACAGAGAGACGAGCGCCTGTCGGGGAAAAGTGGGGGCATCTTCGGTGCTTGATGACTGAGGAAGAGTCCAGATTTTTTTCTGGGCAGGACGAGAGCGCGAGATAGACACTGAGCAGCTCACCTTGGCTGAATGGAAGGAAGCGGTGTAGGTTATTTCAAACTCCGCACCTAAGCGACCGACTCGGACTCGGACCGTCGAGACGTACTCTATAGACCACCGCAGTGAACTCAAAAGCACCGGTGCTTCTCTTCATCTCTACAGTACTTATAGCTTATAGATCTTTAAAGCATCCTCTTAGATTTCCCTTTACCTTTTCTTCTGTATCAGTAATAGTGAGTCACTTCACAGTCACGCCGCGTCTCACCGCTCATTTGTTTTGCAGATTTTTTTCGTGTCCCCCCCGCCTGGCTATGCTATCGACATGGCCGTAGCGTCCGCAAGCGTGTTTCATACCGTCCGAACTCCCTCCTTCTTGTCTACGGTCAAGCCTTTCACCAAAGAGACGTTGAAGAAGATTCAGACAGTGCTCGATCCCACCCCTGCTATCGACGCCTCGAGGCCCCAGTTCATACCCGGGAAGAAGAACGCTGCTGTTCTAATCCCCCTCTGCAACCTCGATGGTGTTCCGGGAATCCTCTTTGAGGTCAGGTCGAAGCGTATGAGGACTCACTCCGGTGAAGTCAGGTGAGCGCGTCAATCAATTATGCGTTCGCTTAGCTGCAGCTGATCCTTCTCTCCCTAGTTTTCCGGGAGGAAAGGTGGATGAAGTGAGTATCACTGTCTTTCGTGTTTTTATTCATCCCTGACCGGTGATGCGTAGGAGGACGATTCTTTCAAGGCAGCCGCGCTTCGTGAGACGCACGAAGAACTGGGCGTAGGCCCAAAGCAGGTTGAGATCCTGGGAGAAATTGGGCCCCCAGAGATCAACATGAGGGGTGACATGTCGGTATGGCCGCTAGTCGTACGTGCCCTTTTCTCTTTCATCAGTCACAATTTGACGCCTGCTATAGGGATTCATCAACCCTGAGAAGGAAGATTTCTCGTCGTTGGCAGATAACGAACCCCTGCCTTCGGTTTCGATATCGACATCATGAAGCAGGTGTCCCAGGCAGAAGTCGACAACGTTTTCCATTTGCCATTGTCTGCGATGACTTCTCCTTCGCGTCTTCGACCTTCCATGTTTCGCGGACAACGCCCTTACTGGGCGATAGACGTCTCCGATTTACAATCTTCGCAACAAATAGAGCACAGGACAGATACCCACAGCGACATGTCGCTGCCTCACTCCAAGCCAGGGACTAATGATGACAATGAAATAGGGATTGGGAAGGACAACAAATTAGAAATATGGGGTTTAACTGGGTGGTATCTCTCGATGTTTATGAGAACCCTGAAGATGTGTTAGCAGTGTATATTTTGTTGTATTACTTGCTGGGAATAGGTTAGTCTGGGTTACCGAGTCGCAGGTATATTTTCGACGTGAGCCACTTCGAACCAATCGGCGAAGGATATTTCTCGACAATGTCCGCATTATTTAAGGCAGAAGGCACATTGGGATATATTAACGCAGAGTGAAGAGGAGGAGGATTACCAATGGGGGAACCACGAGTCGAAAATGAGATTAGGTTACTTGTCAGATAAAAGTTATGCCCCTTTAAGGTCCACTCCCATCTTTCGTGTTGTAAGGAGTGACGACTTTACGCGCCTCAATGACGACTGCACTTGATGCTCCATGGTGTGAGAGTCGGCGCACAAGGAACAGACGCAGTGGGGGTCGTGGTGTATGATAGGCTCCGCTTTGCATCCATTGGGATCGAAGCGTAGGCAGATGTATCTTTGATCAGAGATGTGGACGAGGGGGCCGTCTTTCCATTCAACGAGAAAGGAACGACATTGCTTGCTGGGAGCAGCGACAGTGCACAAGTTGACCATATTTGAGGCACAATGGTCGAAGGAACGGGTACGAAAAGATTCCTTGTATGGCTGGTACAATGGAACGCTTCCCGATGAAACTTCCACAGGCTGACTTTGCGCATCTCCGCCTCCTGCTGCATAACAGGTAGTTGACCTTGCCTGTTTGGACACCACCTGACCAGTTCCCAGAGGATGGATGAGGAATGAATGGGTCTTTGAATAACTTAACGCGGTGATCCTTGTCGAAGTGTTTGTAGGCTTCAAACCACATCTAAAAATGGGGATCTGAAAAGCATGGCGTGTAAACGTTCATTGAGCTCGCTTGCTGAAGCCTATAGAAATGGCAAACCCCAAGAGACTGCTGTAACACTCCAAGAAATCTGCGCGTGAAAGGTCAATCTCAGGCGGTGCATTGAAAACATCAAGCTCGCTGATGTTTTTTGCTCACCCCAATAGTTGTCAAGCGTGTCATCTTGACGCGAGGCAAGGCACCGTCTTTGCACCGCATGTTTGGTACATGGAAGGAGCGAAACATGGCGAGAGGAACCAGGATTTGATGAATGAGCAAGGTTTTATAGTCCCCGTGGAATGCTGTATCGTTCAGAATATATGCCTCTAGATTTTTATCCGTGGCTCGTCGGGGAGTGGCATGGTCAAAGTGGACATATCGACGTTGAAGCTTGAAGCTTGAAGCCGTGCTTTGTTCGAGCATCGATCCTGGAGCTGAACGTGAACCTGCGGAGGTCTTCTTCAGGCGAAGATAACACGGTACCTGGACTTCCACTACCGTCTGCACCGTCCGAACAACGAATTTCTTTTTCTTCCTCCGAGACGTCTGAGGGATTTCCGCCCTTTGCAATGGATTCCTTTTTTCTCTGAGCTCTTCTCAGCGCATTCCTACCCAACTCATTTCTTCAGGGCTCTTTGAAGGGTCTCCTTTGTTTAACCCACATTGCCGGACCCGTCATTAGAACTTGCAGTAGCACCGGACTGAGACATGAGTAAGATTATGTTGGGAGATAGAGTACAAGTCGAAGACTTGAAGTGTAAGCTGTAAACATTTCTCGTCTGCAGCCAGCATCGTTTACGCTCGTCGTCGGAGTCTGGTGTCATTGTGCTCTGTCTCTACAACTGACGAATCGCCGTCACCGTCGTTCTTTTTGTGTCTTGCAGATGCCAAGCGTCGTTTCTTCGTTGGAGTAGAGTGTCGCGATTGCCAGATGAGATATAGCACTGCCTCTGCAATAGCAACGACGAAGCCAACAAAGAGCCCAAAGAGAGCCCGCTAGAAGAAATGCGTAAAAATTGGACCAGGAGATGTGTAGTTTGAACGTACCCATTCCTTCTTCCATCCCGCGTGCTGCGATGCCCACCAAGCGGCGAATCCTGACCCGCCAACGCTGAGTATCGCATTCATGAGGGTCGTAATGGCCCTTCTCTCCCTTTTTCTCTCCGCCTCTATTTCCTCTGGATCCGTGGTGGCACATAAGCGCCAAACTTGCGTTCAGGCGAAGTTGTTGTCCCAGCGAGGAGCGAAATCATGCTGAAATCATTCGGATCTCGAGGCGGTGTAGATGAACAGAGCGCCGAGGATCCTGACGGCGACCGCGACCATTGAGATAGCGAGTGGAGCACGGTATATGGAATCAAAGCTGGCTTTGGCTGGGTCAAGTAGACCTGTAACTGCGTCGAGAGCTCGGGAGGCAGCAGGCCCTGCAGTGAGGCAAGGGTGTCGCGAAGGTGATCCTCGAGGGAAATGTTGAGGTCCGATGTCATGATATGAGTGCCGATGATCCCGATGGAGTGGGTCAGTGCAGCGCCTGAATGGAAATGTTATGGCAGATCGACTTGCTCTTCGACGTCCACGTTCACTAGCGCCTAACAGAGGCTCCCTATGCCGGACGGGGCTGCCCAGGACGCAGAAGCCCTGATCTCCAAGTTCACAGACGCTTGTTCTGCTTTTGACATCAATGCATCCGAAGCCGTGGATTCTCTTTCTGCCGTTCTAGACAATATCGCGGTCGATTTAGCAAAGAGTCATGATCTCAGGTATTCATCCTGTTCCCGAATCACCCGCAGGGTAGGACTGAGCATGTGCGTTTTCCTAGGTCTCATGTGGGCACCAGCAAGCCCGTGTTCTGGTCCTGTCTTCGTAAACTATGGCAGGACCTTGTTCGTGCTCAGTTGACCTTTTGGGATGGCGATGATGACGACCAGGCCTCTACCGAAACTTTGAAACATCAAAACTTGAGAAATTTTTGTAAATGTTTAGCTCGGTTGACTAGGAATCTCGTCGCTGGGGTCAGTATAAACCAGACACATGCTTTGTGAGTTTGAATTTTTGATCTCAAGCTGCTTAACGTACTGACGCTCACAACCAACAGTGAAAATGAGCCTGATATCAGACGGCTACTCCACTATTATACATCTTGGACTGCGATGGAGGATCACGATGGTGTGTTTGCCGGGTCAAAATCTCAACGGGCTCTGATATCATCTTTCAGACCTTGTGGTGGCCCGAATTCTCTCGCAGACCATGTCGAATCTTATCACCGAAAACGAGCCACTCATGCAAGTCCTCTGGGATACGTATATGAATCTTCCTGAAGATCAGGTAGTGCTAATGTAAGTTGTCCCTCGCGACTAACTGAGCCGACTCTCACGGATGTAGTCGGCTTTTGCAATCGTCGGACGGCAAATCTCTTGTCCCTGCAATGATGCTCATCCGAAATTGCATACAAGGCAGTAGAACAAGAGCGTAAGCTTCTCACGCTGACAATTTGAATGATCTGAGCTCGCGTCCGCAGAAGACTATTGGTACATGCGACAGCCGGATCAAGACTATGTGTTTGCCTCCTCGATAAGATGGCAAAAACTTACGAAGCCGAGGAGGGCAGCGAGGAAGCGCGCGCTTTCGACCTTGGGTAAGGCCCTTGGAAGTTGATGCGATACTGCTGTTGACTGATCATCATTAGGTATGCCATATTCAGTCGATTAATGGAAGCCGGTCTTGTGCCAGAGCTGTACTCCAAGTTGTCAATGTACGTCTAATGTTTTTGCCTGATAGATATCGGCTGAAACGACATCTCCCAGACAAGACGAAATAGTGACGCCGCACCAGACAGTTCTGCTCAAACTGATTGATTCCTATCTCCAGTCGACTCCCCTGACACCAAAGGACCCGACCACGACGAAGATTCTAGTCAAGCTGAGCCAAATGCTGGGAACATGTTTCTTTTCCATGTCATCTTATTCACAGAGAGCGATTCGTCGCTCTCTGGGATCTCCGTCTTCCGAACACTTCTCTCCGGTCATCAATCTACCGTCCGACATGATACTTCCGCCTGCAGAACTAGACGTCATGCTTCCAAAGGTGTGCGAAGCGCTTGTTCTAGTTTCCCAGGGTATCGTAACGGTGACGCTGGACGCCGAGAAAGAGACGTACAGCCACAGTACCCCGTCCACCACTCTCCAGAATATCAGAGCTTTCTTTAACGAGCTACGGTTCGAGAACCACAGCCTGGCGGAGAGCCTAATAGGTGTGCACTCACATGCTATGAGTTCCGTAATTTTTTGTATTGATCGGACAGAGCTCCTCCGTTTACTGGATAGGTTCCTACCACGAATAAATTTTGGAAAGCCGGTCCCAAACCAGACAAGTCCAGGTACCACGTCGCTTTCAAATGTGTCCGACACCGGGTTTTTCTATCTCAAGAGGGACCTCGTTAGACTTTTGGGAATTTTGTGCCACGAACAGAAAGCTGTTCAGGACCGTGTACGTCAGTGCGGCGGCATCGAAGTTGTGATGAACCTATGCGTTATTGATGAGAGGAACCCATGTCAGTTATTCCGACTTGCCATCATCAGTGATTCAGTACCTTAACAGTGTGACAGATTTGCGAGAGCATGCTATCTTTGCGTTGCATAATCTATTAAAAGGCAACCCGGAGAACCAGGCAATCGTTCAGGAAATTCAACCGACAGGGCAATGGGACGGAAATGGCGTTTTGAAGGACACCGCTGGTGCGGGTGCGGTACGGAAGTAGGAGGTCGCAGAACCGGAAGGGATATCAAGAGATATTTGTAAAGAATACACAAATGTGCATCAGAGTAATTTATTCCTCTTCGTCATCTTCATCGTCGTATGTTGCTTGTCTCCGTGTGCGGCTGGCCTTACGGACCTTCGCCTCGTCCTCTTCCTCGCTTTCCACGTCCATTGCATCCTCATTGCCCAATTTTTTCCGCTGTTTCTCAGCCATCGCATCCAGTTTGTCCAAATCATCTTCCTCATCAGCCTTTCCATGGTGCCCATCATCATCCTCATCATCCGAAACGACAAAGTCATCGTTTCGATAACCACTTCCACCTTCCTCGTCCCCGCCCTTTCGTTTACTTTTCTTCCCGTGGTCATCGTCATCAGACCCTGCATCCCCGTATATGTCTTCATCACTGTCGTATTGTTTCCTCGATCGTCGCCTTGACCTCCCACTAGACTCATCATCGTGATCTTGTTTCCTCTTGGGTGCCTTCTTCGACGATTTTTTAATCATTTCTTGCATCTCGCGTTCAGGATCCATGACGGGATCAGGAGCTAAGCGCAGTCGAGCGACCTTGTTGTGCTTCTGACTCACTGCTTTTACAAGCATGCGGTGTGTTTCGGACTGCATTCCAGTCGGTCGAAGGGTCATATATCCGGCAATGAGAGCCTCGGCCTGTAATACCTGCGAGCGCTTATGCTGCGCCACCAGGTAGGTCAAGCCTTGAGATTTCCCGCCAGCGGTGAGGGGTGCCGCAGCTTGTGATTGCGATTGCGACTGCGACTGTGAACCACCAAATGTCTGTCGAGGGACGCCTCCCGACGTGTCGATACTCTGGTTGATATCAAAATATTCCTTTCCAAGCCGAAGGCTTAACGTGCCGTCCGACCAGCGTATGACGCGACTGTTTGACTGTCTAACCTACATTTGACCATGACGACACATTAAAAAGATGTAAAAAATGAACTCACATCATCACCGAACTCGTTCTTAGTCCACCTCCACCGTACCGTGTTTTCCACCTTTAGTTTGATGGTCATACTCTGTTCCCGAAGGGTTTGTGCCTGTTGACCCTCTTCTTCATCGTGTTCTGGACCCATGTATGTCTCTGGATGGAACGGTTTGGTGTCAATTTTGACAAAATTAGGCATCCGAATGACCCATTTCTTTAATTCAAACTTGAGGTATAATCTTGGTGATGATTGAATGGACTTACGTCGCCATCTGAGCTTTTCGGTACTGGGAGGTTGGGAAACGAGACGTCGGCTTCTTGAAGTTCAACAACCGCCTCGGGTGGTGCATCTTCTTCCTCGTACTCAAGTGCCCTGCGATGCTCTCTCTCCGGTGAAGGCAGTCGTTCGGATTCTTGCCCTGAGGCTTCAGGTGATCCGACGCTGCGTCAGATACAATCAGCCTGCAATTGCGGCATGAGCTGAGATGCACTTACTCGGCTGGTGCATCTACCTCCAGCGCTGCATCGTTACCAAATAAATCATCCATCTCTTCTTCGTCCTCCTCTGACTTTGTTTCATCTTTAATTCTGTGCTTCACATCGCCAGGTTCTGATTTTATGGGTGAATGTATGCCGTGAGGCCCGAGCGCGCCAGCAAGAGACGACATAGTGACTATTTGTGAGAGAACGGGTGTCAAACTGAGTGGTTTGCGCTGCCCGGGAAGCCAATGACCGGGGCTGTTTTCCGAGTGATTGAAGTTTCTGGCGAAGAGACGCGGGGTAAACGCCTCATCAATTTCCATCCAAAGACGGAAATGCCGTTTTGGGAAGTCGATCAGTGGTAAAAATCGGCGTCACACATACACCGCTTTTGCCACTCGGTGCTGATCTGTTTTTCATGAATGCTTGTCCGTTTCCAGCTAGAAAAAAAGATCGTGTGTCGGCTCAGTTCCACCCCCTTCGGCTGTTGGCTTTCTCTTGGGCACTATCGCTAAATTTTATGGCAAGCTGCTTCTCCGGAAATCAGTTCCACAACTTAAAGCTGCATGAAGCAGTGATGCTTGTGCTGTGTAATGCAAAGTCGCATCATCAAGAGTCATCTGAAGTGCCTGTTACCCACCTCTCTTGACTCGTGCCTTTCTCACGAACGCAAGCGCCTGCGCAGCCTCCGAGTCTTGAATATTCGTTGCACCTTTCCGGAAACGACGCGGCGAAGGTATCGCACCGCGTGCGTGTTATCAGATCCCGTTGCCTGGACGCGTTGCTACAGAATTCTAAACACAGTATATGCTCCCATCACTTTATGTAGCACCGGTCTTTTGTCCTCCTAAGATCTCTTCAATGCACGGTGACTCTCGCGTCGGGCGCGGGGGATGCCTTGCTTATCATCTTTGATCAAAGCTAAATGCCCAGATTCATCTTCACAGCTTTGCTTTAATTAGGTTTCTTCCGTCAAACTCCGGTACGCGTCCGACAGCAGAAGCAAGCAAGCCAGTGATGCTGTGAATCATATATATATAAGGTGTGTCCTCAGCGTTTCCACCTTTCGACCAATTCCCTTCACTATGCTGGAATCTCCCGTACAGTAAGCCCCGATTTACTTGTGCCTCGAACAATCATCCTAGTGTTCCCATGCGTCATCTTGCCAGCCTCTTGCCTGTTAAACGTTCACCGTCGAATACATCCTCTCCTGACCACCTGCTGCAAGGTAGAAACTTCATTTCCCAGCACTTGACAAGTGCATACGCGACACCTCGCGCAATGTCGGACTTCTATCTCTACGTGAGCTTTCGCTAGTCTATGCCGTGCTGTTCACCTAAACTTCCTCTTCTACAGCCTGAGCCTGAGCCAGACAATAGCTGTTACACAGAAAGCGCCAACTCTGACCAGCCCGTGCAATTTGCGTCTTTCCAGGAACGTCTTTGGGATGAAACACATTTCGATTCCAGCGCCGACGCGGCTTCAAATCAAACCGTCGCTGTTCCCCCAAACTACGGTGATAGCTCCAATTATAACGATGACCCTTGGTCCAATGCCGTCGCGCCCTCTCCTGCCACGACAAGTGACGTGCAGCCATATTCTGCATCATCTTACCCACCAAACCCAAACGAGTTTCATTACATGCAATACCCCTTCCAGTATTCCGAGTCCAGTAGCCCGCCTGCTCAAGACCACACGAATGTCCTTGTCAGTGAAACACCACATCCGATATATTCGTCGCACGCGTCACCGCCTACAGCACATAACAGCCCACTGCCTTCGACATCATCTCATGTTGGCATTATTGCCTCCCCTCTGTCCAACTCGGCGCCTGTCAGTCCTTTATCGTAAGCACTGTTTGAGGCTAGCTCATGTTCTTTTCTCTCTAGCTACCGCATGACGCCTCCAGCTCTCAGTTCGAGAAAGTCACATATACTCATAGGGAGCAGGCCCACTTTTTCCGGGAGGCAGTCTCCATTGGGCGGTCTCCTGCTGGACACCCGTTTGTTCCACAAATCATGTACAAGCCTCATACCAGCAGTGACCGCCGTAGATATGTGGAGGAGGTCAACCTTGATCCGCCCATATATTTTTGGGTTCAGGATCCGTCAGAATGCGGTTTAGCATTGTCAGACGCCTTGCACTCACGGGTCAGGCGCCTAATTGACCGTGACGAACCAATGTTCAAGGACCGAGGACCCAGTGTTTCTGTGAGAATCGAAGTGAGTTATTCCATCCCGTTCTATGGCTCTGATTGAATTGCCTCCCAGTGGCCTGGCTACCGTCCGTGGAGTCGACAGATCCCAGCAAGAGATTTTCGAACACCGCCGTGTCCTATCACCCGCTCCAAATTAGCCAAGAACGTAGCGAAATGTGTACAGCGATTTATTCAGGTTTGCATCATTATTTGTGTCTGATAAAGTGTTTCTAAATTACCGCAGGAACGACAAGGAGTACCAATGGAAGACGATTCGAGCCCTGACTGGCGAGTTGGCACACAACCAAATACGATACGAGTTGAGGATCTTGTTCTCGTTAGCTTGCATCATGTGTCTATGGGATCATGGCAGCCTCATCTTAGGCTTCGTCGGTCACTGCCGCACTCACAATGACTTGACTACGCTTTTTGGGTTCGATCCATTCCTGTTCTTCGTCACCCAATCATTCTCCTGCGTTTCGATATATTGTTATTAACTCAATACCTACACGTTTCTTGGTCCCTTCTTGTTGTAAATGTAGCATACCCTCCACAAAATAAGTTTTAATGCGCTAGACAAACTTGTTACAATATAATCTACTACTTCGGAGTAATGCCTCTTTGGCATTGCAAAGAGTGACACGATAGAAGAAGGGGATAGGCTTCAAAGTATAACAAGTCCCCATGCAGACAATAGACCATCACAAGTCGGAACATTATGTAGATCATGAGTCATTGACCAAGAAAGGTAATGGCCTTGTACTTGCTATTACGACTCCTCCATATTGTTCAGTTTCAGGAGTGTACAATGCAAGGTAAGGCCACGTTTCTAGAACGCGCCGCCTTGTGTGATAAGAGAACAATGGATGCCTAGCAAAACATGTGAAGGAGTAAAAGCATAAATTGGACGTATGATTCCAATCCTGCCAGGCTAGGTACCCGGAGCCACTTTCCCTTCATTGTCCGCGGGGTCTCTCTCTCTCTCCATTTATATCACATAGAGGCGAAATGCTGAGTGACGGAGCTGTTGGCATCGCCATGGTTCAACACCGGGTCACGATTGTACAATGTAGGTGTCGTTGAATGTTCTGCGAATCAGTATGAGAATTGCTTTACTCACCATTGTGATTATATTCAGCTGCACGATCGCATACCCGACGCGATGGATGGCTGGACGTTTATACATACATGCCCTTCGGCGAAAGGCTCTTTCTGGAGACACACGTGCCGAAAGCGCGTATCGCGCCATCAGATCTCCTCGCCATTTTCCCTTCGAGTGACGTTTTTCACACACCAACGCAGGGGATGCTACAGCTTCCCCAGAAAGCGTTCGCAGAGTTCACCGAGTTGACGTCGTGGAACCAGAAGCGGTGTGAGGACCTTTGGTGTAAATGGATTGCTTCCCAATGATGGACAGCATGAGAGGTGTAGCATTCCAAGTTTATCGACCACGATTAGAGCACCGAAGAGTATCCATTTCATTCCCCCACGTTGTAGCCATAGTATTATCACCTGTATCGATATGGATCAAGATTCTGTATGTACACGAGCCCTTACCATGTTAGACCGTTCAAGTCTGGAGTTTGAGCATGCGCTTTTGCCAATCACCAAAGAGGACCAGCTATCCTAGTGATTGCACAGATTATCGCATTGTAGAGAAGGCGAGCACAACACGTGCAGGTTAGAACCAAGGAAACAGGTGTTGAAGGCGTGCAGAACGTATTCCTCCCGGAGATTTATCCTTCCTAGATATCGTCTTGAAGCGAAAGACCAACGATGGTAAGCAAAAGTCCTTTCGTTCCTCAAAAACATACGAAAGTTGATGATGGCTGGCGCAGCGACGGTGGAGGAAGCCAAACAACGGGCAACAAACAGTTTCCTCTTCGAATCCCTTCGTCAACCACCTGTACAGGCGTCCGACGCCCCCCGATTCACCTACCGTGGCTGTCATGGATATTTCAAAACCTATCGCCTTTTGCGAGCACTTGCAGCTATCAAGCGTCGGTGTTCAGCCAGCTTCTATCTCATTTCAGGTATTCGCGTCCTGCCTTATATGCTGTCGTGTACTAACCGGCTCAACTTTCTTATTCTTTCTAGGTAACCACAGTGCTTTTTGTATAAGACCTAGCTCATTTCTTACTTCTGCAGACCTTGACACTTGAGTCTGACCACTTCATTTGTGTGCGGGAAAAAGTTGGAGAACAGAACCAGGTGGTCATTATAGACCTTGCCGATGCTAACAATGTTCTTCGTCGCCCAATATCTGCAGACTCTGCAATAATGCATCCGAAACTAAAGATTCTGGCCTTGAAAGGTACGTCGTTGTCGCTGTCGTTCTCCTAGTTACGTACTGAATGGCAGTGACACAGCCGGGCGCACACTCCAAATCTTCAACATTGAGGCTAAGCAGAAAGTCAAATCCCATGTTAGCAACGAGGACATCGTCTACTGGACATGGATCAATGACACTACCATTGGCATGGTCACCGAGTCATCCGTCCTCCACTGGAGCATCGCAGACCAAACATCCGGGCCCCAGAAAATCTTCGACAGGAATCCTACCCTTGCAGGAACTCAGATCATTAATTACCGCGCGACTCCCGATAACAAATGGCTAGTTCTTGTCGGTATTTCAGGAAACACGACAAACCCCTCCGCGTTCAGGGTCAAGGGATCAATGCAACTCTACAGCTGCGAGCGAGGGGTCAGCCAAGCGATTGAAGGACATGCAGCAGCCTTTGCAGAGCTAAAGTTGGACGGTCATCAGAAGCCGACGAAACTGTTTGCGTTCTCCGTTCGCACCGCAGCAGGTGCCAAGGTTTGTGCTGTTGAGACTTGTCATGACACACTCTGATTTCTTCGCACAGTTGCACATAGTTGAGATAGACCATACCGCACCGGATCCGCCTTTTGTCAAGAAGGCCGTTGACGTCTACTTCCCTCCTGAGGCAACCAACGACTTCCCCTGTAGCCATGCAAGTCTCCCAAAAGCATGGAATTGTCTATCTCGTCACCAAATACGGCTTCATTCATCTCTACGACCTGGAGTCAGGTGCTTGCATTTACATGAACCGCATCTCCGGGGAAACCATCTTCGTCACTGCCGAGCACGAGGCAACCAATGGTATCATCGGTATCAACAAGAAGGGCCAGGTACTGAGTGTTAACGTCGATGACCAAACCATTGTCCCCTACATTCTCACGACGCTCAACAATACCGAGCTCGCTTTCAAGCTGGCTAGCCGGGGAAACCTTCCGGGCGCAGACGATCTCTACGTAAAGCAGTATCAGCAACTATTCCAGAGTGGTCAGTACGGTGAAGCTGCCAAGATAGCCGCCAACTCACCTCGAGTATGACTTTTGGATCTTTTAAATGTCATCCTTGCTTACTCCATGATATAGGGCATCCTGCGTACGACCCAAGTCATCGAGTCATTCAAAGCAGCGCCAGCTCCGCCTGGTGGATTGTCCCCTATTCTGCAGTACTTTGGGATACTACTTGAGAAGGGTGAACTGAACCATTCGGAGTCGTTGGAATTGGCACGACCTGTTCTGCAACAGGGCCGGAAGCAGCTTTTGGAAAAATGGTTGAAAGAAAATAAGGTGGGTATTTTTATTTGTATTATGTGGGCCTTCGCATTGATTTTGGTTCGCAGCTGACATGTAGCGAAGAACTCGGTGACATCGTTAGGCTGCATGATATGACTCTTGCTTTGAGTGTTTATCTTCGCGCCAATGTTCCTAACAAGGTCATAGCATGCTTCGCCGAAACTGGTCAGACAGAAAAGATCATACTTTACGCGAAGAAAGTTGGTTATTCGCCGGACTACGTTGCTTTGCTCCAGCATGTCATGCGTACGAATCCAGACAAAGGGGCTGAGTTTGCCGCTCTTTTAGTTAACGACGAAAACGGGCCTCTTGTTGATATTGAGCGGGTATGTATATACCTTTTTCCACCCTCCTCTCCGCTGTTATTCACTCTGCCCTTAGGTTGTCGACATCTTCATGTCTCAAAACATGATCCAGCCCGCAACGTCATTCTTGCTGGATGCTTTGAAGGATAACAAGCCTGAACAAGGACCACTTCAGACCCGTCTGCTGGAGATGAATCTTGTGCACGCACCTCAGGTCGCAGATGCTATCTTGGGCAACGAAATGTTTACGCATTATGATCGTCCCAGAATTGCCAACTTGTGTGAAAAGGCGGGATTACTACAAAGGGTAAGCCTCTGTTACTGATCTCTATCAGCAGGTTATTGATGTTCTCTAGGCCCTTGAACATTACGAAGATCTTGCGGACATCAAGCGGGCTATTGTCCACACCACCGCTGTGCAACCGGATGTAAGCGGACAATTTTATTTGTCCGGTATCACATCTGACAACTTTTGTTAGTGGTTGATCAATTACTTCAGCCGTCTCACCACGGAACAATCCATGGCTTGTCTGCAAGAGATGCTTCGCGTCAACATTCGTCAGAATCTTCAAGTGGTCATCCAAATCGCGACGAAGTATTCCGACATTCTGGGGCCGGTCAAATTGATAGAGATGTTTGAAGGCTTTAAGACTTTCGAGGGTAAGCAGGCGCGGCTTTCTCTCGGGATTACTAACGAATTCTCTCAGGGCTATACTATTACCTCGGTTCCATCGTCAATCTCAGCACTGATCCTGAGGTTCACTTCAAGTACATTCAAGCCGCTACCAGAACTGGTCAGATCCGGGAGGTCGAGCGTATCTGTCGCGAGAGCAACTATTACAACCCCGAGAAGGTCAAGAATTTCCTCAAGGAGGCCAAGCTCGGCGACCAGCTTCCCCTTATCATTGTTTGCGACCGTTTCGACTTTGTTCACGACCTTGTCCTCTACTTGTATCAGAATGGGCTCACGAAGTTCATTGAAGTATATGTGCAACGTGTCAACTCCGTCCGAACACCCCAGGTCGTGGGCGGCTTGTTGGACGTTGACTGCGACGAGGCAACCATCAAGAGTCTCCTTGCCTCCGTCACTGGTAACTTCCCTATCGATGAACTCGTCCATGAAGTAGAAGAGCGCAACAGGCTGAAATTGATTCTTCCATGGCTCGAAGCTCGTGTTCAAGCAGGATCTCAGGATCCAGCCGTTTTCAATGCTATCGCGAAGATCTACATCGACAGTAACAACAACCCGGAGACTTTCTTGAAGGAGAACAACGTGAGTAGCTTGTTCCCCTTTGATTCACCCCTTCTAATTGGAGATTGTAGTTGTATGAACCTTTGGTTGTCGGAAAATTCTGTGAAAAACGGGACCCGTACCTTGCCTATATCGCCTACGCCAAAGGTTTCTGCGATGAAGAGCTTGTCACTATCACCAACGAGAACTCGATGTTCAAACAGCAGGCTCGTTATCTTGTCAAACGTCGTGAGCTTGACCTCTGGGCTCAAGTACTTGTTCCGGATAACATTCACCGTCGACAATTGATTGACCAGGTAAGGTCTGTTTGACCGCTGTCCACGAACTGTCTCACGAGCACCTTCCCTTCAGATTGTTGCGACCGCCCTTCCTGAATGCACGGATCCAGATGATGTTTCCATCACCGTCAAAGCTTTCCTTCAGGCCGACCTTCCTATCGAGCTGATTGAACTGTTGGAAAAGATCATCATTGATCCTTCACCATTCAGCGACAATCGCAATCTGCAGAATCTGCTGTTGCTCACTGCTATCCGTGCAGATAAAGGAAAGGTCGTTGGTTATATCAACAAGCTTCAAAACTACGATGCAGGGGAAATTGCCAGGATTGCGACTGAGCATGGATTGTATGAGGAAGCCTTCAGCATCTACAAGAAGTACGAACAACATGCTATGGCCATGAACGTTCTAGTCGAACACATAGTGTCCATCGATCGTGGTCTCGACTATGCGAATAAGGTCAACAAGCCTGAAGTTTGGAGCAGGCTTGCAAAGGCCCAATTGGATGGTCTACGAATCAAGGATTCAATTGGTAAGTTCTTTTGGTACGTCCACATCCTGGTAGCTCATCCTCGCTTGCACAGATTCGTACATCAAGGCCGAGGACCCATCCAACTTCATTGAAGTCATTGAAA